>OY755038.1:208629853-209229853 GCA_963576565.1 Aspidapion aeneum
CGGATTATTGCGTCACCACTGTATTAATTTATTCTTTCCAAAAATTATTTGCACTGTTCTACCAGCCTTCAAATGGAACAAAGACTTTACTTGTAAATACCTTAAGTGCAATAATGCAAGGTTTTACTCAAAACTGTAAACAACAGTCCCAAACTGTGGCCCAATTGTTAGGGTATTCGCCTGCAAAGCTATAGGTTTTAGGTTTCTCTTGTAACTGGTGGCTTTGTTGACAGCAGTATTGTCGAATCAAGTGGGCAAGGATTCAATATTGTAAGCTACCAACTTAAGCTAACACTTATATAAATTATAAAAGCATTAAACTTTATTAAATTTATTATTTACTATCGTCACGAAAGTGAATTTGGCGGTTCTTGGAGGAAGTTTATACCGAGGGGTGGCTCGATCGCCGATATTTGTACACCAATCCCAGTATTTCCTCAAATTTTAATGGTATTTCCTAGTATTTTCCAAGCACTTCCCGTTATTTCCTAGTATATTTCCCAGTACTTCCCAAGTATTTCCTGGTATTTCCCCTAACCTGTACTCCAAAAGGAAATACCGAGCCACCCCTCGGTTTGTACTAAAGGCGTTTTTCTCAATTTTCTTCTTTAAACTTCACATTTTCACTTCTTAATATAAATTTGATTTTTTTGTTAATAAACTATTTTGCTATTTTTCAACTATTCAAAATCTTTAAACGTTTAGGTTTTAGGAACCTTTTGTATGTTTCTTATAAACATATTTATTTAGCATAATTTTAAACGTTGATTGAATAATATTATTTAATCAACTGTTTAATTTGCTTAACACTACTGTTTAGGTTTGGGATGTTATATTGCTTAAAAATGCCAATTTTAGGGCAACGGATGGTTTGTGTTTGATGTTAAGAAAACCAGAAAAAGATAAAAATAATATTTAAAACACTGGAAACAGCAATAATAAAAATGTTTAAAATTAAAATAAACTCTAAACGCAAAGATTAAAACAGTTACAAATAACAAAGGTAATAGCTTTGTTTCAGTTGAAAAAAAAACCCTTAAATTAAATGATGTGAAGCGTACAAAAACCAACTAAAGAGTGCTCACTAACGATTTTCTTGTCTCAGCCAAAGCCACCCTACTTTCTGGGCATTCATAGCTTGCCGTTGATTGGTTTGAACTCTAAGAGATAGACTGCGCCTTAAACGCTCCAAACAAAGAGATAAAACACCCGCGCAAGCCAGAGACGCATTGACATAGAAAACCGTTACAGATCAAAATTACACAGCATGTTTTTTAAAAATTGAAAATAGTTTGGTAAATATGTTTCCAGTTACAAAATATGAATTATTTTGATGTTAATGGATCAAAGGACAGATTAGCCGAATACAAATTTTATTAATATACAGCGATCCTGAAAACCATGCCTAAAAACAAGTCGCTGCATTGCCATAAATTTTACTTATTCTTAACCTAGTCTTGCATGTAATTAATGCTTGTTGATGGCGAAAACAATATTTAATTAAACATTTTAAAAAGTTTATAATTGGCAAAAATATCATTTATATGAAAAACCCGTTTTGTTTTTTTTTACGGTTATGCGCACTCGCAAGGAGATCCCTATCACGCTCGAGAAGCGGCAAGTGCGCGGAAATGTTGGTGTATGTTGGTTTTGAAACGGTTGAGGTTGTAACCTGCAGGGAAAACTGTTGCAGTTTATTCCACAGCGATGCTGTTCTCCAGAGATATGAATTCTGATATAATAAGGTTCTTGGTGCCTCTATTTTGACAGTAAATTGATGGTTACCGTCTGTTTGACGAGTTCGCCTAGTAGGTTCAGAGCATTTTCCATGTGAATACCTGTAGAAGAGAGATAGATCGCCCACAGTTCTTCGATGTTCGAGACTATCCAAGCTACCGGTAAGTGCGGGGTCATTGATCAGCTTGGTAGCTTGTTTTTGCACGGTGTTCAAAAGTATTAAGGTATGTTTGGGTACCGCACTCCATATATGTGAGCAGTACTCCATAGTTGGTCGAATCTGGGCTTTGTAGAGTGTCAACAGTTGGCTTGGTGTATACAGATGTCTTGTACGAAAGAGCACCCCAAGCTTTTGGGACGCCCTTTTAGTTATATCTTCCACGTGACTGTGCCAAGACATGTTGGTCTCTGCAATGACTCCTAAGATGTGCAACTGGCTCTGCAATATGACAGCACTTCCAGATAGCATGATGTTTGGCTCACCGGTGCTGGTCTTTTTTGAAAACAGGGCTACTTGGGTTTTTTGCGCGTTGAACTGTACAAGGTTTTTGTTGCCCCATTCCTCTACTATCTCCAGGTCGTTATTTATCTGCGATGTTTAAGTTAGTTTAAGATGATGGAATTCACGTGCGGAAAGACATTTGGGTGGTCTGAGTGAGGAGACTAGATTGCCATCATCTGCAAAGCAATAAAGTGGATTTACTGTTTTATCTATGAGGTCATTTATGTAAATTAGAAAAAGTGTTGGCGAAAGGATTGCTCTCAGTACTCAGCACACATTTATTTGGTACAATTTTTCTGATTTTTCGTTTTTTAATTTCACCCCTAGTTTCAGACTTTACTTGATAAAGTACGTGAGTAGTAATCGGGTTTAACAAACGCCGATATCCGGCTGCCAAATCGAATTCAAACATCGCGTACGCTTAGCCAGAAAATCCAGAACAAATCCACTATTTCGCTCTGAAGAATTTACCAAAACTTTTTAAGTATGTAGTTAGTTTTCACCGTAGAAAGAAGAGATTGAACATATAGGTAAATGAGTCTAGAAACATAGATTTAGAACTCAGAATAAAGGACAGCAAAGTAAAGTATATAAACCGAAGCTATTGTAAAATTTTAACTACATCAAGATTTATTGCAAAAAAAGACATCTATTATAACAAACGCCACGTTTTGACATAATTTGTAGTTTAAAAGTTAATACTAACAGAAATAGGTAGGCAAAAAATAAAAAATAATAGAAACACAAATCTCCTCTTTACTACAACTACTACTACTATGTCGGTTTAGAACGTTTTTCTACGTTGTCCGATGCCTATTCTCCACCTTCTTCGATCCTGACAATTATCTTCTGTCAAGTTTTTTTGACTCATTAACCTTTGGATTGACTGTTGCCATTCTAGTTTAGAACGCCTTTTTTTAATCTTTCGTCGTTTATCCGTTGTACATAGCCGTACCATATCATTTGTCTTTTAGTGATGTCATCCGTTATGCTTCCCTCGATTCCCGAACCGAACCGAACCGAACTGAAGTTTTATACTCCTTATTCGTTCTAACTCTCTTATTGCATCTTTACTTTATGGTGAGCGCAGGAACATTTAGGAATCCGAAAATTCCAATTAGAAATTTGGCCCTTATTGGTTTATTTTCAATGAAACAAGTTTCGTGGCTAATCGGGTAAAAAGAAGTTTTTTGTTTTTCTCATATTTTTCTGTAGGTAGCTTGAAAGCTTAACCTCACGGGGGTCCAAGATCTAATGCTTGGTCAATGTGACACCCTTGCGAAGTTAATTAGACGGTTTTGTCTCTAATCCCATGTAAATAGTAAGAAAACTCTCGCAGGACGCGGTACCTACCGAGATATGAGAGAAACTATATGAACAGGAGCAGGCAAAAATAAACTGCTATACATATCGATCAATAAAAAGATCGATTTCAAAGAAGAAGAAACAAACTATCCGTGACCGATGACAGCTCTTCTGTCTTTCAGGCCAGAGCAACCCTGAATTGCGTTTTTACCCGTAATCAGACACGTTAGCGTCAATTAACGGAATTTTTAAATTTAATTTAAAAAAATCAAAATTCAAAGTTTCGTGGCTAATCGGGTAAAAGGAAGTTTTTCATTTCTCTCATATTTTTCCGTGGGTAGCTTAAAATGGAGAAATCTGCAATTTTAATTTTGTACCCGTCAATTATTGCTTGTTTTTTTTAAATTTAAAACAATGATTGTATTGAGTGACCCTATGACCTGCGTAGTTTTAAGTTTGAAGCAAATCATTTAATAAAGAATAATATACGGAAAAGTTCAATTATAAATTTTTAAATTATTATTGTCTTAGTCCACATTACACCGGTCTATCTTTTAAGTGATAAGTCTATTTATCTATCTATTTAGCCTTCTTCGATCCATCTTTGGACATAGGCCTCCCCCAATATCTTCAACTTTTCTTTCTATGTCACCGTGTTCATCCATCTAGTCCCCGCGTGTTTCTTCAAATCGTCCGCCCATCTTATTCGGGGTCTTCCCCTACTTCTTATCCAAGGTCTCCAGTTTACAACACATTTGTTCCATCGATCGTGTGGCGTCAGGACGTGTTCCAGACGGGTATCATTCGTATCCTTGTGATCGACGTTGGAGATAGTGAAAACCTGCTGGTTTACACAACCGAACCTGAGGTCGGTTACCGTTTTGTTTTGTATAATTCTGTATAGAATAGCTGTGTGATATTTATAATATCCTCTTTAACGATAGTTTCTATGTCGTTCATATCCTTTAATTTAATTATTTGATATCTACCTAGTCGGTTTAAGACATTTCATATTTCCGTTATTTTCTGTAACTCTTTCAACTTTTATTTCTTGTTTCTTTCTTTTATTGTCTTTAATCATTTTTCTTATAGTTTTATTTCTTTCTGTGTTTTTTTAGTAGACAGTATGTAGTGATGAGTAACAGACTCAATTTCCGTATATTAGCTTTATTTATTGTAAGTGATTCTAAATAAAGTGCGCGGGCGTGAAAATCCTCGTGAAAATCTCTGAAGATTGGAAACAACTAATGCAAGGATATGACTTTGGGGCAGTGGCGGCTCGTGACAGTAAAGTTTGTGAGTTCTGCCGATAGGGTATAAAAAATGCTATTTTTTACAGTCTCCTGATCACGTGTCTATTATAAAAAGTAAAAAATTGCCAAGTTTGGTTTGGCAATTTATAAGTAAAGAGAGACAATTTTTTTACATTAATTAAATTATCCACCACATTCATTGTGACACAATTATACAAAAACAAACACGACCATAACCTCCCGCTCATGCGTTTGGCATCTTCTAAATAAATAAATGCGCCCGCAAACACGCAACGCTGAGCCCGCCCGCCTGGAATTGTACTGGAACTGCAAGTATTGCAGCTCTATTTTTGCCTAGATTTCGCTATCTAAACCCATGAGCAAGTGCGGCGCGGGGCGAAGGAAGGGGTTCCTAGCCGAGCACAGATCTCGTTAGCCGCCCACCTACGTTGTGTTTTAGCAGCGCAACAATGCCAATAACTTCATTTGACCGACTGTGAAATGCGGCCTTCGGCGACGGCGCGCGGCGTCATACTCAACACAGGTACGCGATTTGAAGGCCTGCTATACCAACACCGGACCGAAAATATACTGCTATTCCAATAATTTTAGAAATAAAATAATTATATTAGAAAAATAGCGGCGGCTGAAAAATAGTCAAATAATGTGAACATTTTGGGGGTTCTGCAGCTCTGCAGCCCTTATGCACTAGCCGCCCCTGCCTTGGGGACAATTTCAAACAGAATATTATGAGCCACAGAAGAAAATATAGCCGGTTACTAATTCTGTACTATTACTTTTTTCATCTCTTCATTAATTAGTAACTCGCTATTTGTTCTATGTCTTAAAAAATGTATTTGAAAGTAAATGGCAACATTGTCCTCAAAATCACATGCCTGGTTTAGTCAGTATGAAGCTCGAAAGATTTTTCAGCTTGCGCACTCTTTTAGGCATCATTTTCCAGAATTTTCCAAGAGAAAAAATTGGACGTTTTGGCAAAATATACTTAAAAAATAGACCGGTGAACTGCGGACTATCTTTTCTTCAAGAAAAAAATCCTCTCCGTTCGGCAACGTCAGAGAATTACTTGTAATTAAACTATCAAATTCCTAAGCGGATAGATAGTAAATTGCTGCAGGAGCAGAAGACGATTTTAATGAAAAAAGGATCAGTCTCGTCCGCGTTGGCCGTGGCGATGTCTTCGATTGTAGACGAGAAAAAGGTTTAAAAAATACTGCAGTTTAAAAAGAAATAATACAGGAGAAACTATACAGGGTGGCGAATTTCCAATTTTCGATGGGTTTAAATGGGAAACTCGGTTAATATTAAAGATATCGATTTTCTGGTTGTACCTTACCATGCTCTTTTTTTGAGCCTTTAAAAATGGTGAATCAGATTTTTGCCTAACCCCGTGGTTTCGCTAATACAAGGAGTTTTTGCAAAAATTGTATTTTTAATAATCTCTTATATCTCGCTTATTTTCCAAGATATTTTTATTCTGTAAAAACCTTTTTATGACAACTTTTTTAGATGAAAATAATGACGTTAGTTTTTTTAAAAATATTATTTAGTTTTTTAGATATGGTATCAAAAAAAAAATTAAATATGGACCTGGATTTTTTTTACTACAATTTTGATTGGTTTTATACTATCATTATCTTAAAATGATAAAACTTTAATATTCTTTTGATTTCAGGTTTAAAAAAAATTTACTATTAAAAAAAAAATTAGTCCGAACCTAGAAATTTCCAATGTAAATATTAATTAAAAAATGAAAAAGACATACTAGTTGAACGATTTTTAGTTTCTCTGATCTTAAACGTTTAAGACCCAGAATAGTTACCAGGGTAGCTAATCTAGGTCTTGAACGATGTGATAGTTCCCATCAGATGCTTTAGCCAATGACAAGCGTTAAATTAGCTTCGAGCCGTCACGTGCTATGCGAGAAGGCCTCCATTGCGCAAGCTTCTCCTACGATCCGCCTGCGGAACGTTCAGTCGATCCCTGGAGAACCGATTTCACTTCAAACGCGTAAAATTCACCAACTCTGAAGAGCGGGCGACTATACCATTGGTCAAGACAAGTCATTTCGCACAACGCGCAACCGCTTAGAGTTTGCTATGAGTCAGGGTGTGTGATATGGATGGGCACATTGTTCAAAACCCAGAATAGGTACCCAGAGGTGTCGCAGACTGGTCTATCTACACCTGAATGGGTGCATTACTTTGTAAGCTTACGGAAAAATATTGCAAATGCGATCGGTTGGTTATAAAAAAGAGGCAAATAAAGAAAAATAGTCGAAATAAAGCGGAAAAGCCTGCATCCCGGGGGGCGATCCCGTGCCATGCCTGATACATTAACCTTATCGAAACGGGTCCAAAAACAGCTCAAAATCATATACCGATGAGTAAGCAACGATATTAAAAAATTATCATATCGACATATCAAATCGATATCGATATAAAAATATCTATTTTAGGTTTATATCTTTTATAAAAACATTAACTCACAAAAAAATATATTTTAGATAATGTAAGGCAACATGTGAGCCCATTATTTGCAAAACTCGCTTTTTGCTATTTGGTTTACTTTTCAGGAGCAACAAAAAACTTTCTAGCTTAAACGCAAAATATTTTCTCAGTTTAATTTATAGTATGCATGACTAATAAATAGGATAATAGTAAATACGAATCTCCTATAGTTTTTCAGAAAAAAATATGTTTTTTGCAAATAGATAGTTTTGAAAAGAAAAAGGAAAACACAGTGAAATTAAACGTTAATTGAATTTAGTTTTAACTTGTAGGATTAAAAATTTTTTTGAACACAAACAAAAATTAGTACACAAATGAAAAAACTTAAATTATTTCAGTGTCGTTTACGTTTTGACACACGTCGTGATCATCTTCACCTATTGTTGAACTTTTAGTAGCTTGATCTTGAATACTTTTTTAGAAACCAGCAAATCAATAATGGAAGTTTCATCCCCTTCAAGTTTGGGCCGAACATGCAGTTTTGCAAATATACCGTTAATGTAAAGAAAGAGTTTTTCAAATAACCGATCACTATTTAACTAATTTTGTATAGCAAAGAAGCAGTTTTAAAACCTTTTAAAGGTGGCAATACATTTCCTATTCAAAATCTGATGAACTTCGCGAAAAAAGTGAATTTTGATTATTTTGTCGTTTGTAGAGACTTTTCCATATAATGGACTCATGTATCCTTTATCGATATCATATTTTATTTATAGATTTTAAAAGCGCTTGTGATTGCATAACCCTAATAAAATTATTAAAGTCAACTCAATTCAAAAGATAATGCAAAGTTTAGGTCTAAAACGGAATGTCAACACCCCATTAGCCAAAAAGCAAGTACATAAATTTTCGATTATTTATAAGGTGACGCGACGTCTCAAAGGCAGAAAAAACGCAATCAGCGTTGATGTGATCCAAAAGTCAATATGTTGTCGAATGTTACCGAATTGATTATTTCTTTTCATCAATAGTTTAATACATGAGTGCTTGTTTTTCTAGTGAATATATATTATTATATATTATGTATGGTACATGTACGCGATTTTTTATTTTCCTAAAACCTTAGGATGAGAGAAAAATTCTTTGGAAGGGTATCATATCGATCAAGCAGTGTTCTGATGAGTTCCTTAAGGACGAAAGGGTTAACTGTTAACACTTAATAGTAGTAGTAATGGGGGAGTTGACCATATACGTATATTACGTATATGGAGTTGACCCGCACGTCTGACAAGTAGGCCAGAGTAGACCCTTTTTGCCATGCCCCAAGACTGTCCCTTAACCCACTCTCTGCACTTCCCTTTGATGGTCGGGAAACTCAATGGGCCTTCCCGCTCTCTTTACAAAGTTCAGTAAATCTGCCCATTTGAGCATGTGCAGTTCTTCCTCGCTCAGAGTTGGCGCTCCGAGTGGCTGTTGTCTCATCCTTGCGTAGGCCACGCATTCTGCCACGAGGTGTCTTGATGTCTCTTCTTCCTGTCCACAGGCTGGGCAGGTAGGGTCATTCTCGACTCCTATACGAGTCATGTGCCTCCTCAACCGGTTAAGTCCGGTTAGAGTACCTATCAGCAGTCCGAGGTCTTTTCGTGTCCGTCCCAGCATCCATCTAATTCTGGTCGCTTTTGGACGGTCTACGCATTCTCTGGTCTGTCTGCAACCCGTTCCTGTTTCCCAGGAGTTTAATAGCGCGTCCTGGGCCCATTTGTTGAGTCCGCTTTGCACTTGTCTTTTTGTCACGCCCAAAAGTGGCTCCGGTCCTACATAGGCGGTTCCTGCCCCGAGTCGTGCGAGTTCGTCCGCCTTCTCGTTGCCTGGTACCCCCGTATGTCCCGGAACCCAAACCAGCGTCACCCGTTTGCCATCGCTTAGGGTCTCCAGCGCCTCTGCGGATTCTTCCACCAAGCCGTCAGCAATCTTGGGTGCGTTTAGCGCCTTCAGGGTGGCTTGACTGTCAGAGCATATATATATAAGCTCCTCTTCGCTGTTCCCAACCCCTTCTAGGGTTACTGTTAACACTTAATATGTGTCAATCAGATCTTGGACCCTGTATAGATAAGCTTTCGAGCTACCCACGGAAAAAACGAGAGAAACAACAGTAACAAACAGCAGATAAAGCCTTCAAAGACTTTATTGTTTTTCGAAGTATCTTTCACGAAAATTAATGCACTTTTGCCTGTGCTCCAACCAGTTGACAAAGCTACAATTCCACTTGTTTTGTTTGTACTCTTAAAATTGCAATCTTGAAGGCGTCGGCTGCTTCCTCTGGCGACTGAAATCTTTGACCGCGCAGTCCATTCTTGATTTTCAGAAAAGTATAGAAGTCATTGGGACTTAGGTAGGCACTGTATGGAGCATGGTCCAACAATTCGACGTTTTATTGGGTTAAAAATTTAATGGATTTTTGTGCTTTGTGCGAACTTGCATTGTCTTAGTGGAGGTTTTGTCGTTGGGGGTTTGTTTTTCGAAGCTCTGCAATGTGATTTACCAATCGGCAGTAACAGTCCTTTGATCTTCCAGAGGAATTGTTGCTACATGACCTGCTTTTGAGAGAAACGTCGCGACCATCTTTTTGGATACACTACGAGAACGGATGACTTTTGTTGGCTTTTCTTCATCTTGGAACACCCAAACAGACGACTGACATTTAGTTTCGGGTTCATATGAGTAAATCCACAATTCATCACGTCTGACAGACAAGGCTGTATACGTTTTTCGAGTCTCCTGCCTATAAAGGGTATAGAGTTTTCTGACCCAATTTGACACTAGCTTCTTCTCACTGTTTTGTGGTATCTAGCGGGAAACTAATTTTCTCCCTCCCAATTCTTCATGCAAATTTTTTTGAAATAGGTTCTTTGAAATTCCCAGTGAAGCCTCAATCTCGCGATATATCATTTAATTGATTTAATTGTGTAGAAAACATTTGCGATTTAATTGGATGTCTCAAAACCGTACTTTTTTTGGTAGCTTAGAAGTTGGGGAGAACAAGACTTACTACCCCTTCAAAAACTTCACCAAAGGATTAAAAAAAAATCACACAAAACATAGCTTATTATGAGTGAAAAATTATTACAAAAGCTGTTTTCTACCAACGGTTCCGGAAATTGTTTTTTTTTTTCGTTTTCAACACAATTTTCCAGAAAACGATGCATTTTACAGTGCATCACATCCTACAGTCCTGCACATATAATATGAAACACCCTATATAAGCGCTTCATAAATCTAATAAAATACTATTTTGATATTTAAAAAGCTCAAGCTCTAATCAAATTATTGGTTAAAAATATGTTAACATTCTCTTATGCTCTCGCGCTGAGCATTTAAAAATGTACAACGATTTCATTTTATTTCGTATATGGTCCGAAAAACAGCCTAAAGTGAAAAATAGCCTCGACATTAAACTGGATCATGGCCAAAATGGCGGTCGTAAAGTGCAGGTAACCCGCACTATAACGGTCTCTCATTAAAAATAACCACTCGTCGATTTTTCCCTTCGTTGGTTTGTCCCCCCTTATATCGAGGCAATCGACTAATGATTTGCTTGGCCACATGGATAATTTTTGGCAATTGTAGTCTGGCATGTGTAGATATACGAGATTAAAAGAGTATTTCTCTACGAGCATGCGAAAAATAGCTTTTTTTCAAAGTGCCACCAAAACCTAAGAATTGGTACCTTATTATAACTTTTTTTTGGTGTCCATAACAAACCAACTTTCAAATAGTTGTCAAGAACCGGTAATATCAAGGCATTGTCAAAGTTTTAATGCTTTATCAGGTCTATCAAAACGGAGGGGCCACGATCCTCCACTTTGTTGACGTCACATCCAAGGCTGTTTTTTTTTTATGGCCACGTTACGTCACAGCTGATTGTCATTAAAATATTGAAGTTGGAATGCCGGTTCATGAAAATCTGATTTTTTTTAAATAAAGCCCGTTTTGAGATTGTTTTTACTATATTCTTTTAGAACAATTTTTTTTAATCTATAGTAATCCTTAATTTTTCAGAGCCGCTTCATTAGCTCACACAAAAATTAAGTATAAAGCAGAAGCGAATGTGACAATCACAGATGACAAAGTCAAATACATGTCAAATATAACAGTTGGCATGTGGTACATGGCGGGTAATTTGAATTCAAAATAAAGAATGATAAATCTTGAAGATTTTAACTTTTTAATCATGTTGATTCCTTACAAAACTTTGGTGGAATATCGGGATGGTGTCTGAGAATATTTCACTGAAATTTCGCCGAAACCTGTAGTGCCATTTTGAAAATATCATAAAAAAACGTCTGACCTCCCATAAGAACCAATGTAAAAATCAGGCCCCGAAGAACAACTGATGTTTTCAGGGTCGTGGCCTCTATTTTTGTGTTGGCCTTGGCTTTATCTGCATGAAAACAATCTGGCAAATAATGTCTAGAGACCCTGTATATATGACATATTTTAAAGAAAAAGAGACGCGACAAACTCTTCAAAATTAATAGTTATTGAAACAACAAGGTTTGAAAACGACTCTTTGCACACGATCGAGACAGTTTGGTAGACCGAGCCGGCGACGTCTACAAGTCGAGGGAGTGTGCAAAGAGGTTTTCAAACGAGTTTTTTACAATATTTTTTATACGACTGCTAATAAAGAAAGAAAAATCAAATTTTAATTTAACTTGTTTTTATTTCCGACATTTTTACAACAAAACTTTAAAAATTCAACAATTTTTTGACGTATCTAATCAACAAAACATACGAGCAGTGACGGTTGCTACGGAACTAAGCCAACTTATATTGATGGGTGACAACAACAAAAATCACAATGACGGGAGACCCGTATGCAGAAATGACATAGGCGTGCGCAAAAATGACATACATACAGGGTCTCTAATAGTGCAAAACGTTTTGCACACAGCGTGCGCAAAATGCCATTTACAAGACAGTCGTATAAAAATTTATTTAAGTCAAAAATCAAAGGATGAAAATATCGGTCCTCTATACTCTAGCGATGTTTAGAGAGAGATGCACCTTCTACCTATACAGGGGGTGCGGACAAACGTGTTTGTTTATATGTTGCATGATGATTGATGTCACTCACCGCTGACAATTTAAATTATTTTAGTGAAACGCCAATAAATTTGTCAACCAAAAAATGTTAATTTCAGTGACTTTGATAGGTTTGTCGCGTCTCTCTTTTGTATACATATGTCATACATACAGGGTCTCTAATAGTGCCCAGTCATAAAGAGTCGTAATGTGGTGTGCATACAAAACCTCGTTCATTTATAACGTTTGTTTTTACTATGTTTTACGCACGCTCGAAGATAAAAGGGTGTTCCTAACTCTTGCAAAAAGTTTCTTCTATGCACATGTTAGGAAATAATTATACTATTTACGCACTTATTTGCGAGTGGAAGGTACCACTTTTATACGCACGCTGTTTTTTTTTTTAATCAAATACCTTTATTTTTTATTACACAAACCCTAAACCACAAGTCAAACTCTTAATATAATAACAATAAAAAATAAAACTATATATAAAATACCTCATCCAAACCTCTCTGTGAAGGAAGAGTCCCGAGCACCGACGCCGCGTTCCCCTCTGACAGTGGCGGCGCGTGGTAAAAAGCTTTCGGAGTGCACACCAAAAAAAAATTAAAAATTGCGGCGCATGCGGAATTTTTTTTTGCAAATAATTAAAAAATTAGATATTTAGTTGGATATTAGTTACCTACCTATTATTATTGAAATTATAAATAAATAATACCAAATCGTTGAAATCAAAACAAACCGCCAGCGCCCGACCGATAATGCCAAATTAGTGGTGTGCAAATACTATCTACTCGATACTTTAATATCTGATACATGGGCGGATTTGAAGTAATCGAATATACTTCGACGCCAAATACTCGTTACTCGAATCCCGAATGGGACCGAAGCCGAAGTGTTACGTTCGTATCAATTGTATCGGCATCGGCCGTATGAGTAACGAGTTTGGAGTAGGTACTTGTAATCATTTGGACCAATATTTATATATTGGATTTACCGATAATATAATATAAATAATATTCGAATAGGAAGTATCAGTATCTACTCAATACTTGGAAAAGTAATCGTTTCACATCACTATGCCAAATTGTCTAAGTGCACTAATTAAAAGTGCCCTTGAGCTCCTCTAACATGCAACGCGAACCATGGGTGCGGGGGGCGTCACGGGGGTGCGGGCGGCATCGAGGCTAGTTTTTGCACAGATTTTGTCCTAGGCACTGCCGCAGGAATGTTCAGATTCTATGTACTGGAAAGCTACGTACAAAAATTGAGCAGCTTGTTACTCATTATCTATCTCACTCGTCTAAAAGTATCAAATCAGCATCAGTGTAATTTAATGCCGGTAGGGGTATCTACCCTCGAAGTAGTTGTTTCTGAAGAATTTACACATATTGTGCTTTACGCAGCTTTCGCATACCTTCACTTAAGAAGGGGCCCAATAATAAGGCCGAAACGGTTCGGTTCGGTTGAATCACTCTGGACGAGTCACAAAGAAAGATCACTCATATCTTTATGAACGACGTTGGAGAAAATTCGCGGCCAAAACCGCGAAAATTTTACCGCGCAGGCAATTACCGCGCCGGGCTCTACTGCGAAAATGCTTACAGCGCTAGGACTTAACCGCGCTGGCCTATACCGCGCTAGTCACGAACTCGGACACCTTAGCGTAATACCTGCACCGCGTAAGCTTTAATAGCGCAATTGCAAAACCGTGCAGGCCGTAACAGGGTCACCAACAAACCTATAAGGTTTGGCTAAGAGATCTGATCCTAACATAGTTTTTTTAAAACATCCTGACCTGTTTTCCGGAATCCCGTCTTCACCGACACGGTTAGGTTACGTTGGCGATCAATTGACAACGGTTAAGTTAAGTCAGAAGCGTATGTTTTTAATGTTGCGACAATTTGGTATAATGCGCAGTTTTGAGCATGCGCGGTATTGGTCTTGTGCCGTTGTTTCTGCGCGGATGTGTCTTAGTACGCGGTAAAATCCTAGCGAAATAATCGTTTTTGCGGTAGTGTTGGCGCGGTAAATGCCTGCGCGGTAAAATATTTGCATTTTTGGCCACGTCGTTGGAGAAAGTAAAACCACAATTTCAATCTTTAAAAATGTTTAAATGCATTTGTGTGCAATGTGCGATTTTTATTAGTCAAACACTGTCTTTTCCTGAACGCCAAGGTAGCAGATTATTAATTTAAGACCACCCGTTTGTGGCGGTAAGAGCGCCTCAAAGGTGAAAATCAGGTACGCATTGCTAAAATAAGGGCGCTAAATCCAGCTTATAAATATTCGCAGTTATCAGCTGTTTACCATAACAAATAGCATAGGCCAACGAAAAAAAGTATCCTTCCAACATACTAAATCTCAGAATACAATATTTGTTATAAGACAAATTCTAGATATAACTATTTTAGCTCACACTACTACTATAAGTAGTGTGAGCTATGGTGATCGTAATTTTTTCGAGAAAAAAAAAGTTGCTCCGATTTCAAAATTTTTTATATATCTTTGCGTTTCTGATGATTTTGAAACTTTTTTGTTTTGCTGTCTGTCTGTCTGTCTGTCTGTCTGTCTGTCTGTATGTCTGTCTGTATGTCTGTCTGTAACGACCAACCCGCATAACTCAAAAACCGCTTGTCCGATTTTAATGAAATTTGGTACCTAAGTTGGGTCTTGGGCCGTGATGGTCCCATTTAAAAATGAACAAAATCCACCGAACGCAAGCCAAATAAAAGGGTGGGGGTAGATTCCAAAAATAAGAGTTTATGTGAAAATATGGCGTGTGTGATATCAAACGAAAGGTAATTAAGTCTGGAGTTAAAAAAAATGAATTTTAGTTTATTTTTTAAAAAAGGGTGGGGGTAGATGTCAAAAATTAGAGTTTAAGTGAAAATATGGCGTGTGTGATATCAAACGAAAGGTAATTGAGTCTGGAGTTGAATAAAATATATTTCAGTTTTTGATTATATTAGCTCACACTATAACTATAGTACCTAGTGTGAGCTTAGGTGCCCATAGATTGGCAGAGTATTTTTAAAACCGACCGTACAAGATTTGGTTTGGACCAAAAGAGCGATATTTAAAGCGTCGGTCTCATTTAAGCGAGATTTAAAAGAACGACTTATTAAAACATCAACATTTAAAAGAGCGACATATCAAAAGGGCGACGGTTTAAAAGAGCGACATAATAAAACAAAGACTATTAAAACAGTGACATATCAAAACAGCGATTTTTAAAAGAGCGACATCTAATAAAAACCGCCACATTTAAAAAAGCGTCATTAAAACAGCAACAGTTCGATTAACTGGGTCTCTTTTTAACATATTTTTTTAAAGAAAAAACTTACCTGACTTCTTTCGCGGTATCCTAAAGTGTGTGAAACCGAATCGAAACGTTTTTTGCCTAAATTAGCTTTTAATTTAGCGCAAACGTATCCTCTTTACAGGTCAGTTAGTTTACTAATATTGTGTCGGTTTAGAACCTTTTTTTTACGTTGTCCGACGCCTATTCTCAACCTCCCTCGATCCTGACAATCATCTTCAGTCAGGTTTTCTTGACTCATTGATCTTTGCATTAATATTCTCCATTACAGTTTAGGACCCTCTTTTTCTGCGCCATAGTGGTTGCCATTCTAGGACCGGGCTTGGTAGTCTTTTGTCGTTCATCCGTTGTACATGGCCGTACATATTAGTTGTCTTTTAGTGATGTCATCCGTTATGCTTCCCTCGATTCTCATTTTTCTTTTATGGTCTCATTTCTTATATGATCTGTTTTAGACATTGATTTTCGTATTGCATTCATTTCGATACTTTCCATTTTTGTTTTGTATTTTTTAGTTACGCAAGGGGTTTTTACTCACTTGATTCGTTTTCAATACATATTATGTAGTGTGTCTTGTCCAAGTTTACTGTTAGCCCAACCTTTTGGTATTCTTTAGTTAACTTTCTAATCATGTACTCCGTCTTCTTTATTATTAGCTACAATTACTGGGTTGTCAGCAAACTGTAGTGTGTGTATGGTAAATCGGTCGTAAGTTTTATTTCCATACCGTGTACTTTACGTTTCCAGTTTTATAGAGCTACTGCGATATATACTTTTAAAAAAATTAGAGAGGCACAACATCATTGCCTTAAGCCTTACGTAAACAGGAATTCTTTTGAAAGTCGATTTTCAATTTTAATTTTAAATTTTGATCCTTTAGTTTTTTTATCGCTTTTATGTATGTATGATTGATATAAGTTTGCTTTAATACTGTCTATAATTTTTCTACTGGAATGGTACCATATGCTTTTTGTAGGTCCACAAAGCTAACATGAGTCTCCCCAGGTAGCAAGGTCACGTTTTTTAAACGTCAAAACGTCATTTTTAATGACCATTGACGTCCCTAACCTGACGTGTAAATGACCTTTAAATGACGTTCAAAAGACACACCCAAAATGACGTCATTTTTAGACGTTTTAAAGACGTCAACAATATAACGTATTTGGGACCAAATCAGAACATCAGACACACACACAGACACAAACCTATTTATGACTTTTTTAAACTCGTCTGAATATATGAAATATTCCCTGCAGTTGAGAACACTGAAGGAAACTTAGACACAGAAGGTGACTCTTCTGTGACTTAGACCTGGAAGTACTGGAACCGGTACAGCGGTGTTTGTCTGTGAGGTACAGATCCAAATAGACCTATACCTAGACTTACACATCTCCACCTTGAAGCGAAACAAGCCTCGAAGTTTGTCTTGATTTAATATACATTCCGTATAAATCCGGCCAAGAACTGACTGGGGCACCATCTATGTAAGTATGAGTGTATGTCCCTTGGACAAAATGTGCAGAGTCAAAAACTACACTACGAAAAGACGTCAAGTAACTGATGCCTTAAAGACAACATTTTTTGGTAGATGACCTGCTGGTCATCCAAATGACCACTTTTCGACGAAAAGAAGACGTCATTTGATGACCCCTTGCTACCTGGATCTATATTTCTAGCAATCCTTTTCTTAAGTACTTGTGTAAGACAAAAAACATTATCACTACAATATCGGCCTGTACGAAACCCACGTTACTCTTCTTCTTTTTGTTCATGAAAATCATTCTCTATTAGATCTCTAAGAATCCTAGAATCCTACCATACAATCTACTTAGATAGACTCTTTTAATTTTAAAAGTCGATTTCCAATTTTAATTTTTGATTTTGATCCTTTGTATAGTTCTTTTATCGCTTTTATGTATGTATGATTGATATTAGTTTGCTGTTACACTGTCCATAATTTTTCTACTGGAACAGTTTCATATGCTTTTTGTAGGTTCACAAAGCTAACAGTTTCTATATTTCTAGCACTCCTTTTCTCAATCACTTGTTTAAGACAAAAAACATTATCAATTAAAGATCTGCTTGCACGAAATCCACGTTACTCTTCTTCTTCTTTACTTAGATTACTGGTTACTGAATTTTCTTTGTAATTGTTGGAATCAGTGGTAATAACCATATTTTAAACATCTATGAACGGAAGAGATTCAAAGGCGAAAACTTAGACAGGTGCGCTGTTTACTCAAACTAATTACTAAATGGATACGAAAACGGTGGCAGTCAACAAACCCTAGACTTTGACTGCTCTACCCGCTCTAGTTTAATTACGCCTTTTTATTATTTCTCCCATTCGCTTTTTTGCGGCAAAGGTATATTTACGAGAAAAGAAAGTTATTAAATAAGAAGATAGCTTACTTATACAGGATGGTGACATTAAATTGAATACTGCCTCTAGCGGATTATTAATTTGGTTTCTAGAGAAAAATAAAAAAAACCACCACTAGGTTTTTTTACGAGCTTTCTTTCTGATGCAAAAATGTTTGGTGCGACCCCCGGAAAGGGGTCTACTCACATAAAACTTTTTTTTCAGATGGGAGATGAGTTGTCAATATAATTTATTTAATATAAATTCATTTTTACACAAACACAAATTTGTTTTTCTTAAATTGAATTTTGGGGCGTGAGACAAATAAATAATATCCTTGACTGGTTCAATCTAATACGCAAATATGAGGGTTGCTTTTAAGTTTTGCATATACAGCTGGAATAAAACAGTAGATACCTTTTAAAGACTTTATTGTTTCTCAAAGTATTCTCCAGGAAAATTAATGCACTTTTGTCTGCACTCAAACCAGTTGTCGAAGCTGTAATTCCGCTCGTTTGTTGGTTCTGTCAAAATTTTATTCTTGAATGCTTCGACTGCTTCCTCTGGCGACTGAAATCTTTGACCACGCAGTCCATTCTTGATTTTCGGAGAATCGTTGAAATTTAATTCGGGACTGTATTGAGGATGGTCCAACAATTCGACGTTTTGTTGGGTTAAAAATTCAATGGTTTTTTGTGCTTTGTGCGAACTTGCATTTTCTTGGTGGAGGATGATTCGTTGTTCAGGGTTCGTTTTCCGAAGCTCAACGATGACTTTCAGTAAGGTGACCATATGTGTTCAACGTAAAAGAAGGACATCAGAGGCAAAAAAGCAGGATTTTCAATAAAAAAGCAGGACAAAACCGTCTTAAAAATATTTGATGACCAAAAAACAAAGTCTCTTGAAGCCGAGAAGCATGCATTTGCATAAAAACCAATAAAAAGGTGCGCAATTAATCGGGCCATTTTGACGGGAGGAGTCTCAGTCCCATGCTACTACTACTACCTAGTTATTGCAAAAATAAACTAAGCAAACAAAAGGTGTTCGCGGGGGTAGGGAGGAGTAAGGTGGCTTAATACACCTCAAGATGAATGAAAAATTGCAATCTTAATAATAGACTAATAAAGAAAAAAAAATAAATAGGTACATTTTGGGGTAGTTGTGGTTCGAGCTTAGGTGAGAACACAACAATAGTGCGATTAGTGCAGTAGAGGCGAGAAAGCGAAGTGGCGATTGGGCGAGTTGGCAGAGTAGGCGACTTGGCGTAGGCGAAGTTGGAGGTAAGCTTTTTGGCTTATAAGGTAGAAGGCTTTGGTGAAGTGCGCATTTGCGTCACTTGACCAGAAACTTCATAGCTGTTTTTTCGAAACCAGCCAGTTCGGGTGAGAGTCGCACAATTGTGCCGGCGCTCACTTCCATCTTGAAAAGTCCCTTTTTCGAATTCGGGGACTTCAAGGATGGCCGTTCAGGATGGCGTAGAAGGCAGTATGGAGGTTGTGAACGATGACTTCGACCCTATTTCTCATTTAATTGATGAGAATAAGGAGCTCGGAGCCATCGCTTTACGCCACCAAAAAGATTTGTTGACGGCAATGAAGCACTATGAGATAGTGCTCAAGAAAGCCGCGGCCCTTGGTATAGACAAGGCCAAGCTCATCCCTACAGAGGATGAGCTGAAAGAAACACCGGCGGTTACAGAGGCCGTTATTGAGTCTCTGGAACTTAAGAGGAAGTCGACTGCTACAGTCCCGAATCCAGCCTCAGCAATTGCTGAGGACGGGGACGGAACTTGGCAGAAAACTTCCTCGAAGAAACGGAAGAAGGGGACTTCCTCTCCTTCCGGGTCGCAGCTCCAGGCACCTCAAAAAGACGACCTCAAAACCGAACCGGCAAAGACAGGGGCAGTCAATACACCCAACCCGACCGTGGCGGCAAAACCGGCACCTAAAATAAGGATCCCCCCGCTAATCCTTCGCGATTGCAAGGATTGGTTGGCTTTCCAACGCCTATTGGCATCCAGGAACATTTTGTTTACTGGAGCCAGGACGGTGAAGGAGGGGATAAAATTTCAGGTGTCGACGATCGATGGGTACAGAACATTGACGAAAATTCTCGATGAGCAAAAAATGGCTTATCACACATTCGAAACGTGTGATGAGAAGAAACTCCGTGTGGTACTCAAAGGAGTACCCACGGACATCTCCGAAATACAGATTAAGGACGAATTGGCGGCCTTAAATTTTCACCCGGACAAGGTCCACAGGATGACCCGGGTGAGAAATAATACTAGGGTCCCAATGGTCATGGTGATAGTGATTCTGCCTAGGGCAGAAAAAGATATCTTCAAGCAGGACAATTTGTTCGGCTTGAAGATAAAAATCGAGACCCTAAGGCAGAAAAGCGAAAAGACACAATGTCATAGGTGCCAGTTATTCGGGCACAACCAAAGTCATTGTACCGCGGACTACAAGTGCGTTAAATGCGCTGGTGGTCACAAAACGTCGGAATGCAAAAAGGCAAGGGAAAGCCCGGCAAAGTGCGCGAATTGCGGGGGTGACCACACAGCCAACGCACGGGTGTGCTCGAAAAGACCGGCACCAATTATCAAAAAGCCCGCGATACCTGCAAAGGTAATAGCGGCCAATAAAAAGCCAGTCTGGGACGGTAAAAACGTCACCGTGACTGGTAACACGCAAAAAAGTGCCGCGACCCCCATGGACCTGTCAGCGGCTTTTGAGCCGCTGATGAAGCAGGCCATGGAGACAATGATGCGGCAAATGCAGCAGCAAATGCAAGTGCAAATGCAGCAGCTGCTCAGTAACTTTATGGTAACCCCCACAATGTCCACAATAAATACCCGCAATGTCAGTTAAGGCACAGCCTGCATCCATGACAATTATGTCATGGAATGCAAACGGCATTGGCGGGAAAAAGACCGCGTTTACGGACTTCCTGCACGACCACAACGTGGATGTGGCGCTCGTGCAGGAAACGCACCTTAAGCCCAGGCATAGGTTTACAATACCAAACTACGAGGTGCATAGAAACGATAGGGAAAATGCGATCCTGGGAGGTACCGCGATAGTGATTAAACGAAACATTGATCACTATCTAGTGGAAACGCCCGATATCGGCATCTTGGAAGCTACACAAGTAGTAGTCAAGATGTCAGATAATTCCACGATAAGGCTCGTAAGTTTGTACTGCAGACCGGATAGGGTTTTTCCGGATGCAGGATACGAGAGCCTTATAAACGATCTTCCAGGACCGCTCCTAATAGGGGGGGATCTGAACGCTGAATACAGAGACTGGGGAGATCCCACAAGTAACGCCTATGGGCCAGGTCTTAGCAGGGTGATCGAAGGTGATCAAGACCTGGTAAGAATCTCCCCGACCGAACCGACTCATTACATGCCAGGAATGCGGTCAACCCGGATTGACCACTTCCTACAAAAGCATGTAAATCGGAATCACGAATTAACGGTCATTCATGCGTTGGATTCAGATCACCTCCCCCTATTGTTTCAACTTGGGGATGTCGCAATAAACCGACACGAAATAGTGAGTCGGAAAACAGATTGGCAGGCTTACGAACGCGCGCTGTCACAAACCGGTCCTATTCCAAGAATAGAGAATAGTGAAGATCTGAACCTAGCTGTGGAGAAGCTTCAAACAGACATTTTGTCCGCGTTTGAAATATCCACAGCGGAAGTTACAAATATCGCCGCAAACCCCACCGCATTTCCCCTGAGGTTGAAAAATCTGATTCGGGATAAAAACCGACTGAGGAGAAGAGCCCGGGCTACCCTGGACCCTGCAATAACCCGGCAAGCGAATATGCTACAGGCCGTGGTTAAGGAAAGGGTCAGGGAGTTCCAGACCCAGTGTTGGGAACGGAAAATGGTCGATCTCGAACAGAACTCAACCTCTGCGTGGAAAATGGTGAGGGCATTGACTAAAGGAGGGAGGACGGCCATTCCCTCCCTAAGAGTCAATGGCGATAAGATACATGAACCGGAAAGAAAGGTGGAGGTCTTTGCGGATTGTCTGGAAGAGGTCTTCCAGGACAATTTCCCGCAGGACCCTCCCACCTTTCTAGATAGACAGGCGGCGGCGTTCGCGGAAGAGCTAGCCGCAACAATCACTCCCGACTCACTCAGGTATGCCACGCCAAGGGAAATAAGAGGGATCGTTAAACGTCTAAAAGTTAGAAAAGCCCCAGGTTACGACAAAATAACAAACACAATGTTGAGGAAGCTTCAGCCAAAACAGTGCGCGGAGTTGACTAATATAGTCAACGGTATGTTTAGGCTGAAGTACTACCCTGAGGCATGGAAGAAAGCCGACATTGTTCTGCTGCCAAAAGTAGGCAAAAGCAGAACATTGCCAGATAACTACCGCCCCATAAGTTTACTGCCCGGTCTAGGAAGAGTCGCCGATAAGATAATCTTAAGGCGACTACAGGAATTGCCTCAATTGGGACAACTTGTTCCCAATGAGCAGTTCGGGTTCAGACCGAGGCATTGTACAACACTTCAAGCAACCCGCTTGACAGAGGAAATAGTCAGCGGGTTCAATAAAAGGAAGTACATAGGAGCGGTAGCCCTGGACATGTCAAAAGCGTTTGACAAGGTCTGGCATAACGGCTTTCTTTTAAAACTGCGGAATAACGGTGTACCAGTACATATCCTCAAGTTATTACAGTCGTTCCTGGGAGGGAGAACTTTCATGGTAAAGGTAGACTGTTTACGATCCCGGTTAAGGCAAATAAGAGCGGGAGTCCCGCAAGGCTCCCCGCTCTCGCCACACTTATATGCATGGTATACCTGTGACATCCCCAAAGATCGGAAAACGAAGCTCTATGTGTACGCGGATGACACTTTGACAACGTCAAAGTGTAATAACATCCAATACGTCGTCACAAGGCTTCAGAGGCACCTCGTAGAAATTGAAACCTGGGCTAAAAGGTGGAAAATTAAGATCAACCCAGACAAGACTCAAGCGATTGTCTTTACACGGAAAAGGGGCAATCCGCGAACAGAGCTTGCTCTGGGTGGTCGAAGGATACCCTGGCAAAGAAGGAACGTTAAATACCTGGGGTTAGTTTTCGACAAGAAACTAACCTGGAACGACCAGGTATCAAACGCACTTCAAAAAGCAAGGGGAGCCCACAGTAGGCTATACCCCTTGTTAAATGCCAGGAGCACTCTACACCGGAGAGTAAAATTACAAATATGGAGGCAAGTCGTTCGCCCCATACTAACGTATGCAGCCCCATGCTGGAATAAGGTATGCAAAACACAAATGGGAAGGCTACAAAGCTTTCAAAACAGAGTCGTAAGACAAATAGCGGGAGCTCCTTGGTTTGTGCGTAACGCACAAATCAAGAGGGAGCTCAACATGGAGGATATCTCAGAAACGATCCAGGAGCAGAAGGATCGTTTCATGAGACGGGTAGAGGGGCATCAAAACCCCGTGGTACAGGATGCGTTCCTGTACCGGCCCGGAGACAGGCCAGGGACCTACAAAAGGCCCCTGGATGTCTAACAAAGTTGCGCCACAAGGGCGCCAAATTGAGGTTTTTAAAGCTTAGGTAAATCCACATGGAAAAGTACAGACTAAAAATGAAAGAGGTACATACCTATCATGCACAAGCATTAGTATCTTAGTAGTAGTAGTACATTTTGGAAATTATTGCGCCACAGAAACAAAAATGTACACAAAAAATGACGCCACGCCGCTAGCGAACATTAAACAAAAGAAAGCACTTTTCGTAGAAATTTTCGCCGTAGATGACAGTTTTTGCAATATTAAAAAAATACTGAAAAAAATTGTGTCGCAGGCAAACATATTGGGAAAAATTTATGCTTTTCACAAAAAATTGTTAATTGTTTAATTGTTAATTAAAAAACAATAAGCACTTTTTGTTAAAAGTGGCGCCGTAGAAAACATTTTTTGCAATATGAAAAAAAATACAAAAAAATTTAAAAACATCGCGGCAGGCGAAAATTTTTATATTTTCAGATAAAATTGAGGCGAATTTTTTTTTAAATAAACAAAAAAAATTGAAATCTAAAACTGATTCAAAAAATTGCTCCGTAGACGAAAATTTTGAAAAAATTAGATACATTTCGAAAAAAGTTTTAGGTAAAAAAAATTAAGTAATTCTTGAATACCGAAATGGTGCCAAAAATTTATTTTATTAAATTGTTAGTTTCAAAAATATAAGAGCCGTTCCGTGAATTGATCAATTCGATCCTGACAAATTATGCTAATTTCGTTTTGGAGGCTAATTTTATGGTTGGGAGGGCTAAACCATTAATGGATTATGAAAAACAAAGGGGCTCTTGGGTCACCAAAAAGCCGGACAAACAAAAAAGCCGGCCGGACGTATTCATTTTGGCCAAAAAGCCGGACTTGTACGGCTTTATCTGGACGTATAGTCACTCTACTTTCAGCAAACAAATGGTGATGTATCAATCTGCAGTAACAGTCCTTTCATCTTTCTGAGGAATGTCGCGACCATATTTTTGGGTACACCTTGAGAACGGATAAATTTTGTTGGCTTTTCTTCATCTTGGAACACCCAAACACACGAACGACGTTTATTTTCGGAATCGTATGAGTAAATCGACGATTCGTGACCACTGACAATGCTGTACACGTTTTACGAGTTTCCTGCCTAAAAGCAGCCTAGAAACTAATTTTCTTACCCCTAATACTTTATGCAATTATTTTTAATTGACGTCTTTGAAATCCCCAATAAAGCCTTAATCTCGTGATATGTCACATGTCTTACTTCCGCGATGCGCATGCGCACAACATCGATGGTTTCCTGGGTGACAGCAATTTTTGGTGCACCGTCCACGCTTGAATTCTCCATACCAACCAGAAACTGTGGACTGGTGTGGTGCTTCATTACCGAAAACAAAAATCATCTCGGCAAGGCATTTTTGTTTAGTTAATTTCCTTTGAAAGTTCTAAAAGATTATAGCCCGATAATGTTCTGGGTTTAATTTTTCGACTGATTTGTTAACTTATAAAATTTACTGTAGCTCTAAAACTATATGTATCGCACTGACATTTTGAATTTAGGTTAGGTAAAGATTGAGGTTAAGTTTTAGTAACGACATTCGATTAGTGTCGCCCTCTATGTTCCTATATGCAAAATATAAAAGTTATGTTATTTAACTCAAATTTTTTTTTTTATCAGTTTGCAACGGCATAAAATTATTTGCATGTAGACGTATATACGTAATGCAATGTCCTGTCCAATATCCTCTTAAAAAAGGCAAATTTCCAGTTTTCAGCAGCATGACTGTCGTTGAAAATTTTGCTAATATAACTGCGAAAAACGGCGTCAATATCGGAAAATTCAACGAATTCCTTCGCCGTGAATTTTCCTTTGTCTAGGAGCTCAGACCTTTCGTTTTTCACTTCCCTCGCCTCAGAATTAGGTATGTTAAAAATATATAAGACATGTTTATTTAATAATTTTAGTTTATTAGCATTGGTTAGGTGCAAATACGTTAGAGCATAAACACATGTTCAAAAATCGAAAAGTGAAGCACTCGTAGCTTGCTTTGGAAAAAATAACAGATTTTAATTCGCAGACGCGAATTTCTAAGTGCGCATGCGTGTTTTTTGTCAGTTAGATACACAGCTGGTGTGTGAGTTGACGCCATATTTGTTGTTTGTTTACACTTTGCGGTATTTTGCGTTTGTCGTAAATTTGTTTTTTTTTTTTCTGTGAAAAATGAGGAATAACTCACGTGAAACATGTACGGTTTGTGGTCCCGAAGAAGTAGGGGGGTGTTATTCCATAGGAATTCTTTATAATTTGTTAATACAGTTAGTAGTAGAGTTCACAATAAATCTGCCATTTTAAAAAAACTACAATTTTAATCAGCCAATCAGGTAGTTTTTAGAAAAAAAAAATAGACATAACCTTAAATTTTTGACAATTGTCAAATAATTTAGTGACGTAACGGAGTATGTTCCAAAACCACAAAAAGCTGACGCATGCGCAGTAACCGAAATGCTGTCTTTTTTTTACGGTTATGCGCACTCGCAAGGAGATCCCTATCACGCTCGAGAAGCGGCAAGTCTACCCTAAAAAATAACATTAAGAATTAAATGGGGGTCCTGGCTTCTAGCATCGCGTGTGAGAATGCATGGGTATGTCCCATATTTATGCTCTAACGTATTTGGTCAGGTGCTGTATGTGCAGGTCCCGTAAATACGTTGGTTACTGCCAGTGACGGATTTCCGGGGGGGGAGGGGCCAAGGGGGGAAAAACACAAAACAATTTTTTGTGCGGCATTTAATAAGAACTAGCTTTAAAGTTTGCCACTACGTGCAAACAAAATGTGCCAAAATTTGAGCAAAATCAGTTAAATTTCGCATCAAAATTTGAAAAAATGATATTAGCGAAAATTTCAGAAAAATTTTATATTTTGTCAAAATTTGCGGCCTATGCATTGGTTATTTTTTTCTGGAACTAAAAATTATACGCTTTATGTCAGGAAGGGGG
Source organism: Aspidapion aeneum (assembly GCA_963576565.1). NCBI lineage: Eukaryota > Metazoa > Arthropoda > Insecta > Coleoptera > Brentidae > Aspidapion > Aspidapion aeneum. The sequence goes on from OY755038.1 coordinate 208,656,427, forward strand.
GGGGCTCTCCCCCCTCTGGATCCGTCACTGGTCAATGCGGTACTAGTAGAATAAATTATGTAGTTTTAGTACGAGCATATTAATATTATATTAATTTTTACCTTGATACAGCAAAGTGCTTAGCTGTGATGCAGTGAAATTTCTAAAAGTGTTTTATTTTTTGAATCGTCACATATTCCCAAAAATTGTTTTTAGAAATGAGTTTCTATTTATTTGTCTATTTCAGATTGGTTCAGTAGGCGTGCCTTCGCTTTACAATCAGAGGGTGGTGGGTTCATACCCCATGCCTGCCACTACAAACTCGAACCTACTATTCGTGTGTGAATACAGATTCACCGGAAGTAGGTTTAAAAGCCTGTCTTGCGAGAAGTTTTGGGTATAAACGAAGTAGGCAAAGTTGATGATCAATACAAGACCGCGGTTCGGAAATCACATTAAACGGATGGTCCCGTGTTAAGAGCGTAGATGGCGCTAGCACAAAAACGACCCCTGTGCCAGACAAAGGGTATCAGACAAACTAAATCCTCCTTGAGAAAAGAAACAGAAAAAGGCGGGCCAGTTAAGTTTTCATGTAGAATGAATGTGAAAGAGAATGGTACACTCCCGTCTTCTCTATGGTATTCAGTTTTGGGGGGACTCCGCTTTTACAGATAGTGTTTTTAAATTTCAAAAACGAATTATCCGATGTATAGCAGGTGTTGAGGGGCCTACAGACACGCGAGCATTTCTTGAGATTAGTGCGCGAACTAATCTCTGCATACATGTACGTTTGGTGGAATTGCCTACACACACGAAGACAAAATTAATCGTTCTAAACATAAACACGATATTATCAATGCGTTTTGCCTAACACCGAGAGATTTGCTCGCGTACATTGTGCGCGCGAACTAATCTTCGAGAGATATTTTAGGCGGATATTGTCTACACACGAAGAGATTAGTATGCGCAAACTTGTACGCGCGTACTAATCTCTGGAAATGTTCGCGTGTCTGTAGGCCCCTTTGCAGGTACCACATCTTGTGTACCCTATTTTAAAAAATTTCAAATTTCAACTGTCCCGTCTATTTTAATTTATGAGGTTTGTGTTTATGTGTTTAATAATAAGGATTCCTTTTTAAAAAATAATACCTACCATAATTATAACACCAGAAATAAAGACGAGTTGCTAATTCCAAAATCTTTTTTGCTGGGAAAATGTTTTTATCATTTAAACGGATTTTTGGATTAATCCTTAGTTACAAACATATTTTGTTTATATATTTTATATTTTAGCTTTATGTCTGCAATGTAAACCCATATTTTATAGTATTTCTTTTTTTGACGATATCCATATACCTTGTATCAGTGGAAAAATAAAGTTTTTGAAGTTTGAAGTTCGAATAGCTTTTTAGCTACAGTGACTTTTTTATGTTATGTTTTATGTTTTTTACAAATTATCTCAATAAGAATGCGTTGCCGAGTTGATTTTTGTTTTCGGTAATGAAGCACCACATCAGTCGACAGTTTCTCGTTGGTATGGAGAATTCAAGCGTTGATGGATTAGTCTTAGCGACGATCCAAGGTCAAGTGCACCAAAAACGGCTGTCACACCGCATCTGTTAACCGAAGGAAGAAGATAAAGAAGCCAGAGTCAATTGGTGTCAGAAAACTCTAGACCGCTTTGAGGCAGGAAACTCGAAAACCGTGTAAAGCATTGTCAATGGTAATGAATCGTACATTTACTCATATGAACCCGAAAATAAACGTCAGTCGTCTGTTTGGGTGTTGAAGAATAGCCAACGAAAGTCATTCGTTATCGAAGACTACTTGGAGAAGCAATAAAGTAGCAATAAAGTAGTATCTAAAAGTTATCTAATATTTTATTCCAGCTGTATATGCAAAACTTAAAAGATAACCCTCGTAAGTAAAAAAGAAACGAAACGAATGACCAAAACTTACAATTTTAAATATGAAAGGAATTTTTTGAGGTGTGGTCATAGACTAAATAAATTAATTTACGGGCTGGTTCATTTCTCCTTTTCATCGCCTTTCCATCCATCTTGGTTATGCCGTACTGAAAATGTCTAAGGAGACTGTAACATCGATGTATGCGGCTACCACTACCTTGTTCTGAGGACCAGCCCGTAAATTAATTTATTTAGTCTATGACCACACCTCAAAAAATTCCTTTCATATTTAATATTGAACCTGGGCTTAGGATACCTACTGAGATTGACTTTAGCTGTCTCCGTAGTAATGTTAGATTTTTGCCTCTGACCCAAGGCTACCCTAGCTGATACCGCAAATTGGCAGTTTGTTTTGTAATGTGGGTATCCACATTTCATTTCTCCTTTTCAGATTTTATCATCTTCATTTCATCGCCTTTCCATCCATCTTGGTTATGCCGTACTGAAAATGTCTAAGGAGACTGTAACATCGATGTATGCGGCTACCACTACCTTCTTCTGAGGACCAGCCCGTAAATTAATTTATTTAGTCTATGACCACACCTCAAAAAATTCCTTTCATATTTAATATTGAACCTGGGCTTAGGATACCTACTGAGATTGACTTTAGCTGTCTCCGTAGTAATGTTAGATTTTTGCCCCAGACCCGAGGCTACCCTAGCTGATACCGCAAATTGGCAGTTGGTTTTCTAATGTGGGTATCCACATTTCATTTCTCCTTTTCAGATTTTATCATCTTCATTTCATCGCCTTTCCATCCATCTTGGTTATGCCGTACTGAAAATGTCTAAGGAGACTGTAACATCGATGTATGCGGCTACCACTACCTTGTTCTGAGGATCAGCCCGTAAATTAATTTATTTAGTCTATGACCACACCTCAAAAAATTCCTTTCATATATAATATTGAACCTGGGCTTAGGATACCTACTGAGATTGACTTTAGCTGTCCCCGTAGTAATGTTAGATTTTTGCCCCAGACCCGAGGCTACCCTAGCTGATACCGCAAATTGGCAGTTGGTTTTCTAAAGTGGGTATCCACATTTCATTTCTCCTTTTCAGATTTTATCATCTTCATTTCATCGCCTTTCCATCCATCTTCCCAACTAACATTTATAGTAGCGGCTACATGTTCTAAAGGCTTTGCTACTTTCTTATAGTAGAAATGTGGTGATCCCAACCAAAATTTGTTACTTTTTAGTTCTAACTACTATTTAGTATCAGGAAATAGTAGATGTTTCGTAAAAACGACCCTCTAAACTACTTCATAGGATTGTTTCTTGATAGTCGATTCTGATAGTCTTCTTTACTACAATAGGACGTTGCTAAAGTTTTACTTTCTTTTTAGTCGTTATTTCGTAGTCGCCGTGACTTTTATATCCTACTTAATTACCACTAGAAAGTTAAGCTTCATTGGAGTCCCAAACAAGTGTATCCGACAACTACATTATAACTTTAATTTTTACCACAAAAGTTTGTGTCATCATAGTAACATCTGATGTAACAATGTAGACAAAATAACTTTTTGGATCAACTTTAAAGCCGCAACTACTTTCAAGTAACCTTTTCGACTATCAGGGAATATAGTTTGGGACGCCATGTTTTTATGTAAGAAAGAAAATTTAATATTTTTGTTGTCGTTTTATGAGCTCATATTAAAGAGCCATACTATTTTATAAACAAATTAGTTGAAGCTTACCAAAAATGCTCTTCTTAAGCACCATTTGTTGGAGTTAACTGTCGATTATGAAAACATAACCTCCAAAATCACAACACAAAAATTCCATCAGCTACCAGAAAACGGCTCAATTTTACGGGCGCACCGGTTTTTTGCAATATATATAATGCATGTTATACAAAAAACTTTGCGTCGCACTCGAATTTTGATCCTCTGCTCGTAAATTCTCACACTTTTGGATAACATAGTTCATATTATAACCATAACCAAACAAAAAAACTAAGCGAGTCTGTTTACTGTTGTGTCCACCATATTGTGTAACAATTCTACCAAAAAGAAACGATTATATTATTTGCAACTACATCGCAACTTTTATGCCATTACGGAAAAAAAAACAGCCTCTACGACGTAGTAGATACCTGGCTACGACGTAGTAGTGTAGTTGTTACTACAGTGACTTTAAACACTTGGCCAAGTAGTTATAACCAGAAATTGGTTCCCCACTTAGGGAATTATAACGTCGCTGTATGGTATACTGAGACGTAGCGGGAGTACGTTGCGGTTACTTTTAAGAAATTCTTTCTAGTTGGGGTTTCGTCGTTACAACTTTAATTGTTTGTTGGGTTGGTTATGCCGTACTGAAAATGTCTAAAGAGACTGTAACATCGATGTATGCGGCTACCACTACCTTGTTCTGAGGATCAGCCCGTAAATTAATTTATTTAGTCTATGACCACACCTCAAAAAATTCCTTTCATATATAATATTGAACCTGGGCTTAGGATACCTACTGAGATTGACTTTAGCTGTCCCCGTAGTAATGTTAGATTTTTGCCCCAGACCCGAGGCTACCCTAGCTGATACCGCAAATTGGCAGTTGGTTTTCTAAAGTGGGTATCCACATTTCATTTCTCCTTTTCAGATTTTATCATCTTCATTTCATCGCCTTTCCATCCATCTTGGTTATGCCGTACTGAAAATGTCTAAGGAGACTGTAACATCGAGGTATGCGGCTACCACTACCTTGTTCTGAGGACCAGCCCGTAAAAAACTTACAATCCAATTTTGCTGCAAGGGAGTATATTATTGGCCGCTGTGTAACATTATTCTTCCTCCCCTAATTGGCCTATATTACTAGCTAAAATAAATGAGAAGTCTTGGCAAAACCATGTAAGTACCTACTAATTTTTTTTGCGCTCTTTGACATTAAAAGACGCCATTGGATCTTTTATTAAACATATTTCGTGGCAGATAGGAGAATGAGATCGATGCCGTTCAGGGCTTTGGTTTGAACGATCCGCGCATGTTTTTAATTTTGAGAATTTTGTAGGTAAATCGCTTAAAATTTTTAATATAAATAGGTGCACCGTAAACTGGGGCTATTTGGGCTGCGCGGTTTTCTTGTTATATGTATTTCATTTGTTTGAGCGTACGACATGAGTCTACCCAGGAGGGGAACCCTCGGCTCCCTCAAGCCGATATATATATATATATATATATATATATATATATATATATATATATTTATCGGTTTCACAACGTTCTACGTCTTCCGATACCCAATCTCCACTGGTTTCTGTTTGCCCATAATTCATCATCTAGGCCTCTTATTCTTATTTCACTGTCTTTTCCTTCTCTCCAGCTTCTCCTTGGTCGTCCTCGTTTTCTTCGGCCAGTTGGTTTCCATTGTAGTATTTGTTTAGGTAGTCTTTCATCATTCATTCTTTGTACATGTCCGTACCACACCAGTTGTTTTGTTCTTATATCATCCACTAAAGTACGTTCACCCACTGTCATAATTTCTCTTATTCTTCGATTTGTATCTCTTTCTCTTTTTGATTTCCCTGCTGCTTTTCTCCAATAGTCCATCTCCGTAGCGGAAAGCATTTTTTCTGTTCTATCGTTGATTGGCCATACTTCTGAGCCGTATGTAATAATACTTTTTACAATGGGGTTATATATAAGCTTTTTGTTATGTTTTGATATACTTTGGTCCCAAATTATTCCATTTAATAACGTTATTGCTTTTCTTCCTTGTACGTTTCGATCTTTTATAGCTTTGTCTAGTGTTCCGTCAGCTGTAATTTTTAGACCTAAGTATTTATACTCAGCACAGGACTGAATTCGCTGCCCGGTATTTAAGATACGATCCTGTTTCATTCCACCGATACACATATACTCTGTCTTATTGAGATTAACCTTTGGTCCCTACTTATTGTACTCTTCCATTAGTTTCGTGTCATATATTCGAGGTCGCCATAATCCTCAAGCCTAAATATTTTAAAGAATTTTTAAAATATTTAATGAATAAAAAAATTAAATACAGCATCATGAGTTCTCGCCCCCCTCCCCAATACTCTCGGGCCCCCCAAATATATATTCCTGCGCCACTGTGAGAGCATCTCTCGAATGAGTATCGATAGAGTATTTCTCTGAAATGAACAAACACCCTTTACACACACCCTTGTAAAATTTTGTTTTAGGTTTGTTTGCCCTAAAATATGATAACCCACAAAGCACAATCACGTGTTTAACACGTAAAAAACGCTTTAGAAAAAACGTTGATTTTAAAACTGCTAGAACAACACGTTTATTTCATATATATCAAAACAAGCTTATTAGGTAATTAACGTTCCTAAAAACGGCGTTGTAATAACGCCATTATCTAATCAAAACAGCAATGTTTTTACGTTATTTTCAAGTGATTTCTAAGTAGATTTTTATCAACGTCAAAATCACATTAGATTCGCGCCTTTTCTACACGAATTTTTAAACTCGAGTTGCATTGCTTTTCTACCAAATATTTTTGAGATTTTACTAAAAGCAGCGTCACCTATTGGCGACATTTTTCACTTTGACGCAGTAGCGTGTCGTGGATAAAAGGGCGGGGGGGGGGGGGTCGAAGACCTTAAGGGGCGCAAATATAGGTATGGGAGTCAAATAAATTACAAGCCTTCTTTTAAAATAATAACACTATTAATTCTATTTTTTCTCAAAGGACGCCAAGCGCAGAGACGGGGGGGGGGCGGCCCTGGCCCCCTATACGACACGCCACTGCTTTGACGAAACCTATCCAAAAGTGCTTTGGACTCTAAACTAAAAAAAGTTTTAGAACTTTCTTTCGCGTCACTTTCAGGTTAAAAAAAGTTGTTAAAAAAACGTGACAAAAAAGAAGCAAAAAGGTAGTAGGTTTAAGAAGTTTTAATCTAGTGGCGTTTTAGAACATATTGTGGAGGACTTTTCAAGTGTGAATTTGGCACATGAAAATAACGAAGGAAAAAAGACGTTATATACACAGCTTCAGAAACTTCAGCAAAAATTACATTTTTTATAGTTTGAATCCTCCTTGTTTTTAGGTTTTCTTTAAGCATGTAGATTTAACAAAACAAATATTACATGGTATGAGGTTGTTTTCTAGTAGCAAATAAGTTTATTATTTTTGTTCACGTTATGTGGGAAAGAAGTTCCTGATTGCTTGTTTGTTGTTTAAGTAATGATATAATATTTCGTAAAAAATATATTTTTATTAAAAAAATACCTTTACTTTTTATTTTCCATTGAACAAATAATCATATACGTAATATTCCAATACCCACGGTAATTTCCAGTTCTTGATGAAAACATTAAGAAATGGCAATATCAAATGTACATAAGAGTGTCCTTCTTGTAGAATTTAGTATAAAATGTCCTGATTGGTTATTTTTAAACACATGCTTTAATTTACTCATGCATATTATTTTATTGGTGTATATCGACCCCAAACATTTGACCCGTGTCGTCACATTGATTTATCGGCGCACAGTGGCCAAAAACCCTATCTATGTAAATGTACAACTACAACTTTAAATAACGATATAGAGATTTTTTTTTAAGAGTTTAATCGCAAGTAAGTTTTTTTTCAAATAAGGCAATTTCATTTGTGGCGCCTTTTGGAAGGCTTCACATCGTCTCCTGGATCAATAAATAATGTGACAGCTTTGACCAACGTCAAAAATGATGGAAAGGTTAATAGGCTAAAGAGGGCACTAAACTGAGAGATTCTCGTAAGACCTATTAACGGCAATAATCTCTATATGCAAAGTGAGGCAAAAATATTGATATTTTTTGTAGAGAGAGCACGCTGCGCAGGAGGTGCTACTGACAACATTGACAAACACTTTAATGACAAATCACAAATGACAATCTCCTTGAAGTATTAAGTTCACAGAATACCACAGGTGATTAGAACTAGAGAGAGAAAGATTGCAATGCTTAGCATTTATTGTATGTTGTCACTCTAAAAAAACTGTTAAATTTTTGTCTCAGTGTCTCATATAGCCGTGGTCGTTCCAGTTACTTCGTATATAATTCATTAAGTTGCGGGTAGTATAATTTTTACATATAGATAATATCCAAAAAGTACTTACTATACAGGGTGTCCCAGATAAAAGTAACTACATGCGGTCTTATGAGAATTTTGGAAATGATAAGACATATTATAATTCTGGTTAAATGGAAAAAACTGACTATATTCTGAGCCCAATCAGGTGCTGTATTAAAATTTAAAATAACCACAAGGGTTTTTCCAAATATCAAGCAAAAACTAAAAACTGCTTTTAATAAAAATAATTTATTTATTGCTTGATTTTTTAAAAGTCTTTATAGATATTTTTATTTTTGAAATAGACTGGGCTCGGAACAGCGCCAATGTTTACCCAATAATCCAAATTTGTGTGTATTACTGTTTTCAAAATTCTCATAAGAAACCGTGTAATAACTTTTATCTGGGATACATGGTATACCACAACTATTTTTTAAAGTTTCTAAACAAGTAACGATAACTTTCAATGTGTTATGCAAAGTTTATATAGAAAAGAAATATTGAGTGTGCACAAATCTATCTTTCACATGGACTGCCTAGGCTTATCGGGGCAAATAATGTGTTTGCGCTTGCCTTAAGTTAAAAACGGGGTGATTGGAAAGTGACAAAGACAGAGTAATAAATAAACTTGTCACAAAAAATTATATTAAAAAATAAATATATATCACGTGACTGTCCCAAACCTATTTAGGTTTCACTTCTTATATCATACTAATAAATATAATTTTGGCTTTCTTATTTATTCTGCACTTAAATCTTATTTACACTCTGTATACAGTGGCGGATCCAGAATTTCCCGGGGGCAGGGGTCAAAGTGGCAGCAAACATCAAAAACATTTTTTTTAGTGGTTTTTGATAGAAATTGAGATGTGAAATTTAGTAGCTAAATAAGAATAATAGCGCCGCAGGCGAAATTAAAAAAAAAATAAGTAGAATTTTTGACAAATTTTAAATAAATGATGCTGCTAAACTAAAAAATAAATTATATGTTTGGGTGGTGACCCGCATGTCTAGGATCCGCCGCGTTCGTCGCGTCATGGCATCACTCTTTGCTACTTAAAAAAATACTCTGCCAATATATGGGCCCCTAAGCTCACACTAGGTACTATAGTTATAGTTTACGTGTGAGCTAATATAACTAAAAACTGAAATATATTTTATTCAACTCCAGACTAAATTACCTTTTGTTTGATACCACACAAGCCATGTTTTGACTTAAACTCAAATTTTAAAAATCTACCCCCACCCTTAAAAAAAGCAAAAACTAAAATGTATTTTGTTAAACTCCGGACTCAATTACCTTTCGTTTGATATCACACACTCCATATTTTCACTTAAACTCTAATTTTTGAAATATACCCCCACCCTTTTTTTAAAATAAATTAAAATGTATTTTGTTTAACTCCAGACTCAATTACCTTTCGTTTGATATCACACAAGCCATATTTTCATATAAACTCTAATTTTTGAAATCTACCCCCACCCTTTTATTTGGTTTGTGTTCGGTGGATTTTGTTCATTTTTAAATGGGACCATCTCAACCCAAGACCCAGCCTAGGTACCAAATTTCATTAAAATCGGCTAAGCGGTTTTTGAGTTATGCGCGTTGGTCGTTACAGACAGACATACAGACAGACATACAGACAGACAGACAGACAGACAGACAGCGCAACAAAAAAGTTTCAAAATCGTCTGAAACGCAAAGATATATAAAAATTTTTGAAATCGGAGCAACTTTTTTTTTCTCGAAAAAATTAGGATCACCATAGCTCACACTACTACAGTATAGTATATGTGTGAGCTAAAACTATGCGTCCGATTGACATTTTTCTAAAACCGTTGTGATCCCTGATCTTTGATACACAAAGTTTATAGAAGGTGTTTTTTTGATTAAGCAAAGGGTTCTCGAGTTATAACAAGTTATAAATTATTGTAAATACGCGTTTTCAGGGCGAGCACTTGTTTAATAGGGAACTCTTTCTGATAGAAATATTACTATATGCTTTTGGTGGAATCATGAGCACAGTTTATATATTTAAAAAATGCAAAAAAAAATTTCTAAATTTTTGGAAAAATTACCCCCACCACCTCCTGCACACGACGATTTTTGGACGACCAATCGATTTTGCATTCTTAGGGTGTAAGAAATGATTTAAATTGTATCTTACATTTTAGCAATGAAGTGCACACGAAAATCGGTTCTAGAAGCCTTTAACGCGCTTTAAAACTCTAATAGTCATATACGTAAATTACTTATATGCTAATAGTAGGTAACGCATTTCTGGCATAGACCACTGCCTTGCGCTTTCACTTCGCCTCCAGAGCCGTTTTAGCTCTCGTCACGCCCGAGGAAAACTATAAAAATAGTGTTTTGAGGAAAGAAACCTATTCCGCACTAGTGCGAAAAACAAACACCATGACAAAAAATTTAAAACAAACGTGTCAGACAAAACAATATACGTTGTCAAAATTTAATATAAATAAATACTTGTAAAATTTTGTTTCACTTAATTGCTGGCCCGGCCATCTAAGCGCGTTGTTCGACCATCTGCAATTACATGCGGCAAAGTAATATTGTTGTACTTGTTAAATTTACTATTTTCTACTAGGATGTGGAAAACTTCACCTTTCTGCGCGCAAGAAGTTAGTTTTTAGGGAGTAACTGACAGAATAATTAAATAGTCTGCTATAATTTTTAATAAAATAAAGAGAAACTATATAATATGTGTTTAAACCATTTTGCGAAAAGATGATTTTGCATATTGGGTGTACCGGACCCGCACCACTTGGAGACCTTGGAGCAACGCGGTAATAAGACAACTTCAATATTTATTTACATTTCAATTTCGTCTAATTTGACATGTTTATTTATAAATTACATTAAATTTTTTGAAAAAAAAAGGTACTCATAGGTAAAATATTGTACCTAACACAGGCGGAAAGTGTCTCTACTTACCGCCGTTCGATAAAGGTACTTTACCGGACCCGCACCATTTGGAAACCTTAGCAACGCGGTAATAAGAAAACTTCAATATTTGTTTACATTTCAATTTCGTCTAATTTGACATGTTTATTTATAAATTACATTAAATTTACAAAAAAAGATACTCATAGGTAAAATATTGTACCTAACACAGGCGGAAAGTGTCTTTTTAACCCTTAAATAACATAAGGAGCATCCAATTTACAAAAACTATCCCGAAGCCTTATAGTGTCGAATTTTAAGCTATTTTTTGTGTTTTTTTTTTAAATATGTCGAAAATATGTTAAAAAATCTAAGGCTTGGGGGGCCCCCCACCTGGGTGCGCCCATGAATTGATAAATAAACATGTCAAACTAGACGAAATTGATGAAATGTAAACAAATATTGAAGTTGCCTTATTGCCGCGTTGCTAAGGTCTCCAAATGGTGCGGGTTCGGTAAAGTACCTTTACCGAACGGCGTGCGGTAAAGTAATTACTTTACCGCACGCGAGTAGGTAAATTATTTTTCCACACACGACTGCTTGACCGAACTTCTTAGGTGCAACATGTCGTCAACGGCTTAAGGAAAAAACCAAATACGTAATATATTTGGAAAAAACCTTAAATTGTATTTCTCCCCTTTGGTGCACTAAAGGCGTAAGTTTCCTTTCATTACACGCGCAACTGACGTCCTTATTGTTTGGTACAATAAGTGCGAAGGCTACGTGTGTAATGAATGTGACTTACGCCCTTAGTGTACCAAAGGGGAGATTTCTTTGTATTAAATTTTGTCAAATTGGGGTTGGGTGGTCCTGAACTCGTCGTTTCAGTTACCGTAATAATGACAGATGAGAGCTATTTGTAATAGCTTGTATTGAGATAGCGGACTGTAATTTTGACAATAAATTGATTTTAAATAGGTAATTAATTGTAGCAACGTCTACGACCCTTCTCTGTATGGCTTTGTCGAGCGAATGTCCCCACCTACGTCTCGGCCGGTTACATTACCACAATCCAAGCGCTAGCATCAGGTGATCGTCGATCTCCACCAATCAGAGCGTGTGCCGCGCTAAGCGAAGCTTGTGTTTCTTTGGAATGCGAGGGATGATCTAGGCCATTGAATATAAGAAGTGCAAAGAAGGCCCCGACATATCTCGCCCCCTTGAAAGCTCTTAATAACTTTCAACATTGACTATTGCTGCAATTGGTTGTCACAATTGGGTAGCTTGTCTTCTATAGGGAGAATGCATAGTTTCGAAACTGGTCTTCTAACTATGCCAGATTTTATTTTAACATCTACTACTCGAATGTTGCCGTCGTCACCTGGATAGACCTTTATTATTCTGCCCATTGGCCATTGTAGTGGAACAATATTATCCTCTTTGATAATAACCATGGCTCCAGGCAAAACTGACTGTTTATTTGAAAATTGCCATTTTGAACGCTGCTGCAAGTTTGACAAGTATTCATTCTTCCATCTAGCCCAAAACTGCTGGAACATCTTCTGAACTTGCTGGTAATGGCTAAGCCTATTGAGTGGAATTTCAACATAATCTTGTTCTGGTGGTGTTCTTAACGTGTCTCCAATGAGGAAATGAGCAGGGGTTAAAAATTGGAAATCGTTTGCATCGGAACTTATTGGGGTAAGCGGACGGGAATTTAAAATCGATTCTACTTCAACCACTAATGTATAAAACATTTCATAGGTTAAGTGTGCATTTGCTGCAATTCGTTTCAGGTGATGCTTTGCCGATTTAACTGCACTTTCCCACATGCCACCGAAATGTGGTGCCCGCGGAGGAATTAAATTCTACTCGATATTATTTTCCCTGAGAAAATCTATCACGGTGTCGTTGTTGTGTAATTCACGCAAAGACTGATACATTTCACGAAGTTCGTGACGTGCACCAACGAAGTTAGTTCCGTTGTCTGACATCAGAAATTGACAGATGCCTCTACGTGAAACGAATCTTTTTAATGCCGCTAAAAATGTCTGACTAGAGAGGTCAGTGCATACCTCAAAGTGTACCGCTCTTGTAACTAAGCAAACGAAAACACAAAGGTATGATTTGATGAGTTGTCTGTTACGCAGTTTGCTATTTTTTATTAAAAATGGGCCAGCGAAATCAACACCACTCTTTAAAAATGGGCGCGCTGGTCGTACTCTATCACTTGGTAGATTTGCCATTTGAGTTATGACATTTGCAGCGGGATTTGTTTTACAACAAGTTATGCAATTTCTAATGTAATATCGCACTGCATTTCTCCCGTTTATTAACCAAAACCTAAATCGTATCGCGGCTAAAGTTGCTTGACAACCAGCATGAAAATATCTTATATGTTCATAACGAATAATAAGAACCGCGAACGGATGCTTGTCTTTAATGAGTAAAGGAAACCTTTTGTCATAGCTAACTTCACTGTTTTTTATTCTTCCTCCAACACGGAGTAAACCAGAATTGTCCAAAACTGGATTTAAACTAAGAATTTTACTGTCTGAAGTTAGCTCTTTAATTTTTCGTAAACAATCTATATCTTTTGAAAACATCTGAGCTTGAGCAATAAAAGTTAATTTATTTAAAGAATTTTTATATTCAAAATTTGTTAAGAAACCCCCTTGTCTTTCAGCCTGACGTGCTTGCGGTATTTTGCAATTGTTCACGAAACGCAAAACATATGCAAAAATCCGTTGTAATTTGCTGAGTGAAGAAAATTTCTCAAAAAGATCAAAATCCTCAAATGTTATTAATAATGACTGTTTTTCAAGATTTTTTCTTTCCGGCAATTCGACGTGATTGCTTTTTGAAAATTCGGTCAACGGCCAATTGTTTGTTGACAAAGTTAGCCACAGAGGCCCGTGCCACCACATCTGATTATCCAAAAGAGCTCCAGGACTCGCCCCCCGTGATATGACGTCAGCAGGGTTGTCTTCGGATTTGACGTGACGCCACTGTTTCATGTCTGTTAGTCTTTGAACCTCTGCAACACGATTAGCAACGAAACATTTCAAAGTCGAGGGTTCAGAATTGAGCCAGCCTAACACAATGGTTGAGTCTGTCCAGTACCAAATATTAGAAATGTCAATCTCCAATGCTCGAATTGTTTTGTCAACTAATTTGCTTAGAACGACACTTCCAAGTAATTCTAGTCTGGGTAACGTTTGTATTTTAAGCGGAGCGACGCGAGCTTTGGCACATAAAAGCGTAACGTTGCATTGGCCTATTGAATCTATGGAACGTAAGTATACGCATGCGCCATACGCCTTTTCGCTACTGTCACAAAAACCGTGTACTTGTAATTCAACGTGATTTTTAAGTATAGCTTGCCTTGGTATTTTGATATTTGCCAATAATTTTAACTCTTGACAAAATATTTTAAAATATTTTTGTGTCTCGGTTGGTACTATGTCGTCCCATGAAAGATTTAATTTCCAAATATTTTGAAGCATTATTTTTGCATGAATCAGTGCAGGTCCTGCTAAACCAAGTGGGTCAAATAATTTACTAATTAAGCTTAAAATTGAACGTTTTGTTATATTTGACAAATTTGGAATTTCAAAATTTACTGTAAATCCCAAAACATCTTGACTAGTATCCCACAAAATGCCCAATGTCTTTGTTTCATGGTTGTCAGTAATAATGTATTGGCAAATTTCATTATTTTTACGTAAGTCTTGTAGAATAGTCTTATTATTAGAGGACCACTTTCGTAAAAGAAAATCAGCGTCGCCCAATAATTCTGAAATTTGCTTTCTTAGCTTAATACAGTTGTCAATTGTGTCCGATCCCGTGAGTAAATCGTCACAATAAAAGTCGCGCATAATGGCTCTTGCAGCTTCCGGAAACCTTTTCTCGTTATCTAAGCCTACTTGGTATAAACACCTTATTGCCAAGAAGGAAGAGCAAGCTTGTCCATATGTCACTGTGTTTAACCTAAAAATTTGAATTGGATCTGAAGGATTTGCGCGCCAAAAAATCCGTTGTAAATCGCGTTGACTTTCGTCAAGTAATACGCAGCGAAACATTTTAGCAACGTCCCCAGTAATCACGTAATTATGTTTTCGAAATCGAGATAAAATAGAAAATAAGTCGTCTTGAATGACTGGACCTACCTTGAGGACATCATTTAATGAAAGACCTGAGCTGCTGACCGCACTACCATCAAAGACAGTACGAAGCTTAGTGGTTAAACTCGAAACTTTCAAGACTCCGTGATGCGGTAGGTAATACAATACCTTATCAGGTTGTGTCTGTATCGTGGGTACTAAAGTCATATGACCTAAATCGGCATATTCGGTCATAAACTCAGTATAAAGCCTTTTTAATTCCGTGTCTTTATTTAGTCTCCGTTCAAGTGAATAGAATCTTTTGAGTGCCATGTCATAGGAGTTACCGAGTTCCGTGTAATTATCACGCAACGGAAGTTTAACTACGAATTTTCCGTTTTCGTTACGCGTAGTATTTTCCACGAAATGTTTTTCAACTTGTTTTTCCTCATTTGAAAGTAACTTGACCGATGGACACTCTTCTATATGCCAAAACTTTTCTAATTGTTCTTGAACGTCAGAATTTATAGTTAGGTTACAAAATGACTCTGACTTATGACAATCTTCAAGAGCCATTAACAAAGAACCCGAAAGGACATAGCCTAATTTTGTTTGGCATAAAACAGGTTGAGTTTTACCTAAACTGATTTTATGATCGCCCAAAAGTTGATAAAATATGTCTGCCCCCAAAAGCGCATCGATTTCTGACGAAACGTTGCACGAGGGATCTGCCAACTTTATGTGTCTGGGCAGATCTAAATCTGTTAATGAAAATGACATTACCGGAATTTTTCCTGTAATTTTATCGACTACCAAAAAATCTAAATCAAATTGACTTTTGTTTTGTGTAGATTGCATTATCGTGCTTACCTGCCCACGAATATTAATAGAAAATCCACTGACACCCGCCACTGGCGTGTGTGACTTTTCCATTTTAAGCCCTAATTGTTTGGCAATATTCGTAGTTACAAAATTACTTATGCTCCCGGAGTCCAGTACAGCCTTGCATTTTACCTGCTGCCCGTTTTTACCACGTAAATAAATTAAAGCTGTTGAAAGAATCGTTTGCTTTTTATTTAATTCAGTTTTACTGTCAGGGAGGGCAATATAACTAGATCCAGTGTACGCTGCCGTAATCGATTGATTTGGTTTGCTGTTCTCGGGTGACTCTGAAACGGCTTGCGTGTCTTTGCGTACATTTGCACCAGAGTTTTTCTCTGCTGGTTGGGTACTCAGCAAAGTATAATTGTCTCTGTGAACCAGTGTGTTGTGTGCTTTAAAACATAGCTTGCATTTGTTCGACGTGCATTTGTTTACATCCGTATGGTCTGGCTTAAAACAATTAATGCATAACTTTAGTTTTATTACTTCTGATTCGCGATCTTTTGTATTTAATTTTAAGAAATCTTTACAATTGAAAATAAAATGTGAGCCTTTACAAAAATAACATGCTAACTTGTTATTTGTTGATAAATTAGAAAATGACATATCTTTTTTAAACGGTTTTTTATTTTCGAATTTTTTGTTTTGATTTTGTGGTTGACTTAAACTATTTGAGTTGTCTAATACCTCCAATAATTGGCATTTTGTTGACAAAAATGTAATTAATTGGTCATAAGTCGGAAACTCAAACGGGTTTGTTTCATTTTGTGTATTGTTTGAAACGTATTGTTCCCACTCTTTTTTCGTATAGAAATCTAATTTGGATGTCACCAAAAAAATAACCATTGTGTCCCACTTGTCAGTAGGTTGTCCAAGGTTTTTTAGAGAGTGCATATTTCTTTGTAGTTCGTCTAAAAGTGTACGTAGGTCAGTTTTGTTTTCTTTACCGATTGAAGACATGCTAAATAATGCTTGTAAATGACGATTTACCGTGATGCGTTTGTTTTCATATCGCTTGCATAACAAATCCCACGCTATGTCGTAGTTTTGTTCTGTGGTTTCAAAATGCTCTAAAAAGGTTGCGGCCTGCGATTTTAAACAACTTTTAAGATATTGAAGTTTAGTGACCTTAGCGATATTTTGATCCAAATGCACAATTGCCTTAAATGAATCGTAAAATTGGCCCCAAGTTTCCCGTTTTCCATCAAATGATGGTAAACTTATCGGTGGTAAATTGTATTTGACTGAAAAAGATGAAGCAGAATTATTCGATCCTTGTACATTTTGCGCCGGTGCCACGGTCACAGCTGCTAGTCTGTTACTGATGTATACTTTGGCCTTGCCCATGTACTGAAAATAAGTTGATTCGAATAATTCTCTTTCTGTCTCATGCGCATTTAAATTAGCCTCGTCTAAAAGTTCTAATTCTGTCTGAATTGAATCAAAGGCATTATACACACTGTCAATCCTGTCTATGCGTGTCTCTAACTCCTCGATATTATTTGATTGTAAATCAAAACTGTCTACGAACTTCGTAAAACGTGTCAGTTGCCCTTTGTAAGTGCGTCTACTAGATTTTAAATCCACGATTTTTTGTACAGTTTGCCCTTCGTTGGCCATGACTGTGATTTAAAAATTTTAATTAAAATGACTTGACTTTAAAAAGAAAGGTAGCCAAATATGCAAAGCTAACCCCCCAATTGCACCAAATGAACTGCTTTAGTTGTAAGTAAACCCGATTAGGTTAAACTTGGTTAAAAGGAATATTTTTAGAAGGAGGAGAGATTCACTTAGATCGGAAAGTACTTGAAAGCATGGAATAGACTTACAGTTTATAAGCTTTTGTCCAGTGTTCTTTAACTCCTTGACTTCTAGTTTTACTTTGTTCAGTTGATTTTTGTATTTTTAGTTGTCACTAATTTATTGTTTGTTTAGTTGTCACTAATTTTGTTTATTTTATTTAGTTGTCACTAAATATTTGTTTAGTTGTCACTAATTTTTGTTTATTTATTTAGTTGTCACTAAATATTTGTTTAGTTGTCACTAATTTTTGTTTAGTTGTCACTAAATTATTACGAAACTAGTCTTTTTCGTAACTTTTCTTTGGTGCTTACGCGAAAATAGTATTTTTCCCGTAAATTTTCTTTGTTTTTTACAAAAATAGTCTTTTTTGCATTTTGGGATACGTCACAAAAATAGTCTTTTTTGCAATTTACCCGTTGATTCACTGACTGTTGTCCACTTGTCCAAATATTTGGCTCGAAGGTCCAAAATGGGTGTTCCAATTGTCCAAATATTCGGCTCGAAGGTCCAAAATGGGTGGTCCTGAACTCGTCGTTTCAGTTACCGTAATAATGACAGATGAGAGCTATTTGTAATAGCTTGTATTGAGATAGCGGACTGTAATTTTGACAATAAATTGATTTTAAATAGGTAATTAATTGTAGCAACGTCTACGACCCTTCTCTGTATGGCTTTGTCGAGCGAATGTCCCCACCTACGTCTCGGCCGGTTACATTACCACAATCCAAGCGCTAGCATCAGGTGATCGTCGATCTCCACCAATCAGAGCGTGTGCCGCGCTAAGCGAAGCTTGTGTTTCTTTGGAATGCGAGGGATGATCTAGGCCATTGAATATAAGAAGTGCAAAGAAGGCCCCGACAGGGGTTTTTAGTGATTTTTATGACTATAACTTTGTTGCTACGGGAAGGTTTCTTTCCGAATTAGTGCGGAAAAGTGCAATTTTTCGCACGCAAAATGCATGATGATACAAAACAATATTATTTATTAATTTTTGAGAGAGACATTTACTAGAGGCAGTAGTTTATTTTTCACGCCTGTAGAAAAATAATATACCTATCTACCTACCTTGTTCGGCCATTTAGAAATGCCTACGTATTTTATTATTTTCTGCTCGCATGCAAAAAATACCTAGGTACTTTGGGAACTGTTTAAGGATAAGTTTGGTGCGAAAGGTACAATTTTTTATGTTGTCATTAGATTATATAGAAAATCGTAAAATTAATTGTTTGAGTTTTAGCACTTCTATTGTAAACTAACACAGCACCATTTTAAAGACAATAGTGTATCTGTAGCGTAATATAAAATTTTGAATCTAATAATTACAACAAATTTAATTCTATAAACTTTTTTATATTCTGTATGGAATTTTTAAAACATAATTAAAAAACTATTCTTCAAGGGAATACCCATAGTCTAGTAACGGCGCTGATTCGTTCGGGCGTGGCCGTTTTCGTATACGTGTAAAGGACAGACTTATGCAATTTTCGTATTGTCATCCTTTAATGTGATACTCAAAATCCACTTATAGAGTAAATAGCTAACCGGGTGTATTGGAATATTACGTATATGCAAATAATCCCAAATGAACCAAATAACAAGGCAAGCCATTCTTAACCAAAATTAGAAAAACTGCTAAAACTATTTTATTATCCAATAAAGAAGAGTAAATAGCCCAATTTTATTCCAAGAATAAATGGTTTTATTAAAAGAAACAAGGTTTTTATTCGTGGAGTAAGGCCAAACCAGGACTGGTATTCTCATAAATTGGCTAAAAAATGTTACGTTTTGAAAACGCTAAGCGAAACGCACAGCACCCTTCTCGCATGGCATTTGCGCTGACCGATCGAATTTGGTATTCAAGTTAGGGTCACTGCATCCTGGAAGCCTGGCGTCTCCATGGGTAGCGACAAGCCCACGTGACCTGCCTCGGAATTTCCATGGGCGACTCGTCAACTTACCTCGGAATAATTAGAGTACCTACACGCACTTTCTATACAATATTGTAAATTAACCTCGGAATTTTTAGAGTACCTACAATTTTTGTAGAAGTTTGTAAAGCGATCTCAGAATTTTTAGAGTACCTACAGTATGTAAAATATTTTTAAAAAAATTAAAGACCATACTTATATTTTAAGTTTTTGACCAACTTTTTATTTTTATAATATACATTAATACAAAAAATACTACAACAATTTGATGCATATATTTTTACTATTAGATATAATAGTAGTTATAGTACTTAACTACAATCATAAAAAATATCATTTCTGTGGGGTTACCCTAAATTTTGCCTCTTTTGTAAATTTCTTATAGTTTCTAAAGTCATTTCTGTGGTTCTGCCGTGCTTCCAATCAGGTAGACTTTGTGCAAAAACATGATTTTTTGAAAAATATTCCAAAACTTTTATTTTTGTATTTTACATCGATCAGTAAGTCTTTATTTGTTTTTAAAATAACATACAGTGTCTTTAAATTATAACATTTAACGGCATTGTTAGAGATACATTACTTAAATATTAAATCAAGTAAAACAAACTTCAAAACTATCGAGACTTCGAGCGTTAAGGTAAACCTGGACGATCACTCTAAAGTAGGAATATTCAGGAAGCCAGAATAGTTTTTAATGGTACCTAGTCTTAATTCTACACTTTTATTTTAATTTGATGTCTCATGTTAGTGCCATGTACGTCTAGAGTACGTACATTTTACGTTTAATTGGATGTACCATGTACGTACCTAGTACGAGTTTTTACGTACATAGTACATACTTGTGCTGTCTGGGTAGAGAGTGTAATACCAAACCGAACCAACCGAAACATATTTTCTATTATTCTAACCTTTCTCAATTGATAGCAAACCTGTGATTTGAAGACAGTGTTTTGGTGGAAAAAGGTCAGAGAGTGTCTGTACCGGTTAGAATAGGTTTGCGATCAATTGAGAAAGGTTAGGAAAACACCGATTGATCGCATTTGTATTTTCGACCTTTTGTACTTTCGACCTTTTGTACTTTCGACCTTTTCTATTTTCGATCTTTTGTACTTTCGACCTTGTGTATTTTTGACCTTTTGAAGTTTTGGCCTTTTGTTTTTCGACCTTTTGTACTTTCGACCTTTTGTATTTTCGGCCTTTTGTAGTTTCGACCTTATGTTTTCGACCTTTTGTACTTTCGACCTTTCGTGTCTTTGACATTTTATTCTTTCGACGTTTTCTTCGCCGCCCGCTTTTGTTTGGACACCGTAATAAAATAATAGTAGGTATATGCGGTGTTTACTTTTAATTCCGCGGCAAGATTTTTTAAGCCCGACCGGAAGGACGGCTAAAATGTGTTAAGTGATTAAATGGGACTTTAATGCCAATGTTTATATACTAAAAATAATAATAATCATAAAATAAATAAATAGTACACCACTTACTCCGGTACTCTAGTTTTAGCATGTCAACCCCCGGTATATAATAATACAGCGGGCAGTGATAGTTTTCATTTTTTTGGTGAGCTTTGGGCGCGTTGCTATGGTAGATATTAAACAAAAGTCAGTCAGACGCTAACAAACATAGAAAAAATGTGCAAAAAATAATATTTATTTCATAACAAATGAATTAAATTTCTTAAAGATTGAACAAACGAGGAACCAAAGAATAATTCCTACTTTGAGATGGACATTGAAAAGGCCGCCAAAGAAAGCAGCTTTCAGAGTACCGTATATGATGCAATAAAAAGAATGTAAAAAATTTCACCGAAAAGGTATTCCTGTTTTTTATCCTGGAGAAGTCTAGAAAGTTAAATACTTCCTTTATATGAAGGCTATGCCAAAGGACACAATAATAATCGAAAGCAACCAAGTCATCAGCAAAGTACAGTAACTTCTGCCAAGCTGGAAGCAACAGAATAACCGTTATCGTGTATGATGATAGCTTTTTGTTTTTTGTATATTAATAAAATAAAATTATCCAAAAAACCTATAATTTTTCCTTTATAGTTTTTAAGAAATTACTTTAATCACAAGTCCATGAAAAAAGGGATTAAACGTACACTTTTATGCCCTAGAATAAATCCAACAATAGTTTTCTATGTTTCCTAAAACATGTCAAATAATTTTTGGTTTCTTGCGCTATGTGGGTAAATATTGAAATCATAAAAAACATCGTTTTTATTCGACAATCTGAAAAGCATTATTTGAATGGTTTGTTTATTTGGACAGTCTAAATATATATACCGAGTGTGACGGACAGTTATTTACGTAACATTTGTAAACCATTTTATTTTTTTAAATACAAAAAAAGCTACGCTCGTGGCAGTGTCAGATTCATCATATAACCAAAAATATTTAGCTGTCGTGTCGCTACCCAAAGAAGACAGTACGTCTTCGTGATGCAGTGACCCTAATTCAAGTTGGTAAACGCGCCCTTGGGATGGAACTAAGCATCCTTCAAATTCCCGCTTTTTGTTCATGTTTTTTGACATTTGTGGCATACATTAGAGATTTTTTTTAGCTCAGTTAGTTATTTTTGTTATTTATTGATAACTAGAGGCCCTCGATACATTTGACAATTGTTTTATTGTCAAATGTATCGAGGGCCTCTATTGATAACAACATCGAAAATCTAGAGAAGGTGATGGTTAGAAATGGTTTCTAACAAATAAAATAAAGTTTTAAAAGAAGATTTAGTTAAAAAACTTCAATAATTTTGAAATTGAAATTAAAATTTTTTAAAGTTTTGGCACGACCACCACCATTTCATTGTTTCAACTGAATACACTCGCTTATACTAAGGTGTTTCCAATAAGGCTCAAATGCTCGATTACCTACTCTACAGGGTACCTTTACATATAGAAGTGTAGAAAACCTTTCCATAAACAATTTTTAATTATTCATTTATCTGTACCACTTAAATAGATTCCAGAGGGGAGAGAAATACAGTAAATCTTTATTCGCAAACTCCTTAAAATCCTTCATTTTTACCTTGAAGAATAAGAAAGGTAGCTATTTTGGTACCTTATTGTACTTAAAGTATAGGCTGAAGGCCTTTAACTACTATGAATACAAAATTGGTCACAAAAATTAATAATTGTGTGCATAATACTTTTTAATAGCTTTGAATTTTTTAAAAACGCCAAGCGATTTCCAAAAACAGAGCCAATTGGTAGGTGTTTTTAAACACGGTTACCGTTTTAAAAAAATGCTCAGCGCAATCGTACGTGAATATCATTTTTGCACTTTTGGTCAGGTGCGAATTTGACGTCATAAAACGGTGAGCGTCTTAAAAACGCTATGCGTTTGTCATTACGAGAATACCCGTCCAGGAGAGACAGTGAAGGTATGCTGGTGCTATGGTCCCCATAAACCCCATGTCCTAGTTACTTTTATCTGGTGGGGATTTCGGAAACGATAAAACATACCATGATAAAAAGTGGCGCTATTCTGAGCAGTGGCGGCTCGTCCATAGGTTTGCAGGTTTGCGCAATCCCCAAAAAATATAGGTTTTTGTATTTTTTATTTGTCAAACACACTGTGTTTTTTTTATTACAATCTAGTCAGTAAGACTAATTAGCAATTTTGTTTTAACCTAATTTACTAGAAAAGTCAGATTTAAACTTAGGGTACACTCAACAGTTCTCCCCGCTTTGTTTAGTCTGTAACTCACAATTGTGTTGTGTTTATAGCATTATTTTGTTTTATGTGTAATTCACTTAGTTTACTAGCTCAGACGGCTTCACTCTTTTTAGTCGTCGAACTAGCATAGTATTGTCTAGAAGCTGAATTGCTTCCACATTCACATGCCGATGGAGTCTATCTTCATGGCTTTTTGCGTACTTTTTTATAGTCTCTGCTACAGTTTCGATTTTTAGATCTCGATGAAGGTCACTATTTCGAACGTACCAAGGTGCATTCACAATGTTTCTTAAAACTTTATTTTGAAATCTCTGTACAACTAGAATGTTACTCTCTTTAGCACAACCCCATAGTTGAATACCATATGTCCATACTGGTTTCAGTATTTGTCTATAAAGCAGTAACTTATTATGAATTGTTAAATTGGACTTCCTTCCAATTAGCCAGTTCATTTTTCTATACCTTATCTCAAGTTCTTCTTTTTTTTTCTTAACATGTGCTTTCCAGCGCAATTTGGCATCAAGTGTCATACCTAGATATTTTGCCTGATTCGAAAATTGTACTGGAATGTTGTTAATTGTTATTTGTATGTGATTTATATTTTTGTTTGTAAAATCAACATGAATTGATTTGGTTTCATTTAATTTTATTCGCCACTTTGTGGTCCAACTGTGAATTTGGGTGACTGCATCGTGAAGTTTTTCTATGTATTTTTCAATAGATTTTTCTACCGTCAATAAACCAGTATCATCGGCAAATGTTGCTAAGTGACAATTTTCTGGCTTTGGGATATCACAAGTGAATAATAAGTATAGATAAGGGCCTAGTACGCTACCCTGGGGCACGCCTGCTTGAATTTCTCTTAAATTTGAGTATGAGTCTTCCTGTTTTACTCTAAAATGTCTATCAGATATGTATGATTCCAAAATATCCGAATATTGTTTTGGCAGAAACCGTTTTAGTTTAAAATTAAGGCCTTCATGCCACACTTTGTCAAATGCTTGTGCTACATCTAGAAAAACTGCAGAACAAACTTTTCCCTCTTCTAGTGCTTTTTCTATTATATTAGTAATTCTGTGTACTTGATCTATCGTGGAATGCTTGTCTCGAAAACCAAATTGATGAGATGGAATAATTTCTTGTCTTTCTATGATGGGTTTTATTCTTTTAAGCAATACTTTTTCATGGAGCTTGGATATAATTGGCAGCAAAGATATTGGCCTGTAAGATGACACGTCATGGAGTGGTTTTCCCGGTTTTGGAATCATGATAACTTCTGCAACTTTCCACAGTTTAGGTACATACCTAAGCCTAAAAGACGCATTAATTAGGTTGCATAGTTTTACGATAGCTTTTCTGGGGAGTTGTTTTATGACTACCCCGTTAATAAGATCATACCCTGGGGCTTTTTTCGAATTAATATTTTTGATTTCTGTTAATATTTCTTTTGGTTCGGTTCGGTTCGGTTCGGATGTAAGCTTAATATGGTCCTCGATTTGATGGGGTTCATTTAAATGAAAGTGTTCATCTGGTGCTTCGTGGGGCTGAAATGTTTTTTCTAAATGACTTGCAAAAATATCTGCTTTTTCTTCGTTACTCCTTGCCCACTGGTTGTTAGATTTTCGTATGGGTGGAATTTGGATAATTGGTCTTTTAAAATCTTTGGTTGCTTTCCAAAGGGAAAAGTCGGTATTTTTAGCATCTGTAAGTTCATTAAGAAAATGGTTAATAGATTAATTTTTTATTACTAGAATTTCTCGCCTAATGCGCTGCGTCATGTTGTTGAGATTTGTTTTGTCCCGAGGATCACGGCTTTGCTGCCACTTTCTTCTTAGTTTCCTTTTTTCCAATATAAGGTCTCTAATTTCCTTTGGATAGTTTTTTCCCTTAAAAATTCTCTTTGGTTTTGGAGTGTTTTCCCAAGCTGCTTGTTGAATATTTGTAACAAAATATTCAACTTCTTTATCGATTTGTTCTGGCGTTTGCAATGGTACTGATAGGTTTATTTTTTCTGACAGATTTTGTTTAAAACTAATCCAGTCAGTCAGTTTATTAACTAGTGAGATATTTGCTTCTTTCTTTATTATGTTTTTACTAAGAGTTAGAATAATAGGTGAATGATCTGAGTGTAAATCAAAACTTTCTTCTATATCTACAAAACTTAAAGATATATTTTTTACTATAAAAAAATCAATTAGATCTGGAATTTTTCCTGGATCTGTTGGATAGTATGTGGGCTTACCAGTTGATATCGGCTCACATTGATATTCACCAATAGCTTGCAAAAGTTCTTTTCCTTTAGAATTCGTCAGTCTAGATCCCCAGTAGGTATTTTTTGCATTAAAGTCACCTTCAATTATAAAACGGTTTCCTAATTTTCTGAGAAAATTATGATATTGATTTTTCTTTAGTAAGTGCCTTGGTGGTATATAGACAGCACTTGTATATGACTAATGTATATGTTTTGGTTTTACACTTACTAATGTAGCTTGAATCTCTATGGTTTTATATCCCATCTCCTCATAGTGTGATATATTTTCTTTAATTATTACAGCACTTCCCCCATGTGCAGTATTGCTAGGGTGAGTTGTATGATACACTTTATAACCTTTAAATTTAATGTGAGACTGGTTAGTGAAATGCGTTTCTGACACAAGACAGACGTCAATTTTTTCTATGTCTAGAATAACTTGCAAGTCTTGCTGATGTTGCAAGAGACCATTGGCATTCCAAGCTAGGATTCTAAGATTACTGACCATTTTGAGGCATAAATATAGGTAAAATAATAAAAGAACTATTAATTATATATTTTTAAATTCGCACCAGAATTATACGCTACTACCACACTACTACGATATATTTTTTGTGCTACTACGCACCTCTTAAATCGCGCGCGCCGGCCGCCCTCAGCGACAGCTTTATCTCGCGGTTTGCAGCTCAAATGCAACCCAATTCGCCTATGACAAAGCACGCGAGATTTTGTTTCTATGCGTGAATTTCTAAGCCGTCCCGTAAAGCTCAGTGAGGTTGCAGGTCGACTGCAACCGATTGTTTATTTTGCATGCTAATTTCTTATTTTAATTTGTCGTGTAGTCCGTTTAATGCCGTATTCCATTGGGGAAATGAGCAGCACTAGTGCACAACTGGCTCGGTGTTTGCATTCCATTGACATGCACTTTTTCAGTTATCGTATTCCATTCAGGAAGTTATGAATTCAGTTTTGCACTGAGTGCGGCTTTTTTGACACCGGCTCTGAGGGCTCGTGCCGCACCGAAAACTTTTTCCCGCCATTAATTTTAAACGCTTATTATTGTCGTGGGACGTAAAAATGAGTGAAAATAAAGTTGTTAGTGATTTTTTATTATTTTCTTCGCTGCTAAGTAGTAGCAGCGATGAAGATGAAGAAGAACAGTTCTGTGCAATAAAAACAATGAGAGCGGAAACCCCAAAAATAAAAAACTTTATTGAAAATGTGGTTTACCGATTTAACAACAAACAGGTAAGTAGATTTGTATGGACTGGGGCCCTGGGGCTAATTTTCCGAAAGTTGGGGTTTTCTGGCAGCTATGATTATAAGTAAAAATAAATGTATTTTTTAGTTCAAGAAACACTTTCGGCTCGAGATGAGCACTGCAGAATTTCTCATAAATAAATTCAAGTAGCCTCAATTTTGTCCAAAAAAAGAACAAGGGGGACGAAACCCCATTAGCGCTGAGGCACATGTCTTGCAATTTTTATGGTATGTTAAAACACCCTTACGTTTAGCTGTTAGGCTAGGTTATGTTCTTGTTGAATGGAAATTTGTTCAAAAATATTTTCTTCAAAAACTTTTTTGAACAATTTTCCTTATGAAAAAAAATGACTTTCAAAGAAAATGTTTTTGAACAAAAATATTTTAATAAAATGTTTTCAAACAATTTTTTGTTTGAAGGAAATGTTAATAATTTTCCTTTTCAAGAAAATGTTATTGAAGTATTAATATTACTTTCGAACAAATGGATTTTGAACAACATGTTTTTGACCAAATTCCGCAAGGCAGGAAAGTTAGGTTTAGTTGAAAGAAACTTGTGAAATATTATATATATATACAAGGTGTTTCGAATACTTATGTTCAAATTTTGGGAGCATAAAGTACACTTCTGATTAGGGTTTTTTGAAAAACAAGCGCGAAATATAGATAACTACTCTATCTGTTGGTATACGAGCACAAGCCTGCATTCAACAAGGAGGTGGGCATTTTTAAAATATTCTTATTAACTTTTTTTAAATAAAATCATTATTTATTTATTTGACGAATTTTATTTATCTTAGGATACGGTCTAGGACAACTGGGCGCCGCCAACTCCGCGCCGCCAACTGGGCGCCGCCAACTCGGCGCCGCCAACTATGCGCCGGGCCAACTGGGCGCCGGGCCAACTCGGCGCCGCCAACTGGGCGCCGGCCAACTCGGCGCCGGACTAAAATTTTTTTTTTTGATAAAATGTGTAGATTAAAAATAAAATATATTATTTATATAAAAACATCTTTAAAAAATCCTTTACGCAATATTTTTTACAAGCTTTTATTTAGCTTCAGATGTTCTGTCTAACTAACTATCTATCAAATCTTGTGAAGCGTTTTTGACACACGTAGTGGTCCCATGACAATACAACATTAAGAAAAAAATATCCTCCCACCCTACCCCCACCCCTTCTATAGAAAAATGTGTTTTTGACACACTTCCCGTTATCCGATTTGGATAAAATTTGGTATACACATAGTGGTCCGATGATAATACAACAATAAAAAAAAAATATCCTCCCACCCTACCCCCACCCCTTCCATAGAAAATGCGTTTTTGACACCCTTCCCATTATCCGATTTGGATGAAATTTGGTATACATGTAGTGGTTCGATCACAATACAACATTGAAAAAAAAAATCCTACCACTCCTACCCCCACCCTCATCTATTAAAAAATGCATTTTTGACACCCTTTCCATTATCCGATTTGGATGAAATTTGGTTTACATATAGTGATCCGATGACAATACAATAATAAGAAAAAATATCCTTCCACCTCTACCCCCACCCCCTTTCATAGAAAAATAAGTTTTTGACACACTTCCCATTATCCGATTTGGATGAAATTTGGTATTCACATAGTGGTCCGATGACAATACAACATTAAAAAAAATATCCTCCCACCCCTACCCCCACCCCCTTCCATAGAAAATGCGTTTTTGACACCCTTCCCATTATCCGATTTGGATGAAATTTGATACACACGTAGTGGTCCCATGACAATACAACATTAAGAAAAAAATATCCTCCCACCCCTACCCCCACCCCCTTCCATAGAAAATGCGTTTTTGACACCCTTCCCATTATCCGATTTGGATGAAATTTGGTATACATATAGTGGTCCGATGACAATACAACATTGAAAAAAAAATCCTACCACTCCTACCCCCACCCTCATCTGTGGAAAAATGCGTTTTTGACACACTTCCCATTATCCGATTTGGATGAAATTTGGTATACATATAGTGGTCCGATAACAATACAACAATAATAAAAAAATGTCCTCCCACCCCTACCCCCCACCCCCTTCCATGAAAAATGCGTTTTTGACACACTTCACTTCAAATGACTTTTATAAAATTTGGTATATGCATACAGGCCCGATGGCAATACAGCCCAAATAAAAAATATATTTCTAACTCTACCCCCCCTCTCCTTCCCCCAATAGAAAAATGAGTTTCCAAATAACTCACGATCAGCGATTTCATTATAATCTAGAATAAACTCTATTTATTTACTTCTGCATTTTTCTGCTAGATTGATTCTTGCAAATAGTGATATTTAATTGATACGGATATCTTATCGTAATAACATCGTCAAAATTATATATTTTTTTTTAATGTTCGGATAATGGAAAGTGTGTCAAAAACATTTTTCTATGAAAGGGGGTGGGGGTAGAGGTGGGAGGATATTTTTTTATTAATATTGTATTGTCATCGGATCACTATATGTATACCAAATTTCATCCAAATCGGATTATGGGAAGTGTGTCAAAAACGCATTTTTCTATAGATGAGGGTGGGGGTAGGAGTGGTAGGATTTTTTTTTATTGTTGTATTGTCATCGGACCACTATGTGAATACCAAATTTCATCCAAATCGGATAATGGGAAGGGTGTCAAAAACGCATTTTCTATGGAAGGGGTGGTGGTAGAGGTGGGAGAATATATTTTTTTAATGTTGTATTGTCATCGGACCACTATGTGAATACCAAATTTCATCCAAATCGGATAATGGGAAGTGTGTCAAAAACATTTTTCTATGGAAGGGAATGGGGGTAGGGGTGGGAGGATATTTTTTTCTTATTGTTGTATTATCATCGGACCAGTATGTGTATACCAAATTTTATCCAAATCGGATAACGGGAAGTATGTCAAAAACACATTTTTCTATAGAAGGGGGTGGGGGTAGAGGTGGTTGGATATTTTTTTCTTAATGTTGTATTGTCATGGGACCACTACGTGTGTACCAAATTTCATCCAAATCGGATAATGGGAAGTGTGTCTAAAACTCATTTTTCTATGAAAGGGGGTGGGGGTAGAGGTGGCAGGATATTTTTTTCTTATAATGTATTGTCATTGGATCACTATATGTATACCAAATTTGATCCAAATCGGATAATGGGAAGTGTATCAAAAACTCATTTTTCTATGAAAGGGGGTGGGGATAGAGGTGGGAGGACATTTTTTTCTTAATATTGTATTGTCATCGGGTCACTATATGTATACCAAATTTCATCCAAATCGGAAAATGGGAAGTGTGTCAAAAACTCATTTTTTTATGAAAGGGGGTGGGGGTAGAGGTGGGAGGATATTTTTTTATTAATATTGTATTGTCATCGGATCACTATATGTATACCAAATTTCATCCAAATCGGATTATGGGAAGTGCGTCAAAAACGCATTTTTCTATAGAAGGGGCGGGGGTAGGGGTGGGAGGATATTTTTTCTTAGTGTTGTATTATCATGGGACCACTACGTGTGTACCAAATTTCATCCAAATCGGATATTGGGAAGTGTGTCAAAAACGCTTCACAAGATTTGATAGATAGTTAGTTAGACAGAACATCTGAAGCTAAATATAAAAGCTTGTAAAAAATTGCGTAAAGGATTTTTTAAAGATGTTATTATATAAATAATATATTTTATTTTTCATCCACACATTTTACCAAAAAAAAAATTTTTAGTCCGGCGCCGAGTTGGCCGGCGCCCAGTTGGCGGCGCCGAGTTGGCCCGGCGCCGAGTTGGCCCGTCGCCCAGTTGGCGGCGCCGAGTTGGCGGCGCCCAGTTGGCGGCGCCGAGTTGGCGGCGCCCAGTTGTCCCATTCCGCTTAGGATAATATTTATCGGCGTGTAACTTTGAAACAAATAAAAATGGATATCGTCGTTGGCCTGATAAAACTACAGGTTGTGTGACATTTTTTTCAAAAATGAGATATACTATAAAAAATTATTTGCAAGAAAATGTTATATTAACGTTGCTTAAAGCAAGAATAAAAAAGAAGTTCTACAGCTCATAATGGCATACCACACTAAGGTCACTATATCACGATGTTAGGAACTTCGTGATATAGTGACCTTATACCACACGAGTGCGATTTTTCATTTTCCGCGTGTTCCATTGAAACTGCACTCGGTGCAAATTTTTGACAGCACCGTTTCAGTGTCAGTGCACCACCAGTGCTGCACTCATTTCCCCAATGGAATACGGCATAAGTAAATCCTAATAGGTGTGTATTGAATGTTAATTTTGTAATTTATTACTTTATTATTAAAGCTTGATCGAAATATTTGTGTGTTAAAAAATTACGATTCTCCTTTGCAACCTCCAGATTTTTATTTTATGAGCTGCCATTGATTCTAGGCCCATTAGATGGTGTTTTAAAACTAAAAATTATTGCGGTTTTGGTTCGTTTGTGATAATACTAAACAAAATCGTTTTGTTTAAATAAAATATGGTAGCTTTGTAACAGCAACTATAAACGGTCAATAAAATGGCGTTAAATATTTACCTTTTTCTTTGGGAATTTTATGAGCAAAGTTTCTATTATTCTAAGCTATTAGTTGCCATGATGGTAGGTAACTGTCAAGCTTAAATAAAAAATTATTGTTTATTAAAAGGTGAAGAAACAATTAGAAATACAAGCTACTTGATACTGGTGAAAAAACAAGGCCCACAAAGGCCACCACCCTGAAAAAATCAGCTGTTCTCCGGGGGCTGACTTTTACATTGGGTCTTATGGGAGGTCAGACGTTTTTTTATGATATTTTCAAAATGGCACTACAGATTTCCGCGAAATTTCAGTGAAATAGTCTCAGACACCATCCCGATATTCCACCAAACTTATTAATTAATTAAAAGGTTAAAATCTTCAAGATTTAACATTTCTTATTTTGAATTTAAATTACCGGCCATTTACCGCATGCTAACTGTTATATTTGACATATATTTGACTTTGTCATCTGTGTTTGTCACATTCGCTTCTGCTTTAAATTTCATTTTAGTGTGAGCTAATGCGGCTCGGAAAAATTAAGGATCACTATACATTAAAAAAAATTGTTCTGCAAGAATATAGTAAAAAGAATCTCAAAATTGGCTTTATTTTAAAAAAAATCAAATATTCATGAATCGTCATTCCAACTTCAATATTTTAAAGACAATCAGCTGTGTCGTAACGTGACCATAAAAAAAAATCAGCCCCGGATGTGACGTCAACAAAGTGGAGAATCGTGGCCCGTCCGTTTTGATAGCCCTGGAAAAAATTCCGAAACACTAATAGTTATTTAAACAACAAGGTTTGAAAACGACTCTTTGCACACGATCGAAACAGTTTGGTACAAGTCGAGGGAGTGTGCAAAGAGGTTTTCAAACGAGTTTTTACAATATTTTTTATACGACTGCTAATAAAGAAAGAAAAATCAAATTTTAATTTAACTTGTTTTTATTTCCGACATTTTTACAACAAAACTTTAAAAATTCAACAATTTTTTGACGTATCTAATCAACAAAACATACGAGCAGTGACGGTTGCTACGGAACTATAGTTCATTCCATAATTTTTGAGATAACTTTTAGTAGTCAGCTGTTACCATAACAAATAGCATAGGCCAGCGAAAAAAAATCGTAAAAAGTTTTCTCAAAAATATTGATATGGACTTTAAGCCAACTTATATTGATGGGTGACAACAACAAAAATCACAATCCCGTATGCAGAAATGACATAGGCGTGCGCAAAAATGACATAAGCGTGTGCAAAACGTTTTGCACACAGCGTGCGCAAAATGCCATTTTCAGATCGTGTTCTCCGTGCGCAAAACCCCCTTTTACAAGACAGTCGTATAAAAAATCAAAACAAGGTACTGCTGAACAATAGGAAAATTTGCACGCGCGCGCAACAGAAAGTTGCTGAATCATGTCTCGCGAAATTTCGTGAAAACATCAACGCGCAAGCACAATCGCTCGAATTCATGCTTGCAGAGAGATATCAGTGTTGTGCTTGACATTTCTTAAATTTGGTCTATTTTTAAAACCAGTATATTATACATAAACAAATCGATAACAATGAGCGACTTAAGACGTGTTTCCAAATAATTTCTAACGGAATTCATACAACTACATCAATCTTTTCCATGTCTATGGAAGACTAAATCAAAAGAGTACATGGACCGAAGTAAAAAAAAATGATGCTTATAAAATTTTATCGAATAAATTAAAAGAAGTGAAAGAAAATGCTACAAAAGAAACAGTGAAAACTAAAATAAATACCCTTTGTTGCGGGTTTCGCCGAGAAATGAAAAAAGTTTTAAATTCTAAACGGTAGGAGCAGGAACAGATTTAGATGAAAATGTATTTTTTTTTTAAATACGCGTACGCCACTGCCAAAAGATAGAATTTTTCTTCACTACTTGAAGCCATTTTTACAACTAGGGAAATACACAAACATATCTCTCTGAGTAGATAGTTTAAGTTGTGCTACGTATTTTTACGTAAGCATGAGATTTGACAGATACGCAAGCGCACTTCGTCACATTGTCGTCAAGGTCACGTTAGGAGCTTACGTATTTACGTTAGCTTACGGCAGTCTGCGGGCACCTTTACGTTACCAAAGAATAGAATTGGTTGATTGACCGATCGAAAAATGAGGCCTAGACGATAATTTGCGCTTCCAGTACAAACGATTCTTTGCAAATATATTCCTACTGTAGTTGAAAAGACAAAAAACAAAATTGTAACATCAAAAAATCACAGTGCCGCATTCCATATTCTCTGCTATTAGTAGACTTGTTATGGTAACGTAAAAACATTAAACTTAAACTCAAATTTGGAACAAAACGCAGAGTGCTTAACGTGCAGTTTTACGTAAAAATACATAGCACAACTTAACGTTAACGTTCATTCAATGAACGGGCGTTTTGGAACGCGCGTACTTGCCCGCGAACATGTATCTGTGTCTGTGGCTGGCTTCAGGTATTTAGTTCAGTCAAGTGTCAAGATAATAGAAATAGTTTCATCGGGTGGTTTTTGTATCAAGTAATCCAATTGTGTTTTGAATCTTTGTAATTGCAGTATTTGTCACTAGTAGGAGGGCTGTCTTTTCAGTTCTGCATATACAGCTGGTCTAAAACAGTAGATAACTTTTAAAGACTTTGTTGTTTCTTGAAGTATTCTCCACGAAAATTAATGCACTTTTGCATTCGCTCAAACCAGTTGTCAAAGCTGTAATTCAACTCGTTTGTTGGTACTATTAAAATTGCATTCTTGAAGGCGTCGACTACTTCCTCTGGCAACTGAAATCTTTGACCACGCAGTCCATTCTTGATTTTCGGAAAAATATAAAAATATATTTTTTAGACTGGATGTAGGATGGTCCAACAATTCGACGTTATGTTGGGTTAAAAATTCAATGATTTTTGTGCCTTGTGCCAAGTCTTGGTGGAGAATGATTCGTCGTTCGGGGTTCGTTTTTTGAAGCTCAGTGATGACTTTCGGCAAACAAATGGTGATGTACCAATCGGCAGTAACAGTCCTTTGATCATGCTACAGGACCTGCTTTTGAGACAAATGTTGCGACTATCTTTTTCGATACACTTGGAGAGCGGATGACTTTTGTTGTCTCTTGTTCATCTTGGAACACCCAAACAGACGACTGATGTTTTTTTTCGGGCTGTACATGTTTCTCGAGTTTCCCACCTTAAAGCGGTCTAGAGTTTTCTAACACCAATTGACCCTAGGTTCTTTCTGTTCTTCGGTTAACAGATGTGGTATTCAGCGGAAAACTAACTTTCTAACCCCTAATTCTTCATGATTTTTTTTTGAATTTTGGTCTTTTATTTTCTTAATAATGCCCCAATCTCGCGATATGTCACATGTCGATCTTCCTGGGTGACAACTGTTTTTGGTGCACTTGGCCTTGAATCGTTACTAAGGCTAATCTGTCCACGCTTCAATTCTCCATACTAAACAGAAATCAACTCGGCAAGGCAATCTTGTTGAGATAATAAAAATTGTAAAAAATTATAGCTCGAAAATGTTGTCAATGTGTGATAGTAGTAGGTCAAGATTGAGGTTACGATTTACATTCGATCAGTGTTGCCCTCTATGCTTCCATACGCAAAATATAAAAGACGGCCGTCGTATAAGTAATATTTGGGTGTATTTTTGATTGTGTCTTCACCTTAAAATAGCAGCCAAATACAAGATTTAGGTCTTAAGCAAACGCCAAAACAATGTTTGGCGCCTTTACTTTGTGTAAAACGTGGTTCATTCATTGCATTACTTTTATGCTTGGCTTTGCATAATGTCAAATTAAAAGCATTAAAAGCGCTCTCATCAAACCGCGACAAAATGCCGAGCAGAATGCTGCTTACCTTCACGATTTTACGCAATTTCTCCAAATTTGTCAAATATTTACTTAAAATCTGCCATCGCCACATGGCGGTTCTTAAAGCCAAAAGGGCCGGGTCTAAAATGGACTTTTGACCAAGGCAAACTCCGAATTTTCACACTGAAGAATATTCTAAGAACCATAAAAAGAAAAATTGTTAAAAAGCAATACAACAATGACTAAGGTTCATTGGTTCGCTGTCGTTCACTCGTAGAATGAAAAATAGGTTTCACCTATTTTTCCACTCTTTTTGTTTTACTTTGTGTCAGGCAAGCCACGCTGAGGACGGAAATGCCTTTTTCCGAAACACCCGTGTCCGTGTTTGACTATACCCCTATGAAGTTGCCTTTTATACTTGGTTAACTCATTGTTTTCGGTTCCGAACCGATACCGTGGAGATGGTTCGCTGTCGTTCACTCGTAGTAAAAGAATGGAAACATAGGTTTCACCTATTTTTCCATTCTTTTTGATTTACCTTGTATGTTGTAGTCAGTTTGTTCTACTTTGTGTCAGGCAAGCCACGCTGTGAAAGGAAATGCCTTTTTCCGAAACACCGGTGTCCGTGGTTTTATACTTGGTTACTATACTTAAGCCTATATTTTAAGCTACTGTATTCAGTTCTTCCAGCATTTTTATTAGTTCGTCTTTCTTGTCTGTTATGCCTATTTCTTCCCAATCTAAGCCCAGTGCTCAATGCTATCGAAACCTTTTTCGAAGGCTATAAACGCAATATATAATGGAATGTTGTATTCGTTGGCTGGTTCTATTAGGATATATATTATATTTTCGTAAAAAGCTTATAAATGTGTGTTATAGGTCGATAGTTTTTAGGTCTGCTCTATCGCCTTTCTTGTGTAGAATAATGGTTATGGATTCTTTTCAGTTGTTTGAGATTATTTTTTCTTTTAGTATTTTATTTAAGAGAATATGGAGGGTATTAACTACAGCTTTACCAACGTACTTGAACATTTCTGCCGTTAATCTTAAATGGAAATAGTGCTTACTTCAAATAAAATTTCCTGAGAATTACTTGCCTTCAAAATTTTCTTTCTTCTTCTACGCCCAAGAATATTTAACAACTAGTTTATTCTGCAGCCAACGATAAAGACCGGCCATGGCGCGTTAGAAGAAAGTCGGCGGTCACGTGATCTTAGGAGTTCCAGGATTCTTATTGTATTGCTTAATATATTATCTGTTTTTATAGAATTTAAATAAATTGACAAAATATTTTTGTTCTCATACAGGGAAAAATTGAAAAAAAATATTTAGCTGATGTATGTGTTTATTATAGATAAAAAACTGAATCTATAAAATAAAAAATTATATAAAATTTGCACTCTCATATCTGCAGTTATATTAGGTACATAATATCGTTAGTTACTTCAAATCTATACAAGTCTTTTAAAATTGGACATAACAAACCTAAGCTTTAAGTTTTTTAATTTTTCTTTGAGTGTCATCATCTTTGTCTGTGTTCTTATTCAAAGATTTATTAGCAGACACTAAATCATTATGCTTTTTAATAAAATTATTTTAAAAAACTTTACATGCCCTTAAACTAATTTTTTCAATATTTGACAATAGTTTTTCTCCACAAAAATACTCGCTAGAGTTATCTAAAGAAAATGTTTTAATATAAAACATTTCACCATAATTTATTAAAAAGAAACAAGTGATTTTGTTAATAAGTGAGATGGTTTTCACGTTCAATAAACTGAATGTATTGGTCGTCAATAACTTTTTGAAAAATTACCCAGCACAAAGTTTAATATATATTTCATCAATGTGTAAGTTAGCTACCAACTCATGTTCTTTTAAAAGCTGTATCTTACTTTTTAAATATTGCACACTACCGGAAAGATTACTATCTGTTAGCGATATTTTACAAATCAGTTTTTTTAATATTGCGTGGGTGCAGAAGTCATATTACCTTAGTTTTGTAAATTGACATGTATGCACTGGATGACTGGATAAACAAAGATGGAGCCAACATTAAAGTGTATCCACAATATCTTCGATTCTCAAGTGACCTAATTGTTCAATACGAAATGAACACATTTTTCACTCTCACTATCGAAAATGTCACTAAGGATGTCTCTTACTTGCTCAATCTTATCTTTTACCATTTCTTTCCCGTTTGCAACTTTCATTTCAATAAACTGCATTAGCTCTTCAAGTATATCGGTGCTGTCCAAAAATAAAACTCCAACTTTTTTTGGCATGGACACATTGTTAACATTTACAAAAAATGACAGATTTCCCTCAACAACTAGAGATGCTAAGTGATGGATTGTTGTTCAAAAATGTCATCGGGCAAAGGCAGACTGTGTCATGTTTTTGGGTAAAAATCCAATTTTTGTTTATTTTAGTATTAGAACAATAAAATTTTGAAATGTGTTCAATATTTGATAAAACTTTTGATTTCTTATGAGCTCAAAGTGTTTCAAGACTTCCTTGTATTGCAGTTTCCAGTTGTTGCCTCTCGACATCAGCTAATCGAACAGTAGATACAGGTTGTCTACTTAGGTATTTAGGATCATTTTCAACACTCTCCATTTACAACACACTTATCAAACTAAATAACCTGCCCGTTAAAAAAATGTTTGATGCAAACTTGTGGACGTTTTAAGATACTTAAATCATTAGGAATTTTTCGCAACCAAATTTTATGCATTTGTTTATCCACTGGCAAATTAAAAGTTGACACATATTCGGTTTCAGTTTTATAGTTGGACCGACAACCAACAACACTACCCGTTCGCGGCATTGTTGTCTTTTGCATGGGCTGCGTTATTTTAATAACTTTGATAAAATTCACATAAAATTCATGCCCAAATTAAAAAAAAAATCGAGGTAAACAAATAAACCAAAACTGAAACACACACACTTATAATGACAGCTGGCCGGGAGGCGTTCTTTTGTGACCCTCTTACGGTCACGTGATATTTCCCTGTGAAAATACTGTTTTTATATTATAGTGCTTGGCTATTCGTCTTATGTTTTCTGAAATCCCTTGAACATATGGAATGTTAATAACACCCAACGATTTTGGGAATTTGCTACAAAAAATGTTAAGCGGCTGGTCACCCAAGTATCACATGCCCGACTCAAGTTTACCTCCTAGCACCAGAGGCAGATTGATACCAAACCCGCTTTTCTTAGTGGTCCGCGATTAGAACAAATGTTGCTTGAGAGTAGGTGGAGGGGCAAGTTTGAAGCGCTGCGAGTTCATAAGTTCTGTTGGTTTTTCTCAATCCCGGGTCTGTCATACCCAGGTGTACCAACGCGGGATTAATATTAACGTTAGTGCAGGGAGGAAGGGTAATTAATCTATTCCCGTGTCTCTGGCTTCATCTTACTGGCCGACCGCGACTGCTCAGAACTAGATCTGGCCCTGAAAGCATGAGCTGTACAAAATAATTTGTGTTTCGCCAGCATACGGTGTCCGTGCTTGTGCATTTTAAGCAGCCAGTGCCTAATTTGGGCCGCTCACTCTGATAAAATCGGTCCCATCCCGCAAATAGATTTTCCAACTATAGCTCCTGTTTTAGCTGTGTAGCTGTTGCTCAAAGAATTTAAAAAATATTAGAAGGTTCATCATAATACATATAAATTTAAAGGATCCCGCTCGGAGCTTATGGGCGGTGGCTTTTGGTTGGATTTCTTTTAAATTTTAGTATGTTGAAGTTCGGTTTATCTTGGTAAATTGCACGCCACTTAATAAATAAATGGTTAGAAAAGTACTGTGAGCAACAAAAATCATTCCATTAACCTCATAATTATATTTGTTTAAATATTATCTGTAAAAAAAAAGCGAAAGTATTTTACATTTCTAAAAAAAACCATTAAAATCCTAAAACGCTTTCACCAGTATTTACTAAGACCTTAAGACTTAGCATTGTAGACCGGGTTATCAAGTCTACCGACCGGTTTAAGTGTCTTTTTTTAATACTCACAGGTCAAATAACTGCAAAGGTTTGGTTCACCCTAATGTGCAATATGATAGTAAGCATTTCTCAGTGACTTTCATCTCATATAAATTCAAAGTAACTTTAGAAATAAAGAAAAACCACATCATTTTTTGGAAACTTAGTCCGTGCAGTCGTAGGATTCCCGTGAGGTGGTTTAAAGTTCAAAAAACAATAGAAATAATCCATGATTGACAAAAAAACTTATATACAAAGATATTCAAAGTTAAGTAATACATAAATAACTTAAAACTATATCTGTAGATGCATTACACTATTAAATACGTATCAATATTTAAATACTGTAAAAAGCACAAGATATATTAGAATCCCTTTTCAATTACACATTTACCAAAACAATCGACCATCGGTTTAATCCTCGCAAACTTGTCTAAAAAATTAACGAGTAAAATATAGCG
Source organism: Aspidapion aeneum (assembly GCA_963576565.1). NCBI lineage: Eukaryota > Metazoa > Arthropoda > Insecta > Coleoptera > Brentidae > Aspidapion > Aspidapion aeneum. The sequence goes on from OY755038.1 coordinate 208,696,046, forward strand.
GACAGCTGACACTGACTTACACCGTTTTTATTCGACATTTCCTAGTGACGTTTGGAGGTTTAAATATGGCTACCGTTTTTAAACCAAAATCTTTAATTCTTTTTATTTATTTATAACCTTTGTGTGGAAATAATGTCTTTTTGTTTGAAACTCGTAGACAATGATTGTGTAGAAATAAAATTTCGGACTTCCATTGTCTTTATTTATTTTAAAACACGACGTTTCGGTTAGTAAGTATCTCTAACCGTTATCAAGTGTGAACTAAACAATCTAGTCTCTAGGCTACTACTTATACTACTTGGTGTGCAGTCAGGTGTGACGGCCCGCCCCCTTTTTTAATCCTAAGACGCCTGTTTTCCTTAAGGAGTGGTTTCCATATGTTTGGTATGTCCGTGCTTGGTTGACTGAAAACTTCTTTATTCTGCATTATATACGCAGCTTCAATAAACTTTCGTTTTCGCCAATGCGACTCCTTATGTAAAACTTTAGCTTCTGACCACTGAATCCTGTGATCATTTGACCAAGCATGATCTGCTAAACCGGATTTTTCAATATCCCCTAATTGGGTACTTTTTAGATGTTTATTTATTCTAACCTGAAGAGGGCGTTTCGTTTCACCTACATATGATTTACCACACTCACACGGGATTTGGTAAATACATTCCTTATTATTTGAGGGATTGTCTGGTTTTGTTTTAGTTACAAAACTTCTTATCGTATTTCCCGAAGAAAATACTGTTTTTATATTATAGTGTTTAGCTATTCGTCTTATGTTTTCTGAAATCCCTTGAACATATGGAATGTTAATAACACCTAACGGATTATTATTTTGAGAATTTGGTACATTTAGTTTGTTTTTAATTTTAAATATCGTTGAGTTTATTAATTTCTCGGAATAACCATTCTGTTGTAAGTCCTTTTTTAATGTTGTTAATTTCTGTGGTTAATTCTTCATTATTACTACAAATATTTACGGCTCTTAAATACAAACTTCTTATAACTCCTTGTTTTGTTGCAACAAAATGATTAGACTTAAAATTTAGGTACTGTCTCGTGTGTGTAGGTTCCCTATATACAGTGGTTTGAATGTTTCTGTCTAATCGTTTGACAAGAACATCCAAAAAAGGTAAGGCCGAATCTTTTTCAATTTCCATGGTGCACTTGATTGTTGGTCGAATACCGTTTAAATGGTGTAGAAAATTTTGTAGTTCGTCATCATTTTCCGGCCATATAATAAATGTGTCATCCATGTATCGTAGCCATAGTTTTGGTTTGACTCTTGCTGTGTTGATCGCATGGTCCTCGAACCACTCCATGTAGATGTTTGCTACCACTGGCGAAAGAGATGAACCCATTGGGAGTCCATCATTTTGCGCGTAAAACTTATCTTTCACTTGAAAGTAAGAGTTACTGAGACAGAGCTCCAAAAGATCCATCACCCCCTCCACCGATAGCGTTGTTCTCTCGTGAAGTGTATCATCAGTTTGTAATTTGTTTTTAATGATACTGAGTGACTCATTTATTGGCACGTTGGTGTAGAGACTTTCTACATCAAAACTTACAAATCTATCGCCGGGATCTAATTCGATACCTTTTAAAACCTCCACAAAATGTTCCGAGTTTTTGACAATAGATTCGGACTTACCCTGTAGTGGTTGAATTATGTCCAACAAAAACCTCGAGAAAGTGCTGGTCGGTGAGTCCCTGGAGCTGGTAATTGGTCGCAGTGGTATATCCTTCTTATGGATCTTTGGTAATCCATAAAAATGTGGTGCCTTACTGTGGTGTGGAGTGAGGCGGGATCTAGCAGCGTCCGGGATATTTTCAGCATACTTCGTCAAAGTCCTGTAGATGCGTCCTTCTATGGTGGTGGTTGGGTCTTTGGGTAGTTGCTTGTAGTCTCCTTTCTCCAGAACTTCTTGGATCTTTTTGTCGTAAGTCTCGACATCCATGATCACCGTTGCGTTTCCTTTGGATATACCACTGCGACCAATTACCAGCTCCAGGGACTCACCGACCAGCACTTTGTCGAGGTTTTTGTTGGACATAATTCAACCACTACAGGGTAAGTACGAATCTTTTGTCAAAAACTCGGAACATTTTGTGGAGGTTTTAAAAGGTATCGAATTAGATCCCGGCGATAGATTTGTAAGTTTTGATGTAGAAAGTCTCTACACCAACGTGCCAATAAATGAGTCACTTTTGGAGCTCTGTCTCCGTAACTCTTACTTTCAAGTGAAAGATAAGTTTTACGCGCAAAATGATGGACTCCCAATGGGTTCATCTCTTTCGCCAGTGGTAGCAAACATCTACATGGAGTGGTTCGAGGGCCATGCGATCAACACAGCAAGAGTCAAACCAAAACTATGGCTACGATACATGGATGACACATTTATTATATGGCCGGAAAATGATGACGAACTACAAAATTTTCTACACCATTTAAACGGTACTCGACCAACAATCAAGTGCACCATGGAAATTGAAAAAGATTCGGCCTTACCTTTTTTGGATGTTCTTGTCAAACGATTAGACAGAAACATTCAAACCACTGTATATAGGAAACCTACACACACGGGACAGTACCTAAATTTTAAGTTTAATCATTCTGTTGCAACAAAACAAGGAGTTATAAGAAGTTTGTATTTAAGAGCCGTAAATATTTGTAGTAATAATGAAGAATTAACCACAGAAATTAACAACATTAAAAAGGACTTACAACAGAATGGTTATTCCGAGAAATTAATAAACTCAACGATATTTAAAATTAAAAACAAACTAAATGTTACAAATTCTCAAAATAATAATCCGTTAGGTGTTATTAACATTCCATATGTTCAAGGGATTTCAGAAAACATAAGACGAATAGCTAAACACTATAATATAAAAACAGTATTTTCTTCGGGAAATACGATAAGAAGTTTTGTAACTAAAACAAAACCAGACAATCCCTCAAATAATAAGGAATGTATTTACCAAATCCCGTGTGAGTGTGGTAAATCATATGTAGGTGAAACGAAACGCCCTCTTCAGGTTAGAGTAAATGAACATCTAAAAAGTACCCAATTAGGGGATATTGAAAAATCCGGTTTAGCAGATCATGCTTGGTCAAATGATCACAGGATTCACTGGTCAGAAGCTAAAGTTTTACATAAGGAGTCGCATTGGCGAAAACGAAAGTTTATTGAAGCTGCGTATATAATGCAGAATAAAGAAGTTTTCAGTCAACCAAGCACGGACATAGGGTAAAGCATACAGTCGTTGGCCAGGATGTAGTGATTAGCCACTGTTAAAATAAATCATGATCTTAAGCTTTTTAAAGCGTTTACCTTATATGTAATGATTTTCAACACATCTGACATCATTGCTTAGGCGTGTCAAAACGCACCAAGCTTCAGTCTCCATTCAGTAATTAGACGAGAGCAGTGTTTTTAGGCGGCTCTTGGGACGACAAAAAAAGGTAAGGAAAATAAGTGAATTTGTTAAGGACATGCATATTTAATAAAGCTCCCACGAATGGATATTTAGCTGGAGTAATTTTTAGGTACCTATTGTTCGTGCAACTTTAATTTTAAATTCAAATTTTGCGCCAAATTCCCGTATTCGGAAAACCCACACAATTTCAATTTGATTGGCACAAGCAAAACGCCAGCGCCATCTACAAAAATGAATCTGCGCAAAAAGGCGTAACCAAAAAAAGATTCGTCTGTCGTATTCTATCGAGATCACCACGCAGCATGGTGATAAATTCTATTAACCAAAAAATCCAATAACATTCTTAGAAAATAAAACTAAACCATTACACAAACAAGTGATTCTAGTGTAGATCGCCTGCAACGACTGGGCCAGCGAGAGGAGCTCCTCTGGACGACGGAAACAGCTGAAAAGGTGAGTGCCAATCCTCTATATTGTCTTTGTGTGGCTCGGAAAAATTAATATTTTTACATCGTCCTTTTAAGGATTTTTGCACCCAGATTTTATAAAACGGCCAGCGCATACAGTCCCGCTGCTCTACCAAACTCAAAACACAACATTTTCTGGTCCCACGACCCAGATAGTTTTTTAAAATTTGTTTGCTAAAAATATTAGATTTTTACCCTCGCCATTTTGATTCGTTTGTTGCCGTGTCCGGTTTAGAAAGGAGGTTCCGTCCCCCCTTGCGTGGCTTAACGGTTGCTCCACCCACATTTCATTGCAGCCGAAATTGGCACTTCGTACGTCGTTTGTTTTGATTCAAAAATCGAAAGTTGTTTAAATAATAGTTATTTGTTTAAATAATATGTTATAGTTATTCAAAACAACAAAAGTGCTTGTGAGTTAAATGCTTTATTCTTATTTAACAGGTAAACAAACACATCTAGTAGAATTAGTATTTACCTGTAAATAATAAGAGAAACGGTAGTAGGTACAAGTTGTATCTGTGTGCATTTATTTTGGGAGAAAAATCGCGACCTAGGATAACAGCTGATGATAAGTTTTTGCATTTATTCGAGAAATCGATAATAAAATATATGCTTGTCGGACTCTTTTGGACTGATTAAAGTCAATAGGGGTCAAGTGTTAGTTTTATTCCTTTTTAAATATTTTTTATTTTTTTAATTAACAATATGTCGTTAAAAAAGCTTGAGAATCAACGCAAAGTTTCAATATCTCGTATTACGGAAACGTATAACTTGGGAACAAAAGCTAAATCAGATAGTTCTTCCTTGCCAATTTTTAAGGCGTTTTACGAATCGTTAGATGATCACTATGAACAATTTAAAAACATTCATAATGACATCATAGGTCTCTTGAAAGACGACGACGATGATGAGTTCGAAGTACAAGACAAAATTAGGAAAGATACGGATCTATTCTACCACCAAGCTAAAGTGCTTTTTTCGAGTTTATGTTCCGATTCAGTTCACTCAAATTTCACCCCCGCAACTTCACACTATTCACGTAGCGATGATCTGGGCCCTTTAAAGGTACCTTGCTTTAATGGAAACGTAAAAAAGTGGCCAACCTTTTACGATGTTTATTCTTGTTTGGTTCACGAAAACTCTAATTATTCCGATATAAGGAAATTTCAACATTTGCTAACCTTCCTTGAGGGCGAACCACTTAATATTTTAAGTTCTATAAAATTAACGGCAAGTAATTACGCAATCGCCTGGAAGGTATTAACAGATCGCTATCAAAATAAAAGACTTTTAGCCAGTACCTACTGGAACTCAATCTACTATGCAAATTCTTTAAAGGGAAACCAGTCAGCAAAGGATCTTAGAGTCTTGGTAGATACCTTTTCCGAGAATGTTGCGGCGCTCGAAAATCTTGAATTTCCAGTAACGTCGTGGTGTTTTTGTTTATTTTCAATTTTATTATCAAAAATCGATCAAACCACAAGAACCGCTTTCGAATTAAAGTATAGTACTACCGAGATTCCAACATATCAAAATCTAATTCAGTTTCTTATTAACCAATGCCGTGCTCTTGAAACAGTACAGCTATCTCCCCAAAATACGCAAATGCAACCTTCGACTTCAAAACAACAAAAACCAAATTATTCGAATTCTAGTAACCACAAATATAATTCTTATTCAAATAATCAGTACAAATCAAGCCCTCCATCAAATTTTTTAGCGCATACGCACTCACAAGTATCAAATAAACAATCCAATACTCAATTTCGACAAAACCAACAACCCTATAAGTGCAAATTATGCAATAATTCTTTTCATCCACTCTCGCAGTGTGGTGTTTTTATTTCCAAATCTCCTTCAGATCGTTTTACTTATGTAAAACAACAATCGTTATGTATCAACTGTTTACGTTCAAATCATCAAGTAATCGACTGCAGTAGTACCTACAACTGCAGGGTATGTCGACATAGGCACCATAGTCTTATTCATCTATCGCAAACGACAGATTCAATCCGTCAGAATTCAAGTCAATCCTTTGTTAATTCAAGCCAAAATTCAAATCAAAATTCGAACTTAAATCAAAGTTTTAATTCAAATCAAGTGGCCGTGCCTAGCACAGGCACAAACTTATCGTATCAGAATTCAAATTCAAGTCTTAGCCAACAGAACCCTAGTTTTGTTCAACCCAGTTCAAATTCAATTCAAATCAATTCGAATCCAAATACATCTACAAATCAATACTCTTCGTTATCCACCTTGACGCCCCGGACGACAGTGCTTCTAGCGACTATAAAATTAGAGGTACTGGATAGTCGGGGTAACTACCAACCTGTCCGAGCACTTCTGGACAGCGGTAGCCAAGCTAACCTGATAAGCGAAGCTTGTCTTAACAGGTTAGGCTTGCCAAGAAACAAAATTTCGATCCCTGTTCTGGGACTAAATCAATCTTCGTCGGCCACTAACGGCATTTCTACTTGCACTATTCGAGCCCTAGGCCAACAAGAGCCTACCTTTTCTATTCAAGTCTTCGTTTTACCGAAACTCTGTTCGAATATGCCCTCAATACAGGTAGATTCATCCAATTGGAGTCATATTTCAAATCTAAAGCTTGCAGATAACCAATTTTACAACCCTGGTCCAATTGACTTACTCTTAGGTGCACAACTTTACACAGAAATCGTCCAATCAGGACGAATTCCAGGACCTCACGGCCTACCCTCCGCTTTTGAGACAGTTTTTGGGTGGGTCTTGATGGGCCAAACTCAAAGCATAAATATTTCACCTCAAGTCAATTCGTACTTTACTTCCTGTGAGCAGTCTCTCGACTTTAATATTCGCAGATTTTGGGAACTAGAATCAATTAAGTCAAAAACGTTTCTCTCACCCGAAGAAAAGAGATGTGAAGAGATTTTCCAAAAAACTACCACTAGAGATATTTCGGGCCGATTTACTGTAAATTTGCCTTTTCGTCACATTGACCCTCCTGACCTAGGAGACACATATTCAGTGGCCTACCGTCAATTTTTGTCTCTCGAATCTCGCTTAATAAAAAATTCAAATTTCTATAGTATGTACTCGGATTTTATGAGAGAATATCTCAAAAACGGGCACATGTCTTTAATTTCAAGATCCGAACCTAGACCTCAGTTATGTTCTTATTTACCACATCACGGAGTCCTTCGTCTTGACAAATCAACGACTAAACTCCGGGTGGTTTTTAACCCCTCGATTAAGGGTTCGAAAGGCCTAAGCATGAACGAAACTCTTTTAATAGGACCAAAATTACAAGCCGATATTTCCGAAATTCTATTAAAATTCAGATTTTATTCTATCGTATTTTTGACTGATATAAAACAGCACTTTTTACACATTCAAATCAATCCAATTCATCGGGACTACCAAAGGCTACTTTGGCGATTTGATCCCAATGAACCCCTGCAGGAATACAGGCTTAATACAGTGACGTTTGGTGTTAGTTCAAGTCCCTATTTAGCTATTAGAACTCTTAGAGAGCTAGCCATCCTGGAGGCTAAGAATTATCCGGAAGCATCCCAGGTCCTTTTGAATAACATTTTCATGGACGATATTTGCTGTGGAGCTAACTCTCTAGAAGGTGCTTTATCACTTCAAAAAGATCTCATAGCGTTGCTTAAATTGGGAAAATTTGAATTAAGAAAATGGGCATCAAATAATCCGAAACTTCTTTCACATTTGTCGCCCGCTGATTGTCAGATCCCTGTTACCTTTGAAGACGATTCTTCAACATCGATTAAGGTGTTGGGCCTTCAGTGGCACCCTTCTACAGATACTTTTACCTATTCTTGTACCCCTTGTGAAAAACCTTGCACCAAAAGGAATATTTTATCGGCTATCGCTAAAATTTGGGATCCTATAGGTTTCTTATCGCCTGTTTCATTTTTAGCCAAAGTGATTATGCAAAAACTTTGGTTATGCAAAACTGATTGGGATGAAATACCCCCCGATCCAATCAAAACTCTTTGGAATCAATTCAATAATCAATTAACCACTCTTTCGAATCTTTGTATACCTAGACATATTTTTTCGAATAATATTCAACGATGTCAATTGCTAGGTTTCTGCGATGCGTCCGAGCTAGGATACGCTTCTTGCGTATACGTTCGCGTCGAATTACCAAATAAAATTATCAAAACTGCTCTAGTCATGGGCAAGTCAAGGGTTGCTCCCTTACACACTATTTCAATCCCACGTTTGGAACTACTTGGAGCTACTCTATTAGCTGATTTACTCGAACTAGTTATTCGCACCTATTCATCATTACTCGTAATCGATGAAATTCTTGCGTTCTCGGACTCACAGGTCACGCTTCATTGGGTCACATCTTCACCTCACAAGTGGAAGACCTTTGTAGCAAACCGCGTAAGTCGTATTCAAGAAACAATCCCCGAAGTCCCATGGTATCACATTACTTCACTCGAGAACCCTGCCGACTGCGCTAGCAGAGGGTTGTCGCCCAATAACTTAATAAATCACCCTCTTTGGTTTCACGGCCCTCCATGGATTACCTTGCCCACTACGGAGTGGCAAATTCAAAGGTTTATAAATGAACGTTCTTTGGGAGTTCCAGACGAGGTTCTCAAAGAAGAAAAACCGGAAAATTCAGTGGTGCTGACGGCAGAAATTCAAAATCAAAACTTTTTTGATAGATTAATCGATAAAATATCCAATTTAAATACCATTCAAAAAATCATTTGTCATTTTCTAAGACTTATTCACAATCGAAAAACCTCAGTTGACCCTTTATCCGGCGTTTTTTCCGCTTTTGAACTACACAAGGCTCTACTTGTTTTAGTTAAAAGGGTCCAAGAAGAGTGTTTTTCGGATATCATTCAAAAAATTCAAAATACTCAGCTATTACCTAAGCCGTTTCGTAAACTCGCGCCCTTTTTGGACGAATTGGGTTTCCTTAGAGTGGGCGGACGCTTACGGCATTCTCAACTCTCCTTTGAGGCAAAACATCCCTTATTATTGCCGAAATCTCATAGATTAACCCAATTGATCATTATTCAAACTCATAACGAAAATTTACATCCCGGAATAAACACAGTCCAATACTTAATTCGTCAAAAGTTTTGGATTATGTCATCACGTCGAGCTATTCAGAGGGTTTTATTGAAATGTATTCCCTGCTTTCGCTTAAAACCAAAACCGTATACTCCGTACATGTCGGATTTACCTTCTTTTAGAACGTCACAATTAAAATGTTTTTCACACGTTTGCTTAGACTATGCAGGCCCAATCAAAACCTTTGTAGGTCAGAGACGTCGTGGAGCACAAGTTGGTAAATCATATATCGCAGTCTTTGTCGATACTTCTGTCAAGGCAATCCATATCGAGCTTGTTTCGGATTTAACCACAGAGGCGTGCATCGCTGCTTTACGACGCTTTGTCGCTAGACGTGGCACTTGTGTCCGAATCACAAGTGATAGAGGCTCAAACTTTGTTGGGGCTATTAAGGAGCTCCATAATCTTTCGAAATTAGCTTCTGAGAGCTTAAAAATCAAATGGTGTCTTAATAGTCCGGGAGCCCCCCACCTAAATGGTCTAGCAGAAGCAGGAGTCAAATCTATAAAAACACATTTGTATCGGGTCATCGGTGACCAGATACTAACCTTCGAAGAGCTCTATACTCTCCTCGCCCAAATAGAGGCATTACTCAATTCTCGACCCCTTTGTGAGCAAAGCTCTGACCCAAACGATCTTACGTCTTTGACTCCGGGTCATTTCCTCACAATGGAACCCCTTAATTCGTGTCCTGATCCTGACCTTTCTACCCTTAAAGTTAATACCCTTAAGCGTTGGCAACTTATCCAACGAATTCATGCCGATTTCTGGAAGCGTTGGAAACTCGAGTACTTAAATACTTTACAACAGCGTTCTAAGTGGTCGGACCTTTCGGTTGAAATCAAGCTAGATACGCTTGTATTAATTAAGGATGAAACTAGGCCGCCATTACACTGGTTGCTGGGTAGAATAGTATCTGTACATCCTGGTCGGGATAATCACATTCGAGTTGCTACTGTTAAAACACCACACGGACTTTTCACTCGGCCCGTGGTCAAGTTGTGCCCACTACCTTTAGATGCGCACTAAACTCCCAAGCAACTTCTTTGTTTCGTGTGTCGTTATCTAGAATATATATATATACTTTTTTTTTCATTTTTTTTCTTTTTGATCTATAAACCTAAAACGGATTTTAATAAACTACCCTTTAAGGTTTTGAATTAACTTATATTTTTTTTTATATAGCCATTTGTTTATTCAATTAATCTCAATGTAAAACTTCGTTTTAAGTGGGCGGAAAATGTTCGTGCAACTTTAATTTTAAATTCAAATTTTGCGCCAAATTCCCGTATTCGGAAAACCCACACAATTTCAATTTGATTGGCACAAGCAAAACGCCAGCGCCATCTACAAAAATGAATCTGCGCAAAAAGGCGTAACCAAAAAAAGATTCGTCTGTCGTATTCTATCGAGATCACCACGCAGCATGGTGATAAATTCTATTAACCAAAAAATCCAATAACATTCTTAGAAAATAAAACTAAACCATTACACAAACAAGTGATTCTAGTGTAGATCGCCTGCAACGACTGGGCCAGCGAGAGGAGCTCCTCTGGACGACGGAAACAGCTGAAAAGGTGAGTGCCAATCCTCTATATTGTCTTTGTGTGGCTCGGAAAAATTAATATTTTTACATCGTCCTTTTAAGGATTTTTGCACCCAGATTTTATAAAACGGCCAGCGCATACAGTCCCGCTGCTCTACCAAACTCAAAACACAACACCTATTTTTACTTTATAACAGTGTGTTCTTGTTATTTTAAGGCTAAAATTTGTAAGGTTATATCATTATCCCGCCAAATTTTGGTGGCTAACGACTGGCTCCACTTGACACCTGTTTCATAGTGATTAGCCGGCTGGCCAATAATTGCAGATTAATTTTTTTTAAGCGGTAGTTTAAAAATTGATTTATTTGATCCTTGTTTCGTATTTCTTTTCGTTCATTTTAAATTGCATTTGATTTTTTTGATCGCCCACAGTAGTTGGCCATATGTCAATCACTATAAATTTCGATGGCCAATCACTATGTTCTTTACAGTTTTTTTACATACAAAACCTAGTACTTGGGAGTTGTAGTCCAACAGTTTTTATTTTATTTTAGGGTTTCTTACCTGTGAAAAATATGCCAAAAGTTAATAAGAAAGGTGATAAATACAAGAAAAAGTTTACAGAAGAAGATATAACCAAAGCTTTCCAAGCTATTCAGAATGGCATGTCAGAAAGAAAAGCTGCGGAAACTTTTAATGTAAATAGATCAACACTACAATTTAGACGCAGTAAAAAGTTTAAAGATAAGACCACCTTTGGCCCCAGCCCTGTTTTGACTGATGCCGAAGAGAGTCAACTTGAGAAATGGATTCTTAGTTGTCACAAGAAAGGCTTTCCCCTGCGAGATGAAGACATCAAATTCTCAGTTAAGCGGTTCCTAGATGAAAATCCTAGACCAAATCCTTTTACATCAAATACTCCCGGAAAAGGATGGATGACAGCATTTCTAAAACGTCATCCTAAAATTGGACTAAGAGCCGCGGAAGGTATTACGGCAGCATCTGCGGTAGTTTCAGAAGCAAATATTAAAAAGTGGTTTGCAGAAATCAAAGAATACATAACAACAAAAGGGTTGGCCGACATTCTTCAAGATCCGTCTCGAATATTTAATGGCGATGAAACTTGCTTTTTGCTTTGTCCAAAAAATAAAAAAGTTTTTGCCCCAAAGGGCACCAAAAATGTATATGAAGTAGAACATGATCCCAAAAAGAACTTACCTGTCATGTTTACTTTTGGCGCTGATGGAACGGTGACCCCGCCCATGATTATATATGCACAAACCCGATTATCTGAAAAAATTACGCAGTCTGTTCCATCCAACTGGGGTCTAGCGTGTAGCGATAATGGCTGGATGAAGAATGAAATATTCTACGAGTATATTGGAAATGTTTTGTACCCCTTTCTAAAAGCCAAAGGTATTCGATTTCCTGTCATCATATTTGTTGATGGCCGCAGTACCCATATAACATACCACCTTAGTGAGCTCTGCAGAAATCTAGGCATAATTTTAATAGCACTTTACCCCAATGCCACCAGGATCATGCAGCCTGCTGATGTAGCTGCTTTTAAGCCTTTAAAAAATGCCTGGAAATCGTCTGTACTTGAATTTAGGAGAAGCAATGCGGACACAATTGTAAGCAAGGAAAACTTTGGCATCATACTACAAATTGCCATGGAAAAAGGATTAAAATCTGAAACCATAAAAAATGGATTTAGGGCTTGTGGCTTGTACCCTTACAATCCTCAGGCACGTGACTATACGAAATGTACGGGAAAAAATCGACCAATGGAAAAGGATCTTGTGAATCTTAAAAGCGTAGAGGGATATTTAACAGAAAGTAAATTTAAAGCTATAGTTGGAGAGAAGTATAAACTTTTAATAGATTTAAAAAGTAAGAAAGATGAAAACGAACTAAAGACCAAAGAAGTAAACCAGACGGAAAACCATGAGCAAAACGAAAATGAAACAAACATGGATCTGGAGGAGTGGACTTTAAACGAAACATCAATTATAGAAGTACCAGAAACACTACAAGGTAAAGCAGAAACCCTTGTGTATTCTGAAGAAACTAAGGACAAAAGGATCAAATTTGACTCTTCTATAAACCAAATGGAAGATAATGATATTTTTGGTGAAGTAGAGCGAATTCCCGTTATTACAGAGGATGGAGTTAACATCACTTTTATTGAACAGCCAGTGGTTGCCACCAATAACTATATTACAGAACGCAAAGATAAGCAAACTGAAGATATCAATAAGAGTCCAAACGTGTTAACCGAAAACAATGTCACATCTTTTGATTCATTTAAGAATAGTTTGGCTGGCACAGATACTGCAAAAGGCATAGAAAATTACTTTACATATCCTAAAACACCGGAACGAAAAGGTAAAAAATCCGTTAAACTTCCATTTGTCCTCAGCTCCGTCAGCCAGAAAAAAGATAGATTTAGAAAAAATTGAAAACAAACGAAAACAGGAGCTTTTAAAGGAACAAAGAAAAAATGAAAGAATGGTCAAAAAACAAGAGAAGGAAAAGGAGCTGAAGAAAAAAAATGTAAGACAAAAGTAAGAAAAGCCCAAGGTAACTCAGAACCTGCAACCGAGAATTCTAAACTACCCTTCTTTCCTACTCCGGTTACTCAAGAATTTGAAGATCTAGATAATATTCCGCTTAGTCAAGTTAAAGAATTATTATTGGAAAAAACCTCAAACGAAAAACTCATTTTGTCATCCCCTCAAGCGACTAAAAAAGCCAATCAAATAGACGCTTACCCTTTTATACAAGAATTTAAGACCGACAAAGAAGATGAAAAAGAAGAAATTTTACCACCAAGTTGCCTAAACAAAATAGGTTTTGCTAAACGGAATTTGTTTTTACAAGATAAAGATGAAACTATAATAAAGAAAACTGAAGAAAAGGGAAAAAATGAGAAGCTAAACATTATTTCTGATATTTTAGTAGTCTCGTCAGCAGAAAAAGAACATATTTTTTCAAAAAATGAAGAAAAATTATCTGGTTTGTGTTTTAAATGTAGCTCTAAAAATTGGTCTAAAATGTGCAACGTGTACAAGAACATACCATGTGGAATGTGCGAAAAAGTTGCAAGATCATGGGAACTCTTTTTGTGTCGTGTTTGTACATGGAAAAAATGTTAATTTTTTTAAGAAGCTTGTTAGAAATGTTTTTAAAACCATGTTTAATTGTTTTTATTACTCTATTATTATCATTATCATTTAGTTTATAATAAATCAGTTCTACTTATTGCAGATAAGCTTTAGTATACCTTTTTTCTATCCCATTAAAATAGGCGGCCAATAACTATCATTTGTAACCTGACAATAACTGTAGCTCTATGGCCAATAACTATCGAAAAATACAATTTTGCAAAAATATGATAAAATAGTGGTGAACTTTATTTATTTGATGCATGTACATTAACAGCCTCTTAGTAGACAGTCTTATCAACAACTAGACCTACAAATATTCTTACAAAAAGTTAAAATACTATTTTTTATGATTTTTATTTAAAGGCATATTTCTTAAGTGGCCAATCACTCTAGCCTTTACCCTACCAAATATATGGAAACCACTCCTTAAGGAAAACAGGCGTCTTAGGATTAAAAAAGGGGGCGGGCCGTCACACCTGACTGCACACCAAGTAGTATAAGTAGTAGCCTAGAGACTAGATTGTTTAGTTCACACTTGATAACGGTTAGAGATACTTACTAACCGAAACGTCGTGTTTTAAAATAAATAAAGACAATGGAAGTCCGAAATTTTATTTCTAATAATGTCTTTGTTACAACGAAAAAAGATGACCCATATCGCTAGGTATTTATGAACAATTTATATAAATATTAACAACTATTGCATTCACGGGAAAAGTAAGTTAAACCTTCAACCAAAATGTAGACTTTTAAACCTAGGATTGTAGGACTTAGCACTTAGCACCCTTTAGTAAATACTGGTGTTAGAGTTTTACAGCGTTTTGTGAAAAACTTTACAAACCGATTTTTACCATTTATACATATTCTGGTTTCTTTGGGAGATTCCTAAAAGACAGGAGAAATCAAAAAAAATCGGAAATATTTTAATAGTATGAAATTTATTTTATAAAACTTATAAATATATAAAAATTTTTGAGAGTGTAATTCTAACCGTACAGTTAGAGAACCCCTTTAAAGAAGTTTCGTTATTTAAAATACGTTCCCATGCATGGACAAGAAGTAGATCAAAGGCTGTTCTAACTTCTTGAAACTTCTTTGGATTAGGTACTTAGCTAAAGAAAGAAGAGCGAACTGGACGATGTTTTCTTGGCATAGAAACTTGCTAACCTGGAGAAATTTTTATAAGGGCAAGTCTACACTGGACGCAATAATTTCATCATAAAGCATCAATAAACAATAACTAGAAATTAATTCCCGGTATGCATGTGTTTGTATTCGTGTTCATACGAGCATGCGGTGGATACGTGGGCTAGAGACCCTGTATGTATGTCATATTTTAAAGAAATAGATCAAAGTCAAATTTATTTGATTCAAAATTAAAGGAGGAAAATATCGGTCCTCTGTACTCTAGCCTTGTTTAGAGAGAGACGCACCTTCCGTCCTTGTTAATTCATACGCGTCGAAATATAAAAATAAATGTAAATGTGAGTTTGAGTGACATTGATGGGTCTATTTCTTTAAAACTTGTCATAAATACAGGGTCTCTAGCATAGGCCGGCTGCTGCCGTCCTTAACTGAACTCAAATTCAGTGCACCGTAGATGTTATGTCGCATTCTCTTTACGAAATATAAAAAGAGAGGACGACACGTCCCTTTACTAATCTGGGCCTTACTTCGGTTAGTGTTCTTGTGAATCCGTTGAAGCGATCGATGCCGCCCGTGCCCCTTGAGGCCCCCCGCGTCTGCGGTTACCGTTGGCTGTTAGAGGTAGCTCATGTGCACCTTAAATTAGTGCACCGAGACAACTTGGCGTTATCGGTCGGGCCCTGTTGTTTTGATTTCGACGACTTCGTAGTTAAAAGAATGGCAGAAGTTCTTAATTCTGATAGCATTAGCACACTAGAAGCAGTGGTTCCGATGCCTATGAGAACTGCAGAGTTTCTCTACCCTAAATAGAATTAAAACTTTTCTTGAATGTATGGCATATTAAAGAGACGCGACAAACCCATCAACGCCACTCAAACTCACATTTAGAGGACTAATATTTTCCTTCTTTGATTTTGACTTAAATAAATTCGACTTTGATAAGTTGATCGCGTCTCTCTTTTTCCTTGAAATATGTCATACATACAGGATATGTCATACATACAGGGTCTCTAGGTTATTTCTAGATGTCTTAGTTTGGTAAAAAATTAATACATGGAGACTTAGCTTAATATTTCGTTGTAAGATTGCCAAAAAATCTCCGGTTTATTCAAAATTATTATTAAAATTTAACCCAATTCTACGTGAGGATTTTTAAGGTAGACGTTGTAATACACAGCAAGTTTTTCCGAAGAGAATCTCGTTTCGTTCCAAATGGACCATTCTTTCAATTTAATAGCCCATGCAAAAATGACCTAAAAAAATCAGCTGATTCCTCCAGGATTTTGGGGTGTATTTTTTTTGTTCACTCAGGGCTATCAAAATGGACGGGCCACGATCCTCCACTTTGTTGACGTCACATCCGGGGCTGATTTTTTTTTTGATGGTCACGTTACGACACAGCTGATTGTCTTTAAAATTTTGAAGTTGGAATGACGGTTCATGGATATTTGATTTTTTGTTAAATAAAGCCGTTTTTGAGATTGTTTTTACTTTATTCTGGCAGAACAATTTTTTTTAAATGTATAGTAAGCCCTAATTTTTCAAAGCCGCTTCATTAGCTCACACAAAAATTAAGTTTAAAGCAGAAGCGAATGTGACAATCACATATGACAAAGTCAAATACATGTCAAATATAACAGTTGGCATGTGGTACATGGCGGGTAATTTGAATTCAAAATAAGGAATGCTAAATCTTGAAGATTTTAACCTTTCAATCATGTTGCTTCCTTACAAACCTTTGGTGGAATATCGGGATGGTGTCTGAGAATATTTCACTGAAATTTTGCGGAAATCTGTAGTGCCATTTTGAAAATATCATAAAAAAACGTCTGACCTCCCATAAGACCCAATGTAAAATTCAGCCCCGGGAGAACAGCTATTTTTGTGTTGGCCTTGGTTCACTTTTAGTAGAAACCGACCAAACTTTTTTCCAATTGACTTGGCTTGAATTAAACTTTTCAAATGAATTGAAATAAAAAAACATTATTAGCCCTGTCATAATTGAAAATCACTTGAAAACCTAAAATAAATAGGTGCTGAATGATTTTTACCCAACTGCAGCACGGCGAAAGGAAGGGTAATGTTTTTCGATTGTTGTATTTAAGTAAACATGTATGTTTGTGTCACGCTAGAGGCTAAACGACTGAACCGATTTTGAGAAAAAAGGTGTCGTTGAATTGCTACTGATCCCGAAGGCGCTATAGGCTATATTTTTTTAAACAGGAATCAACATGGCTTCTTCAGACGCCATTTTGTCACATGATGTAGGCTTTAAGGCATACAAATTATCTAAATTACAGGCGATTTTATTGAAATTCCTTTGATTACCCATTGGAAATGTCCTCTGATTTGCTGTAGTTATTTTGTAGTCCTCCCTTCTCCCACCCATCCCCCCTCCTGTCATGCCCACACCTTATTCAAAAACCATATTCGCATAATTTTATCAAACATAGTCTAAACTAGTCCCCACCCGCCTCTCCCTCTTTCCTCCCCTCCATCCTTATTAGTAATAGTTTAAGCTATAATTTTCACAAATATAAAGCGATTTCAAAAAATTTTTTGCACACGCTTGTTGACTTTTTTCTAACATCATTTTACTAGTTTCCCCTCCCTCTCTTCTCCCCTAGTAGTAGTTGTAGATATATCTTTCACAAATATAGAGCGATTTTAAAAATTCTTTCTGCACACGCTTTAAGCTTTTTTTTCCAATTTATTTTACTAGTTTCCTTCCTCCTTTCCCTCTTTTCTCCCCACCCTCCTTATTCGTAATAGTTTTAGCTATACCTTTCACAAATTGAGAGCGATTTCAAAAATTCTTTCGGCATACGCTTTAAGATTTTTTTTCGACAGTTCCTTCCTGCCTTTCTCCTCCCCCACCTTCACTCAATGGAAAGTAATACTGTTCGCGTCCGTAGAAAATCTACACGTACTTTTGGGGTAAAGCTAAATTAAATGCATAGTGCTTTTTATAAGGCTGAATAAGAATTAAACCTAAAACTTGGAAATAAAAAAAAACATAAAAAACACCCAACTGCTAAATTAACTTATAATTAATAGTCGCAGTTGGGTACAAAATTACCCAATAACCTGATTCATGAAAATACAAAACTCTCTAATTTCGTAATTGCGCTTTGGGCATCAAAACTAAAAGTTGAAGCATGTCGTACATTATAGGTATACCTATCAATTTTGTACTCAACTGCGACTAGTACTTAGAATAAAGTAAGTAAGTAAATTTAGCAGTTGGGTGTTTTTTTTTATTTAATTTTTTTTTATTTGAATAGTTGTTTCTTAGCATGCATCTGGGACACATCCACATGTATACGTCTTCTCTTAAAATACTCCTTGAGCTTCACTTGATATAATGGAACAATACCATAAGGTAAAAAATACTAGAAAATCATTTGGTCTATGCTATAAAATAAAGAAAAAACCTAACCTAACATTAAAAAAAAATACTTATTTAGCATATTTAATTTTTTTCTTACTCTGTAAGTAACTAATTTTAAAATGTCGATAAAATTAATTTTAGTTTTATTTTTTAAAGTTAAACATTTTTAGATAAAAATTAGGACAATGGTTAATAACAGTCGGATCAGTTTTGTGTGATTTTCTTGAAAACTAATAACTTTTTCAAAAGAAATGAAAAGAAAAGAATAGTAAGAAACATTTGATCTATACTATAAAATAAAGAAACCTATCATTTTAAAAAATATATTTTTCTCTCACTCTGTAGGTACCTTGTTTTAAAATATTGCTATTTTATAATATTAATAAATCTAATCCAAAACTGTACAAAAC
The DNA here is from genome assembly GCA_963576565.1 of Aspidapion aeneum. Taxonomy (NCBI): domain Eukaryota; kingdom Metazoa; phylum Arthropoda; class Insecta; order Coleoptera; family Brentidae; genus Aspidapion; species Aspidapion aeneum. The sequence goes on from OY755038.1 coordinate 208,714,714, forward strand.
GTCATTAACTTAATTTTAGTTTTTTTAAACTTAAATATCTTTGAGTAAAGGCTTGAACAATGGCCAAAAATAGTCGATTTTGCAAAAAAAAAATATTTTGCCAATATATCAACATTTTAAAACACACACAGAGTGGAAAAAAATGAAATTAAAAAAATTGTTTCTAAAATCAAAGGCTGGGTTTCTTTTTTTTATTTTATAGTATAGATCGAATAATTTCCAGTACTTTTTCGTTCTTGACTTTTTTTTAAATTATTAGTTTTCAAAAAAATCGCTAAAAACTGTTTTCAATGTCATTTGGGGCCTTATATCTACCGACACTTTTAGGGAGAATATATGTGTACCAGGTGTAAAGGAATAGTTACACAAAAATTCAGCCAGCACCTATTTTTTTTTTATTTAACTTGGCTACTCTGGATAAATACTACTTATCAAAAAAATTTGTACACCTACAATATAAAAATGCACAATTTATTTTGAAAAGCAGTATATTTATTGACTTTAAGTCAATTTGAAAAATGTTGGGTCAGTTTGGCAGTGTCCCAAACAAGAAAATGTCAAAGTAGGGTCGAATCAAGAAAAGCTAAATAAGAGCAAATCCTCTCACTAATCTGCAAGCCGTGCGGTAAATTTTAGATTGGAAGCGCTCGAATGCCAAAGTTTGTTTACTTTTTACATAATTTTGTGAAAATTTGAATCATTTTTTAATAGCTTGGTTTTTCTTTTCCTAACTTGGCAATCGCGTTTCTAGACATGCAAGTGTACAGCATGGTTAATATTTGGACCATACTTACAAACTAGAACTAGATCAATGAGAATATCTAGAACAGATCATATAAGAAATGAGGTCATAAAAGAAAGAATGGGAATCGAGGGAAACATAACGGATGACATCACTAAAAGACAACTGATATGGTACGGCCATGTACAACGGATGAACGACAAAAGATTACCAAAGCAAGTCCTAGAATAGCAACCAATAGGGCGCAGAAAAAGAGGGCGTCCTAAACTAGAATGGCAACAGTCAATCCAAAGAACAATGAGTCAAAAAAATCTGACAGAAGATGATTGTCAGGATCGAAGCAGGTGGAGAATATGCGTCAGACAACGTAGAAAAACGTTCTAATAACCGACATAGTAGTAGTACTTTCAAACTAGTTCACGCAAAAACGAATTATATCCTTCATAGGATATGTTGTTATGAATAAATGTATCTTATGTATAATATTATGTAGATGGAAGTAAGTTTATATATCCAATTTGATTGATTGTTTTGATGGGAAATTAGGAAACTATTAAATTATTTTTAATATCTAAGGAGGGGGGAATTTCCCCTCCCTGCTGCGTACGCTCATGGGATTGAATGTTGCCATTCCAGTTTGGGACGCCCTGCTTTTCTCCCTCCTATTGGTTGCCATTCTAGGACCTGCTTTGATTCGGTATCAGTTCTTTTTTAGTGATGCAATCCGTTATGCTTCCCTCAATTCCCATTCTTGTTTTTATGGTCTCATTTCTTATATGCTCTGTTCTAGATATTCTCATTGATCTTCTTATTGCCTCCATTTCGACATTTTTGTTTTGAATTCTTCTCTATTCCATACAACAGCGTGCTTTTCACCATAGTTTTATTTATGTTAAATTTTAATTTTTTTGTTACCTCTCTTCTCCATAAAATACTGTTAAGACTTTTCAGTTTTTTAGAACTACTGTGATATATATTTTTTAAAGAGTTGGAAAGGTACAAGTGTATATAAGATTCGTGCTTTTCACCATAGTTTCATATATGTTAATTAAGATAAAAAAAAATTATCTTTCTGCTCCATAAAATACCGTTAGGACTTTACGTTTCCAGTTTTTTAGAGCTACTGCGATATATATTTTAAAAAGTGTTGAAGAGGTACAACCTTGGGTGCAACTATATATAAAACATGATTTTTACTAAAAATCTCATGAAAATTGGTTCTGTGATTTTGGAGCTATTGTGGGCCGAACAGACACACATACAAACACACACACTCGGACAGACGGTGTAAAAAGGTAAAAATGCTGCTAAAACAAAGGCCAAAAAAATGTTTTTTTCAAAACTGACATAGAGAAAAGCGCGATTGTCGGCAGAATCATAATCGCTTGCATAATATTATTAGCGTGTGGGCTCTCGGGCCGTTAGCTGGCATAGCTTTTAATTTTAAAAGAATTTTTTAATTAAATTTTAGAGTTAGAGCAGCTCACCCACTGTACTGCACATACAGACGCGATGTGATATTAAAACGAAATTTTTAAATGTAGCGACTATTTTTACCTTCCTAACCCGCGCAGCAATGGCTAGAGAAGGTATTTGTTCCGACGAAAAAAGTTTTTTTGAGATAATGCTGAAAATGTGTTATTTGTGTGTATTTTGACTTATCTTAGCAATATCGTCGTGATGTTTGTCTGTGTGTGTGTGTGTGCGGTTGTGTGTGTGTCTGTCCATAACACGATAGCTCCTAAACCGCTACCAATTTTCATAAAATTTTTAGGTAAAATAGTGTCTTATAGTCTTAACGGAGAATAGCATCAATATGTGGTTTTCGAAATATAGTAGACTACATTTTGATTAATAATCTGTGTAGTAACCAAAAACATCGTAGAGCTTTGATTCCTAAGATATTTACAAAAATCTGTTTTGAAGGCTGCCCAAGTAACATTTCTTTATTTATAGCAGAAGCTAAAAGGTTGCCAGCGCCTTTCCTTAAAACCATTAGTTTCAATGTTTGGTCGCTAGCACGTTCCCATTACCCTTATATATCCCTTAGACCTCCGAAATGGGACTCACCAATTGGTGGTGGCAACCTATGTATTAAACTCACTATGAAACCATAAGAAATCAACTCCAGCTTCGCCCTCTAGCGGTTCCACCGGTAGCCTAAAGCTACATTGCCAGGTTCTAAAAGCAACTCAGAAACGTCCTCTATCCTATTATAAAACTAGATTTGGTAATTTGGTATCCTGGCGATTCTGTTGCATACCATAATACCTTTAGAGTAAAGAAGTTTTCCTATAAAAGCTATAGCGATATTTTAGATTCACAATGGCTATATAAAATAATTTAGGTCAGAAAATTGCCAAAAATATCAGTCCCAAAATTATTTTATCATATAAAAATATATCGAGTTTGTCGTTTTGTTGAAGATCAAATTGCTTGCCAGATTTATTTTTCCGATAAAATCGATTCTGAAAAGCTCTCAAAACAAGCGCGCCAGCTTAAAAATGCTTTTTAATCGTTTTTTGATAACAAAATTTAAAATAAAAAAATAAATAATTTACACGATTCACCATTAAAAAAGTCTGTTTGGTTTACATAGCTCAAAATTAAAGTAAAATTATTGTTAAAAAACACTGCTAAAATGACTAGATAAATATTTTCTCTTTACAATATCTTTTTAAATAAATTTATATACGCCATTATGGTTTAATAGAGGTCACTTGGTTTTATTTGTTACTGTATCGTAACAAGGATTTTTGAGTGCCCTTATGAAAGTCAACATAACCTCACTTAAATTTTTTGTATTTGTTTTTTGTAAGTGTTTAAAAGCGTATAATTCAACACTTTTAAATGTTTTTTATCGTGCAATTTCGACACAATCGAGAGCCAGTGCAATGATATTCGTTGTGCCTGCAGGTTGGAGGGCAACCTCTTATATTGGAAGTCTAAACAGGCCTTATCTAGGCCTGGATGTCCTACCCAGGAGGACAGAAACTCAACAATTATTCATTATTGGACTTTAAATAATCAATCTTGCAATAGGTAGGTACCAATCTGTACCTAGGTATATGTATTATTTTTAACAGAATTACTTTAAAAAAAAATAAAACACAAAAGTATTTACTTACTTTTGTTAGAACCCTTAAGGAAACAAGGTTCTATATGGACGCCTATTTAAATAATATTTAATATACAGCTATGGGTAACTATAAATACAAAAGAATTAGGTTTACCTTTAAGCCTTCCTATAAAACCTTTTTAAAATGCTTAAAAGTAATGGCAAAAACCAAAAGTCTAAAGTTTATATTTACCACTCTTAAAATCCTTAAGGAAACTAGGTTCTGTATGGCCGCCTATCTAATCATATTTACTTTTAAATTACTGGTAACTATAAAAACAAAAGGATATAAGTTAACGTTTTTGCTCTAATATAAAACACTTTTGTGATGACCTAAAGTAATGAAAAAAACTAAATGACCAACGTTTATATTTATTTCTTTTTAAAAACTTTAGGTAGTAGTAGTAGTAGTAGTAGTAGGGTTTTATAAGACCATCTTTATAAATCAGAAATCAATAAAACCAAAAGTATCTAAAAGGAACAGAAGGAATATCAGTTTTATTATACTCCCTTTATAAATCACTTTTTGGTTGTACAACCCCTCTTTAGGTAATTGGCAATATAAATTACCTTTATCTAAATAACCTAGGAACCAAATTAATAAAACCTTGAGTGGTAATAATGTTACTTGGGTGATATATCATGACTTCACTTGAAGTGTGCTAATAGGCTAGCCAGGAAGGTATCAGATCCGTCATTGATCCATTTATTTTGGTTTCAAATGACCTGATTACAAAATAATTTTTCAGTTATAAAGGTAGAACCACAGGATAGAACTGACTTTTGAGAATTATGAAACTATCACATTAAAGTCATTTTAATTTAGTGATTAATAACGTATTTATTTATACAGTATTTGCTAAAAGTTTAAAGAGAAACACAAAAATATATTAAGTTAAAAATTTTGGCATGTTGAAATGTTTTTATCAAAGTTAAAATAATTATATGTGAGACTGAGGGAATGCGGGTCTCGGGGTCTTTTTTTAATATTAACAACAAAAATGGTGAAATCTCGGATACAGAACAAGCTTCTTAGCTGCTAATTCCAAATTAACTGTGAATATATTAAATAATTGCAATAAAAAGTACCCCCTGTGCCCTGACTTCAAGGGCACAGATTCCCCCGCATTTCCTCTAATGATATTTAATAGAAAATTATGCTGAGAAGTGGTCGAAGTGTCTTTTATTACATTACACATTACATTACATAGTTCTTGTTTTCTAGTTTTTTTTTAAAAAGCTACTTACTCCAATATACAGTGACGTACTCAGGGGGCCTAGGGGCTGAAGCCCCCCTCCAAATCCACTGAATATTGCTCCAATAAAATAAGTATCAATCTGCGCTCAAACCCTTCCACAAGATTCATCTCTGCGTATCGATCCAAGCTCAAGCCCCCCCAAGATAAATTTCTGCGTAAGCTACTGCGAATAATAGCCGATGTAGGCAGTGGAAAAACAAAAGCGGTGAGCAGACGATGTGCCAGAAAAGGGTTCTAGCTTAAGCCATCGCCACTTGAATAATAACTAAAATACCAGACCACCTAATACAGAACACCACACAATTATTGCATTGTCCCAATATTAAAGAAGAGCAGAGCGGTTCATAAATCTAGGATATAGGGTTCCTTTTTATTCTGGTAATATTCATCTACGTTATCCGGTCCCTATTCTCCACCTCCTTCGATCCTGACAATCTTCTTCTGTCAGGTTTTTTTGACTCATTGATATTTGGATTGACTGTTGCCATTCCAGTTTAGGACCCCCTCTTTTTCTGCGCCCTATTGGTTGCCATTCTAGGACCTGCTTTGGTAATCTTTCGTCGTTCATCCGTTGTACATGGCCGTAACATATCAGATGTCTTTTACTGCTTCCCTCGATTTTCTTTCTTATATATTATATTGATCTTTTTATTGCTTTCATTTCGACACTTTCTATTTAAGTCTCTATTCCATAAAACAGCGTGCTTTTTACCACTGTTACATATATGTTAAATTTTATATTATTCTTTATCTCTCTGCTTCATAATACCTCTCCTAAAATTTTAAATACCTTTAATTAAAATAATTGTGTAGTCGCTGTCATTCTGTTTTAAAATAATTTTGGTTTCAATCTGTCAATAAAACTATCCTGTGTAAAGAATTTTTCAACGGATTTACTGAGATTGTGGCGTACGCAGGGCTTGAGTTCTGAAGCCCTCCCCAGAGAATATTAACCTTTAAAACATGAATTTTCCCAAAAATCAAGACTAAAATGTATCGATCTGAGCATAAACCGCCCCCAGGATTTATTTTTGCGTATGCCACTGACTGAGACAAGTATAATATTTGACATGAAAGGCCTTATAACTTTGTAAACAGTAGGGAATTTCTCAGCTGCATAGCTCTTCTAAATTGCACAAAACGTAAAGGATACAAAGCTATAAAGCCTTAGGATTAGTCTTAGTGAAATATTAACTGGGTTTCGTGGTTTAAATTTGGAAAATATGGAGGAAAAATACTATATATAAAATAATTTTATACGCCACACTATATTTTACCTTTTTTCGCTTTTTTAAATGAACATTATTCCTTTTTATGCCGCGTTTTCATTACAGCAAACACGACCGAATGAATTCGCTTCCTTGTGCTTTGAAAGTGCAGTAGCTGCTGCCAACATCGAGATTTTGTCTTCTTAATATGGTGTTCAAACTCCTCTTTTTGTGTTGAAAATTTCTAAAAGATTGATGTTTTATCACCCTATTATACAAACAAACTTTTCGATAAGTTTGGCATGCTGCATTTGCAAAGCATAAGAAAGAGAATTCGTTCGGTCGTGCTCGCTGTAATGAAAACGCGGCATCAATGTCCGGCCAAAAATAAATGAGGCACAAAAGAGATTGCTTCAATTAGCTTCTATTAAATACTTGGGAATAATTTTCGACAGGCACATGAAATGGGGTTTACACATTAAGAACGTTCTAAATCGAATACTTGGACTGTTGCCTTAATTTCGGTATCTTAGAGAATTTTTAGAGAAAGATCAGCTCAGAATGTTTTACCTCTCCCTGGCACAGTCCCATCTTTCGTATGGGATTTTAGGTTGGGGTGGAGTTGCTGACTATCACTTAAAGGCTTTAAGTAATACGCAGAAATGGTTTCTGAAGCTAATTTATGGTAAACGTAGAACCTACCCCACGGACTTGCTTTTCCAAGAGACAGCATTCTTTCAAAAACTACACACAGCGCTCTATGGAATCTAGAATATATAATACTTTACCATCAAATATACAAAATATAACAACATTTCATAAATTTAAGAAGCTGGCATACATGGATTTTGGAAAATTGAGATAAGTATAATGAATATACAACTTAATACACTTACTAGTTATCTGGTACTCGGAAGATAAAATTAAGAATTACTTAAAGTATTTTGTTTAGTTTTTTTTTCTTCTTTTTTAATCAACAAGAATGATTATGCTTTTATGAGTTTTTTACGTTTATTGTCCTTTTTTAATGTAATTTTCTATTTGAATTTGAATTTAAATAAACGTATTATTATTATTATTATAGCGCTATCTTTTGCTGTCCAGTGGCGTGCTATGCCTTTTTTTGCTGTAAAACTCCATACCTTATTTTTCTTAAAAATAAATATTTTTTCAAAACTTTTATACTTATTATATTATATAGGTACCTACCTATGTCATTAGGTAGGTGCGTACGAATCTAGAAACCTAAAAAAATATGAATTGACTTTCTAAAAATTGCAAAAATCCAAAACCATTCGTTATATCCTTAAAAAAGGAACTCCAGTTTTATAAAAAAATTAAAAAAGAGAAATTGATACGGCACTGTTTCTTTTTGTTGGTGTAGAAAGTGTATGATAACAACAGAAACCCAATAAAATGGTGTGAATTATAAACGAGCTGGAGTCGATTTCGTTAAACGTACCAGACGAGTACCGTCCTTTCTTGTAATATTAAAATTTTATTTATGGTAAATTTTCTAAAAATGAAGACTACACAGTTAGACCAAAGTGCTGTAAACAGAGGGGGATAGATTGAGTTGAACCATCTCTTCTGCTCTTCTTTTTATTCTAAAAAGGGCAATAAGGAATTTGTGTGGAGTCAAAAAGCGCGTTTCTTGCAGGCCTCTTTTTTTGAGGCATAGAATTTTAACTTTGTGTTGTATTTTTATTTTAGAAACTGTATGTTTAATGTTTAAAAAGTATCGTCATGAATTATTATTACCTATACAGTATAACACTCGTAATACTTTTACTCTTAATCTTCCTATACCTCGCTCAACTTTGGTTAAAAACTCATTTATTTACAATGGAAAAAAGCTTTTTAATCATTTGCCAGTTGAGTTTCGAGAAATAAAAAATCTAGGGAAATTTAGAAGAAAAACAAAAGATTTTTTAGCGAGCAAAGCTTACTATACTTTGTAAGAATACTTTGCTGACTGAAACTATTTATTTTTATATTAGGTTTATCTGACAAAATCTGACACGAGATCGTGGGGTTTTGATTTTATTGAATGTAAATTTTGACGTCGTTTTGTTTTAATCAAGTTTTGGCTTTTTATTGTGTTTACCAATTTTTATCTATAGTTTTAAGTTTGACTTACTTTTTTTATTTAAATAATTTTAAATCAATAATTTTCATTGAATTTAAATTTTGGCGTCGTTATGTTTTAATCAAATTTTAGATTTTTCTTATTTTAACCGATTTTTATATAGCTTTAAGTTTGACTGTTTGACTTTTTTTATGTAAATAATTTTTAAATCAATAATAATTATTTAGTGTTCAATAGACTATAATTGGATAAATGAGGCTTTTGTCAATGTCTACTTTGGTAAACTGACTAATAAAGCCAATTTTTGTATTTGAACTTAAATAAAATTATGGCGTTAGCAATTAAAAGTAGGTACATCAAATGTTAGTTAAATTTATTTTTAAACTTTATTTAGTTTTTCTATTATTGTTATTTTGATAGGGATTAATGTATCTCCATAGTTTTAAAGCTTTTAGTTGGATATTTGTACTTTAGATAAGCAAGGCTTTGTCAATGTATACTATTGTATTCTGACTAATAAAGCTAATTTTGATTTGATTTGACAATACTTAGAACAATACTTAGAACAACCAAAAATATTTATTGAGAACAAAAGGTTTCTATGTTAGTTAAAGACATGAGTAGGCAGGTTTTACAGAAATAAAAATAACGAATGGATGCCACTAGAGTCCCTGTATGTGACAGATATTGGCGTAATCCAATATCTATCCAAGGCCAACACAAAAATAGAGGCCACGACCCTGAAAAAATCACCTGTTCTTCGGGGGCTGAATTTTACATTGGGTCTTATGGAAGGTCAGACATTTTTTATGATATTTTCAAAATGGCACTACAGATTTCAGCGAAATTTCAGTGAAATATTCACAGACACCATCCCGATATTCCACCAAAGTTTTGTAAGGAAGCAACATGATTAAAAGGTTAAAATCTTCAAGATTTAGCATTTGTCCTTTTGTATTCAAATTACCCGCCATGTACCACATGCCAACTGTTATATTTGACATGTATTTAATAATAATAATAAATTCCTTTATTGCCAACAAAATCTTTACAGACAAAGCAACGTCAAAAAAAGATGTTGAAAAAAAACAGTAGTGATTTAACATAACTTAGCTAAAAATATCGCTACAGTAGCGTTACTTTCATAATAAATTAAAATTAAAATAGCGTGATATTACAATTTAAAAAGACATTCAATGGACATTTTAAAAACACACACAATAATTGTAGTACAATACTAACACTTTAAAATTTAAAAAAAAAATTAAAAATCAAACTTGAAGGAAAATTTCTTAACACCGTTCTTAAATAATTTTGGGTTCTGAATCTGCTGCAGACTTACCGGTAGCATATGAAATGCTTTAATAGCGCGGTAGACTGGACCCCTTTCATAGAAGGCAGAACCATGAGCAGCTATCCCAAGAGCATCTCTATTTCTTGTAATGGTGGTCATTGTTTGTGAATACCCATCTCTGTTTGTTGGAAATAGGTAAGGGTGTTTTTTTACAAAAGTGACAAGAGATAAAAAATACAGCGACGGAACTGTGAGCACCCCCAGACAGTCAAAATAAGGCCTACATGATTCTTTTTTGGGCCTTAAAAACGTTTTTTGCCTCTCTGCCAGCACCCCAGAATAAGATGCCATAGCTGATCACTGACTGAATACTACAAAAGTAAAAGGTTTTTATTGTCTCCATTGAGAGCTGATCTCTGAGCCTCCGCATGATTCCACAGAGACTGCTCAGTTTAGATGTTACATAACTAGTATGTTTGATAAAGTTTACAAACACAACTTTTTCTGGGTATTACGCCACTAGTAAGGAAAAATTATTTTAAAAAATTATAAAAAACCACTGCGTTTCTCCTAGAAAAATAAAAATCACTAATTTGTCAGTGGCTTTCTATAAAAATAAATAGTTGCCTAGTAAAACCTAAACCACTTATCTTTTAATTGAATTTGAATACGCTACGTTTCGATTGCCAATCTACAATCGTTTTCAAGCTTTTTATTTATATTTTCTCTCAATAGTTATAATATGTTCACTTTTGTCAATTTTATTTGTTATAAATTCTATTGTTTTGAAGATTGCTAATTCAGTCGATTTAGATTTTCTAAAGCCGTACTAAGAGTCTGAGAAGATCTTTTGTTGTTCCAAAAATCCCACGAGCCGACTGTAAATCGATCTCTCAAAGACTTTCGATATGGATGGCAGGAGCGATACCGGCCTATAGTTTTTTATATTTTGTGGACTACCCTTTTTAAAAACAGGTATGACTTTGGCGTTTTTCAACTGATCAGGGAAGATGCCTGTTTCGAAAGTGCAGATTATTATTGCACTTATAGGCGATGTTATAAAGTTAGCTATTTTTTTCAGTATGAAAATAGGTATCTCATCAAGTCCAGATGAAAACTTATTGGGTAAGTTCCTAATTATGCTAACTTTGTCATCTGTGATTGTCACATTTACTTCGGCTTTAAACTTAATTTTTGTGTAACCTAATGAAGCGGCTCTGAAAAATTAAGGAATACTATAGAATAAAAAAAAAAATGTTCTGAAAGAATATAGTAAAAACAATCTCAAAACCGGCTCTATTTAAAAAAAAATCAAATATTCATGAACCGTCATTCCAACAATATTTTAAAGAAAATCAGCTGTGTCGTAACGTGACCATCAAGAAAAAATCAGCCCCGGATGTGACGTCAACAAAGTGGAGGATCGTGGCCCATCTATCACATACAGGGACTCTAGATGCCACATGCATAAAGGTGCTTTAACCTATTTGTCCATTTGAGAGTACTATCGTAAATTTATGCCTTTTTCATAGTTCATGAGGGTCTATCTATCTATTTAGCCTTCTTCGATCCATCTATGGACATAGGCCTGTTTCAGCTTTCTGATCTCAACCCCTACTTCTTTGATTTTCTCAAGTTCTTCAGTTTACAATACATTTGCTTCATTGATCGACATTCTGTCTGATACTATGACCAGCTAATTTCCATTTTCATTTTGCTACTTCTCCTCTAAAATCCTTTATTTTTGTTAAATTTCTAATCCGTTCATTCCCTTTTCTATATTTTAGCTTTATGTATAACATTTGTTTTTCCATTGATCTTTAGGCTTGTTACCTTATCCATATTTGATTTTATAAGTGTCCAGATCTGGAATCCATAGGTAAGTAATGCTGCCCAGTCCAATCTTATTCGTCCTTTGATTTCAACTGTTTGGTTCTGTTTTTTTAGTTTAATAATTTGTTCCTCTACTTGTTTTTGATTTATTCTGTTCCCGATATCTTCATCTGTGTTTGTTATGATTTTCGTCTTAGTGTAGTTCATGCACAAGCCTATATTTTTAGTTTATCCAGTTCTTCCAGCTATTATCAGTTGTTCTTTCTTATCTGATAAGGCGATATCATCAGCATTTATCTTAGGTGGCTCAAGTATTGTTCGCTTTTAGGGCCTGGTTAAATAGTTTAGGGAATATTGTGTTACACTGACTGTCACCGCTTCTTATGCGGACTGGTTTGGTTCCTTCGTGGATTTTGATTGATGTTGTTGCTTCGGTATATATATTGGCTTTTTCAAAGTTTCTAAAGGCAATATGTAGTGAAACTACGAAATCGTCGAAATCAAAACAATACGGCCCGACAAATAACGCCAAGTTGTCTCAGTGCTAGAATTTAAGTGCACATAAGCTAAATTTTACAGCCAACGGTAACCGCTGACGCGAGTGGCATTACGGGAGTGCGGGCGGCATCGATCGCCAAAATTTATTTGCAAGAGCACGATAGAAACATGTCGTCCTCTCTTTCTATATTTCGTAATTATTAGAATGCGACCTAACATCTACGGTGCAATATTTTTCCCAATTATCCAACTAAATTTATTATAAATATTTAATTATCCTGAAATTTAACTTCAATCCCAATTAACGCCTTTGTTAAAATCATAACAGCTGTCTTTACGAGTTACAAACTAAATAACTAAGTTTCCGGCACTCCTGACTCTTTAAGATTTTCAGATTTTATAAGACACAGCGTACATAAATGAAAAGTTAAGTTACTAATTTAAAAAGTGAACTTTTCTGTTAATTCGTATTGCAGCAAACGTTTTTTGCATTGTTTTACATTAAAAAAATATGGATCCATTACAGATCTCTGTGCCATTATCTAGTGGCGCACAGTGTGACGAAATTGAAAAAAAATGGACATCAATTATTTTAAATTAGCAAATGTTTGTATTGATATAATAATCATGAATATTGATAAAATTGATCGAAAATATTTGTTTTATAGTATATTTTTAATTTATTTTTACACAGATTGTGGTATAATTTTATTTGGAAACAAAAAAAATTCCAGATTTAAGGCCTACTAAAAATAAAACAGCATTTCTTTACCTAGTTCTAAATAATGTTAATCTGAATCATTATACTCATCCCCTACTTCCATATTCATATCATCTAATAACTCCTGCGCTTTTGGATATAGTGAAACATTTTAGCTCACACTACTACTATACTATAGTAGTGTAAGCTATGGTAACCCTAATTTTTTCGAGAAAAAAAAGTTGCTCTAATTTAAATTTTTTTAAAATTTATTTTTGCGTTTCTGATGATTTTGAAACTTTTTTGTCGCGTTGTCTGTCTGTCTGTCTGTAACGACCAACGCGCATAACTCAAAAACCGCTTGCCCGATATGAATGAAATTTGGCACCTTGGCTGGGTCGATTGGTTCCATTTAAAAATTAACAAAATTCACCAAACACAAGCCAAGTAAAATGGTGGGGGTAGATTTCAAAAATTCAAGGAAAAATATGGCGTGTGTGATATTAAACGAAAGGTATTTGAGTCTGGAGTTAAACAAAATATATTTTAGTTTTTTTTTTAAGGGTGTGGGTAGATTTCAAAAATTAGAGTTTAGGCCAAAACATGGCTTCTGTGGTATCAAACGAAAGGTAATTGAGACTGGAATTGAATAAAGTATGTTTCAGTTTTTAGTTATATTAGCCCACACGTCCACTATAACTATACTACGTAGTGTGAGCTTAGGTGCCCATATATTGGCAGAGTATTTTTTCAAACTGTATTTTTGTCGAATCAATGAAACTAATGGGTCTGACGAAATTAACAAATTATGCAAAATATCTAATTATATGTTTTGTTTTCTGCCAATTTTTCTGTATATATCACAATGCTATAAATAAATGCTTATCTTGATTCAAGCCAAGACAGTGAAATGTGTATAAAAATTATAATTGTTTATTTACCTTGTTTTGAATCCCTATCGACTAATGCAAAATACTCTGCTATTATATGGGCGCCTAAGCTCACACTAGGTGCTATAGTTATAGTCTACGTGTGAGGTAATTAAACTAAAAACAAACTGAAATATATTTTATTCAACTCCAGATTCAATTACCTTTCGTTTCATACGAACCAAGCTATGTTTTGTCTTAAACTCTAATTTTTGAAATCTAGCCCCACTTTTTTTAACTAAAATGTATTTTGTTTAACTCTAGACTCAAACACTTTTCGTTTGATATCACACACGCCATATTTTCACTTAAACTCTAATTTTTTAAAGCCACCCCCACCCTTTTTTCTTAAATAAATTAAATGTATTTTTTTAAACTCCAGACTCAATTACCTTTCGTTTGATATCACACAAGCCTTATTTTCATATAAACTCTAATTTTTGAAATGTACCCCCACCCTTTTATTTGGCTTGCATTCGATGGATTTTGTTTATTTTTAAATGGGACTATCTCGACCCAAGACCCAGGCTAGGTACCAAATTTCATTCAAATCGGCAAGCGGTTGTTGAGTTATGCACGTTGGTCGTTACAGACAGACAGACAGACAGACAGACGGCAAGACAAAAAAGTTTCAAAATCATCTAAAACCCAAAGATATATAAAAAATTTTGAAATCGGAGCAACTTTTTTTTCTCGAAGAAAGTAGAATCACCGTAGCTCACATATATAGTAAAGTAGTAGTGTGAGCTAAGTATAGTAGTAGTGTGAGCTAAGAAATACAGCTGGAGCATGTGAAATAAAACCATATTTTTTTCTAAGAATAACAAATATTAGCAAATACAAAATTTCCGCTTTTCTTCTCTAAAGGTTCATTCAAGATATTTGCCAACATACAAATTTAAACATTTTTTTTTTTAAAGTCCACAGAAACGTAAACTTTGAAGAAAAAAAAAGAAAAGAAAGAAAAACGTTACCCGTGTACTTACTGCATAATTTTTCAAAAAAATTACAGAAATACTTTACTAAAGGTGTAAAGATTATGCATACAAAAAATTATACTTTTGTAGTATTTTTTTTTTAATGAGCAACTTTTTTGAATAAATTTTTGTGACTTACGGACGGGCCAGTTTTAATTAAATTTATTTGAAAACTTAAAATTAAAAAAAAGATGCGAACCAAAATAGCCTAGAGTATTGCTAATTTGTGATGATGAAAAAAGAGTACTTTTCAATTGACTTTATACCCAGATGTCCACTTTTTTTCCCATATCGATACACTGTGTGGCGGCCCGGGAGTTGTAAAGCTGGGGAGGGGGGGGTCAAATGGCTTAAGGGTGCCCCGTTATGCTCTATGCAAAGTCAACTGACGAACCTTCTATCGATTTCATGAAATTTTGCTTGATTCTGCCCTTCAACAGTTATCCAAATTCATATAAAATCTTCCTGGTATAATTTCAACCCTACCGACAGAAAAGAGTCGCGGCTCTTTTCGGTCCGACCACAAAGTATTTGTTTTCTGACCGACTGAGCCCAGGTGGATGGACGGCACTTGAAGAATTCATATGTTCTCTAGAAGATTCATGTTTTCTTATTTTCTGAGAAAGATGGTGCAAATCTTTCACACCCGTTCATTATAAAACAACACACACGGGAAACAGTATAAGAGATTGGTTAAATTCACACCCGCAAATGTCTTTAGAAAAATGACACGTGAAACTTCTGTTTTGTGTCCTTCTTTTACTAACTTTAGTTAGGTTTAAATCCGGTAAGGGCCTACCCAGTTCTTTGATTTTGATTTTATCTTCCAAAAAAAGCCTAGAAAAATTGCTTTTAATAATATTACTGACGCAATTTATTATCAGGATCGATAATAAAAATTCGCGGTAAATTATAACACGAATAAAAAAGCAAAACAATATGAAAAAGGTACAAAACTACCATATTATCATGTTATATCAATCAGACTGGCCCATCACCGGAGTACACAAGGGGGGGGAGGTACTGGGGGTAATTACCCCCCCAAGATTGGTAAAACGTAAGGATATTTCCACAAATATTCAAAGTTTTTGCCTGCGGCGCATTAAACTTAATTACCCCTCCGAAGATCAGGGTCTGGATACGCCACTGTGGCCCATAACATATTGACAAGCGGACCGAACCGCAATATTCTGTGGACTGGCCACAAAATATTTGCGCCTTTCTTTGCATTAAAACCCCTTCATCGATTCGTTCTTAATCGTGTCGGTAGGCGGTTAGAGCCAGGGTCGAAACTGAACTTTAGTCAAGCTATGCATCGAGGCGAAAGGGAAAAAAACACGCCATCTACTCGCAATTTACCGAACTACTATTCACAGCATGACAGAGCGCTAATGCGCCCGCGCATAATAAAGGTAAGGGTATGTGGTCGGTAACCGAACCGAACCGAACCGAGTGGCAAAAAACCTGACCAAAAGCACCCTGATACTATCGAAAAAATTCCTTTTCTAGATCTAATATATTATTTTTTATACGACTGTCTTGAAAAAGGGAGTTTTGCGCACGCAGTGTGTTGCACACGCCCACGTTATTTTTGCGCACGCTTACGTCATTTTTGCACACGGGTTTCCCGCCATTGTAATTTTTATTGTTGCCACCGAACAATTTAAGTTGGCTGAGTTCCATAGCAACCGTCACGGCTCCTTTGTTTTGTTAATTAGATACTTCAATAGAATATTATACATTTTATTTATAAAAACGAGTTAAATTAAAATTTGATTTTTTTGGTCTCTGTTTATTTGCAGTCGTATAAAAAGTATCGTAAAAACTCGTCTGAAAACCTCTTTGCATACCCCTCGACTTGTAGACCTCGCCTTCGGCTCGGTCGACCAAACTGTCTCGATCGTGTGCAAAGAGTCGTTGTTTAAATAACTATTTTCCGTGCGTGTGTTGCTTTGACGGCTACAACGTCATTACAAGATGCAGAATCGTTGTCCGATCGTTTTTACTGAACACTTTAAGTAAACTGTGTTTAAACTGTCAAAAAGTTAGAGTTTGATTTTCCTCTCATACTACTCTCGGCTCAATGAAAAAGATTGGAGTGCTAAAACTGGAAGGACCAACCAGTCAGTGGTGTGGTTATGTTTCAAGAAAAGTTAAAATTTGATCTTCATGTGATATACAGTGCAACTAAAAGAACCTTAAGATCAGGACCCAGATAGCAGAAGATTTGCCAAACATATAATTTTGCCTAATAATTTTTAAATTCGGATAAAATCCTTCAATCCTTCAATAGTCAAAACTTTAGTTCAAAACCTTTCATATTGTTACAAATTTAAGTTATTTAAATTTTATAATTGGAATTTATTTAGGTTTAGTGTAGTATTAGGTCGATTTATCTTGAGGTTGTATTCTTAGTCTAGGTTTTAGTTGCGTTGTCTGTGGCTTGCGGTCGCGGTAGTGCGGGAACTTTCCGGACGTCGAAGGCTGCCGGAAAGTTCGAGAGAGATGGACGATCCTATATATAGGGCCGGGGTCGCGCACCAGGCAGTCAGTCACAGATACCGTACTGTAGTGGTCGTGAGATTAACACGAAGTTGATAGACCGATTATAGTAGTGAATTATTAGCAAGTTATACTAAGTTTAAGTGCGTGTTTTTGTACATAATTTGTCGAAATAAATTGACGTATCGTTTTCAACAATTGCGAGTTTTAATTTGTCGTTGTGAACCCGTAACAATTGGTGTCAGAAGTGAGATTAAAAGAAATAAATAGTGCAAAGACTGTCCTTACATATTACTTCCGGATAGGACAATTGGACAGAAAAACAGTAAGTGATTTTTCCAGAATATTCGAAGAAGTTCGATATTGTTTTATTCAAAAACTAAAAGAGATATTTAAGAACCGACTTCGACATTAACTTTACAGTCCAAAAATTGATAATTAGAGAGATTTTCTAGAATATTCTATAACATTCTACGACGTTCTATTCAAAAACTAGAAGAGATATACAAATACCGACTTCGACATTAGATTAGTAATTTTAAAAGTAAGAATCAGAAAGAATTTCTAGAACATTCCATCACTTTCTACGACGCTCTATTCGAAAACCAGAAGAAATATCCAAAAAGAGACTTCGACATTAGCTTAGTAATTTCAAAAGTAAGAACTAAAAAGAATTTCTAGAAGATTCCATAACATTCTACGACGTTCTATTCAAAAACTAGAAGAGATATACAAATACCGACTTCGACATTAGATTAGTAATTTTAAAAGTAAGAATCAGAAAGAATTTCTAGAACATTCCATCACTTTCTACGACGCTCTATTCGAAAACCAGAAGAAATATCCAAAAAGAGACTTCGACATTAGCTTAGTAATTTCAAAAGTAAGAACTAAAAAGAATTTCTAGAAGATTCCATAACATTCTACGACGTTCTATTCAAAAACTAGAAGAGATATACAAATACCGATTTCGACATTAGTTTAGTTATTTCAAAAGTAAGAATTAGAAAGAATTTCTAGAAGATTCCATAACATTCTACGACGTTCTATTCAAAAACTAGACGAGATACACAAATACCGACTTCGACAGTAGCTTAGTTATTTTAAAAGTAAGAATTAGAAATTATTTCTAGAATATTCCATAACATTCTACGACGGTCTATTCGAGAACCAAAAGAGATAATCAAAAAGTGACTTCTACATTTGCCTAGTAGCAGAAAGAGTAGCATTTACCAGTATATTCCAGAACATTCCATTAGGTTCTATTTAAGAATTGGAAGAGATATTGAAAAACCGACTTCGACATTCGCTTTATAGCCCTAAAATAGACGTTTTAAGTGAGTTATCAGGAAGTTGATGCTTACTAGACAAGGATCGGCGAAGATTGAAGATTCGCCACACTGTATTGGTTGCAGAAATAGAAGACGAATTTATTTTGGGAATGGACTTGATAAGTAAACATGGATTTGCGTTTGATAATAAACTTAATACCCTAAGATTTGGGAATGAAGAGTTGATTTTGTCAAATAGTCACTTCAATAAAGAACCAATAAAGGTCGTGGCAGTATGCACAACAAGACTAGTCGGTAACAGTGAGACCATAATTTTTGGGAGGCTGGAAAGTAAAACATCAAGCTGCGTCGGACTCATAAGCCAACAAAACACACCCAACACCTACCTCGTTGCAAAATCACTAGTTAAAACCGATAAAGACATCCCGATTAGAGTCGCCAATATTTTCCCAAATAGTGTCAAAATTAATAAGGGGGAGGTGGTAGCATTATTTGAACCAGTACAGAAAGTAACAAGATGTGAAGAGCCAACTTCCGAGGATACAAGCAAGTTACCAATGGAGGTACTTCAGCAATTTGAGTCAACTTGGCAACATCTCACTCCAGAAGAATATAGTAAAGCGAGAGAGTTTATAGATGAACAAAGTAATATCTTCGAAACTAGGAGTAGTTCGGGACGCGCAAACCTTATTCAACATGCTATCAACACTGGCGATGCCCAACCGATAAGACAACCCCCAAGAAGACTACCAATGGCCAAGCAAGAAGAAGTTCACAATCTCATTAATAAAATGCTCAGCGACGGTGTTATTGAAGAGTCATCAAGTCCTTGGTCATCTCCTGTGGTGTTGGTCACTAAAAAGGATGGAAGTACTAGATTTTGTGTCGACTACAGGAAACTTAACGATGTGACCAAGAAAGATAGTTACCCACTGCCAAGAATAGACGACACATTAACAACGTTGGCAGGATCATATTGGTTTTCTACTCTTGACCTGAAAAGTGGGTATTGGCAAGTAGGAATCTTTGAAAGAGATAAAGAGAAGACTGCATTCTCTGCTGGAAGTGGACTTTATCAGTTTAATGTGATGCCATTTGGCCTGTGCAATGCCCCAGCTACATTTGAAAGACTAATGGAAGTCGTTCTACGAGGCCTTACTTGGAAAACCTGCCTAGTCTATTTGGATGATGTCATAGTAATGGGGAAATCATTTCAAGAATATCTAGATAATTTACGAGAAGTATTCTCAAGAATCAGGAACGCAAATCTTAAATTAAACTCAAAGAAATGTTTTCTGTTCCAAGAAAAAGTTGAGTTCCTGGGTCACGTCGTTTCCCGAGAAGGCATCCATACCGACGAAAAGAAGCTAAAAGCAATAAAAGAATGGCCTCAACCTCGTGACAAACATGAATTGAGAAGCTTTTTGGGTCTGTGTACATACTACAGACGATTTGTAGAAGGATTCGCCAAAATAGCGTCTCCGTTACATAGACTTACAGAAGATAAAGCTTCTTACAAATGGAATACCGAATGTGACCAAGCATTTAGAAGACTAAAAGCAGCATTATGTTCTAGTCCGATTCTTGCATATCCCATTCCAAAAGGAAAATTCATATTAGATACTGATGCGAGCAACGATGGCATAGGAGCAGTACTCTCCCAAGTACAAGATGGAGAAGAACGGGTCATCGAATTTTTCAGCAAGAAGCTATCCAAACCAGAGAGAAATTATTGTGTTACTAGAAAGGAGCTCCTAGCCATAGTTAAATCCGTAGATCACTTTCACAAATATCTCTACGGACAAGAGTTTCTGATTAGAACGGATCATGCTGCGTTACAGTGGCTCATGAAAATGAAACAACCTGAGGGGCAAGTCACGAGATGGATAGAAAAGCTACAACAATACCATTATCAAATTAAGCACTGAGCAGGAAGGGTGCATAATAATGCAGATGCATTGTCCAGAAGACCTTGCCCCGAGGATTGTAAACATTGCAGGAAAATTGACCAGAAAGAAGGAATTACCTACGTGCGCCAGATAAAGTTAGAACCAGATGAAGAATGGATGTCGGCTTCGATTAGAACCACACAACTTAACGACAAAGATGTAGGACCTATCTTGCGATTGAAAGAAGAGAACAAGCCACGACCATCATGGCAAGATATCGCAAACCAAGGGGTGATATTCAAATCACTGTGGGCACAATGGGATTCACTGATAGTAGAAGAAAACATCCTTAAACGTGCCTGGGAAAGTGCCGATGGCCTTACTGTGATTAATCAAGTAGTGGTTCCTAGGAGCATGGTAGACAATATAATGGCCGAATGCCATGGTGGAAAATCAGGCGCACACCGAGGCATAAATAAAACCATGGATAAAATTCGAAACCGATTTTATTGGGTCAATTACTTTCAAGATGTGAAAAACTGGTGCCGCCGATGTTCGACTTGTGCAGCCAGCCAAGGTCCCAAAACAAGGTCCAGAGGTCAAATGAAACAATAGGCCGCTACAGTTGCAGAAGTTCTGGTAAATGATGTTTTCAGCCGATTTGGCATTCCTTTGGAACTACATTCAGATCAAGGAAGAAACTTTGAATCAAAGCTCTTCCAGAATCTCTGTGACCTTTTAGGAATACATAAAACACGGACTACTGCTTTGCATCCGCAGTCAGATGGCCTGGTTAAAAGATTTAATAAAACAATAGAGGAACATCTTTGCAAAGTTGTTGATAAGCACCAAACAGATTGGGACCAATATATTCCATTGTTTTTGATGGCCTATAGAACTGCCATTCACAATACGACAGGAGCTACTCCATCTAGTATCCTGTTTGGTAGAGAACTGCGTTTACCATGTGATATCATGTTTGGTTCACCTGAAGAAGCACACTTAGAGGTTAATGACTATGTCGAACGTTTAAGGCAAAAGCTGCACGATATCCATGAAGTGGTTAGAGAGCGAATAGAAATAGCCAGTGACCGCATGAAAGCGAGATATGACCTGAAAGCAAACTCTTCAGGGTTCAAAGAGAATGATCAAGTCTGGCTATACAATCCTCAACGCAAGACAGGAAGATCACCTAAGTTGACACCACCATGGGAAGGGCCTTATAAAGTTGTTAAGAGAATTAATGATGTAGTCTACCGAATCCAGAGAAGCCCGAAGTCCAAGATGAAAGTTGTCCATCTAGACAGACTAAAACCTTACCTGGGAAATGTTGATCGAGACGATCAAACCTGAAGAGGAGGATAGTCTTACAAATTTAAGTTATTTAAATTTTATAATTGGAATTTATTTAGGTTTAGTGTAGTATTAGGTCGATTTATCTTAAGGTTGTATTCTTAGTCTAGGTTTTAGTTGCGTTGTCTGTGGCTTGCGGTCGCGGTAGTGCGGGAACTTTCCGGACGTCGAAGACTGTCGGAAAGTTCGAGAGAGATGGACAATCCTATATATAGGGCCGGGGTCGCGCACCAGGCAGTCAGTCACAGATACCGTACTGTAGTGGTCGTGAGATTAACACGAAGTTGATAGACCGATTATAGTAGTGAATTATTAGCAAGTTATACTAAGTTTAAGTGCGTGTTTTTGTACATAATTTGTCGAAATAAATTGACGTATCGTTTTCAACAATTGCGAGTTTTAATTTATCGTTGTGAACCCGTAACAATATGAAGGGAAATCCTAAATCTGGCAATACTGGTAGGCTTATTTAAAACCAGAGCCAAATCCTTATAAGTGGTTCTCTTACGAAGGAATAGGAGCACGATACAGTGCGTGGCGCCATATATCTGCAGCACCGAAGGGTCAAGCAAACTAAAAACTAATAATTTAACCCAGATGTGGAAATCTTTTGCAAGAGCCTGCCTCAGACGCGGTCTGCGCCATCTGTTGCAAGTTTTGTTTACTGGTGTGGTTTCATCTCTCTGTATTTTTAAAATTTTGTAATATTTAATAAATCACTCCGCCACTGGTACTGGAAAATCCTGCTCCAAAGTTTCGATATTACTTCATGGAATATTTAAAGTTTTGGAGTTCTTGCTGCTAAAGTACATTATTAGCCCCGACTAAGGGATAATAGGTATTAATCACTGTTCGGGAACAATGCTCGGCTCTCGGTGCAGTTAAAGCGAGTGCATTTTGAGAATTTAAAAGTACTTTGAGTATAGTTTAGTTATTTGGCAGCCTTGTGGCAGCCGCGATGCCAGAGTTTTCTGATAGGAGGGTCAGGAAGGGCCAAAAATATTTAAGCAAGGGCGCATTATTTACATTACGCCTTTGGATTAGTAGGGGCGCAATTATTAGCCAGGTCATTTTGTGGGTCGTGAGGGCAGGGGTGGATAAGCCACATGTGAAAATGAAAAAAATCCCGGTGGGCCGGTGTTGTATATGCCGGTGACTTATGAGCCGCAGCGTTATGAGCCAGTGCTGTATGGGCCAGTACCGTTCACGGGGCATAAAAACAAAAATAAATTAGCAACCAACGATAAGGTGTTACGTATGAGTATTAGTGACTATTTAACTAACTAATTCCGTATAATATTGATGGTGTTGATATTTATTACGACGGTCCAGTGATGTGATAAAAAAAAGGACAAAGTTGCATGCGTAATTTTAAAGAAACTTTATTGACTATTACCCGCTGACGAAAGACTAAAATACGAATATTTTTTTCCACGCCAATCCCCGGGCGTTAGAGTTAGAGGGGCGGCGGGCTAACAGAGATAGAGAGCGAGAGAGATATACCCACTATGGATGTAATTTTGAGAATCTTCGTATTCTTAAAAATGGCTATTTTATGAATTAGCATTTATCTTTTGGAAGAGTTAAATTTTGATTTAGTAACACAGGGCACTCCAAAAAAAATGGTTTGCAACAGTAACGAAAGCGGGCCCTCCTTCTCCCATGCATAATTGCAGTTCACACAGTATATTGCTTTTTTTGCCGGTTTTTTCACAAAAATTACCTTCTTTTTCCAAATATTTATCTTCCGATGATTGTAAATTTCAAAGTTTAAATTAAAAGCAGCGAAGAAAAAATATTTTAGTTTTTATTGCGCTTTACAACGGATATCCGGGATACAGGACCAAGGCTGA
The DNA here is from genome assembly GCA_963576565.1 of Aspidapion aeneum. Classification (NCBI taxonomy): domain Eukaryota; kingdom Metazoa; phylum Arthropoda; class Insecta; order Coleoptera; family Brentidae; genus Aspidapion; species Aspidapion aeneum. Next base: position 208,738,250 of record OY755038.1, read on the forward strand.
TTCATTTCATCTCAATCCCATATGGTTACGCCCGGACTGATATGTCCCAATGAGGACGAAACACCGGTGTCTTCGAGCTACCTTGTCCCACTTTTCAGGAACTGCCCAGCTGTTATTATTTTTAATTTTGAAAGTAAATGGTAATATTGTCCCCTAAATCATATGCTTGGTTTAGTTAATTCAAAAATTTTTGCGTCCATACATTCTGATTCCAGTTCTTCCCGCCCCCGTAGATCCGCGCCTGGCTATGTATGAGAATTCAACCTGTTAGTCATTACTTAAAAAATAGACCGCTGTCCTGTGGACTATTGGAGCATTTCTACAGCTTTATATATGTCACTTTAATTAAATTTGAAGCTAACAGCACTACTCAAATTAATTTGCAACAAAAAAGAAAATATTTCTTATTGCCCCATTATGATGTTTCCTATTACCTCACGATAGTCAAAGCGAAGGGTAATAACAAAATTTCCATTCTAAACAACTTGTTTAATATAAGGATAATTTAATAAATTGGTAAAAAAATTTTTTAAGTCACAAGCTTTTATAAAATGCACTAAAAATTAAAAAATAATTTTCTAACGTTCTAATATTATCATAATAATAAAAGCGATGGCCGACTGATGGCAGTTTTGACGATGTTAGCACGATAAGATATCCGTATCAATTAAATATCACTATTTGCAAGAATCAATCTAGCAGAAAAATCCAGAGGTACCAAAACCACCCAACCCGACACAAGATATCCCAGCATTTCTTTGACATAAGTATGGCAGCGGCATAGCATTGCGGCACATCAAACATATCTTTGATGACCTGCTATGTTGAATATTCTTTAAGTGTTTGGGTCACAAATTTAGATTAACTTATGCTTTGATTTGCGGCCAACCCTTTTATTATTATGATAATATTAGAATGTTAGAAAATTATTTTTTAATTTTTAGTGCATTTTATAAAAGCTTGTGACTTAAAAAAATTTTTTTACCAATTTATTTTCTACTTTTTAGTGTCAGCTATCTACTCTATTAAATGAAAATATTTGTTCAATAACAGAACAGAAGAGTTTATTCTAGACTATAATGAAATCGCTGATCGTGAGTTGTTTGGAAACTCATTTTTCTATTGGGGCAAGGAGAAAGTGGGGGTAGAGGTAGAAATATATTTTTTGTTTGGGCTGTATTGCTATCGGACCTTTATGCATATACCAAATTTTATAAGTCATTTGAAGTGAAGTGTGTCAAAAACGCATTTTTTACGGAAGGAGGTGGGGGGTAGGGTGGGAGGACATTTTTTCATTATTGTTGTATTGTCATTGGACCACTATGTGTATACCAAATTTTATCCAAATCGCATAACGGGAAGTGTGTCAAAAACACATTTTTCTATAGAAGGGTGGGAGGATATTTTTTTCTTAATGTTGTATTGTCATGGGACCATTATGTGTGTACCAAATTTCATCCAAATCGGATAATGGGAAGTGTTTCAAAAACGCTTCACAAGATTTGATAGATAGATAGTTAGTTAGATAGTTAAATAGTTAGACAGAACATCTGAAGCTAAATAAAAGCTTGTAAAAACAATACATAGAAAGACTTACATTTTTCTCTCATATATTCGGTATTACCAACAGTTTTAATGCTGATATATTTGTTTTCTGGTCTGTAAACTAAATTAAAAATAAATTTGTTTTTTAAAAAACCTCTTTAATTGAAGACATTTAAAAATAACCATACTGTATAAAAGATTCTTTAGTATTAATTATTATGACAGACAAATATATCCACGTATAATTAGGAAGCCTGCGGAAAGTCCAAAATAACGTTGGAAACTAGAGAAAATGAAAATAATGTGGGTAGTGTAAAAAGTTTTTTATTTTCAAGTACCCTTGAGACAACTTTTAATTATGTTTTATAATAACGAAAAATAAAAAATAAAAGGCGGTTAAGTGCAGTTTTTTAATTAGAATACAACTTTTCCAGAAATAAATGAGATTTTTTAGAAAAATTTTGAAATAAAACAGTAAAAGTCAAACTTAAGGCTATACAGGTTGTTTCACGAATATCGAAACATGCCTTTTTGTGTCTTTAGGGTACGAATTCAGAAAAAGCCTCGGACACATCGATTTTGTGTTCAAGAGGCATCTTGACGTTTCTGAAAAACGCGCCTCCTAAACAGGGTGAAAATAACCCCTAGAAGGAAAATATGGAGAGTGGATCGAGAGCACAATTTTCTGAGTTGTGTCAAAGTTTCAAAAACCTATTAATTAGTTATTGTTATTTTAATATCCTATATAGAACAAACTTCACCCACATAGCACAAAAATCACATCAACGTTAAATTCACGTGAACAAAAATAACAAAGATTTTTTTTACTTAAAAACAACCTCATACCATGCAATATTTATTTTGTTAAATCTACATGCTTAAAGATAACTTAAAAACAAGGATAAATCAAGCTATAAAAATGTACTTTTTGCTGAAGTTTCTGGTGATGTGTATATAACGTGTTTTTTACCCTCGGTATTTTCATGTACCAAATTCGCACTTGAAAAGTCCTTCACAACATGTTCTAAAATGCCACTAGATTAAGACTTCTCAAACCTACTGACTTTCTGCGTCTTTTGTGGTCAAGTTTTTTTAATAACATTTTTTTAACTTAAAAGAGACGCGAAAGGAAGTTTTAACAGTTCACTAGTTTAAGACTACAACACTTCAAGACAATTTTAAAGACATGCAAGTCGCATTTTAAAATTCGTGTAGAAAAGGCGTAAATCTAATGTGATTTTAACGTTGATAAAAATCACTTGAAACTAACGTAAAAACATTGCTATTTTAATTTGATAAAGGCGTTATTAAAACCCAGTTTTTAGCAACGTTATTTTTTATAACGTTAATGAATGACCTATTAAGCTTGTTTTCATATATGAAAAAAACGTTTTTTTCTAGCAGCTTTTAAAATCAACGTGTTTTTTTCTCACGCCTTTTTTACGTGTTAAACACGTGATTGTGCTGTGGGCAACAGCATTTTTATGAATTGAGGCGCTAAGAACCAGAGCTGAACACCCCACAAAATTCTAATTATCTGATCAAGGGGAGTTTCCGATAGTTTTTATTAAATTTTTCAAAGCCACAGTGGACCATCTGAGTTGTAAGCATTCTATAACAAATGCTGCCATTAAATAGGTTGATCCTAGGGTCACTGCATCACGAAGACGTAGTGTCTTCTTACAGGCTTCCAGGATGCAGTGACCCTAGGTTGGTCCAGCTAGTCGTTACCAAAGATAAATCGGTACCATAGCGAACGATGAACTATTTTATCTCTGTTTAAGTCAGTTACTGGATGGTCCGCTCTGGTTTTCAACTCCTCAATTATTCCCACACTTTTAAAAAACTACTGAGACCCGTCGATTTAGTTTTTGTATGATGAAATTATGATTCCTAGATACACCCGCCTCGAGTGGTAAAACTTACCCCCCGAATTCAAACAGGGAATATTGGTCAAGTGCACGTGCACTCCCAAATTTTAGCTAGAAAAAAATTAGCTATTCTAGAATCTGACGACACGACAGTTCGCGGCGTAAACTGGTGTACCATCTTTTCTTGAAATATTTCAGCCCATATTTGACCTATCTAAAACTCTACTTCGGAATGAGCTACGAAACTCAAACTTTGCACAGTCGTAGATCTTCGTAGAGTCAACAACCCCTCCAAGTTTTATGTGGTAAAGTAGTTACGAAATTTCAAAAAACGTTGAAATTGCCACTCACTTCCAGAAGCGCTTGAGAGCTGAGCTTTGGCAGACTGATAGAAAATATGATAAAACTATAGGAAAAAATTTAAAAACCCCAATCTCCCTCCGCCATAAATATAAATTTATGTGAAAGTAACATTGCCCACTTTCAGAAACGCTAGAGAGCTGAGCTTTGGAAGGCCAATGGGAACTATAATAAAACTATAAAAACAATTAAAAAACACCAAAATTATGATTTACTACACTCCCCCATAAATGTAAAGTTATGTAAAAGTAACATTGTCCACTTCCAGGAACGCTAGAGAGCTGAGCTTTGAATGGCCGATAAAAACTATGATAAAACCATAGGAAAAAATTAAAAAACCTCAACATTTTCAAGGCATTGCAAAAGTTTTGAACAATATTCCGCATATTTTATTACTTCCCACATAGCACAAAAATCACATGAACGTTAAATTAACGTGAACAAAAATAACAAAGTTTTTTTTTACTTGAAAACAACCTCATACCATGTAATATTTATTTTGTTAAATCTACATGCTTAAAGATAACTTAAAAACAAGGAGAAATCAAGTGATAAAAATGTACTTTTTGTTGAAGTTTCTGGGGCTGTGTATATAACGTGTTTTTTACCCTCGTTATTTTCATGTACCAAATTCACACTTGAAAAGTCCTCCACAACATGTTCTAAAACCCCAGTAGATTAAGACTTCTAAAACCTACTAACTTTCTGCGTCTTTTTTGGTGACGTTTTTTTAATAACATTTTTTTAAAAGAGATGCGAAAGGAAGTTATAAAAGTTCACTAGTTTAAGACTACAACACTTCAAGACAATTTTAAAGATGACGCTCAAGGCAAGACAAAATATCTATATATCTATCTATATACATTATGTTTTTTTTAAAAGCTAAACAAGATTTTTTAACATTAAACACTTTCACAGAATATTAATGTGTCTTTATCAGGTTAATAACAGATGCGTCGTGATCGTGAAGGATCAGGGATGAGTTCCTTAACAGTTTTTTGAAGTTTAGAGGCCAAAGCACTGCCTGATAGATTTCGTCAATGTGAAAAATGCCGACAATAGGTGGCGCTGCTGCTAGTAAAATCTTAAAAATATTCGGTAGAAAAGTGCATGCAAGTCGCGTTTAAGAATTCGTGAAAAACATTGCAGTTTTAATTTGATAATGGCGTTATTACAACGCAGTTTTTAGCAACGTTATTTTTTATAACGGTAATCAATGACCTATTAAGCTTCTTTTCATATATGAAATAAACGTTTTTTTCTAGCAGCTTTTAAAATCAACATTTTTTTTCTCACGCCTTTTTCACGTAAAAAAAATATATTATCCAAATCCTTTAAAAAAGGGGTAAAATCATAACAAAAACATTTCATGTAAAAAAAGGTCAAGTACGCAAACATGGTACATATTCCGTAGAAAGAATTGAAATAAAAGTAAAGCCAAGTTCTCTAATACGAATTTCAAAAAAAAGGTTCTTACTAGTTTGGAAATGTTTTTCTAAACTTGGCTATTACGGCTGCAAATGACTCTTAGGCACAATGCTAAATTGAACATAAAGAAGTTTGGCTGTAATAACAAAGTTTAAAAAAACATTTCCAAACCAGTAAGAAACTTTTATTTTGAAATTTTTATTAGAGAACTTTACTTTTATCTCAATTCTCTTTACTAAATACCATTTTCGCGTATTTGAATTTTTTACATGAAGTGTTTTAGTTATGATTACTTTGTATTTATTTAAAAAAATATACAAAAAACACTACTTGTTTATGTTACTTTATACTTTAATCCGTCAGGGACTAAAGTAGAACTTTAGTCCCTAAAACAACAGATTAAAGTAGCCACGTTAGTATCTGAAGTGCGAAAACAAATACAGTCGAACCTCTCTAACTCGAACCTCTATAACTCAAACCCCTCTATAACTCGAACCTTTTAAACGGTCCCTGTACTTTTTACATGTATATTAACCTATGTAACTCGAGTTTCTATTACTCGAACTCTCAATAACTCGAACTGTTTTGGTTGTCCCTTCAGGTTTGAGTTATAGAGGTTTGACTGTGTATAGCTTTAGCTCTAAAGGCCGGTTCAGACGTAGTTAGTGGTTTAGTAGAGTAAAGTAATTTACACAAGTATGTCTTCTGTTCACACAAGTCAAGTAAATCAGTAGACAAATTGTGAAAGGCTTTCGCGGCCATCGTCCAATGGTGGGTGTGCTTTCGATCTGTTCGGCCGTCGTCGTTGGAAATTCGTTCTCGACGTTTCGCCATCTCGAGTGGATGGCATCTTCAGGAGATATTGACTGTTTGTCGGCTTCTCGAAGTAGGCTTGAGGTGTTTTCATGGTATGCTTAAATCTCAGGAATTTCGGCGTGACCTTCTCATCGCGACAGCGTAATAAGAAAGTCAGCGAAGACAGTAGTTGCGCTTTCTTCTTGCGTAGTGCGACCAAGCGTAGATGAAGAGTGGAAACTTCCTCCCCGTAGAGGCGTCGTACAAATTGTGAAAGGCTTTCGCGGCCATCGTCCAATGGTGGGTGTGCTTTCGGGCTGTTCGGCCGTCGTCGTTGGAAATTCGTAAGAAATACGCACGGAGTGTTCACAGATTTTGCGAAAAGCCAAACCACCAAAACGTAACATTACAAGGATGGAAGAAAAAGCCATTAAGGATCTCAACAAAGACGAAAACATTCTGATACTGCCTGCCGACAAAGGAAACGCCACTGTAGTATTGAACAGGGATGACTACAACCCGCAATTAAAAAAGTGAATCACTTAATTAAGATTTCTTCATTGGAGGACCCAGTCAAGAAGATGCTATGCCAAAGTGAAGCCCTGACTCCGAGATTGTATGGACTACCAAAAATCCACAAAAACGATGTGCCTCTTCGTCCCATTGTCAGTACTATAGGCTCACCAACATACAAACTTGCGAAACATCTTGCTTCCCTCTTGCAACCCCACATCAGACTAACGGATTCGTATGTAAGAGACTCCACCCACTTTATTGAGAAGATCAAAAACATCGTCATGGACGAGAAAGACATCTTAGTTAGCTTTGATGTTGTGTCTTTGTTCACGAAGGTACCTTTGGCCAAGGCAATGAGGGAAGTGGAACACATTTTTCCGAAGGACATCACCGACCTGTTTAAAATCTGCCTAACGACGTCATATTTCACCTTCAATGAACAAATTTATGAACAGATCGATGGAGTATCAATGGGTAGCCCTTTATCGCCAGTGATTGCGAACTTTTTCATGGAGAAACTAGAAGAGAAGGCGTTGAATAATGGCCCTCATAAACCCAAAGTCTGGTTTCGATAAGTAGATGACACTTTTGTCGTTTGGCCTTATGGTAGAGACAGCCTTATTGAATTTCCCAACCACATTAACAGCATACACCCCAGTATACAATTTACAATGGAAACAGAGAACAACAGAGAATTAGCATTCCTTGACGTACTAGTAACGAGGAAAGAGGGACGACTAGGACATACCGTATACAGAAAACCTACTCACACAGACCGCTACCTAAACAACACATCTAACCACCACCCGTGCCAACGAAAAGGGGTAATAAGAACATTGGTAGAGAGGGCGAAAAGAATCTGCGAACCAGAACATCTAGACAAAGAATTAAACCATCTTAAAAACGCCCTCGTAGCAAATGGATACACTCAAAGCGACATAGATAAATGTATACGACCAAAGCCGAGCACTAGAAGTAACAGTAGCGGTGGACTGAGCAGCCGCGAAGTTACTTCAAGAGCCTGTCTGCCCTACATCCCTAGAGTGACAGATAGGATCGGACGTATTCTGGGAAAACACAACATAAAAACGATCTTCAAGCCATCTAAGAAGATCGAGAACCACCTCAGATCTGCGAAGGATATAATAACCAAACGGTCCGTAAACACAAGAATCAAAGAACACAAAGCCAACTGTCGACTCGGACATACGGAAAAATCCGCAGTTGCAGACCACACACTAAACAATGAAGACCACCGAATAAAATTCGAAGACACACAAGTTCTCTGCGCCTCCTCTTCATACTATCCAAGACTCTATAGAGAAGCAATCGAAATTCATAAACACCAGCAGAACTTCAACAGATCTGAAGAAACTCTTAAAATTAACAGAACATGGGTACCGGTTCTTAAAAACACTAAACGGCTCGCTTACAATAACAAAACTGAATCAAGGGAATGTGACCAATCACCGACCAGCTCTGATATACGCCCCGCCCACCATAGCGTATATAACCTGCGCCCGCGACAGACTAACCACCAGTCTTCGAGAAGCCGACAAACAGTCAACATCTCCTGAAGATGCCATCCACTCGAGATGGCGAAACGTCGAGAACGAATTTCCAACGACGACGGCCGAACAGCGCGAAAGCACACCCACCATTAAATCAGTAGAGTTTATTTAATCAAGTCGAGTAAAAACAGCGTCTATATGAAGCCAGTGCTTTAGACTGTCTCCAGACGCGTCTAGTCGGCGCGCTAATCGGCTTTTCTATGTGGTGGGGGCTGCTACTCGACCAGAAAAATAGAATAGAGTTCTATTTCCATAACTCGACCGTGTACTCGACTTCCAGTGGGCTCGACTAAAACGAATGTGTTCAAATGGGTTAAGTCACCAAACTACTCGACCACTTGACTGGCTGCGTCTGAACCGCAGTTAAGGGTGGGATTTATAAGCTGACTTGGCCACTAGACACAGAAACTGGATTAAACAGCCAATATCGTAGATTGGTCTATTTCGCATAATCGCGCGCCAAGTGCCCAATTGGTCAATTGCATCTAATTTCCGTTATAACCTTGATTATATAAAGTACTTTGACTGGATATTAGCCTTTGATTTATCATTTAATAACATTTTGTGATAACAAATTTCCTTTGTATTTTAAAAAAATAACTTTTATGGAAATAAATTAGAAAATTGAACTAGGTTTAATTTTCGAAGGGAAATAAAAACATGCTTTAAAAAACTTTAAAAAGAATTGAGACAAGAATGCACCAAAGCCGCAAACATACGGACTCAAGAGCAGCGTTTAGGGAACGTCCTAATAAAAAAACTACGTAACGCAACAATTCAGGATTGAGTTTTCATACCTTTGACAGTGGGAAGGAAGAATCAGTTTGATGACTTGGTCAAGTTAATACCCTGAGAGTTTCTCGTTCTTCTATTGAGACACCGCACACCTGCATAGATGAAAGTTTTGTGAAAATTTATGTATGGCTTCCGTAGTTCAATGTTTAGAACGTTTGCGTACAGAGCAACAGATTCCGTGTTCGATTCCCGGCTGAAGCAGAAAAACTTTTTTCTTATTTTTGTTTTTTTAATTTCACTTGTTGTTTATAGTTGCAGGTCCTTGCATTATTTGCAATTTGGTATTTAAGAGTTCGCGTAAGCTGCTGTACCATCTTTTCTTGAAACAATTCAGCCCATATTTGGCCTATCTAAAACTCTACTTCGGAATGAGCTACGAAATTCAAACTTTGCACAGTCGTAGATTTTCATAGAGTTAACAACCCCTAGTAGTTACGAAATTTAAAAAGAACGTCGAAATTGTCACTCACTGAACTCACTCACTCATGTATAGATCATCAAAATTCTACTGTACTTTCAGATAGGGATTTAAAATTTCCGGAAAAATTAAGTCATGGAAAAAAACCGGGTTTTTTTCCGGAAAAAAACGGAGACAATCTGAAAAAAACGGATAAATTGAAATTGTGTTAAAAATCAGTGTAGAGTACTCTGATAAGGAAGTTAGGCGGCATTTACACGGGTCGATTTCTTAAAATCGCCCGTATAAATGGGAAATCGTCTGCGCCGCATGCGACTAGATCAAATCTGCCAAAAGTTGGGTGCCTCTCGACTTTTGCGGCGCGACCGTAGGTTGCATGCCGCGGGTGACTAAAATCGACCGTGTAAATGGTTAGGTGATTCGCAGCCGCATAGGTCATTTGCACACTTTTTTGTTGTGACAACAGTATTTCGTTGTTAAGGATGAACAAAAATAAAATAATTGAATTTTTTGAGTGCTACAAAAAATATCCCTGCCTGTGGAATCCTAGAGCAGAAGAGTACAGAAACCAATTATTGCAGAACTTGTAAAAATTAAAATAAAAAATTCAAGAACAACATATAATAGTTTTTTCAAGTAATTCTTCAATTATTGCTTCACTCACTATTTTAATTCCATGACGTAAAACACCGGTCTTGCAGAACATTTTCAACAAAAATCACCTATTTCCTTGCGACTTTAGTCGCCCCGTGTAAACGGGGTAGCGATTCGACTTACCGCATGGCAAATCGAGGCGACTCGCCGCACGGCCAAAATCGACCCGTGTAAATCCCGCTTTAGCCCATATAAGCCTCATAAAAATTTATAATTTTTACTTAAATCATTATTAAGTAATTTTAATAAAAATTTTGATGAAAAACATTTTGGATTTAATTCAATATGAAGAAGAGGGTATTGTGGACGCAGATTCAGATGTTGATGCTTACTCAGACTCAGAAGCCGAAGACTCAGGATCGGACTCGGAGGAAGATCTTCCTTTTAGGTTTTTTGCCAAATAATGTGTTTGTTTTTTGAAATGATAATTTAGTTTAATTTTTAATATTTTTGCACAATTATTTTGTTTAAAAACATGAAACTAACGTTATTTTTATATTATATGAAAATAAAAGTTATTTGATTTTGACTATTGACCCCACAAGAATGTATAATTTGGTTAATTTACGTTTATTTGAGCTATTTGTGCTTCTATAAATATAATTTGTGGTTTCTCAATTTTTCCATTTTTTTCCAATTTTTCCAAGGTATGTGAAAAAAACGATAAAAACCGAGGTTTTTTTCCAATTTTTCCGGTTTTTTTCCCAAGTGTTAAATCACTACTTTCAGATATGCTACAAAGCTGAAATTTGGCAGACTGATAGAAATTATGTCCAAACTCTTCTGAAAAATCCTAAAAGCCCAAAATTCTAATTTACTCCCCTCCCCTATACATGTAAGTTTATATAAAAGTTACATTGCCCACTTCCAGAAACACTAGAGAGCTGACCTTTGACAGACTGATAGAAAATATGAAAAAACTACATTTTAATTTGCTTTCCTCCCCTATAGATGTAAAGTTATGTAAAAGTAACATTGCACAATTCCAGAAACGCTAGAGAGCTGAGCTTTAGAAGGAGGAACTATGATAAAACTATGAGAACAATTTAAAAAAAAAAATAAGTCATTCAAAGAATATACCGCATATTTTACTTAAATATTATCTAAATCCTTTAAAAAAGGGGTGAAATCATTACAAAAACATTTCATGTAAAGCCGGGAAAATGGTTCATTCATCAACCGTAAAAAGAATTGAGCAAAGTTAAAAAAAACATTTTCAAGCCAGTATGAACCTTTCATTTTAACATTTGTATTGGATAACTTGTCTTTATATTTATCTAAATTCTTTTTTACGGAATACCATTTTAGCGTACTTGACTATTTTTTACATGAAATGTTTTGTTATGATATAATCCTATTTTTTATACTATTTGCCGCAAAATAGATATTAAAAGGGTCAGATTTTCAGAAATTATTTCCCATTGAAATATATTTAACACACACAAAAAAGTCAGAATAACTCGCCGAAATCATTTTGTTTTATTTGGTCCGGATGGATTGATGTTATTTATTCATCGTTTGGAATATACAAATTAAATTTTCAACATTCAGCACTTTTTAAAATATATGTGCAATGCGGGTTTAAATAGTTAAATGTGCGAGACTTTCGACAAAAACATCGCTTGTCCAAAATTATATCTTTATCAAAGAGTCTTAAAAATATGGAATAGATGATGAATGATGGAATGGTTAGTACCTTCAACATACAATAAATGTCGTAAGATATTGTTGATTATTGTGAAAAGACAAAAATTTAAAATATAAAAAATAATTAAAATTCTTTTAATCTTTAACATAATTATCCTTTGAATTACAAAATTTTCTACTTTCCATTCCTGCTCAGGAAACCTTTTTTACGCTGGATTTTCAACTAGTATTAGCAACTTTTTGAACCGTCGCATTAGCTTGCTGGTGGTATGACTGTCTTTTGAAGGTTTTTGAAGAGTACATTTTAAGAGTGTTTTATGGGTAATGTGGGGTATTGGTTAAAAAATTATGGATTTGGAATAGACGGTTTCACAGTACATGAGTGATTCTGAAAGTAATTATTTGATCCCTTTTAATATATTTTTATAATTCCTTTGAATTTACAATAAGCTATATGGATGATTCTACCAAAAGTGGGCTATATGGATCATTTTTGGTCATTGCCTTTAAATAACAGTACAGCACAGTAAATAATTTTGTTTTTTTAAATTTATGTAACTAATTAGGTGTAAGCTAAGAAACATTTATTTTCCCGAATTTTAGGAATTATTGCATAAAAATTCCAGAGGGATGAGTACCAGAGGATTGAGTTTTTTAATGGTTTTCCAATTTAAATCAAAATCTATTTAGACTACTTAACTTAAGTTTTATATAAACAAAGTTCCTATACTTATAATTTTAAAACAATCAAGAAAAAAAATATACTATTGATATCAGTAGAATATTTGCTTACCAGAGGAATGATAATTGAAGCGTTCCTTTTTGATTTCTCCGAAAAAAACTAATTTTCTGCCGAAAATAAAAAGATCTATAACTTAAACCAAACTAAAGTTGACATTATCTGTCATAACTTGTCACCCTCACAAGTAAATTAGATATCCAGGGCCGTCTCTTTCTCTAGAGGTGGTATTCACAAATATTGTGTTATTAAAAATGGAGCATGCTTAAAATTGTAAAATTTTCCGGATAAGATGTAAATTCGGATTTTCAAAAATATGACTGCAAACTTAAGTTTTATCAATTTTTTGATAAATAGTTAAGACTTGGTTAAATATTATTTATTAGGATATTTTTTTCAATTTGAGTTTTTAATATTTGGTTTGGGACTACACCAGAGGAATGAGGTATTTAATTTGTAATAAAAAAATTATAAACTTGCAATTTTTTTAAAACATTAAACTCAAATGCTCCATAAAGAAAACATTTAGTTTTAAATCTTATAACTAAAACTATGCTTCATTTTCAGTCTGTGTTTGAAAAATAGGCATTCCCACTCCACAGCACCATTTTTGTAGAATCATCCATATAATAAGCACTGAAAATTGCTTCGGATGTAATTCAACACTTCTTTGTTTACCTTATTTCAGTTGATGATGAGTCTTTTTAGACTCGAAACATGTCCGATATAAAACCTAAACAATAAAGACTTTAGTGGAAGACGTAGAGTTTTCTCTTTGTAAATATGGAATACTTTAATATTTAGAAAACTGAAATCAACTATATGGTCGTTATAATGTCAGATGTGTTTACCAGTTACCTAACAAAAGATCGAACAAAAAAAATCTTAAAAAATAAAAGATTGAGCGACAAAATCTCGAAAGGCAAAATCTTGAAAAACAAAAGGTCAAACGACAAAATCTTGAAACTCAAAGGCTCGAATGACAAAATATCGGAGAAAGAAGAAACATTTTAAAAAGAAGGAGAAATTTAAACCTAAGCTCACCTGGTTAGGTTAGTAGCCAAACCTGAACCGGTTAGGTTAGCATGCCAAAAAAAGGAAAGTTTATAATGTTATGTTAACCTAACCGTGTCGGATTAGAGTACTAACCAATAATTGTCGAGATTTTGTTATTTGATTTTTTTTAATTGGTTAAATACGTTAGAGCATAAATATGGGGCAAATCCAGGCGTTAAACGCGAAGCTTGAAGCCAGGACCCCCATTTAATTGTTAATATTCCCTTTTCGGGTAGACATAATTTCAGTTACTGCGCATGCGTCACTTTTGGTGATTTTGGAACATACTCCATTTCGTCACTACTTTATTTCAGTGGCGGCGCGTGGTAAAAAGCTTTGGGGGTGAACACCCAAAAGAAAAATTGCGGTGCAGGTGAAATTTTTTTTTGAGTGTCACGCCCAACTTTTTGGGCCATCGAGTGGGCCGTCATATCATATAATTTAGAGCAAATAATTAAAAAATAAGTTAGTTAGTTAGATATTAGTTACCTGTTATTATTGTTTTTATAAATAAATAATAAATGTATCATACCTAGTTTCTATTAGAGTCCCTGTATGTTGACATATTTCCAAATATGTCAACATACAGGGACTCTAGTTTCTATCTTTCACAAACACGTCTTGTATTGACAATGAAGGCGTCTGTACTTTTTTTAAATAAATTCTTTAATAACCAATTCATTGAACTTTGGAATTTCTTGAATCATTTTTTTCTCAATAGATAATATTGCTGGGGCAGTTCATCTATTCTCACCCATTGTGCTCCTAAGGAAAGTTTTAATTCTCTTTAGGGTAGAGAAACAACGTTCTGCTTCTGCGGTTGTCATAACCAAACGCCCACCCCGCGCCCGACTGACAATTTTAAGTTGTCCAAGCGCACTAATAATAGGTGCGCGGGAGCTCCTGTTCATCTGCAACGGTAACCGTGGTCGCGGGGGTCATCACCGGGGTGCGGGCGGCATCGAGGGTAATTGTTGTAGAAGAGCACGGCCGAAGGAAGGCTCAGATTCTATGTACCGTAAAATTCTATTGGGACTTTTCGTCCTCTCTTTCTATATTTCCTAATTAGAATGCGACATAACTTCCACGGTGCAGAGAATTTGGATCCAGTAACTAAAAGTAAAAAAAAACATAATTTTACACGAGAAAACACCGTAAAATGTAAATAAACAACAAATATGGCGGTCATCCACAGAGCAGCTGTGTCTCTACGTGATAAAACACATGCATGCGCACTTAAAAATTTGCGTCAGCGAATTTAAATTTGCCATTGTTTCCAAAGCAAGCTATGAGTGCTTCAATTTCGATTTTTTGAACATATATTTATGCTTTAACGAATTTAAATTTAAAAAAAAAATTAATTCAGGTGAGTTGTGTTCAGATTATATCATGTTGCTTTTTTTTATTTTTTGACACAGGAAGTTTCGCCATAAGTGTTTTAAAAATGGACTTTTTTTTAACAAAATAATTTTAATCTGTCTGCATATATTTGCATTAATATGCGTCCTTTGATTTGATTTCGTAAATTTTAAAAATAAAAAATATATTTTTCTAAAAATATATTTAACATACCTACATATATTTTTTTAAAATTCAAACAGCTTTCAGAATTACAACAAATTTAATTTTGGTTATTTTATGAAATTACCTTGTAATCACCTACAAACCAAATTTATCATATAGAACTAGCCCAGTCATATTAGGAGAAAAAAACCCTGGAACTTGGAAAAAATAGGTGCAAACTGGATTTTTGTATAATTATTCCTTAGAATCTGTGACACATTCTCCGCCAAATTGGAGGTGTCCGCTTATGAGAGAGAACTGCAAAATTTTAATATATAATTATTACCCACTTCCGCTGCTTGAGTTATTCCGATATTAAACTTTTCAGCGATCTTTCATGCTGATAGATGTTCCTTTACCGAAACGTTATCAACTTTCATTTTTTCCCGTAAACTAAGAAGTTTTTTACCAGGCGCCATTTCAAAGAGGTCTAAAATTACTACCCAAGTGAACAATAAAAATAAAACAAAGCAGTCCCGCCAAATAGAATATGTTGTAAATACGACAGAAGTATTTATTTTTGCAGAGTGCGTTGTTGCCAACATACTACATAATATTTATGCCCATGTCGTGCAGCGCTCCGTCCCGTTGTCGGAGGTTCGCGTCCGGTTAAGGGAGGTTTCACAATATTTTAACCAAAAAAAAATTGTGAGCGTCCGGTTATTAGAGTGTCCGGTTATAGGAGTGAATTTTACATGTAAAGAAATAGGGAAAAGCTTCGTTCCAACAAATTTGTCCGTCTAAAGGAAGTGTCCGCTTAATAGAGGTGTCCGCAAGGAGAGATTTCACTGTATTACAAAGTATTAACAATTTAAAACAAGTTACCTACAGAGTGGAAAAAAATTAAAGAAAAAAAAATTTAACACATTTTTTAAAATGCTAGGTTAGGTTTTTTCCTTAATTTTGCTGTATAGACCAAATGATTTTGTGTATTTATTCACTCTTGAGTTTTTTTGAAAAAGTTATTAGTTTTTGATAAAATCACAAAAACTCATTTTTAGGCTCAAGGACAATTTTGGCGGAAAATATGTGGGGATGTGTCCCAGATGCTAAAGCGGGGTCTACACATAACGTTTTGCCTGACGTTTTACTTGATCAGGTAAAACGGATCAGGCAAAACCTTTTGTGTAGACAATAAAACGTACGCTTTGCCTGAACTGAACAGGACTTAAGTCGGACCTGTTGAACTGGTCGGTAAAGGCTTTGCTTCCGGTAAAACGTTAGTTTTAGCGGCATTTCTTGTGGTAGTGCATACAATTTTAATTCCTTTGGAGTTTAACTTAGAAATTGGTATACGAACGTCCGACATTAGATAAGATAATTTTTTAGGAAATCAAACAGGTTGTTGTCTTCCTCCACTAATTTTTAATTTGTTTTAAGCAAACAGTCCCGACATATTTCGTAAGCAGAAACTTACATCTGTAGGGGACATTACCAAACTAAATCAGCACAACATTTTATAAAACTAGTTAAAAAACTATGTTTAGCTACTGAAACGGTTAAGTCATAGACATTTAAAACAAAAAACATTATTGACAAAAGCAGTGTTCCTCCATGGTGTATCAAAAACTGATCTAAAAACGTACGTTAAAACTATCAAGTGTGTACGTTAGTCTTTCAACCGTCATACTTGACCCTTTTGACTGACAGGCAAGACGTAAGGTAAAATGTTATGTCTAGACCGGGCTTAAGGAATAATTATACAAAAATCCAGCTTGCACCTATTTTTTTCCAGGTGAATTCCTAATATGACTGGGTTAAACGCAATTATGCCCAGTCAATTTCGCGAAATAATAAAACAATAAATCACCTATCAAAGCATACAATAATATTATAATAACAGTTTTTTTATTCATTGCATACCATTTAAATATAATAAATATTTAATATTATAACAATAACAATAAAATTTAACAAGCAAAGAAAAAAAAACATTAAATATCCTGGGGCACGGTAGTGCCCCGCCAAGTTCGCGCGGAAACTGCTGTACTATCTTTTCTTGAAACATTTCAGCCCAAATTTGACCTATCCAAAACTCTACTTCGGAATGAGCTAGGAAACTCAAATTGCACAGTCGTAGATCTTTATAGAGCTAACAATCCCTCCAAGTTTTATAGACTTCCATAAAGTAGTAAAGTAGTTACGAAATTTCAAAAAACGTCGAAATTGCCACTTACTCACTCACTCACTCATCTAATCACTCATGTATGGATCATCAAAATTCTACTGTACTTCCAGAAATGCTACAAAGCTGAAATTTCGCACACTGATAGAAAATGTGACCAAACCCTTGGATAAAATCAAAAAACCCCAAAATTCTAATTCACTCCCCTCCCCCATACATGTAAAATTATGTAAAAGTAACATTGCCCACTTCCAGAGGCGTTAGAGAACTGAGCGTTGGTAGACTGATAGGAAATATGATAAAACTATAGGAAAAAATTTAAAAACTCCATTTGATTTGCTTCCCTTGCTTATAAATGTAAAAGTAACATTGCCCACTTCCAGAAACTCTAGAGAGCTGAGCTTTGGAAGGCCGATAGGAACTATAATAAAACTATAAAAGAAAATTAAAAAATGCCAAATTTTAATTAACTTCACTCCCTATAAATGTAAAGTTATGTAAAAGTAAAATATTTCACTTCTAAAAACGCTAGAGCGCTGAGCTTTGGAAGACTGATAGGAACCATGATAAAACTATAAGAAAAAATGTAAAAACACCAAAATTTTAATTTACTTTCCTCCCCTATAAATGTAAATTTATGTAAAATTAACATTGCCTACTTCCAGGAACACAAGAGAGCTAAGCTTTAGAAGGCTGATGAAAATATAAAAAAAACCTCAAAATTTTTAATAAGGCATTGCAAAAGTTTTGAACAATATTCTGCATATTTTACTACTTTAAAACTTAAATATTATCCAAATCCTTTGAAAAGGAGTGAAATCATAACAAAAACATTTCATGTAAGAAAAAGCCAAGTACGCGAAAGTGGTATTCCGTAAAAAGAATGAGATAAAAGTAAAGCCAAGTTCTCCAATACAAATTTCAAAATGAAAGGTTCTTACTAGTTTGGAAATGTTTTTCTACACTTGGCTATGGCTAAGTAAACAGATTCAAACATATAACTGATGCACAGCTGTCAGGGATGGATGGGCCAAACAAACCGGCCCTGCCAATTTTTTTTATTCGGCCCTCGCTTCGGCACAAAAAAACGAACATATATTGTGTTACTTTTATTTTTGATATTATGGAGGTTTTGTTATTAAATAACATACTAATTTTAAAGGATTTAATTTGCATTTTGAGAAAAAAAAACTTCATACAAACATATGTATGCTTGTCCTAAACATCCTAACTTGTGAGATACAAGGTGTTTAAAAACTTTGAGAAAATCTCCATTTTTATTAATATCTGTGATACTGCTCTAGATATTTTTGTAAAGTTTTATATTCAGTATGCCTATATTAAACACTAAGTACCTATTAAAATAATTAATATCTAATTTTTTCACAAAATGAAAACTCAAAAAAATACTCTGCCAATATATGGGCCCCTAAGCTCACACTAGGTACTATAGTTATAGTGTACGTGTGAGCTAATATAACTAAAAACTGAAATATATTTTATTCAACTCCAGACTAAATTATCTTTTGTTTGATACCACACAAGCCATGTTTTGACTTAAACTCAAATTTTTGAAATCTACCCCCACCCTTAAAAAAACAAAAACTAAAATGTATTTTGTTAAACTCCGGACTCAATTACCTTTCGTTTGATATCACACAAGCCATATTTTCACTTAAACTCTAATTTTTAAAATATACCCCCACCCTTTTTTTTTAAATAAATTAAAATTTATTTTGTTTAACTGCAGACTCAATTACCTTTCGTTTAATATCACACACGCCATATTTTCACATAAACTCTAATTTTTGAAATCTACCCCCACCCTTTTATTTGGTTTGTGTTCGGTGGATTTTGTTCATTTTTAAATGGGACCATCTCGACCCAAGACCCAGCCTAGGTACCAAATTTCATTAAAATCGGCCAAGCGGTTTTTGAGTTATGCGCGTTGGTCGTTACAGACAGACATACAGACACACAGACAGACAGACAGACAGACAGACAGACAGACAGACAGACAGACAGACAGACATACAGACAGACAGACAGACAGACGGCGCAATAAAAAAGTTTCAAAATCATCTGAAACGCAAAGATATATAAAAAATTTTGAAATCGGAGCAACTTTTTTTTTCTCGGAAAAATTAGGATCACCATAGCTCACACTACTATAGTATAGTATATGTGTGAGCTAAAAACCTACAAAATTTCAACATACAACAGCACTGCCCCCGTTAGTTAAAAGGCTGCAAGTAATTATTTTTCAAATTTAGGTTTTTGGTCTCGACGGATTTTCCATCATGCCCAATGTAATAAAATTAAAAAAATACTCTGCCAATATATGGGCCCCTAAGCTCACACTAGGTACTATAGTTATAGTGTACGTGTGAGCTAATATAACTAAAAACTGAAATATATTTTATTTAACTCCAGACTAAATTACCTTTTGTTTGATACCACACAAGCCATGTTTTGACTTAAACTCAAATTTTTGAAATCTACCCCCACCCTTAAAAAAACAAAAAACTAAAATGTATTTTATTAAACTCCGGACTCAATTACCTTTCGTTTGATATCACACACGCCATATTTTCACTTAAACTCTAATTTTTAAAATATACCCCCACTGCAGACTCAATTACCTTTCGTTTGATATCACACACGCCATATTTTCACATAAACTCTCATTTTTGAAATCTACCCCCACCCTTTTATTTGGTTTCTGTTCGGTGGATTTTGTTCATTTTTAAATGGGACCATCTCGACCCAAGACCCAGCCTAGGTACCAAATTTCATTAAAATCGGCCAAGCGGTTTTTGAGTTATGCGCGTTGGTCGTTACAGACATACAGACAGACAGACAGACAGACAGACAGACATACAGACAGACCGACAGACGGCGCAACAAAAAAGTTTCAAAATCATCTGAAACGCAAAGATATATAAAAATTTTTGAAATCGGAGCAACTTTTTTTTTCTCGAAAAAATTAGGATCACCATAGCTCACACTACTATAGTATAGTATATGTGTGAGCTAAAAACTTAATAGCAGTAACTGTAGTACTGCTTTATGAACAATTAAAACTTTGAAGTCGTTTTTTTTCCGAACCACACTTTCGTCACTCGCGCCCTTTTAACTACCGGGGGCAGAGCAGTAACGATTTTTAGCTCACACATATACTATACTATAGTAGTGTGAGCTATGGTGATCCTAATTTTTTCGAGAAAAAAAAAGTTGCTCCGATTTCAAAAATTTTTATATATCTTTGCGTTTCAGATGATTTTGAAACTTTTTTGTTGCGCCGTCTGTCTGTCTGTCTGTCTGTCTGTATGTCTGTCTGTCTGTCTGTCTGTCTGTCTGTATGTCTGTAACGACCAACGCGCATAACTCAAAAACCGCTTGGCCGATTTTAATGAAATTTGGTACCTAGGCTGGGTTTTGGGCCGAGATGGTCCCATTTAAAAATGAACAAAATCCACCGAACACAAACCAAATAAAAGGGTGGGGGTAGATTTCAAAAATTAGAGTTTAAGTGAAAATATGGCGTGTGTGATATCAAACGAAAGGTAATTGAGTCTGGAGTTAAACAAAATACATTTTAATTTATTTAAAAAAAAGGGTGGGGGTATATCTCAAAAACTAGAGTTTAAGTGAAAATATGGCGTGTGTGATATCAAACGAAAGGTAATTGAGTCCGGAGTTTAACAAAATACATTTTAGTTTTTGTTTTTTTTAAGGGTTTTATTTGAGTTTAAGTCAAAACATGGCTTGTGTGGTATCAAACAAAAGGTAATTTAGTCTGGAGTTGAATAAAATATATTTTAGTTTTTAGTTATATTAGCTCACACGTACACTATAACTATAGTACCTAGTGTGAGCTTAGGGGCCCATATATTGGCAGAGTATTTTAATAATGAACTTGATGCTGCAATTTTATCTATGATCTCCTTAATTTGAATTGGAGCCAATACCGATTTTTTAATCGGTTAATTGATTTCTTAGATTTTTTGTGTATTTTAGCACCAAAAATGATCTTTCGGAACTAAGATATGAGATATTGGCAGGGCCGTACCGAAGGGGAGATCAGGGGGATCAATCCCCAACAAAACAGCAAACAAAGTGTGTTAAAAGAGATTTCACAACAGCAACATAAATAAGAAAAAACTGGACAATATTTTTATAACATTTTTTTAATCTCCCGATTTTTTCTTCTGGATATTGGTATTGTGAACAGATATTAATAAGTTAGTGCAATTATCACATTAGGGACCTATTGCAATAGTGCCAGGCACAAGTTGTGCCAGGCAGTATTGCAATTGGTCCCTAATATCTTTTTGATACATTATACAAATTTTAATATAAAAGTAACTGTAACAATCGAACGAGTAACGAAGGCCTGGAGTTACTACGTACAGATTTTTTAAATTTAAATGTTTAATGTTTTAATTATTTCGTTTGTCAAATATACAAAAATAAATATTAATAATTTGGAATAGGTACATAGGGCCTTCGGTCAACCGGCCCTAAATTGTACCGGCCCACCGGGCATTTGCCCGGTTGCCCGCCTATCGCATCCAACACTGACAGTTGTGCACAGCTCTACAGAAAAATTTAAAAAAGGTCTGAGTTTGTTTACTTTATGTTTTCAGGATAGCTGAAACTGAATCTGGGGTCTGTTTTACCCCATTACATTAGGATTTTCCCAGTGGTGTCCGCAGATATTAATCCCGGGGGGGGGGAGGGCTTCAGCGCAGATCGATACATTTTCATCTTGATTTTTGGGGAATGAATTTTCCCCAAAAATCAAGATTGGTTTTGGGGGTCAATATTTGGGGCTCTTGGAGGGGCTTCAGCCTTCAAGCCCTCAATGTGCCGTGTGTTCTTTTTTACTTAGTTTCTCACTAGCTATCTCATTTCAGACATATTTTATCACATTTGATAGATTTTGGGTAAGTACCTAATATGTGAAAAACTACCGTGTTACAGAAGGGACAAAAAATTACTATTCCAATAAAAACTCCTTATAAACAATGCAACTTACCACCTAGTAGCTTTTCGTGACAAACAATACTTTAAAATCTGATACGTTCAGTTTACCACAATTTTTGCTAATATAAAAACTTTTGTTTTCTTCTACAAAAATTATGGTATTGTTTTACTTAGAGATTTAGGGCTGTTTGTACAAAACTATAGATAACATCGTCCACGATCCAAAATCGATAGCCTGAGGGTGTACGCAGGGGGGGGGTACTTTGGAACTGAAGCCCCCACCCAGAGCCACAGAATATTGACCCGTTTTTGGCATCAACAAGCATTAATTATATGGTGCAAGTTTAATTTCTAACGGTTTTCTAAGTCCACGTATATTTGGATTACGCTGGTATTTTGTCTCTTTGTCTCGAACGTTGAAAGCACAGTCTATCTTATCTCGCCCAGGGAGAGGTAGCTTATGGTTCAAACCAATCAATGGAAATCTAAGAGTGTCTACCAGGCAGGGTTGTTTTCGCTAAGACAGGAAAATCTTTAGAGAACATTCTTGAGTTGGTTTTTGTACGCTTCACTTCTTTTGGTTTAAGGGGGGTTTTTTCAACTGGGGAAATGTTAAATTTTTCAATCATTTTAACTTTGTGTAAAACCGTTAACTTTATGATTCATAACTATTTTGGTCTTCACTTTTAGATTTTACTTACTCTTTTTCTGGTTTTTTAACATCAAATACAAACAAACCTTGTGTTGTCCAAAAATCGGCATTTTAATCAAAATAATATCCTAAACCTAAACAATTATAAAAAGTAAATTAAACAGTTAATTCAATAACTTAACCTATTCAATCAATGTTTAAAATGTTGATAAATTAATATATTTACAACAAACATACTAAGGGTTTCTAAAACCAAAAAGTTTAAAGAGTGTGAATATTAGAAAGAAAGAACAAAAGTTTAATAGTAGTTAAATTTGATATTTGTTTAATAAATATAATTTTGTCTTAAAAAAGTAATTACTTTACGTATTACTAATTACCTTTGTGGACCTACAAAAAGCATATGATACCGTTCCAGTAGAAAAATTATGGACAGTGCTAGAGCAGACTAATATCAATCATACATACATAAAAGCGATAAAAGAACTATACAAAGGGTCAAAATCTACAATTAAAATTGGAAGTCGACTTTCAAAAGAATTCCTGGTAACGAAAGGCTTAAGACAGGAATGTTGTACCATATACACACTACAGTTTGCTGATGACCAAGTAATTGTAGCTAATGATAAGGAAGGCATGGAGTATATGATGAGAAAGTTAACGGAAGAATACCAAAAGTGGGGGTTAACAGTGAACGTGGACAAGACACAGTACTTATGTATTGGAAACGAATCAAGTGAATTAGAACTAGAAAATGGCAAACAATATCTTCATGCAATGAATATGTATACTTGGGTGTCACATTTGACAGGAACAGACTGTAAAGAGCTGGAAAAAAGAATAGTAAAAGCAATAAACGTTATTGGTTGTCTTTACAGTATTTTATAGAGCAGAGAGATAAAAAAGAATGTAAAATTTAACATATATGAAACAATGGTCAAAAGCACGCTGTTGTATGGAATAGAGACTTGTCGCGTAACAGAAAAATACAAAGCAAAAATGGAAAGTGTCGAAATGGATGCAATAAGAAGATCAATGAAATATCCAGAACAGATCATATAAGAAATGAGATCATAAAAGAAAGAATGGGAATCGAGGGAAGCATAACTGATGACATCACTAAAAGGCAACTGATATGGTACGGCCATGTACAACGGATGAGCGACGAAAGAATACCAAAGCAGGTCCTAGAATGGCAACCAATAGGGCGCAGAAAAAGAGGGCGTCCTAAACTGGAATGGCAACAGTTAATCCAAAGATCAATGAGTCAAAAAAATCCTGACGGAAGATGACTGTCAGGATCGTAGGAGGTGGAGAATAGGCGTCGGACAACGTAGAAAAACGTTCTAAACCGACATAGTAGTAATATAAAGATGTGTAAATGTGAAGTTTGAAGAACAAAATTGAAAAGGTATATATAACTTTCCTCCATTGTTTATATAATTGAGAAAAACGTTTATAGTATAAACTTTCTCCAAGAAGCGCCAAATTCCCATTCGAGACCGTAACAAATAATAAATTTAATAACTTTTAATAATATTATCACTTATTAAAGTGTTGCACAAATTGGTAGCTTGCAACGTTTAGGCCTTGGCTACTTGATTTGACAGTACCACTGTCCAGAAAGGCCCCTGTTACACCGGTTAACAAAAATTTTACAGGATTCATCTCTGCGTATCGATCGGCACTCAAGCCCCTCCTCAGGATTCATTTCTGCGTACGGCACTGGCCTGAGAGAATTCCATAATTTAGCGCGAAGGCGACGCAAAGCATAGTTATTGAACAGGCAAGCTTTTATACTTATTATAAAAATGCAACACAAAAGCGAGATGTTTTTAAGTTAAAACTCAAAGTCAAAGAACAGCGGGGCATTATTATGGAAAAGACCGGCGACAATAGAATGGAGTGGGGGTTCTTTATTTTTGCGAAATAGGTATCTACTGGGAAATACGTTTTCCTTTCTTGGTAAAAACCGAAGATAAATGCGCTTCTTTGTATGTTTTGTTTAAAAGCAAGCGCTGGACAATAAGGTATTTACAAAACAATTAGGTAAGTACATATCTCTTTTGTTTTAATTTTTATCAAGTTTTACGCCCCCTAATTATCCTTTCCTTTTTTACCTTCCTAGCCCGCATAGCAATGGCTAGAGAAGGTATTATTTTCGAGGAAAAATTTTTTTTGAGATAACGCTGAAAATGTGTTATTTGGGTGTATTTTGACCTATTTTAGCAATATATTTCATAAAAATTTCAGGTAATTCGACACTCTTACGAGCTGATTAGATTTTGGTTAAAATACATTAATGCTAATGGAAGTTTTTTACTACAATTTGCTCAATAATTCGAGTTATAATCAAAAACTTCGTAGGAGTTTTAGTTTCTGAGATATTTACAAAAAAACTGTTTTTAAGGCTGATATAAGGCTGTAATAAGCTATCAGATATGTCAGGGATCAATTTATTATTATTTTTTTTGATTAATCATTTCTGGACGGCTGATGCACAATGCGATACTATTTGCTCTAATGATTTGTAAAAAACAAATATCTAGGTATTTTTTTGTGAAAACAACAGAAACAACTACTCCGAGGGAAAATACCCCTACCGGCATTTATACTGATGGCTTGATGCTTTCGTTGGGAACTTGTTAAAACTGTTTGGTTTTCACTATCTCCAACGTCGATCACAAGGATACGAGTGATCCCTGTCTGGAACACGTCCTGACAATCAGGAACAAGTGATCCATGCCAATCCACGACCGGACCGGTTTCGACCTTTTGGGCCATCCTCAGGTGAATGTAGGCGATAGCTCCGTGTAGAGCATAAGTTTTGTGAAACCAACAGGTACCGAGGGAGTAGTTGTTTCTGTTGGTTTTACAAAACTTATGTTCTACACGGAGCTATCGCCTACATTCACCTGAGGATGGCTCAAAAGGTCGAAACCGGTCCGGTCGTGGCTTGGCATGAATCACTTGTTCCTGATTATCAGGACGTGTTCCAGACGGGTATCATTCGTATCCTTGTGATCGACGTTGGAGGTAGTGAAAACCAAACAGTTTTATCTAGGCATTTGTTTTTAAATTTGACTTTTGCAATAAAGACATGCTTCTAATGTTTAACTTCCTACAAGGATACGCAACTTCAAAACCTTCGAAACAAGTTCTCATGTTTCGAAGAGAACTCACTTCTTTATAGATATTTATCTAATAAGTTCAGAAAGTAATACTTTTCTGCAGCAAAAAAAAAAATTTTTTTAAAAAGGTTTTTTGACATTTTATTGTTTCCGAAGCGAGCATAAAGTGATACTTTTGCGCCCTAGAGGGCCTAACAGTATTTTTATTCCCACAAATATGTTAAAAGAATAAAAATATTGATATTTTCGGCGGACTTCCGGATAACCGGGACCATGCCGCACGAGATGCTTAGTATGTAACAATGTCAAATTTGAATTCGCGGACCCGAATTTTCAAGTGCGCAGGCATGTCTCTTGTCATGTAGACACAAAGCTGTCATGTGGGGGAGGTCATCTTTGTTATTTATTTACATTTTGCGGTGTTTTGCGTTTGCCGTGTAAAATTATGTTTTTTCTGTAAAAAATGGAAAATAATTCACTTAAAACATGTGCGGTTTGTGGAAAAATGTCCGGGAGAAGTAAGGGAGTGCCATTCCATAGGTAACTCCTCCTATTTTTCTTCATTATTTCTTAATAAATTTAAGAGTTGTTTATAAATGCCATTTAAACGCTCTTCATGGTGTCCTCAATAAATCTGCACAATTAGTTTTAGAAAAACAACAATTTTAATCCACAATTTGATAAATTTTCACCTAATCAACTAGTTTTTAGAAAAAAATAATAGACATAACCCTAAACTTTTGACAATTGGCAAATAATCTAGTGACGTATCGGAGTATGTTCCAAATCCTGTCTACCCGAAAAAGGAACACTAAGAATTAAATAGGGGTCCTGGCCTCAAGTAGAAAGAAGTAGAAAAAAGTTGAAGTTAATTTAAACTTCTTCCTAAGTATATGGGAATGCGGAACAAAAATCATTTTTCCATTATCGTTTGATGGATTGTAAATAAACTCGGCAAAACTGTTTATTGGTCATTTAGCTACAATTATTGCTATAATAATACGGGTTGCTAATAGCTTAAACATTGAAAAAAGGCGACGTAACTTTAAAGTATTTAGAGAGGTTCGACTGTATATAAAAATATGGGACATAATTTATATTTCAAAGTTACTGAGTGAATTTTAGTTCAACTTGGCAACAGTGTTCGATGGTCTTTAGGATATATTTCATGCGACTACAAAAAGGGTCCCTAATAATATCTAGGTGGTAAAGAAGGGGTGAGGTTAATTTAATTGTTTTTGGAATTAAAACATATTTCTAGAATTTAATGTTGTACAATTACAGGCAATATTTCAACCTAACTAGTACATTAATAGTTGCAATTTAATATTAGTAAAAATAAAAGCTAAAAATCGTAATACATAATATTAAAATATTAGCTTAAAAAACAATCAAACAAAAATGTGTTTTTTATTTATACTTCCTATATAGTAATTAGTACACGGACAGTATCTATAATTTGCCATAAACAAGGTGAAACAGATATCACAGAACCGAAAAAACCAATTCAAAATATTCAACGCTCAAGACATGATATAACATAACTTAAAAGTTGATGGTTTGCAATCTAACTCAAAATCGAGAGGGATATATTTGTCGCACAGTTCCATTAATCCGTTGCTAACACTATTTTTACCAATGTTCCTGCGATCTTTATTTTTGTAAAACATATTGGTTGATTTAGTTCGATACCGTTGGAACTTCAAAGTTAAACATACTCAACAGGACATTACAATCAACAGTATCAGTCAGAATAAGCTTATGAAAGTAAATTTTTTCTCGATTCTAAACTTTTTACGCTGAGAAATTATTTCTATCTATCTTTAATTTATACAATAGAAACCTAGCAAATTTACGCGGCACCTGTTCGATTCTATCTATATTATATTCATTTTAAAAGGGGGACCAATTAACACAATTAAACTCCAACACCATAGTATTTGCTAAGACGTTAAGACTTAGCAGTGTAGACCGGGTTTAAGTATCAAGTCTATAGACTTGATACCGACCGGTTCAAGTGTATTTTTTTAGTAGTTACAGGTCAAATAACTGCAAAGGTTTGGTTCACCCTGATGTGCAAAATGATAGTAAGCAGTGGCGTGTCGTGTAGGGGGCCAGGGGGGCCGAATGCACCCCGCCCCGCCCCTCTGCGTTTGGCACCCCTGGCGTCCTTAAAAAAAAGGTTTGTAATTTATCTGACTCCCATACCTATATTTGCGCCCCTTAAGGTCTTCGCCCCCCCCCCGCCCTTTTATCCACGACACGCTACTGATAGTAAGCAATTCTCAGTGAGTTTCATCACATATAAATTCAAATGAACTTTAGAAGTAAAGAAAAACCACATGAAAATTTTGTAACGAAATGTCAGTTTTTGGAAATTTAGTCCAAGCAGACGTAGGATTCCCATTAAAAATAGTCTCAAATTGTAGTACCACCCCTGAGGATTGGTTTAAAGTTCGAAAAACAATAAAAATAATCCATGATTGACAAAAAAACTTATATACAAAAATATTCAAAGCTAAATAATACATAAATTGGTAAAAAAAAGCTTTTATAAAATGCACTAAAAATTAAAAAATAATTCTAATATTATCATAATAATAAAAGCGATGGCCGACTGATGGAAATTTTGACGATGTTAGCACGATAAGATATCCGTATCAATTAAATATCACTATTTGCAAGAATCAATCTAGCAGAAAAATGCAGAGGTACCAAACCCACCCAACCCGACCCAAGATACCCCAGCATTTCTCTGACAATGGCATAACATTGCGGCACATCAAACATATTTTTGATGACCTTCTATGTTGAATATTCTTTAAGTGTTTGGATCACAAATTTAGATTAACTTATGCTTTGATTTGCGGCCATCGCTTTTATTATTATGATAATATTAGAATGTTAGAAAATTATTTTTTAATTTTTAGTGCATTTTATCAAAGCTTGTGACTTAAAAAAATTTTTTTACCAATTTATTTTCTACTTTTTAGTCTCAGCTATCTACTCTATTAAATGAAAATATTTGTTCAATAACAGAACAGAGGAGTTTATTCTAGATTATAATGAAATCGCTGATCGTTTGGAAACTCATTTTTTTATTGGGGGAAGGAGAGGGTGGGGGTAGAGGTAGAAATATATTTTTTGTTTGGGCTTTATTGCCATGGGACCTTTATGCATATACCAAATTTTATAAAAGTCATTTGAAGTGAAGTGTGAGAAACGCATTTTTTATGGAAGGGGGTGGGGGTATGGTGGGAGGACATTTTTTCATTATTGTTGTTTTGTCATCGGACCACTATATGTATACCAAATTTCATCCAAATCGGATAATGGGAAGTGTGTCAAAAACGCATTTTTGTATAGATGGGGGTGGGGGTAGGAGTGGTAAGATTTTTTTTTCAATGTTTTATTGTCATCGGGCCACTATATGTATACCAAATTTCATCCAAATCGGATAATGGGAAGGGTGTCAAAAACGCATTTTCTATGGAAGGGGGTGGGGGTAGGGCTGGGAGGACCACTATGTGAATACCAAATTTCATCCAAATCGGATAATGGGAAGTGTGTCAAAACTCATTTTTCTATGAAAGGAGGTGTGGGTAGGGTTGGGAGGATATTTTTTTCTTAATATTGTATTGTCATCGGACCACTATGTGTATACCAAATTTTATCCAAAACGGACAACGGGGAGTGTGTCAAAAACACATTTTTCTATAGAAGGGGTGGGGGTAGGGATGGGAGGATATTTTTTTCTTAATGTTGTATTGTCATGTCACTACATGTATACCAAATTTCATCCAAATCGGATAACGGGAAGTGTGTTAAAAACAAATTTTTCTATAGAAGGGGGTGGGGTAGGGGTGGGAGGATATTTTTTTCTTATTGTTGTATTATCATCGGACCACTATGTGTATACCAAATTTTATCCAAATCGGATAACGGGAATTGTGTCAAAAACACATTTTTCTATAGAAGGGAAGTGGGTAGGGGTGGGAGGATATTTTTTTCTTAATGTTCTATTGTCATGGGACCACTATGTGTGTACCAAATTTCATCCAAATCGGATAATGGGAAGTGTGTTAAAAACGCTTCACAAGATTTGATAGATAGTTAGATAGATAGACAGAACATCTGAAGCTAAATAAAAGCTTGTAATAATAAATAACTTAAAACTATATTTGTAGGGGCATTACCGTATTAAATACGGATCAATATTTAAATACTGTAAAAAGGACAAGATATATTAGAATCCCTTTTCAATTACACATTCACCAAAACAATCGACCATGGTTTAATCGTCGCTAACTTGTCTAAAAACTTAACGTAAAATATAGCGGACAGCTGACACTGACTTACATCGTTTTTATTCGAAATTTCCTACTGACGTTTGGAGGTCTAAATATGGCTACCATTTTTAAACCAAAATATTTTAATCCTTTTTTATAAGCTTTGTGTGGAAATAATGTCTTTGTTATAACGTAAAAAGATGACCCATATCGCAAGATATTTATGAACAATTTATATAAATAATAAAAACTATTGCAATCACGGGAAAAATAAGTTAAAGCTTCACGCAAAATGTAGACTTTTAAACCTAGGATTCTAGCACTTAGCACTGTAGACCCTTTAGTAACTACTGGTGTAAATGACTTCTGACCAAAGCATAGTAAATACATTTTATCGCCTCCACATCACTGAGTTTCCTGCATTCTCTCAACACAAATCCCAACATACGATTAGCTTTGGTTACAGTATCATTTCAAGTCTTACAAAAATAACTATTTGATTTATTCTGAGAGTTGACAATATTTATCTAACTCCCTTTAAAACTTTTAACAAATTAATCGATTGATTAAACTACCTTAGTACTGTAAACAGAATCCACACCCCTTTAAAACAAATTGTGTTAAGTGGGTAAAAATGACCCCTCTCAAAAAACCTCTATTTCGTTTTCAAACCGCCGATTTTAATCGTTAACCTATACTAAAGACGAGGCCAAGAAATTAGAAGTATTTCAATAAGTCCCTAACAATGTCATTTTATAAAATTTATGTTATGTATACCAAACAAAAATCTCCATAATTCAATCACCTGACCCTCAAAAAGGCCAGCATACATAAGAGTAGAGCGACCTCTAAGTGGACCCCTAGCCTCTCTTGAACAAAACGCGAAACAAAGGACCTTAAACAAAAACTTCGGTAAGAAGGAAGTCCCCTTAGGGACTCTTTGCATTCGCTTCCCGTAGGTAGGTATTAAAATAAATTATATGCACGAACTTTTTAACCTCAATATGGATAGCTAGCGTTTGTTAAGTTAAGTTAGAGTATAAATATGGAGCATACCCATGCATTCTCACGCGTGATGTTTGAAGCCAGGACTCCTATTTAATCCTTAATGTTGCTTTTTCGGGTAGAAAGAATTTCGTTTAGTGCGCATGCGTCAGTCTTGGTGGTTTTGGAACATACTCCGGCACGTCACAACATTATTTAACAAATGTCAAATGTTTAGGGTTATGTATTATTTTTTTTCCTAAAAACTAGTTGATTGGGTGAAAATTTATCAAATTGTGAACTAAAATTGTAGTTTTTCTAAAACTAGTTATGCAGATTTATTGTGGACACCATGAAGAGTGTTTAATAACATTTGTAAACCACTCTTAACTTTATTAACAAATTATAAAGAAAAATACACGTAGTTATTACCTATGGAATGGCACTCCCTTATTCCTTCCAAGCATGTCAATATGGCCTCCACGCACATAGCAGATGTGTGTCTACATGAAAAAACACATGCATGCGCACTTGAAAATTCGCATCTGCGAATTTAAATTTGCCATTGTTTCCAAAGCGAGCTATGAGCGCTTCACTTTTCGATTCTTTGAACATGTATTTGTGCCATTGACTTCTATACCCTTTCAGGGCGTTATACAACTCAATGATTTGTGCTATAACGTATTTGGTTGTAACAAATCACTCCACCATGATTTGGCGTTGTTGATTCCATTTTGTTGCAACACATATAGCTTGCTTTGGAAACAATGGCACATTTAAATTTGCAGACGCGAATTTTCATGTGTGCATGCGTATGTTTTGTCACATAGACACACAGCTGCTGTGTGGCTAGACGCCATATTTGTTGTTTATTTACATTTTGCGGTGTTTTGCGTTTGTCGTGTAAAATTATGTTTTTTTTCGGTAAAAATGGGAAATAATTAACGTAAAATATGTGCGGTTTGTGAAAAAATGTCCAGGAGAAGTAAGTGGTGCCACTATCTAAGTAAGTACTTGTATTTGTCTTTATAACTTCTTAGTAAAGTGAAAAGTGGTTTATGTTGCCACTAAAAACTCTTAGTTAGTAGTAGTAGGAAAACTACAATTTTAATCCACAATTTGATAAATTTTCACAAAATGAACTAGTTTTTAGAAAAAAAATAATAGACATAACCCAAAATTTTTGACATTTGTCATATAATGTAGTGACGTAACGGAGTGTGTTCCAAAACCACCAAAACTGACGCATGCGCAGTAACCAAAATCCTGTCTTCGCGAAAACGGACAAAGAATTAAATGGGGGTCCTGGCTTCAAGCATCGCGTGTGTGAATGCATGGGTATGCATATCTATGCTCTAACGTATCTGAGTTAGTAGTTCTCTTCATTTAAATGCGAGAATTATGCATATTCATTGTTGGTTATAACCCTGCTCTCCGGAGCAGGGTTATGTCAGCATACACTTCTCTGGTCAGATATTTTGTATTAGGAAGCTACATGAAGCCAGAGGTACCTATATGAAAGTTAAAACAAATGAAATTCTCTGGCTCAGCTTTGATGGCATTTAAATTGAATACTTTGACCTGAATATGGAGCATATTTCATTCAGTGTGACCTTGTGAACTTTTTTTCAGAAGGAATGGTTTATGGGTCGTTTTTAGTAACTTTTTAATTTGTACTGTAAATGATTTTAATAATCCGACCTGCAGATATTAGTTTAAAATATTAATTTTAAAAATTATATTTATATTTATTTTTTTAACAGTTAACTGTCAACATTTATTGGGTGTCCATTAGATCTAAAACCCCCGTGATGTTAGCTTTCGATGTACCCCCGAAAAAATATGAGAGAAACAAAAACTTCATTTTACCCGATTAGTTACGAAAACTTGTTTGATTTTTAATTGACGCTCATATCTAAAGGTGGGTAAGAACGCTAATCAGCGTTGATCTGACTTGAAAAGCAAAAGTGCTGTCGTGGGTCGCGGATGGATTCTTTTCTTTGCAAACGATATTTTCATCGATCGATATATATAGCAGTTTATACTCGCCTGGTCATGTTCTAGTTTCTCTCTTATCACAGTAGATGGCGCTTCTGACAAAAGTTTTCTCCCTATAGACATAGGATGATAGACAAAACGGTTTGATTAACTTCGCAAGGGTGTCACATTGACCAAGCAGTGTTCTGAGGAGTCTCATAGAGACGAAACAGTTAACTGTCAACACTTATTAGGTGCACATTAGATCTTGGACCCCCGTGAGTTTAAGCTTTCGAGCTACCCACGGAAAAATATGAGAGAAACAAAAACTTCTTTGTACACAATTAGCCACGAAAACTTTTTACTGATATATTTTAATATTGTTACATCCTTAAAATCTTCAGTTTGAAGCTTGCTTATGAAAAATATTGATAAAATTGGAAATAAAATGTTGGACTTTCATTGCCTTTATTTATTTTAAACACGACGTTTCGGTTTACACTTGGAAACGGTTAGAGATACTTACTAGCCGAAACGTCGTGATTAAAATAAATTAAGACAATGAAAGTCCGAAATTTTATTTTTACTGAAGCATTGTCTACGAGTTTGAAACAAAGAATTAATAAATTTATTTTTTTCTATAGATAGTTATGAATATGTCTTTTATTCTAAAGTTTTCGGCCCACATACAAAATTGCAAGCAGTGGAGGATCTAGACGTGGCAGACGACGCCAAGCGCCATTGGAAATTTTCAAATTTCAATAATGGATGTATATAGCAAAATTGAAGGTCTAGATAACATTTTAGCACCTGATCCAGATCGTATACCTACATAGCACAATCACGTGTTTAGCACGTAAAAAAGGCGTGAGAAAAAATTTTTTTTTTTAAAAGCTGCTAGAAAAAAACGTTTATTTCATATATGAAAACAAGCTTAATAGGTCATTCACTAACGTTATAAAAAATAACGTTGCTAAAAACTGCTTTGTAATAACGCCATTATAAAATTAAAACAGCAATGTTTTTACGTTAGTTTCAAGTGATTTTTACGTTAAAATCACATTAGATTTACGCCTTTTCTACACAAATTTTAAAACGCGACTTGCATGGGTTTTCTACTGAATATTTTTGAGATTTTACTAGCAGCAGCGCCACCTATTGTCGGGATTTTTCACTTTGACGAAATCTATCAGGCAGGCTTTGGCCTCTAAACTCCAAAAACCTTTTAAGGAACTGATCCCTGATCCTTTACGATCACGACACATCTGTTATTAACCTGATAAAGATACATTAATATTCTGTGAAAGTGTTTACTGTTAAAAAATCTTGTTTAGCTTTTAAAAAAACATAATGTATATAGATAGATATATAGATATTTTGTCTTGCCTTGAGCGCCATCTTTAAAATTGTCTTGAAGTGTTGTAGTCTTAAACTAGTGAACTTTTATAACTTCCTTTCGCGTCTCTTTTAAGTTAAAAAAATGTTATTAAAAAAACGTGACCAAAAAAGACGCAGAAAGTTAGTAGGTTTGAGAAGTCTTAATCTAGTGGCGTTTTAGAACAAACAAATCTTTTAGCATATAAAGAAACTCTGTTGGAAGCCTGTAAGAATAGGTATCAGGTAGATGTCATCTATACCGATTTCTCCAAGACTTTTGACAGGGTGGATCACGATCTAATAATAAAAAACTAAAATGTATGGGGGTTCATGGCTCTGTTTTCGAATGGCTCCAAAGTAATTTGACCAACAGTCCCAACCAATTTTAGCCCGTTTTAATGTTGTCTACCTTGTCTAAATTAATTGAAAAACTAACAAAAACTCATATCATGTCATATCTTAAGAGCAAAAAATTATTGAGCAATGCCCAGTTTGGCTTTCGCACCAAGACAGGTACTAACAATGCTATGTGCAAGCTGCTCACACAACTATTTTCCTCTTTAAATAAGTCTAACGTAACGGCCGCGGGTTTTTGTGTTCTGGCTAAAGCCTTTGATTGTGTAAATCATTCTATACTTATTAAGAAGCTGTTCCATTATGGGTTTAGGGGGTGGTTTTATCATGGTTCAAGTCGTATTTACAAGAAAACACACAGCGAGTAATTGTTAGTGATCAGCCATCAAAACCGGGAAATATTGAATGGGGTGTGCCCCAGGGATCAGTCTTGAGACCTCTCCTTTTTCTAATATTTTTTAATGATCTTGCAAGGCTCAATATACATTAAAAATTATCTCATCTAGATGATACAGCTGATTTTTCCAGAATCGAGACCCTAATGTTTTTGTTGGCCTTGACATGAGTTAAAATGTAAATCAGGACTTACCACCCTGTAAAAAGTCACCTTTTTTATTTGACAAGATGTAAGACGCGGAGCAACTCTGGCCAGAAAATGCAAATTAGTTTGGAGGGAACTTCTTCCGCCGCCGCCGCCGCCGGCATCGTCGATGGATTTATGCCGTTATTACACTTTAGATGCAAGTTATACATTGAAAAAGCTTTTTCCAATGACAATGCAGGCTTTAGATCTCTAGCAGTGCATCCAGCAAAATTTGCCACACCGTGAACCCTAGATCTAGTCGTTTATACTTGACTGCCCGCGAGGCGAGATGAGCGAAAAGTTCACTTTCACGGTTGAATTAAGTCCACCGGTGATCTTGAGTTCACCATCTTTGTCTTAGGGGAAATGAATCCGCGGGAGTGTTTCTAACATGGGCGTACGCAGCGAGAGTCAGGGAGGAGTGTGGACCCGGCATACTGGTAAAGCGCTCCAAGGAACGGTGGCAAAGTAAAACAGGGGGTTGTGACCGTTCCTAAAAGTGTCGTTGTATAAAGTGTTGTATGTTCCTATCTATGTGAAGGCGTTTGAGAAAAACAGTCAACAAGTTTAAGATAAATTTTTAAATTTAATTGCTCGGAAAAAAACTTCAATAAATTATTACCTTAAATCCTCAATCCTAAATAAACGTTCGTCATTGCTTGTTAAAATACCAAGATATGTCACAGAAATAAAACAGGTATCCAAAAATTATTAGGAAATGATGTAAGTTTACCTCTGAAACGTCGCTTTTCAAGTATCAAAGTCTTTGGAGAATCAACATTTTCGTCAGCTTTAATGGTTGTGGACTATTTAGTGCGTTGGATTTCAGGCGTTACCAAAAGTTTACCTAAAAAGTTGCCTCTTTCATGCGTAAATCTATAATAAAGAAGTGAACTCTGGAGTCGGAGCGAAGAAATTTTTAGTTTTTTTTTAAAGGGTCACCAACGTTAGTGCGGCGGGGGGAAGGGATGGCCTGGGACATCGACGAAGTCGTACAATTTTACTGCAGACGACAGGTCTGTCTGCTGAAGCACAACAAGGTTGGTTTGATGGTTTTTATTTGAGAGAGAGACAAAGAGAGTGAGAGGGAGAGAGAGAGGTAAAACAGGTGGGTTGTGAATGTTCTTCAAAGTGTTACCATAAATCTCCAATCCTAAATAAACTTTCGTCATTGCATGTTGAATTACCAGGATATGTCACAGGAATAAAACAGTACCCAAAAATTATTAGGAAATGATGTAAGTTTACCTCTGAGACGTCGCTTTTCTCAAGTATCAAATTGTTTCCCAAGTCTTTGAGAATCAACATTTTCGTTATATTTAATGGTTGTGGAATATTTGGTGCGTTAGATTTCAGGCGTTACCAAAAGTTTACCCAAAAAGTTGCCTCTTTTATGCGTTAATCCAAAATAAAAAAGTTAAGGGGGTCACTCACGATATTGTGGCGGTGAAAGGCAACTTGATCGTCAATGCCCGTGACACCGGCGAAGTCGTACGATTTGACTGCAGACGGCTGGTCTGTCTACTGAAGTACAACACGGTTGGTTTGATGGTTTTTAGTTAAGTGCGAGAGAGAGAGAGAGAAAGATACGAAGAGAGAGAGAAAGAGAGAGATAGAGGGAGAGAGAGAGAGAGAGAGAGAGAAAGAGGGAGAGAGATGTATATCAGTATATTTCTATGAATCGTAGAACTGTTATTGGGCCAGAAAAACTTAAAAATGGGCTGCTTACCCTGAGGAAACCATAGATATGGAAATGAGAACCCCGATTAGAAATCCGAGCAGCCTCGCAATATTGAGGTGTACATGGCGCTGAAATAAATTCGTCTATGACAACTACTATGATTTAATGGCATGGCAAACGAATTTATTTCAGCGCCATCTGCCCCTCAATGTTGCAAGGCTCGCCTGTTGCACCTCTATATGGGCTCTATGAAGAATGGTGTCCAACGTTATCTCGCCTCTATTTGAAGCTTCATAGTCTCGATTTACCTTGTTTACCTCCTTGGGGGAAATACATCAGTCAAAAGTATCCAGGGCCTCTAATTCGAAATAGGATTTGTCTGGTAATTTGTCCCTCTTTGCAACAAAAAACCTTAATAATGTGTGGCTTTGGCCAGATTTAATTTAATTATTCTCACTTCTTTTTCCCCATTACGAGGCGCTCTATTTGCAACATGAGTAAAAAGAAAAGACAAACCTTGCCAGGGGGACGACCTAAATGGGACGATATTGCATTACCACGGAATTTCGTAAACACAGAATATTATACATTCTACCGAAGTAGGTAATACGAAAAACAGACATTGTTTTCCTTTACACACAGTGTGCCTGAACGAAGGATTATAGGTTTCATAAAAATGGTTCCAAAAACTAATTGCACATTTTGAATATGGACTCTTTCCTGACTTCAGAGCGATATGCATATAAATCCTAGCTGATCTCTTCTCGAAATTTTATCAATTTTTTGCCATTTTTCTAGTTAGTCTAGGCGCTGGCTCCTGTCACGTTTAACCTAATATGTGCGCTCATTTGTTAAGCGGGATTTGTTAAGCACCCTTAGGAGTATAAAAAAAGTTGGGTCACGTGGTCGAACTTATGGTCGTTTGGCCGCCATGTTGGAAAATAGCCGCCAAATTGATTTGATTGATTTTTTTGTTTAAGCGTATCTATCTACCCAGTCATCCGATTTTAATTTTTTAAGGATTGTTATACTCCTTTGTTAAAGACAAATAAATTTTGTTATTGCACATTTTTTAATAAAACAGGTAGTTTTTGAGATATACCAAGATTATTAGTATTTCCGCTCGCAAAAGAATTAAAATGTTACACAAGCTCATATTATTTACTTTTGTTTTTTTTTTGTACATAGAAGGCTTCAAACCTTTCACAGAAGAGGATATTGATTTTATGTTGTTAAAGTTCGATGGATGGTACCACTAAAGATTGCCTTAAAGAGGGTGGTTTCTAAAACTGTTCACAAGATTATACAAAAAGTGAATTTGCAGTGAATTTTATAGTACGTTTAATTTCGCTTCTTCTGATCATTGTCATATCTTTTACAATTTTTAAGAAAAAAATCGATTTTGGAGCGAAAACATAGAATTTTTACAAAATTGTATATTTTAGCTGGCTTGTACAGCTAACTATCAAAGCTAGGATGCAAAGTGATTAATTAAAAGTACTATAAAAAATTAATTTTATCGTTTTTCGCTAGGATGCATCATTTCGGTGCAAATTCACTTTTTCTATAATATTGTGAAAAGTTTCAGAAACCACCCTTTTTAAGACAGTCTTTAGGGGTACCATCCAACGAACTTTAAAAACATATGGTCAATATCCTCTGTAAAAGGTTTAAAGCCTTCTATGTAACAAAAAAAACCAAATGTCAATAATATTGTAGCTACAATAAAATGAGCATGGGTATTATTATAACTCGTTTGCCAGGGGAAATACTAATAATCTTGGTATATCTCAAAAACTACGTAATTTATCAAAAAATGTGGTATGGCAAAATTTGTTTGCCTTTCAAAAAGGAGTAAAACAAGCTTTAAAAAAATAGAATAGGACCACTGGGAAGGGAGATACGGTTAAACAAAATCTTTTAATTTGGCGGCCATTTTCAAAGATGGTGGCCAAATGACCCTAAGTTCGACCACGTGACCAAACCTTTTTTATACTGCTATGGGTGCTTAACAAAGCCCCGCAGTCAAACTGAGCACACATATTAGGTTACACGTGATAGGAGCCAGCGCCAGCTAGGATTTAAATGAATATGGGTCTGAAGTCAGGAAAGAGTCCATATTCAAAATATGCATTAGTTTTTGGAACCAATTTTATGTAACCTATACTTCATTCAGGCACACTGTGTACATTTGTACACCTTTTCAGGAACGGCTGCTCCTTCAGGCCTCCCCCAAAGAAAATAAGAAAAAATAAAATCCTAATTAAAATATTATTTATTGAATATATTTTTTTTGTACGTCAACCCCTTGTGGAGCATTTTTTCAATTGATTTGGTGGGAATTGTCATTTACTCCACACTTAAGACTTTTAATTTTTGATCTCTTCTTCAAGAAATTTGTTTATTCATTTAAGAAAGTAACTTTAACACAACCGGTTTCGAACCTTTACAAAGTGTTAAACTAACATTAAAAATAAGTCAATAGGATTAACGAACATCAAGCTTACACAAATAAAAAACCAAAAACTTACCCAAACATTTTGCAGGTCCGCTAAAACTAGATATTAAAAACTAGGTTCTAGCATATTTTTGAAACTAGGATGATGAAACTTCATAATTAATTATTTATAAAACTTATTTGCTGTTCGTAGTAGTCACTACCATAACCTATTAAAAACAGCTGTCTTTGTTAGAACCCAAAAGTTTAAAAGTAGGTTAAACGAACAAAAATTACAAAGTCAATAACACTTAGTCACTTAGAAATTTATAAAAAGTTATACTTTTTACAATTTTTCTCAAAAATGCTAAAAACACAATTATTTTGAATTTTAACAACTGTTCTTCCGTCCCTAAAATAAAAAAATTACATAAAGTTACTTATTAATATATCATGATAAAAAATCATGTTTCATTATTTTTTCGTGCATAAAAAAACCGTGTGGAAAAGTAAAAAAAACGTGCGGAAAAGTAACTTTTCGCACGATTTTTGTTTTGTTAAAAATGAAGATATTTAGGACTAATTAAATGATTTATGTATCATTTTCTAGCATTATTATAAATTTTTTGCGAATTAAAACATATTTTTTTGATAAAGAAGATGGACAAAAAACTCGTAAGAAAAACATTGTACTTTGTTCCGCGTCGTTTGTGCAACTTGCTTCGCGTGCGTAAAAGTACCACTTTCCGCACTTGTTAGGTAAATAACTATTTCGTACGGTTTTATGACAGTCCAATGTCCGGACGGAACACAACTAATATTTCCGATGAAAATTATTCTACTGGTTCTGAGTAAGAGAAATAAAAACAATATTTTTTTGCCTCTTCTGAAGAAAGAATAGCTGCATAAGATATTACTTAGGCGAACAATGAATTCTGTGGCATTATCTTTATCCCAGTTAGACACCCTTTTTTCATCAATCACCCGCAGCGCGGACACATTGGCATGTTTTTAGATCGAAACGTGATGGAACTGTGTCCCTCCAACACTGCCAAAACAGTTTGCAAAATGCTTTATTCTATTAGCTATTTGCTATAACAAATAAAATTGGGTTAATCCAGCTCAGAGAAAAAAAATTATTGTCTCACAAAATGTATATTTTAGGGTGTTAATAAAGTATGTCGCCAAACTTCAGAGGATTATTCTTTGAGTGATTCTAAGAAAAATACTTTTATGAACATGGGTCCGCACATGCTTAGTTTTTGAGATACAGGCTCGGATAATTTTTGTTTGTTTTTTCTTTATAACTTATGCAGATTTTGAGATGTTTAGCTTAAATCTGGAATGTATATTTACCTTCAAGGCATACATTTACAAATTTGATTTGGTCGGCCATCTTGAATTTCAAAATGAAGGTAAATTTTAATAGTGGTCTTCATTCGTATGGTCTGTAAATCATCTTTGATAAAACAATGTTTAAAACAAAAATTATTCTTTCGTGGACATTAAATCGATTTTAATGATTTGTACCTAGTTGTGCTAGGCAGATACAAAAATATTCTACAAATTTAAAAATACGAAAAATTTAACAAAGCATAAGAACAGACGAGCCTGTTTGAAGGGTCGTTTCATTCATTCTATCGGCCTTCTTCGATTTCGAAATAATGCTATATATTTAAGGATTTATAATATTGGCAAAACACAAAATAATCTTTTATCAACGATTACTTGAGATTTTATGTAGAGTTTTAAATAAATAAAGCGATGCAAAACTTTTCCACAGCTTTTATTTCATCGGCATCAGCTAGGTCTCGAGCTAGG
The DNA here is from genome assembly GCA_963576565.1 of Aspidapion aeneum. Classification (NCBI taxonomy): domain Eukaryota; kingdom Metazoa; phylum Arthropoda; class Insecta; order Coleoptera; family Brentidae; genus Aspidapion; species Aspidapion aeneum. Next base: position 208,779,608 of record OY755038.1, read on the forward strand.
TATTTTAGTACATGTATTGTATTTACTTCTTTATTTATTGTATGTATGCATATTTTATTTTATTTTATTTTATTTTATTTACACCACTTAACAGGAGTTAACCCAATTACAAAGTGGGGAAGAATACAGTGATTAACAATAACAGAATCCAAGGATAAAATAAAGTACAAAATAAAAGAAATTTACTACATCTACACTGAGTGAGCAGAAATAAAAATTATGAAAATCGTATATTGCAAGTCTGATTGCACGTGTTACAAGCCCGAATTATTGGAGAATTTTTGCAAATATTGGTGCGCTGGTAAGGAAGATAAAACGGAACAGTAGTGCGTGCTGATGTTCTGGGGACTAAAAAATTAATCTTATGCAATAATTCCTGGGAGTCGATTTGATTATGTATTAATTTGAAAATGAATTGCAACTCTGCCAACTTGCGCCGGTCCTCCAATGAAGATATACTGAACCTTTCACAAAGGACCTGGTTCAGAATACCAATTTCGGGATACACACCATCAAGCTTAAAAACAAGGTACTTCAGAAACTTACGTTGAATTTTTTCAATAGTATTAACGTGAGTATCATAATACGGAGGTTCATTTAGATCTGACATAAGCAAAATAGAGTAATTTTATACTAGAAATATTTTCTAGGTACTGAGAATTCCGTATTATGAACCCACGCTTTCGGTAGCTTTTCTTTACAACATCCTGGATGTGGGGAACAAATGATAGAGCACTATCGAATGTTACTCCGAGATCTTTAAATTCCAGACTCCTGGGTATTTTAGTTGTATCAATGGAGTAATTGAATTGAATTAGCTGTTTTTTAAGGGTGAAAGACACTACATTGCATTTAGATGGATTGAGAGGGAGAGAGTTATCAAGACACCAAGTGTGCGTGCAAGGGCTGAAAAATAACGGAATTTCCTTCGATAGGTCGCCGGTATTGGCTTCACAAGCACATTTAAAACTAATTGTCGGTATTGACGATTGAAAATGGAAAGTTACGATACATATGGAATTTTATATGAAAAGGCACCTACCTCGGACTCTCTTGCAGCTCCAGTCGACGTTTAAACGTCCAGTTTTTTCACCTCAAATTCACTTTTTTCGGGAACGTGATTTTGCTAGTGTCTTGTTGTGACGGTGGTTCTTTGCGCACTCATCGCGGCGCTGCTTGTCTTCCACGTGTCCGGTGCCGTGAAACCCCATATGCATATTTTAGAGCGCGAAAATTTAAATTATTTTAAACGCGCAGAAAAGGAAAAGAAAATGAAAATTAGGAAATTTCTTGCTTGCACCAACATTTTCCGGCCGCCAAAACACGTGTGTTTTTACTTAGTTAAGAAAAGGAAAGGAGAAAAAAAAATTAAATAGTATTCGCCTATTAGCTAGTAAACGATACAATTTAACATTAACCCAAATATGCATTAAATTATGCATGTAAATTAAAATTAAAAGAAAAGAAAAAATACTTAGAAAAAATTAAGAAAGAAAAAGAAAATTTTGCCTTATGCGGCGGGCATAGGCAAAGGACATAGTTTCACTACTGGTCGACGATATGTTCCTGTAGCTGTTTTAACGGTCACAACACGAATATGACCGTCTGAGCCAGGGTGTACGTCGACAATTCGCCCAACAGCCCATTGCAATGGCGGTTTTTGTTCATTCTTTACCCCGACTAAAGTATTTAGTTTAATATTGTTAGAAGCCTCTGTCCATTTAGAACGCTGTTGCAAGGTGTTTAGGTACTCCAAGTTCCAGCGTTTCCAAAAATCGGACTGGAGCCTTTGCACCAGCTGCCAGCGGGACAGGGTGTTCAACTTGGAATCAGAAAATTCGGGTTCTGGTACGGAATTCAACGGTTCCAGGGTAAGAAAATGACCAGGGGTCAGTGGAAGAAAGTCATTCGGATCCATACTTTGGGCATACAGAGGCCGGCTGTTTAGTATGGATTCGACCTGACACAAAAAAGTAAAAAACTCTTCATAGGTTAACCGTTGCTCACCTATTACACGTTTCAAATTTGCCTTGGTGGATTTAACTCCTGCCTCGGCTAGTCCGTTTAGGTGCGGACTACCAGGACTTGAAAAATGCCAAGCAATTTTTCTGGGAGTACTGTTTGAGTAAACGATCAGCTCCCAAGAACGCGCTACCACAATCTGAGTAAATGTCAGAGATTCTTCCTCTTCTTGCCACAAATCTCTTAAAAGCCGCAAGAAAGGTAGGGGTGGAAATATCGGAGGTAAGTTCTAGGTGAACTGCCTTTGTTGCGGAGCAGACTAAGACAAGAATATAACCTTTGGATACCTTTGCACCTCGGTACTTTCCCATTGTAATTGGAAAGGGACCACAATAATCTATGGCAACATGTGAAAATGCTTTTACTTGAGAGATGCGTTGAGCAGGCAAGTTGCACATGATTTGTACGGAAGGTTTAGGATTTAATCGATAGCATAAAATGCAATGAGAAGTTACGCTCTCGATTGCATAGCGAGGGGAAAGGATCCAAAATTGTTGTCTCAAGAGGTAATGCAACGTTTTTTGACCGGGATGACAGTACCTTTTGTGAGTGTACTCAATGACAAGTTGAGTAAGACGGTGAGAACGTGGTAAAAGTAAAGGGTGTTTTGCTGAATAAGAGAGTTCGGAAGAATGTGGTAATCGACCCCCCACTCTTAAGCAGCCTTGTGTATCTAGAAAAAGTGAAAGTTTACGAAATTGTTTAGGAAGTAGCTTTGTGTCATTCAAACGTGAAATGAGATCAGCAAAGATGGAACGTTGAACATGCCGAACGAGAACAATAAGAGAATGTTGAAGTTCTACTTCGGTAATATTTTCGTTAGGATATTTAGATTTCTTTTCGGTAAGGCGAAAAATATAGGAAATTATGCGTTGAATTTTCTCTAGGGAAGAGTAACGAGAAAGAAAAGTATCAAGCATGTGTGGTTCAACTGTGCATGTTTGAAATACTGATTTTCGTTCTTCCAGAATAACCTCGTTTTCCGGAGGGTCTGGACAGCGAAATTCATCAGGCCAGCTCTCTTTTGGTAGCCTAAGAAAACAAGGACCTTCCCAATACAAGTCATGTTTGACAAGTTGATTAGGCATAAGACCGCGCGAAGCACAGTCGGCTGGATTTAGCGCTGATGGAATATATTTCCAGGCCGTAGGAGAAATGGTTTCTTGAATGTGACAGATACGGTTTGCCACAAACGTTTTAAACCTGTGAGGTGAAGCCGCCAACCAGCATAGAACCACTTGGGAATCACACCATGCATAGATTTGGTTGAAGTTAAGAATATCTGAATAAGTGTTTCGAATAAAGGAAATTAGGTCGCAAAGTAAAGTGGCACCAAGAAGCTCCAGTCGCGGAAGACTGACTGTTTTCACTGGTGCGACCTTAGATTTGGCCATTACAAGAAAGGTATGGATTTCTCCGGATACTGACTCCATTCTGAAATAGACCGTAGCCGCGTAACCTATCATAGAGGCGTCTGAAAAGCCGTGAAGTTCAATGCTACGTGGTTGATCAATGGAAAGGCGTCTAGGTAAATGAATATTTGAAAGATTTGGAAGTTCGGTTCGAAATTGATTCCAAACATTTACGATATGCGGAGGAGGCTGAGAATCCCAGTCCAGCTTCTCCTTCCACAGATCTTGCATGAGATGCTTAGCAAGTAAAGAAACGGGAGAACAGAAACCTAAGGGATCAAAAATTTTCATGATTTGAGATAAGATACCTCGCTTGGTGCATGGTTTATCTTCTGGTACGACCAAGTAGGTAAACGAATCTGAGATAGGATTCCATTGGAGACCTAATATTTTTACAAAATTAGGTTCGGATTTGTCGAAACGAATGGACATTTGTGTTTCTGATTCTGAGAATGAGGAGAGAAGTTCCGGACTGTTGCTCGCCCATTTTTTAAGTTCAAACCCTCCTAGGCGCAACAGGGAGATTAACTCCGACTGAAGTTCTTTGGCAGAGGCCACAGAATCCTGCCCAGTGAGCACGTCGTCGACGTAAATGTCTTTAAGAAGCACCTTGGAAGCATTAGGATACCTTTCAGACTCAAGTTTAGCTAGTTCTTGTATAGTACGAATAGCTAAGTAAGGTGATGACTTAAGTCCATAAACAACTGTTCTTAAGGAGTAGGTTTGGACAGGATCATCCTCAGAAAATCTCCATAGAATATTTTGATAACGCGTGTGCTCAGGAATAATTAAAATCTGTCGGAACATTTTTACTATGTCAGTAACAAAGGCTACAGCATGAATTCGAAAATTAAGTAAAATTTCACGGACATCATTTTGCAGTTTAGGACCTGCGCACAACGTCTCGTTGAGTGAGACACCTCTGGGACTACGTTGAGACCCATCAAAGACCACTCTTATCTTCCCAGTGTTCCAGACACTGTGATGAGGGATAAAGTAGGAATTATCCAAGACATCTTTAGATATAGGCGTAGGAATAGGTATCATGTGACCAGTGTCTAAATAATCTTGCATAAAATCTTTGTAAGCTTGATAATTAGCTGAGTCTTTGAGAAGTCTAGCTTCCTGAAGCTTGAAACGTTTTAAAGCGATTGGATAGGTGTCACCCAACTGGGGTTCTAAGTTTATGAAAGGTAATGGAACGACGAATCTACCTGATTCGTTGCGTGAAACTGATTGTGAAAATAATTTTTCGCACATAATATCCTCAGGACTGTGATGAACCTTATGTGGAACCTGCTCTATCTCCCAGAAGCGCTCTAGGCAGATATCCAGAGATGGTTCGATGGAAGTGTAACAGCTTATGAGTGATTGTGGATTTTGTTGCTTTGAAGTTTCAACTTTACCAATCAGCACATAGCCAAAGATGCTATTAAAAGCACTAGGTTGTCCACGCTCTCCGTGGATAACTCCCTCTTGTAAGAGATGCGGAAAAAGTTTACAACCTACTAGGACATCAATGGAACTTGGTATATGGAAGTTTTGATCAGAAAGTTTGATATTGCGAATGTGATTCCACTTGCTCGAGTCGACAGCGCAAGAAGGAATCTCTGTACAAAGTTTTGGAAGTACTAAAGCCTCAAAATCAAAGGTAGGTCCCGCTTGACCTTGAGGTTTGATAAGACATTTCGTCTTACCTTTGGTATTGGAAGATGTCATTTGATTTAAGCCTTGAATAGAAGTAGAAAAGAAGCTTTTCGAAAGACCTAAACGATTTAGACATGTTTCTGAAATAAAGTTTGCCTCTGAGGCAGAATCGAGTAAGATACGAACTGGTTGGTAATGTCCCCTTGAGTCTAACATGTCAGCTACAACGGTAGAAAGTAGAAAAGTGGAATTTTTGGAAATCATTGTCGCATGACAGTTTGTGGAATGGCTTCCTGACATAGGGGTGCTATTGGAATTGGAAAGTGGAATATTAACGTTCTCTGGAGGATAAGAATTAACACTCACAGAGGGCGCTACTGGTTGTGGAACGTGAAGAAGACTGTGGTGCCTAGCTCCACACGTAAAGCAGTTGTAGGAGGAGGGGCAATTCACGGTCTGGTGAGCAAAATGTAAGCAATTTTGACATAGATTCACCTGCCGAACATAACCCATCCTTTCCTGTGGACTTTTGTTTTGAAATTCGATACATTTCGATAATGCGTGATTCGAAGAACATAGGTAGCATTTTATTTTTGGATTAAAAGTTCTGTTCTGATTATTTTGTATTTGAGGGTTGCTGCGTTGATTGCTATTTTGTAAAGTATTTTGTTGATTTCTTGAATTTGAACTTTGATTTGAAATAGTTGTATTGAAAGCAGAAGGTGAATTAAAATTATTAAAACTGTTTCTCTGAAAACTGTTCTGTTGAGAATTACGCGTAGTTTGAGGTTGTCTAGGGGTTTGATTTTGCCTACTAAAACTGGGCATTTGCACTACAGATTCGAGCGCAACGCAATGATTTTCTATAAACGTGTAAAGATCAGTGTAGGACGGAATTTCTGAATTGTTTTTCTCTCTACTATAGTAAAGTTCGAAATCAGTCCTCATCTTGACTTCAAGTTTTGAGAGCATCATGTTAAAAGTAAGAAAGTCCCATTCTTTTGTAGGAAAACCAAGCTCATTTAAGATGGCTAGATTCTCAGAAAATGTATCCAACATGGAACGTAATTCTTTCCCAGAACTGGATTTAGTTGAAAGAAAGTTAATAGCATTCAAAGCGGTAGTAGCAATAATTCGTTTATTTTGATACCTCTTTACTAAGGTTTCATACGCAATGTGATAATTGCTATCTGCGAGAGGAATGGTTTTTACTAGAGAAAGGGCTTCATTCAGAACAGAACTCCGCAAGTGTTGAAATTTCTCTATATCACTTAACTCAGAATTTTGATGTACCATGACTTTAAATAAGTCAAACCAGTGTTGCCAGTCTTTATAATTACCATTGAAAATTGGCAACCGTGGTTGTGGAAATGATCTTGTATTTGACCTCTGAACAATATTTTGTTGGTTAGGGTTGCCTACGTAATTGACAGGGTTGGCCCTAAAAAGGTCGTAGTAAATACCCTTACATTCATAATAAAGGTTGTCAAAGTCTTTTCTAGTTTTATCCTGCTCGTCAAATGAAAGTTTAAACTCTTCGAGAGAGCCAATAATTTGGTTATGAAAATTATAGAATTGAGCATGACATTCTTCGACGTCTTCATATCTGGATTTAAACAAAAAGTGAAACGCTGTATCCGACTTCGCATTCAAAGCTACCTCGTGAGCTTCCGCCATTTGGTTGAAGCTCAAAAGCCTTTTGTCGCAAAGTTTTTTCTGTTTTTGCGTAGACATTTTTGTTTTTGAAAGTTAATTTGTTTTTAAAATTACCCAAAAAAATGCTTAAAATATAGCTTAAAATATAACCCGAATTTTAGCAAAAATTAAACAATTTTATTATTTTAATTTTATTAACTTTTTTCGAAAATTTTGAAATGAAATGTTTGTAAGTTTGTCTGTATGTTATTATTTGAACATATCCCTTAAAAAAAAACTTTTATGTCTCACCAAGGATTGAACCCCGCAACTTTCGATTCCAAGTCGCACACTCTGTGCATACGACTAGCGGTCCCGTCTGAAAGTTTTTAAGAAACGACGGTATTCGAAGACGGCGACACTTGCACCTGCGCGTTAACGTGACACCTGTAAAATCGATAATTAGAAAAGTAGGTGGAAGAACCGCCTTAAATTTTCAGTTTCGGCGTATTGACGCCACTTTTACTGAAAATGTAATGAACAAAGCGATCAACTTTCTTTGATGAACTAGTAAACTATACGAAATATGTGCATTGGCTATAGGTATTTTTGAACGGTAATAAACACTTCGATCAACTTTGAAGGAACATATCCCCAACAGGTGGTAAAACAATATGGTCTGTTTCGAATTGAAATTGAAATAAATTTTGAAATTTGAAATAGAAAATAGAAATTTGGAATTTTTGTAGGAAATTGCTGAACCACAGGAGTCTAGGTAGTTTGGAACACTAATAATTTGGGTCGAAGGGCCATTAACTGTGCGTGCAAGGGCTGAAAAATAACGGAATTTCCTTCGATAGGTCGCCGGTATTGGCTTCACAAGCACATTTAAAACTAATTGTCGGTATTGACGATTGAAAATGGAAAGTTACGATACATATGAAATTTTATATGAAAAGGCACCTACCTCGGACTCTCTTGCAGCTCCAGTCGACGTTTAAACGTCCAGTTTTTTCACCTCAAATTCACTTTTTTCGGGAACGTGATTTTGCTAGTGTCTTGTTGTGACGGTGGTTCTTTGCGCACTCATCGCGGCGCTGCTTGTCTTCCACGTGTCCGGTGCCGTGAAACCCCATATGCATATTTTAGAGCGCGAAAATTTAAATTATTTTAAACGCGCAGAAAAGGAAAAGAAAATGAAAATTAGGAAATTTCTTGCTTGCACCAACACCAAGTATATACCTTATTTAGAGCAGCTTGAAGTTTTTCACAATCAGCAATGTTATTTATTCTACAGATAAGCTTTAAGTCATCAGAGTTCAATAGGCAAATAACTTCTGTCCTGAACTATGCTATTTATAAAAGCTATAAAGAAGAGAGGACCTAGTATAGAGCCTTGAGGAACTCCGGAAGTAGCCTTGATCGTAGAGAGCATATACAGAGTATATCCCAGAATGGACTAAACACTTAATTTTCAAAAAAAATAAATACCATAAATATTAAGATTTACCTTGAAAAAGCACTTTTACACAGGGTGTAAACTATTTAGAACTATAGCTGATCATCAATCATGAGACCAGAGAGACGAGAAAAAGGCTCTGTCGAGCGATGCAAGAGTCCTATACTCGAGACGAGAGAACCATTTTATCTCGTATAATGAGACGAGACGAGAGAAGGCCTTCTCTTGTCTCGTCTCGTCTCGCGGTACACTAGGAAAAACCGTATTATTCAGCAGTTTGGATGGGCGTGCTATCATATAAAACAGTCAAAAATAAACATCTCATAACTGTAACTTTCATAAACGAAGTATTAAATTAATTAATAATTTAGTTAAAATTTTGCGCCTATGTGGTTAAATGTTATTTAGATTGATTCGTGTAATTCGTATTAATAACGTGACCGCCAAATTAAAAAAAAAACAATTTAATCTTATTTTGAAGCGTCCAACCGCTGCTTGGATTATGGCAGCAGGATAGTAATGAAATGCCATGATTGTCTCAACGCAGTTTTCCTGTTTTCGTTAGGGCAGAATGGAGCCATTTATACATATTTATTGTCTAATGAATCAGTTAATATTTGGTTTGAAGTTATAATGTGATATTATAGATATTTTAACAATCAACTTTAATTTGTATTGATAATACAACCACAAACTTAATAAAAAAATTTACCTATCTTATTTTTGGAACGTCCAACCGCAGCGTGGAATATTGCAGCAGGATAGTAATGAAATGCCATAATTGTCTCAGCGGAGTTTCCCTGTTTTCGTTAGGGGAGATTTGAGCTATTTAACATATTTATTGTCTAATGAATCAGTTAATATTTGGGTTGAAGTTATAATGTGATATTAGAGGGATCTCAACAACCAATTTTAATTTGTATTGTTAACACAACCGCAAACTTTACAAAAAAAACGCAGCATGGAATACGGCAGTAGGATAGTAATGAAATGTCATAATTGTCTCAACGCAGTTTCCCCGTTTTCATTAGAAGAGAATGGAGCCACTTATACATATTTATTATCTAATGAATCAGTTAGTACTTAAACTGAAGTTATAATGTGATATTAGAGAGATTTCAACAACGAACTTTAATTTGTATTGATAACGCAATCGCAACCTAAAACAACAACTTTATCGTAATTTTGGAACGTCCAACTGCAGCGTGGAGTATGGCAGCAGGATAGTAATGAAATGTGATAATTGTCTCAACGCAGTTTCTCTGTTTTCGTTAGAGGGGAGAATGGAACCATTTATACATATTTATTGTCTAATGAATCAGTTATTACTTAAGCTGAAGTTATAATGTGATACTAGAGATATTTCAACAACCAACTTTAATTTGTCTTGATAACGCAATTGCCAACTTAAAAAAAACAACCTTATCATATTTTTGGAACATCCAACCGCAGCGTGGATAATGGAAGCAGGATAGTAATGAAATGTCATAATTGTCCCAACGCAGTTTCCCATTTTTCGTTAGGGGAGAATATATATTTATTGTCTAATGAATCAATTCATACTTGAGTTAAAGTTATAATGTGATATTATTTCAACAACCAAGTTAAATTTGTAATGATAACGCAACCGCGAATTAAAAAAAAAACAACTTTTTTATTTTGGGAACGTCCAAGCGCAGCATGGAATATGGCAGAAGGATCGTAATGAAATGCCATAACTGTCTCAAAGCAGTTTCCCTGTTTTCGTTATAGGCAAGAATGGAGCCATTTATACATATTTATTATCTAATGAATCAGTTAATACTTAAGCTGAAGTTATGAAATGGTACTAGAGAGATTTCAACAACCAACTTTACTTTGTCTTGATAACCCAATCGCAAGCTTTAAAAAAAGCAACCTTATCTTATTTTGGAACGTCCAACCGCAGCGTAGAATGTCGTGGCAGGATAGTAATGAAATGCCATAATTGTCTCAGCGCAGTTTCCCTGTTTTCGTTAGGGGAAAATTGAGCTATTTATCCATATTTATTGTCTAATGAATCAGTTAATACTTGAGTTGAAGTTTTATAGTGATATTAGAGAGATTTCAACAACCAACTTTAATTTGTATTGATAACGCAACCGTAAAATTTAAAAAAAAACAACTTAATTTTGGAACGTCCACGCTCAGCATGGAATATGGCAGAAGGATAGTAATGAAATGCTATAATTGTCTCATCGCAGTTCCCCTGTTTTCGTTAGAGGGGAGAATGGATCCATTTATACATATTTATTGTCTAATGAATCAGTTATTACTTAAGCTAAAGTTATAATGTGTTATTGGAGGCAATTCAACATATTGTCTTGATAACCTAATCGCTTAAAAGAAAAGCAACGTTATCTTATTTTTGGAACGTCCACGCGCAGCGTGGAATATGCCAGCAGGATTGTAATGAAATGTCCTAATTGTCTCAACGCAGTTTCCCTGTTCTCGTAAGATAATCAGATAATACTTATCGTGAAGTTATAATGTGATAATAGAGAGATTTAAACAACCAACTTTAATTTGTCTTGATCACGCAACCACTAACTTTATCTTATTTTTGGAACGTCCAAACGCAGCGTGGAATATGGCAGAATTGTCTCTTGTTTTGATGCATGACGTTTTTGGTTATGTCCGATTATTAATAATTCTGTTTTTGACACTCGATTGTTATACAATTTTCTTGTGATCTTCCTGCGATATTTCCTTTGTCCTCTATGATAAACTGTGGGGACTTGACCGACGGACATGATATTAGCATTAAATTTAGTTTCAATCATTTTTAACTTTTTTCGTAAAACCAAACAATTTATTCAAATTTTGACTCTTCTTTTAAGCGTTTTTAATACTTGTTTTACTTTTGTTTACGTCGCTGGCTGCCCTTTCTTTCTACATAAATTTTTTAAAAGTTTATTTAAAACAAGGTAAAAATTGTTGTGTATCCCCTAACTATTAAAAGTTTGTTTGTAAAAATACCTTTAGATAAGATCAAAATCTCTCTAATTCCCCGTTTAATGTTGCCTAATGCATAATTTAATAAAGTTTTGGGGTTAATGGGTGTTAATACGGCACATTTTCTCGGGAAATTGTTTTAAACATGTTGCGTTTTATCTCTGTACTAAGCTTGTATTAATAATTTTATTTTTGACACATTGTTTTTGCCGAAATTATGAAAAAATTCAGTTTCTATTTTTTTTCTTTTATTTTTTTAAAAACAACCATTTTAATAAATGTTTTTTAAGAAGTAAACATAATGTACCTACAAACATAATATAAATGTTTCAAGAAAAGGTGGCACAACAGTTTGCGTGAACTTGGCGGGGCACTGCCGTGCCGCCAGATCAATTAACTAGGTTTATCGCTCGCGCCGAGTTGTACCCCGGTGCCGAGTCGGGTATAGTACTTTTTCCCAATATAAACATGATTAGCATTCCTAAAATAGCTGATTTTTACCTTCCTGCCGATAATGTATTATTTGGGTGTATTTTGACCTAGCCTGTGTGTGTGTGTGTATGTGTGTGTGTATTTTTTTTGTCCGTAATACGATAGCTCCTAAACCGCTGAACCGATTTTCATAAAATTTTCAGGTAAAATAGCGTTTGATAATGCTAATGACAATATTTTGATAATTAAAAAATTTAAGAAATGAACTTTTTAATGGTAGGCCACATTTTCTCAATAATTTGTATTATAATCAAAAACTTTGTAGGGGCTGTGGTTTCCGAGATATTTACAAAAAACTATTTTTAAGGCTGATTATCATAGCTTCACTTGAAGTGTGCTAATAGGCTAGCTAGGAAGGTATCAGATCCGTCATAGATCCATTTATTCATACTTCAATATCAGTGGCGGATCCAGGGAGAACCAGAGAGGTCCGCCCCCCCCCTCCTTGACGTATAACTTATATCTTGTAGTTCTGGTTAAAAAACAACAATTTTTTATAAAATTTGACATTATGCATGACCATCCATGGATTTTTCTAGAATCTAGGTGAAAATTCCTTAGAAGTACAATTTGTATGCAAAAGAATGGCACCGGACCGATAAAAATGGATTGCCTGCAAAAATCAACTGGATTTGTACTGCGCATGCATCTGGGTAAAATGTCATGACATTTGCATGCAAATTTTATTATTACGCACCATGTCAAGCGGCCTTAAGATAGGACAACATAAACCCAAATAACACATTTTTGGCGTTATCTGAAAAATATCTTTTCGCCGAAAACAATACATTCTCTAGCCATTGCTGCGCGGGCTAGGAAGGTAAAACTAGTCATCTGTATTTTTATTTATAAATAGCCGAAAACCAAATGAAAACAAACATGTACAACAATAATAATGAATGCCGCCAATTTAGCGATAACGGTCACAACGAAACTGAATAATTATCGTTAAATTTGACCAGATATGGACAATATTTTTTAATCAGGTTACGGTTTTATTGGATATTTCGGGACAAATACACCCTAATATATCCTGTTTTCATAAAAATTTATCACATATTTTTGTCGATTTATTAAAGTGCATTTTATGATTTTGATCCTAACTTTAACTGCAGTTGCAAGAGGTCTGTATAATAACTTTCCTAATAAAATGTTAAAATACAGGGTGTTTTTTTAATGCAACAAAGGCATTTTCAGGTATTTACCGTACGTTTTTGGAAAAACTTCGAACACACTCGATTTTTACCTTAACTAGCCCGCGCAGCAATGACTAGAGAATGTTTTCGATGAAAAAACTTTTTTGAGATAACGCCGAAAATGTGTTATTTGGCTGTATTTTGACCTATCTTAGCAATATCGTCATGAAGTCTGATAGTGTGTTTTGTGTGCAGTGGCCGATCCAGGAGAGGGGGCAGAGGGGGCATCCTCCTCCTTGACATAAAGCTTATAATTTTTTGTTTAAAAAAAAATTAAAATAACCAATGCATAGGCCGCAAATTTTTACCAAATATAAAGTTTTTTTTTAATTTTCACTAGTAATACCACTAGAGGTTAAATTTTTTCCGGAAATTTTTTCGAGCTAATGAATATTTTGAAAATTATCCCGAGTCGAAGACGAGGGATAATTTTTTGAATATATTCATTAGCGAGAAAAAATTTACGGATTTAATTTAACCTCGCGTGGTATTCGGTAAGAAAATTTCACACCAAATTGAATAAATTTAAAATTTATTTTTTGACTCACAACAATGCCAATTTTTTCTTCGACAAAACACCAGAAAAACATTTTTGATTGACGTAATTATTTAGTTACTATGGCAACTAATGTTTTGTCATTCTACCTACCTAAATTAAAAACTAAAAGCTGATTTATTATTTTTATGACTACAACAAGAATAGTTTTAAAAAAAATCATTTTTATTTATTCTTACGTTCATGAACAAATTTAGATTCTTCGCAGTTTCAGCACCAATTAGATTAATTTCTACTTATAGAAGTTTCATGAAAATACCAGTTTAGAATGTAAAATATTTTATTCTCTTATTTTATATCAATTTTGGGTTACTACTAAGTGGTAGAAAATTATAATTTTATCAATTTATACATAGATACATAGATAAATTTAGTGTGCATTGCAGTTTGAACAGCAATGGCTTCTCAGCCTTTAAGATGTTAGTTTGTACTTATTGTAGTTACACAGAAATATTATTTCACAAGAAAGAATATCATAATCTTTAATTTTGTAGTAATTTTGAGGTACTACAAGCAGTGGCGCACCCAGGAATGTGTCTTGGGGGGGGCCCGACAGCTACTGAAGCGCGCCCTCAAAAAACTTGCGACCAAAAAAAAAAAAAAAAAAAGGTCATCATGTCTTTTCGCAACTACGCCACTGCTTGGGGTTGGGGGGGGGGGGGGGCCCGAAGTCTCCTGATGTCAAATTTTAAGGTATTTTTCATGTTTTATCATCAAATATATTAAAAATATATTAAAAATTCTAAGGCTTGGGGGGCCCCCCCCCTGGGTGCGCCCATGCTACAAGTGGTAGAAAATACAAAATGTATTAGTTTTTCATATAGGTACAGCAACACGTTTAGTTCGCTTGCACTTTCGTCACCAATGGATTGTTAGCATATCTATATGTTGTTGATTCATACTCATTTTAGTAACACAAAAATACGTTTTTACGATATAAAATATTATATCTGCAATATAAAGGTTACTTGTAGCTACTACATGTGGTAGAAAATTATAATTTTTACGATTTTTTATAAAGGTATATGAACAGATTTAGTTTGGGTCACAGTTTCGCCAGCAATTTTAGCCATATAAATTGTTGATTTCTACTTTTTGTAGTTGCACGGAAATAACATTTTAAGACTCAAAACAGTACATTATTCAATTCTGAATAAGTTTTGTGTTACTACAAATGGTAGAAAATTGCTTTTTTGCGTTTTTATCAATTTCTTATACAGGCTTTATTAGTATATTATTCATAACCATGCAGCGCAAAAATGGTGAATAAAATCGTGTCCAATACTATATACTACTACTTAGATATTTAATTACAGTCGAACCTCTCCAACTCGAACCTCCTCGAACCTTTTAAGTGGTCCCTGCATTTTTATATGTATTTTAGCCTCTTTAACTCGAATTTCTATAACTTGAACTCTCCATAACTCGAACTGTTTTGATTGTCCCTTGAAGTTCGAGTTATAGAGGTTCGACTGTAATTCCATTCAAAGTCCAGCTTTTTCGTCCCTAACAAGAAAGGAGGTAGAAAGGAGGCGTCCGAAAATACGTGTAATGTAATGTATAAAAATCGAATAAATAAATTAAAACCTATTGCCAAAAACATTATCTAGTCATTAAGATGCTGTTGGGTACCCACGAGGAAAACATTCCAACTAAAATTCGTGCGTTGCTATGGTGAGTTCTCAAAAAAACACATTTTAATAGATTAAAAATACTGGTGTGGAATTTTCGCTAAAATATAATTTTTTTCAATTTTTACGCAAGATTTAACTGATTTTGCTTAAATTTTCGCTTGCGTAACATTTTGTTTGCACGTAGTGGCAAACTTTAAAGCTTATTCAAGGCCAACAAAAAAATACAGGGCACGATCCTGAAAAAATCAGCTGTTCTCGGGGGGCTGACTTTTACATTGGGTATTACGTCAGACGTTTTTTTACGATATTTTCAAAATGGCACTACAGATTTCCGCGAAATTTCAGTGAAATATTCTCAGACACCATCCCGATATTTCACTAAACTTTTTAAGGATGCAAGATGATTAAAAGATTAAAATCTTCAAAATTTAGCATTCCTTATTTTGAATTCAAATTACCCGGCATGTACCGCCAAGGCCAACACAAAAATTGAGGCCACGACCCTGAAAAAATCAGCTGTTCTCCCGGGGCTGAATTTTACATTGGGTCTTATGGGAGGTCAGAGGTTTTTTTATGATATTTTCAAAATGGCACTACAGATTTCCGAAAAATTTCAGTGAAATATTCACAGACACCATCCCGATATTCCACCAAAGGTTTGTAACGAAGCAACATGATTAAAAGGTTAAAATCTTCAAGATTTTGCATTCCTTATTTTGAATTCAAATTACCCGCCATGTACCACATGCCAACTGTTATATTTGACATATATTTGACTTTGTCACTGTGATTGTCAAATTCGCTTCTGCTTTAAACTTAATTTTTGTGTGAGCTAATGAAGCGGCTATGAAAAATTAGGGATTACCATACATTTAAAAAAAATTGTTCTGCCAGAATAAAGTAAAAACAATCTCAAAAACGGCTTTATTTAAAAAAAAATCAAATATTCATGAACCGTCATTCCAACTTCAATATTTTAAAGACAATCAGCTGTGTCGTAACATGACCATCAAAAAAAAAATCAGCCCCGGATGTGACGTCAACAAAGTGGAGGATCGTGGCCCGTCCATTTTGATAGCCCTGGCTTATTCTTATTCAATCTCGCAAAAAAAAATTGTTTTGTTTCTTGCTTGGCCCCTCCCCCCGCACATTCTGGATCTGCCACTGTTTGTGTTTGAATGTCTGTGCGGCCCACGATAGCTCCTAAATCGCTGAAGCTTTTTTCTTCTAATTAGCATAGGTATTTGCCAATATTTAGTATATTATTAGCTCACACTACTACTATACTATAGTAGTGTGAGCTATACTATAAAAAAAAAGTTGCTCCGATTTCAAAAATTTTTATATATCTTTGCGTTTCAGATGATTTTGAAACTTTTTTGTTGCGCCGTCTGTCTGTCTATCTGTCTGTATGTCTGTCTGTAACGACCAACGCGCATAACTCAAAAACCGCTTGCCCGATTTTAATGAAATTTGGTACCTACGCTGGGTTTTGGGTCCAGATGGTCCCATTTAAAAATGAACAAAATCCACCAAACACAAGCCAAATAAAAGGGTGGGGGTATATTTCAAAAATTAGAGTTTATGTAAAAATATGGCGTGTGTGATATCAAACGAAAGGTAATTGCGTCTGGAGTTAAATAAAATACATTTTACTTTAAAAAAAGGATGAAGGTAAATTTAAAAAAATAGTGTTTATGTGGAAATATGGCGTGTGTGATATCAAACGAAAGGTAATTGAGTCTGGAGTTAAACAAAATACATTATAGTTTAAAAAAAAAGGTGGGGGTACATTTGAAAAATTAAAGTTTAAGTCAAAACACGGCTTGTGTGGTATCAAACATACCTAGTCTGAGCTTAGGTGCCCATAGATTGGCAGAGTATTAGCTCACACATATACTATACTATAGTAGTGTGAGCTATGGTGATCCTAATTTTTTCGAAAAAAAAAAGTTGCTCTGATTTCAAAACTTTTTATATATCTTTGTGTTTCAGATGATTTTGAAACTTTTTTGTTGCGCCATCTGTCTGTCTGTAATGACCAACGCGCATAACTCAAAAACCGCTTGGCCAATTTTAATGAAATTTGGTACCTAGGCTGGGTCTTGGGTCGAGATAGTCCCATTTAAAAATGAACAAAATCCACCGAACACAAACCAAATAATAGGGTGGGGGTAGATTTCAAAAATTAGAGTTTATGTGAAAATATGGCGTGTGTGATATCAAACGAAAAGTAATTGAGTCTGCAGTTAAACAAAATACATTTTAAGTTATTTAAAAAAAAAAGGGTGGGGGTATATTTTAAAAATTAGAGTTTAAGTGAAAATATGGTGTGTGTGATATCAAACGAAAGGTAATTGAGTCCGGAGTTTAACAAAATACATTTTAGTTTTTTCTTTTTTTTAAGGGTGGGGGTAGATTTCAAAAATTTGAGTTTAAGTCAAAACATGGCTTGTGTAGTATCAAACAAAAGGTAATTTAGTCTGGAGTTGAATAAAATATATTTCAGTTTTTACTTATATTAGCTCACACATACACTATAACTATAGTACCTAGTGTGAGCTTAGGGGCCCATATATTGACAGAGTATTTTTTAAGTTTTACAAATTTGCGGGTTTTGTCAATTACTCGGTTAGTTAAAACACAAATGTTTCGGCGGCCGGTTTATGTTCACGCACAAGCGTTTACCATTATTTTAAGTTTTTTCCTATTTTTAATTCCCTCCCGCGCATTTCCTTCTTACCTGCAATTATCTAAATATATTTGGGCAAATTGAACGCAATGCGCAGGATCTTAAAAAGGATATAAATTTTCCGTTCTTCCTTACCTTCAACAAAAGTGAAATTTTTTTCGGTGTTTTAAACGAGAGCTAATGACTAACTAGTGCTACCTACACTCAGGCGCGGATCTGGGTCAAAATCTAGGGGGGGTAATAGTCGACGAATTGTTCTTTTTTGTAATATATTTTTTTTTCTAGGGAGGGGGGTAAATCTTTTGTTTTCCCTTATTTTATTAGGAAAATGTGCATTTCTTTTTTCTAAGGGGGGGTAATTGACCCGTGACCCCCCCCCTCAAATCCGCGCTTGCCTACATTCAAGTTGATAATGGTGATGCTGTGAATATCGCCTTGTAGAGAAGAAGCAAGAAAATCGACTCGGTAAGTGCCCTAGAAATAAGCAGTTGTAGATTTCCTTAAACGAACCTTTGGCATAACGTTTACCCATCCTTTCCGGTCAATGTTACGCAGTTAATTCCTTTCCTACAGTCCGCTCTTCCTACCTGCTGCGTGAACACATATTAAACAATTAAACTATATAAACAACTTTATTAAAATCATAAACACTCTAAATTATAAAGGACATACTTTATTAACTCAGGGATGCACCGAACACAAAACCCTTGATTAACACACTACAAGAAAGTGGGAGATAAATAAACCTATGCATTTAATCCAAGTATATCTTACGGTTAAATAACAAAATAAATGGTATTTTTGCCATTTATAAAATTTAATTTTTTTTTTATTTTAATAATATTTTTTTAAAACAAATAATTTTGTTTTACATAAGGTTGGTTTATTGTTATTGAAAACATTGTTTTTCTTGTATTAAAATTATTTTATTTCTAGGTCAGCTATTGCAAAGTGTTATCAACCAACCAACAAATTTCTTCCACAAACAGTTTAATCAACCAAGCAGCCATTCTACCATTAAAGTCATTAGATCAGCCAAGCAGCCATCATCACTACAATTGACGTCTTTTTACCGTCGCTGTGCAAACCTGCAATTGGACACTTCTTTCCAAATTCAATACAGAGTCTGCTGTTAACCCTTAGTTTCAAAGATGGCTAATGTGGAAACTCAGCTCTTGCTGCGTGTCTAGTGTTTATTTAACACTATGGAGGAAACGGTTTGGTTTGGACACTCCCTTAATTTATTTACGTTAACTTAAATCATTTTTTTTTGTCTCCACAAATTTCTGCATAAGCGTGTATATAATATATACCTTAATGTAGTAGTTTTCAAACAATGTGTGTTAAAATTATATATTTCTATATATTTTTCGGTTTATTTGTCAATTTTATTCTGCCCTCATTTAGTTTAAGTTATCGTTGTTATTAAGCTGCACTGATATTCTGATTCTTTCAGTACTGTTTGGAATCTACTGATCGTTCACCATGTTTGTTGCTGACTACAGTGTTGCTGTTTTGTTCCAGAATGGAACTTCAAGTTTTTTCCAGCGAGAATGTTTGTTGACCATCAGATATCCAGAGAAGAAAAATGGAAACGAAGAGCGTTATAGTTTAAATTTGTGTTGTCTGCACTACTTAATGCTTGTTGTTATAAACCATTTTATTTCGACTTGCGTTTAAAAAAAATTGTTTATACTTAATCAGGGGGAAGTAATGTAACAAAACAAAATTTGAGCATAAATGGTATTTTTCCATTTATAAGTTTTTAAATATTTTGAATTAAATATTGTTTTTGACACCAACAAGCATTAATTATATGCAAGACTAGGTTAAGATTAAGTAAAATTTATGGCAACTCCGGCGACTTGTTTTTTGGCATATTTTCAGGTTAGCTGTATTTTTATAATAGTTGTATTCGGCTGGTATGTCCTTTGAGCCACTAACATCAAAATAATTCATATTTTGTAACTGGAAATTTGGTAAACTATTTTCAACTTTTAAAAAACACACTGTATGATTTTAACTTTATCGATTTTCTGAGTCCACGCATCTTTGAATTGCGGTGGTATTTTGTCTCTTTGTCTTTCTCGCCAATGCGAGAGGGCTTAAGTTTCAAAGCACGGCAACGGCAGGCCAGGAATGTCTTGGACAAGAAAAACGTTAAAGACAGCTTAGATTTTAGACCAATCAGCTAGCGGCAAGCTAAGAAAGCCTAGAGAGCCGGGTACTGAAACTTTCGAAAGTCGGGAGGGAAATCACTCTTTAGTTGCGCTTCGCTTGGTTCGTTACGCTTTCGTTCTCACTTCTTAAGGGGGGTTTTATTTCAACTGGGGAAATTTATCAATTATTTTAACATTGTATAAAACTGTTAACTTTATTATTCATAATTATTTTAGTCTTTTCTTTTGGAGTTTATTAATTTTAAAGCTTTTAATTATTACTGTTTCCAGTGTTTTGAAATAATGTTTTTACTGTTTTATGGTTTTTTAACAACAAAATACAAACCATTCGTTGCCCTAAAATCCCAAACCTAAACAGTAATATTAACTAAATTAAACAGTTGATTGAATATTTTCACCTGTTCAATCAACGTTTAAAATGTTGATAAATAAATATATTTACAACAAACATACAAAAGGTGTATAAAACCTAAAAGTTTAAGAAGGGTAAATATTTGAATATAAAAGTTCAATAGTACAAAAAAAAATTGATATTTAAATAATAAATATTAGAAGTGAAAGTGTGAAGCTACAAGAAGAAAATTGAAAAGGTATGTATGATATTCCTACATTATTTTTACATTCGAGAAAAACGTTTATAGCATACTTTTTCTCCAAGAATCGTCAAATTCCCTTTCGAGAACAAACAAGTAATAACATTTAATCTTTTTATAATTTATATAAGTTGTTGCCTAAGTTGGTAGCTCAACCACTGTCACACACAGCCGCCTGTTACACTGTGAATGTTTTTGTATGTTAAAGGTATGACACTCCAAAGTCAAATTATAGTAATATGGGAATGCACTTACCCCAACTCACCCTAAAAGAGGCTTTTTCAAATATTTTCTGTACGTTTTTGGAACCCTCGAACAAGTCGATTTTTTTTAAAGGGGAACATATTTTGGCTCTTTTGAAATGTTTGTAGAAGGCACACCCTTTGAGCGGTTAACCTAAATACGTTAGAGCATAAATATGGGGCGTACATATATGCATTCTCACATGCGATGCTTGAAGCCAGGACCCCTATTTAATTCTTAATGTTCCTTTTTTGGATAGACAGGATTTCGTTTACTGCGCATGCGTCAGTGTTGGTAGTTTTGAAACATAATCCGTTCCGCCACCACATTATTTGACAATTGTCAAAATTTTAAGGTTCTGTCTATTATTTTTTTCTAAAAATTAGTTGATTGGGTGAAAATTTATCAAATTGCGGATTAAAATTGTAGTTTTTCTAAAATTAATTGTGCAAATTTGTGGACACCATGAAGAATGTTTAATAGCATCTTTAAAGCACTCTTAACTTTATTAACAAATTATAAAGAAAAATACAAGTACCTACCTATAGAATGGCACTCATTTCACACTATTTCTCATTTTTCACAGAAAAAAAAAACATAATTTTACAGGACAAACGCAACACACTGCAAAATGTTAATAAACAACAAATTTGGCGTTCACCCACATAGTAGCTGTGTGACAAAATATCAAAATATATGCATGCGCACTTAAAAATTTGCGTCTGTGAATTTAAATTTGCTATTGTTTCCAAAGCAAGCTATGAGTGATTCACTTTTCGATTTTTTGAACACGTATTTCGTCGTTGATCTCACTGACTTAACTCATTTAATGTAATTTTACAAGAAAGCAATTTCAAGTTTTATTGAAAGTTTATATTGGATTTATATCACTAAAAATGTTCTTGAATCTAATGATTTTTGTGCTATTTAAAGGATTTTTATGAGCTACGACACTTTGTGAGATGAGAGAACGACACAAATAAGGTAGTATTATCACGGATCACCTAACAAACAGATAGGGGACTCAGGTGATGGGGGGTGCTACGCGCATCTTTCACGCAGCCTGCCATGTTGGGGTCAACCACTCCAGAGGCGCATTCTGTATTTCAATATTTTTTAAACTTTTAGTGCTTTTAGTAGTAGTGTTGAGCATTAGTGGTGGGTAGATGTAATTTTTGTGTTTGTTATATGTAATTTTTGATTTTAATCAATGGGAATGGTTTGTGCCGTAAGAGACTGTAAATCCACGCGACGGTATACCCTTAATCGAGGTTATTTTCGATTTCCGCAGGATCCTATAAGGTAAGCTTATACATTATTTTATCTCTCGATTTTTTAAAAACTTTTGTCATATCCTATACAGGGTGTTCAATAATTAAATGTCCTATGAGATGAATCTGTAAATGATTTAAGTACAAAGAGTTCTTAGGGACATATGGATCTGCAACCCCTTTGATTTTGTTTTTTTATTTTTTTTTATGCTTTTGCAGGATTTTCTTTTATTTATCTCAAATTTGAGATGATTTAAGTACAAAGAGTTCTTAGGGACATATGGATCTGCAACCCCTTTGATTTTGTTTTTTTATTTTTTTTATGCTTTTGCAGGATTTGTTTTATTTATCTCAAATTTGAGATAAATAAAACAAATCCTGCAAAAGCATAAAAAAAAATAAAAAAACAAAATCAAAGGGGTTGCAGATCCATATGTCCCTAAGAACTCTTTGTACTTAAATCATTTACAGATTCATCTCATAGGACATTTAATTATTGAACACCCTGTATAGGATATGACAAAAGTTTTTAAAAAATCAAGAGATAAATTAATGTATAAGCTTACCTTATAGATCCTAAAAAACAACATATAAACTATGCTTTGTTTAGAAAGTTTTTGGTGTTTTGTATAAAACAGCGTAAGCTCAGTTGTAGAAAAGGGAAGTTTGTAGATTGGTATTTTGATCCTTAAATTAAGCACAGGTTCACAAGATAAAAGGTTAGGGGACAATTCGCCGCAGCCGATTCACCGCGGCCGATTCGCCGCGGCTGATTGTCCGCGGCCCGTTTTGCCGCGGGGACAATTCGCTGCTAATCGAATTGCCACGGGGACAATTTGCCGCGGGAACAATTCGCTGCGAGATTTTTGTTTCATGATATTACCATTGTTTTATTTACCTTGAATTTATATAATATTTTTTTATAAAAGTAATGTTTTAAAACTTTCCAACTAGGTATTTGGTGGTAACTATACAATTCAGCATTTTTTTAATTGGAAAAAATAAATAAAATGGCGAATGTAGAATGGCAGTTTTTGCCATTTATGAACCGATATGCATCAAACTAGAAACTTTAAGATCTTTCCGGGCGTTGATTATTATTTTTAACTTAAACTAAAAAAAATCAAAATAGCAACCGACCTGAAACACCTTCAAGTTTCGAATTTGATGCATATCGGTTCATAAATGGAAAAATCCGCCATTTTGTATCTCCATTTTGATTTTTTAAAATTTAAGATAAAAATAATGATCAGCGACCCTAAAAATCTAATCAGTCCGAGTTAGATACAAATCCATTCATAAACGGGAAAATCCGATATTTTCCTAATAAAAAAAATATTGAATGTATACTAACCATCAAATATGTAGTTGAAAAGGTTTGAAAAAAGTTATGGTCAAACAAATATATATGAAGTCAAGCTAAATACAACTGTTTAAACAATTCCCAATGGTTGTGCGTGCAAGGGCTGAAAAATAACGGAATTTCCTTCGATAGGTCGCCGGTATTGGCTTCACAAGCACATTTAAAAATAACTGTCGGTATTGACGATTGAAAATGGAAAGTTACGATACATATGGAATTTTATATGAAAAGGCACCTACCTCGGACTCTCTTGCAGCTCCAGTCGACGTTTAAACGTCCAGTTTTTTCACCTCAAATTCACTTTTTTCGGGAACGTTATTTTGCTAGTGTCTTGTTGTGACGGTGGTTCTTTGCGCACTCATGGCGGCGCTGCTTGTCTTCCACGTGTCCGGTGCCGTGAAACCCCATATGCATATTTTAGAGCGCGAAAATTTAAATTATTTTAAACGCGCAGAAAAGGAAAAGAAAATGAAAATTAGGAAATTTCTTGCTTGCACCAACATTTTCCGGCCGCCAAAACACGTGTGTTTTTACTTAGTTAAGAAAAGGAAAGGAAAGAAAAATTAAATAGTATTCGCCTATTAGCAATTAAACGATACAATTTAACATTAACCCAAATATGCATTAAATTATGCATGTAAATTAAAATTAAAAGAAAAGAAAAAATACTTAGAAAAAATTAAGAAAGAAAAGAAAATTTTGCCTTATGCGTCGGGCATAGGCAAAGGACATAGTTTCACTACTGGTCGACGATATGTTCCTGTAGCTGTTTTAACGGTCACAACACGAATATGACCGTCTGAGCCAGGGTGTACGTCGACAATTCGCCCAACAGCCCATTGCAATGGCGGTTTTTGTTCATTCTTTACCACGACTAAAGTATTTAGTTTAATATTGTTAGAAGCCTCTGTCCATTTAGAACGCTGTTGCAAGGTGTTTAGGTACTCCAAGTTCCAGCGTTTCCAAAAATCGGACTGGAGCCTTTGCACCAGCTGCCAGCGGGACAGGGTGTTCAACTTGGAATCAGAAAATTCGGGTTCTGGTACGGAATTCAACGGTTCCAGGGTAAGAAAATGACCAGGGGTCAGTGGAAGAAAGTCATTCGGATCCATACTTTGGGCATATAGAGGCCGGCTGTTTAGTATGGATTCGACCTGACACAAAAAAGTAAAAAACTCTTCATAGGTTAACCGTTGCTCACCTATTACACGTTTTAAATTTGCCTTGGTGGATTTAACTCCTGCCTCAGCTAGTCCGTTTAGGTGCGGACTACCAGGACTTGAAAAATGCCAGGTAATTTTTAGACTATGACATGCTTCCTGGGAGTACTGTTTGAGTAAACGATCAGCTCCCAAGAACGCGCTACCACAATCTGAGTAAATGTCAGAGATTCTTCCTCTTCTTGCCACAAATCTCTTAAAAGCCGCAAGAAAGGTAGGGGTGGAAATATCGGAGGTAAGTTCTAGGTGAACTGCCTTTGTTGCGGAGCAGACTAAGACAAGAATATAACCTTTGGATACCTTTGCACCTCGGTACTTTCCCATTGTAATTGGAAAGGGACCACAATAATCTATGGCAACATGTGAAAATGCCTTTACTTGAGAGATGCGTTGAGCAGGCAAGTTGCCCATGATTTGTACGGAAGGTTTAGGATTTAATCGATAGCATAAAATGCAATGAGAAGTTACGCTCTCGATTGCATAGCGAGGGGAAAGGATCCAAAATTGTTGTCTCAAGAGGTAATGCAACGTTTTTTGACCGGGATGACAGTACCTTTTGTGAGTGTACTCAATGACAAGTTGAGTAAGACGGTGAGAACGTGGTAAAAGTAAAGGGTGTTTTGCTGAATAAGAGAGTTCGGAAGAATGTGGTAATCGACCCCCCACTCTTAAGCAGCCTTGTGTATCTAGAAAAAGTGAAAGTTTACGAAATTGTTTAGGAAGTAGCTTTGCGTCATTTAAACGTGAAATGAGATCAGCAAAGATGGAACGTTGAACATGCCGAACGAGAACAATAAGAGAATGTTGAAGTTCTACTTCGGTAATATTTTCGTTAGGATATTTAGATTTCTTTTCGGTAAGGCGAAAAGTATAGGAAATTATGCGTTGAATTTTCTCTAGGGAAGAGTAACGAGAAAGAAAAGTATCAAGCATGTGTGGTTCAACTGTGCATGTTTGAAATACTGATTTTCGTTCTTCCAGAATAACCTCGTTTTCCGGAGGGTCTGGACAGCGAAAATCATCAGGCCAGCTCTCTTTTGGTAGCCTAAGAAAACAAGGACCTTCCCAATACAAGTCATGTTTGACAAGTTGATTAGGCATAAGACCGCGCGAAGCACAGTCGGCTGGATTTAGCGCTGATGGAATATATTTCCAGGCCGTAGGAGAAATGGTTTCTTGAATGTGACAGATACGGTTTGCCACAAACGTTTTAAACCTGTGAGGTGAAGCCGCCAACCAGCATAGAACCACTTGGGAATCACACCATGCACAGATTTGGTTGAAGTTAAGAATATCTGAATAAGTGTTTTGAATAAAGGAAATTAGGTCGCAAAGTAAAGTGGCACCAAGAAGCTCCAGTCGCGGAAGACTGACTGTTTTCACTGGTGCGACCTTAGATTTGGCCATTACAAGAAAGGTATGGATTTCTCCGGATACTGACTCCATTCTGAAATAGACCGTAGCCGCGTAACCTATCATAGAGGCGTCTGAAAAGCCGTGAAGTTCAATGCTACGTGGTTGATCAATGGAAAGGCGTCTAGGTAAATGAATATTTGAAAGATTTGGAAGTTCGGTTCGAAATTGATTCCAAACATTTACGATATGCGGAGGAGGCTGAGAATCCCAGTCCAGCTTCTCCTTCCACAGATCTTGCATGAGATGCTTAGCAAGTAAAGAAACGGGAGAACAGAAACCTAAGGGATCAAAAATTTTCATGATTTGAGATAAGATACCTCGCTTGGTGCATGGTTTATCTTCTGGTACGACCAAGTAGGTAAACGAATCTGAGATAGGATTCCATTGGAGACCTAATATTTTTACAAAATTAGGTTCGGATTTGTCGAAACGAATGGACATTTGTGTTTCTGATTCTGAGAATGAGGAGAGAAGTTCCGGACTGTTGCTCGCCCATTTTTTAAGTTCAAACCCTCCTAGGCGCAACAGGGAGATTAACTCCGACTGAAGTTCTTTGGCAGAGGCCACAGAATCCTGCCCAGTGAGCACATCGTCGACGTAAATGTCTTTAAGAAGCACCTTGGAAGCATTAGGATACCTTTCAGACTCAAGTTTAGCTAGTTCTTGTATAGTACGAATAGCTAAGTAAGGTGATGACTTAAGTCCATAAACAACTGTTCTTAAGGAGTAGGTTTGGACAGGATCATCCTCAGAAAATCTCCATAGAATATTTTGATAACGCGTGTGCTCAGGAATAATTAAAATCTGTCGGAACATTTTTACTATGTCAGTAACAAAGGCTACAGCATGAATTCGAAAATTAAGTAGAATTTCACGCACATCATTTTGCAGTTTAGGACCTGCGCACAACGTCTCGTTGAGTGAGACACCTCTGGGACTACGTTGAGACTCATCAAAGACCACTCTTATCTTCCCAGTGTTCCAGACACTGTGATGAGGGATAAAGTAGGAATTATCCAAGACATCTTTAGATATAGGCGTAGGAATAGGTATCATGTGACCAGTGTCTAAATAATCTTGCATAAAATCTTTGTAAGCTTGATAATTAGCTGAGTCTTTGAGAAGTCTAGCTTCCTGAAGCTTGAAACGTTTTAAAGCGATTGGATAGGTGTCACCCAACTGGGGTTCTAAGTTTATGAAAGGTAATGGAACGACGAATCTACCTGATTCGTTGCGTGAAACTGATTGTGAAAATAATTTTTCGCACATAATATCCTCAGGACTGTGATGAACCTTATGTGGAACCTGCTCTATCTCCCAGAAGCGCTCTAGGCAGATATCCAGAGATGGTTCGATGGAAGTGTAACAGCTTATGAGTGATTGTGGATTTTGTTGCTTTGAAGTTTCAACTTTACCAATCAGCACATAGCCAAAGATGCTATTAAAAGCACTAGGTTGTCCACGCTCTCCGTGGATAACTCCCTCTTGTAAGAGATGCGGAAAAAGTTCACAACCTACTAGGACATCAATGGAACTTGGTATATGGAAGTTTTGATCAGAAAGTTTGATATTGCGAATGTGATTCCACTTGCTCGAGTCGACAGCGCAAGAAGGAATCTCTGTACAAAGTTTTGGAAGTACTAAAGCCTCAAAATCAAAGGTAGGTCCCGCTTGACCTTGAGGTTTGATAAGACATTTCGTCTTACCTTTGGTATTGGAAGATGTCATTTGATTTAAGCCTTGAATAGAAGTAGAAAAGAAGCTTTTCGAAAGACCTAAACGATTTAGACATTTTTCTGAAATAAAGTTTGCCTCTGAGGCAGAATCGAGTAAGATACGAACTGGTTGGTAATGTCCCCTTGAGTCTAACATGTCAGCTACAACGGTAGAAAGTAGAAAAGTGGAATTTTTGGAAATCATTGTCGCATGACAGTTTGTGGAATGGCTTCCTGACATAGGGGTGCTATTGGAATTGGAAAGTGGAATATTAACGTTCTCTGGAGGATAAGAATCAACACTCACAGAGGGCGCTACTGGTTGTGGAACGTGAAGAAGACTGTGGTGCCTAGCTCCACACGTAAAGCAGTTGTAGGAGGAGGGGCAATTCACGGTCTGGTGAGCAAAATGTAAGCAATTTTGACATAGATTCACCTGCCGAACATAACCCATCCTTTCCTGTGGACTTTTGTTTTGAAATTCGATACATTTCGATAATGCGTGATTCGAAGAACATAGGTAGCATTTTATTTTTGGATTAAAAGTTCTGTTCTGATTATTTTGTATTTGAGGGTTGCTGCGTTGATTGCTATTTTGTAAAGTATTTTGTTGATTTCTTGAATTTGAACTTTGATTTGAAATAGTTGTATTGAAAGCAGAAGGTGAATTAAAACTGTTTCTCTGAAAACTGTTCTGTTGAGAATTACGCGTAGTTTGAGGTTGTCTAGGGGTTTGATTTTGCCTACTAAAACTGGGCATTTGCACTACAGATTCGAGCGCAACGCAATGATTTTCTATAAACGTGTAAAGATCAGGTTAGGACGGAATTTCTGAATTGTTTTTCTCTCTACTATAGTAAAGTTCGAAATCAGTCCTCATCTTGACTTCAAGTTTTGAGAGCATCATGTTAAAAGTAAGAAAGTCCCATTCTTTTGTAGGAAAACCAAGCTCATTTAAGATGGCTAGATTCTCAGAAAATGTATCCAACATGGAACGTAATTCTTTCCCAGAACTGGATTTAGTTGAAAGAAAGTTAATAGCATTCAAAGCGGTAGTAGCAATAATTCGTTTATTTTGATACCTCTTTACTAAGGTTTCATACGCAATGTGATAATTGCTATCTGCGAGGGGAATGGTTTTTACTAGAGAAAGGGCTTCATTCAGAACAGAACTCCGCAATTGTTGAAATTTCTCTATATCACTTAAATCAGAATTTTGATGTACCATGACTTTAAATAAGTCAAACCAGTGTTGCCAGTCTTTATAATTACCATTGAAAATTGGCAACCGTGGTTGTGGAAATGATCTTGTATTTGACCTCTGAACAATATTTTGTTGGTTAGGGTTGCCTACGTAATTGACAGGGTTGGCCCTAAAAAGGTCGTAGTAAATACCCTTACATTCATAATAAAGGTTGTCAAAGTCTTTTCTAGTTTTATCCTGCTCGTCAAATGAAAGTTTAAACTCTTCGAGAGAGCCAATAATTTGGTTATGAAAATTATAGAATTGAGCATGACATTCTTCGACGTCTTCATATCTGGATTTAAACAAAAAGTGAAACGCTGTATCCGACTTCGCTTTCAAAGCTACCTCGTGAGCTTCCGCCATTTGGTTGAAGCTCAAAAGCCTTTTGTCGCAAAGTTTTTTCTGTTTTTGCGTAGACATTTTTGTTTTTGAAAGTTAATTTGTTTTTAAAATTACCCAAAAAAATGCTTAAAATATAGCTTAAAATATAACCCGAATTTTAGCAAAAATTAAACAATTTTATTATTTTATTAACTTTTTTCGAAAATTTTGAAATGAAATGTTTGTAAGTTTGTCTGTATGTTATTATTTGAACATATCCCTTAAAAAAAACTTTTATGTCTCACCAAGGATTGAACCCCGCACCTTTCGATTCCAAGTCGCACACTCTGTGCATACGACTAGCGGTCCGTCTGAAAGTTTTTAACAAACCTCGGTATTTGAAGAAACAACGCGCGCAACGTGAGACCTTGGTGACGACGAAACACTTGCACCTGCGCGTTAACGCCGCGACACCTGTAAAATCGATAATTAGAAAAGTAGGTGGAAGAACCGCCTTAAAATTTTCACTTTCGGCGTATTGACGCCACTTTTACTGAAAATGTAATGAACAAAGCGATCAACTTTCTTTGATGAACTAGTAAACTATACGAAATATGTGCATTGACTATAGGTATTTTTGAACGGTAATAAACACTTCGATCAACTTTGAAGGAACATATCCCCAACGGGTGGTCAAACAATATGGTCTGTTTCGAATTGAAATTGAAATAAATTTTGAAATTTGAAATAGAAAATAGAAATTTGGAATTTTTGTAGGAAATTGCTGAACCACAGGAGTCTAGGTAGTTTGGAAAACTATTAATTTGGGTCGAAGGGCCATTAAATGTGCGTGCAAGGGCTGAAAAATAACGGAATTTCCTTCGATAGGTCGCCGGTATTGGCTTCACAAGCACATTTAAAAATAACTGTCGGTATTGACGATTGAAAATGGAAAGTTACGATACATATGGAATTTTATATGAAAAGGCACCTACCTCGGACTCTCTTGCAGCTCCAGTCGACGTTTAAACGTCCAGTTTTTTCACCTCAAATTCACTTTTTTCGGGAACGTGATTTTGCTAGTGTCTTGTTGTGACGGTGGTTCTTTGCGCACTCATGGCGGCGCTGCTTGTCTTCCACGTGTCCGGTGCCGTGAAACCCCATATGCATATTTTAGAGCGCGAAAATTTAAATTATTTTAAACGCGCAGAAAAGGAAAAGAAAATGAAAATTAGGAAATTTCTTGCTTGCACCAACAATGGTAATATCATAAAACAAAAAATACGTGAATTGTCTCCGCGGCGAATTGGACCGCATCGAATTGGCCGCGGCGAATTGTCCCCTACCCATAACCCCCATTAATAAAAACAGAAAATAGTCATTTTAGCACTAAATTTATTAAAATTTTTAAAACAGATTTTTGGGTAATAGCTTTCAAAATTTTAAGTATTTTTTAAATAATTTTAAAACTTAATTATTACCGTTTTGGTAATGCACAATTCCACAAAATTTTAATGGTCTGTTATAATTTTTAAGAAACAAAAAAACATCGAAAAAAAATGCTAAGTTTAACACCCTGTAAAAACAAAGAGGTCTAATAAAGTGTAATGTGAAAAAAATCTTTGTTTTGACTATTTCCACAACCCCTTAAAGTTTCATGCATCATTTAAATTACAGTCTGTATATTAAACTGTTATATAACATTTGGTCAAGAGTTTTTGACACAAATTTGTTATAATTTTTTATTATACTACTATTTACACTTTTAAGAATACATATAAAACAACTATTTTTGTTAAAAATTAGATTTTACTTAATTTTAAAATAATAGTTTACCGTGAAGCAATTTTCTGCGAATTGTAAAGATTGTTTGGTCACCCTGTATCTCCTTAAACTTAAAATTTTTCGAAAAAACTAATAAATAATATCTGATTCCAGTAAATTAAGATATTACTCTACAATGTCAAACTTCTTGTATTTAAAATTCGCAATTTTACTCCTCTTGAAACTTAATAAATATTATCCCAATAAAACAAAAAAAGCAATCAATTTTTTTGTTTTTGTCTTTGGCTGTACGCTGTAAACGACAACATGCTAACGTATTGTGGACGAAGAAGTGTGTGCTTCCCCTATCTCTCATTCAATAGAACACATTATTTCCATAGTCCCCTGCAGAGGACAACATATAATTTTTTTACGCGGCCCAGACTCATTTCATTCATTTTAGCTCCCATTTTTAGCAGTACAAAACTATTTCAATGTTTTTATTGTTTCTGACAGTAAATATATTTTTTCGCATCAACAATCTGAAACATTCATATTTTATGATAAATTTATTTTAGTCCGGCTCTGAGTTTGATTCCCAACACTCAGCCATCGTTGAATTCTCCGAGATCAAAGAACGCCAGCCGGCTTATTTATCTGTTTGTTAAGGTGATCCGTGGTATTATGGTCATTTCAAAGCTGCATTTTTTTGAGATACGTCAGTTTGTAAGATCAACGACGATTTATGCTCTAACGTATTTGGGTTAACCTTACGAACTGCGGATCTACTTTAATTTTAAGATTAAAAATACGTATCACTTAAAATATTTATTTATTTAACAATAATTATTAAATCAAATTAAATAAAGTTACTATATTATAAACAAACTTATTAAAATAATAACAACTCTGTATGATAAAGGATACACTTTATTAACTCTGGAATGTACCGTATACAAAACCCTGGATTAATCCACTTCAGGAAAGGAGGAGATAGAAATTTAATCCATGTTTATCTTACGGTGCATATGGGTATAAAATAACAATTGAAAGAAAAAAAAATACAGTCGATTTCAGTCTGAAACAAATAGCAGTCTAAAATATGAACAATTTTAAATTAAATCCATATTGTTAGTTACTACTCATACACAGACTGGTTTTCTATTACCCATATTCATTCTTCGAGTACCGCATTCCACTATATATTGCGTGTGTGGACTTTGAAAAAGCTTTCGATAGCATTGAGCACTGGGCAGTGAAAGCATCTTCAATTAATAGCCGAATATAGCAAAGCAACAAAATGAATCAAAATCCACAGCGAAAACGGCGCTCTTCAAAAATCTTGCGACCAAAAAAAAAAGATCATCATGTCTTTACTTTTCTTTGACGTCCTCTCAATTTGCTGTTGCCGGCCCTGCTACTTAATAAAGCTTAGGGCGCTTCGCACACCCATGGGGCGCCAGTACCCTCGGGGCGGGGGGGGGGGTTCGGTTCGGTTCGGTTCATTCGGCGACAAACCGAACCCCCCCCCCCCCCCCCCCACGCTACGCCACTGTATATACCTGGGACAAATTATTAAACGAAAAAAAGAAAACCAAGAGACGAGTAAGATTGGCCTGGACAGCATTCGGTAAATTAAGCTACATATTAAAAAATCAAAAATATCCTCAGTACCTCAAAACGAAACTGTATAACCAATATATTATTCCTGTACTTACCTGTGGATCCCAGACCTGGACACTTACAAAATCAAACATGGATAAAGTAACCAAAGCACAAAGATCTTTTAAAAGATAATTGTTACATGTAAAGCTAACAGATAAAAAGGAATGAATGAATAAGAAATAAAACAAATGCAAGGAATGTCAGAGGAGAAGTAGCAAAATTAAAATGGAAATTTGTCGGTCATAATATCAGACAGAAAGACGATCGATGGAACAAAATGTATTGTAAACTGGAGACCTTGGGAAAATAAAAGAAGTAGAAAAAGTTCCCAAATGAGATGGGCGGACGATTTGAAGAAACATGCGGGAACTAGCTGGATGAGCACGGTGACAGACAGGGAAGAGTGGAAGATATTGTGGGAGGCCTATGTCCAAAGATGGATCGAAGAAGGCTAAATAGATAGATAGATATTCAATCTTCAAGTTTACCTCTTTTTCTTCCTTGTGATAATAATAATTGTCCACGTTTTGGAAGGAAACAAAAAAGAGAATAAATTTTTGTTAAGCGGGCTCCACACAAGCAGTTTTTAAATTACTTTTAGTATTGTTTAGTATCTATATGTTGCCGTTCTGTGCAAGAAAGTTTTTACAATACAGTTTGGAACATTAACATTTAAAACAGTTTACACGACGTAGTTATGAAATAAAGTAAGTTTTAAAAATGCTCTATAGCATGCATTTTAGCCTATTTTCCTAATAGTTTTGTCACCCTGTATAATACTTAATTTCCTAAACTTGCCTTTAGCATATAAAAAAATTAGATCAATGCACTCTGCTAAACAAGATTTAACAAAAAATACTAGTAGATTGTCTACACAAATTACCCATACTAAACACAAAACAACTTAACTAAAACTATAAGAAAAATGATAAAGGAAAATAAAAGAAAGAGTCAAGAAATAAAAGTTGAAAGAGTTCTAGAAAATAACAGAAATATGAAATGTCTAAGGCACTCTAGGTAAATATGAAATAATTAAAATAAAGGATATGAAGGGCATAGAAACTAACGTTAAAGAGGATATTTTAAATATCACACAACTATTCTATACAGAATTATACCAAACAAAAAGGGAACCATCGCGAGAAACCATGAAGAAACTCCAAATAAAAATAC
Organism: Aspidapion aeneum; assembly: GCA_963576565.1. Lineage (NCBI taxonomy): Eukaryota > Metazoa > Arthropoda > Insecta > Coleoptera > Brentidae > Aspidapion > Aspidapion aeneum. Next base: position 208,813,496 of record OY755038.1, read on the forward strand.
AGAACATAAACTCAGAGCTACAACCTGAAATAAGCAAAGCGGAAATAAAGAAAACAATAAAGAAAATGAAAAGTAACAAATAACCTGGAAAGGACGGAGTAAGGGCAGAAATGCTCAAATACGGTGGTAAAGATGTACCCTACGTATTCTCCTGAATAAAATAGTAACAGAAAAAATAATTCCAAACCACTGGAAATAATCCACCATTATTCTACACAAGAAAGGCGATAGAGCACACCTTAAAGTAATTTATAAGCTTTCACGAACATATTAACAGATAGACTAACTACAAAATTTGACGAATATCAATCAAAAGAACAAGCAGGCTTCAGAAAAGGTTTCAGTACAGTTGACCACCTATTAACCATGAAAATCCTGATCCTGAAAGAAAATAGAGCAAGTAGAGGAATACATATAAACTTGGGACTGAATGATTAAACTAAAAAAAATGTTCTATAGCGTGCACTTTAATCTAATTTTATAATATCACCCTGTATAATAATTTTTTTAACTTGCCTTTATATAAAAATTAAATCACTGCACTCTGCTAAACAAGATTTAACGTAAAATCTTTCCCGTGATTTTATGAAACTAACTTGCCTGCCATCTTTCAACTACTTGTAAGCATTATAAAATGGCGTTTTCTTTCTTGTAGAATTCTGGAATCCTTTTAGGTAAATCGAATTCAGCTGGCATAATCCTTTTAGACGAATTCGGGTGAAAACAAGCGTGTCGGGCTTAAATATGCTTATTTTGAGCGAAATATATGCAACCAAAGAATATTTAGGATGCTATTCTTGAGGGTGCGATATTTGGATAACCACCACGATGGCAAGAAATACAAACCATGAATATTAAGCATAAGATAACATACGAGGGTTCACGTTTAAGTTTTGCATATACAGCTGGAATAAAACTCTAGATAACTTTTAAAGACTTTATTATTTCTCAAAGTACTCACCACGAAAATTAATGCACTTTCGCATGCGCTCAAACCAGTTGTTAAAGCTATAATTCCACTCGTTTGTTGGTACTGTCAAAATTGCATTCTTGCAGGCGTCGACTGCTTCTTCTGGCGACTGAAATCTTTGACCACGCAGTCCATTCATGATTTTCGGAAAAGTATAGAAATCGATAACACTTAGGTCGGGACTGTCTGGAGGATGATCCAACAATTCGACGTTTTGTTGGGTTAAAAATTCAATGGCTTTTTGTGCTTTGTGGGCACTTGCATTGTCTTGGTAGAGGATGATTCGTCGTTCGGCGACGTTTTGCAAAGCTCAGCGATCCCTTTTTGTAAACAAATGGTGATGTACCAATCGGCGGTAACAGAGGAACTGTTGCTACATGTCCTGCTTTTGAGAACGGATGAATTTTGTTGGTTTTTCCTTCATCTTGGAACACCCAGACGACTGGCATTTATTTTCAGGATCATATCAGTAAATCCACTATTCATCATCACTAACAATGCTGCTGTACACGTTTCTCGATAGTTCTGCCTCAAAGCGGTCTAGAGCTCTCTACCATCAATTGACCATAGCTTCTTTCTGTCCTTCGGTTAACAGATGTTGTATCCAGCGGTAAACTAATTTTCTTACCCCTAATTCTTCATGCAAAATTTTTTGAAGTGAGATCTTTAAAACCTCCAATAAAGCCTTAATCAGGCGATATGCCAAATGTCGATCTTCCAAGATTAGCATGCGCACAGGATCGATGTTTTCCTGGGGGACCGTTTTTGTTGCACCTGGCCTTGGATCTTTGCTAAGGCTAATCGGTTCACGCTTGAATTTTTCATACCAACGAGAAACTGTCAACTGATGTGGTGCTTCATTACCGAAAACATTAACGCAGCAAACAAAACGTTTGACAACTCGTTTGAGCGTATGCAAAACTATATTAATGTTCATGCAGAGTACTTCGAGAAATAATAGTCTTTAAAACTTAAAAGACATATCTCGTAATAATCTTTTATTTTATCCTTATAGAAATTTGGTGGAATATCAGGATTCTATTGCAGAATAATTCACTTAATTTCGTTGGTTCGGTTCGGTACAATAAACTCGCGATATTGTGAACATTCTATATAGTAAACTACTCCAAATAGTGAACAGGGATTTTTTTGTTCATGTGTTCTGTAGAGTGAACAAACTGCCTCTCGAAGTAGTGAACCTAATTGCTTTAACTAAAACAAACATGTTAAAATAGGAAAACTATTTTAGACATATTGTTTCGTCTCTCGCGCAATTATGGGAGCATGTTTTGAGCAATATGGGAATAAGTAGGAAACATTTGAACTTAAGTGACAAAGCTAAGACATTGGAGGACTTAAAATATGGTGTCTGAGTCCCGAAGTCAGCATTGACAGTAATGATGGACATAACCAGAACAACGGTATTTTACTGAACAAAGAAAATTAAGACCCAACTGAAGATAATAAAGTAGATTTTTCCAGTTTACCTGTTCTACATAACTTGAGAAATGTGATGGATGAAACACGATGCAAAAAACAAAAAATTCAGCAAAAATAACTTTGTTTTTTGAGAAAAAAAAAACACTAACCAATTTTTGACTGGCATTTTTATGTTTTAAGATTTTTTCACTACTAACAAAGCCATTTTACTAAGGAAAATCATTGCTATAATTGATTTTTTTAAACATTCGATATAGTGTACAGGCTGTGCCTTAATTAGTTCACTATATCGCGAGTCTACTGTATCGCCAAAAAAACCGTAATCATCCTCAAGAACAAATGTTAAGAAGACTTTTGAGAAAACACCTCGTCAGTCAAACATCAAACTTCAACCACAAAGCACAGGTTGTTAGAAGAGTTTCATTCATCTTTAATAAACTGTAATTTTACCAGATAGAGGGTTATAAAATAGGGCTCTATGGAAACAAAAATTTTATTTGATGTGGAAATTCCTGAAATTTAACTACCTGCCTCTACCTATGCGCATTCTGCAGGCGGACCCGCTCAAAAGGAAACGGGATTTTAGTTTAGAAGACGGAACAGAGAATGCCTGGGCATTATAAAATAAACGTTAAGTAAAATTTATAAAGGATTCAAATTTAAATACGACAAAATAAAATACGAAGAATACTTAACAAAGCTAAAACAATTTACATTATTCTAGGTAATTAACATGCGAGCGGAAACAAGCACGACTTGTAGACGCTAACCTGAGAGGGCCAAATATTATGCTGGGTTACCGTACTCGACACGAATTTCGACACCCACTTGAATTCCGTCACTTTTTAGAAATGTTTTGAATTATTAAGCTAATCCTACAATGAAATTCCATAAAAAATACTTAATCTGTTCACCTATATATCTGGCAACACTGTGCGCAAACTTCAGCTGTATTGGTTAAAATGAAGATGCGCGCGAAAAATTATTTTAGTCGTGCTTCAACTGTCAAAGTGGAACGTCGCATTTTATTATAAGGTAAGCCACTTGCACGTATTCATTTAATCTAAGATTTTAGGTACTTTATTATATTATTACCTATTATATTTGTATTTTTTACTAAACCAATGAATGTCCGTAGATAAGTTTTTAGTCAAAATGTTGTCCTTTTCTTCAGATTATTTTGTGGGTGGCGGGGTTTAGGTTTCAAAAAAGCATTAAGCCGGAAATCCGACAGGAGTGACGGAATTCGCCACAAAAACAATGTCTATTCAAATTAGTTTTTTTCATAGCTACATTTATCAAAAAGCGAAAAGTACATCTAAAACAGAATCACATTTGATTATATTTTCTAAATCCCAAATTCCATCACAGGTTTTTTGAGCTATTTTCTCTGAAAATGTGTTTTAAATTCAAGGTGTCGGAATTCAGGCTTGTTTTATTTTTGTAAAGTGACTAAGTTCTAACGGAAAACAATTTTTTTAGTTCAGTTTTTTCCATATTAACAACTATTTAAAAACAAAAATTTAAGATGATCAAACCTACAATAAATCCAATTTTTTAAATTTCAAATTCCGTCATGTGTTTTTTCTACTCTACTCATTTAAAATCTGTGAAGATTTTCGGTGTCGGAATTCAGGTTACGACAATGACGGCTTTCAGGTTGTGGTCTTTCACGTTTGCTGGATTATGAAGGCTATTCCCTTTATATCTAATGAAGAATACCTACCCATCCTGAAATTTCTTGTCCAAATATTCCGTTTACTGTAAGAAATAAATATTTTATAAGGCTCTACCCCACCAGAAACTGTTAATTATCATTTCGAACACACACGCTAAGCGAATTTTTACTAGAAAGTCAGACAGAGAGACCGACAGAGCATCCTAGAACAGTTATGCCGACAGACAGACATATACTAGCACAAAATTTGGTAATTAGGTTTTTTTGAGATTTTAAACAACTCATTTGAACCCATTTATTAACAAACCCATTAGGCTTTCACATCTAATCGGGGTGGTCCTAAAAATATTTGACGAATTTATGTAAGCAAAGTTAATTTGTGCAATAAAAGTTTGTTATAGATTGTTTTAGCATCCATTTTATTACATGACGGAATTCAGGTCAAAACTATGTCGGAGTTCAGGTAAACACTATGTCGGAATTAGAAATTTCCATTCTCTAACTTTTATATTTACAAAAAAAATATGGTTAGAATTAAATTCTCAAAATAGAGGACGATGTTTAACCAAATGTCCAAAGCTTCAGCACAAGTAAATATAATTCAATATATCAACACATTGTATATCATCTCAAAAGACAGCCCATAAATACTAGGGGGCTGAGAGTGACGGAATTCCGGTCCACTACGTTGACCTGCCAAAAAATAAATTAGAAAACATCACACTATTTTCCTAAAAAAAAATTTCCTAAAGTTTGTATATTTATAGCGGCGTTAGCTGGGAAAATTGTAGCTGTCTCGGTGATTGCAGCTGTGTCTCGAAGTAGTTCGGTTTCCCACAAGCCCTTATCAGTTCTCCGTCCAGTCGTAGAAATACACAGGGCGGGAGAATGACAAGGGTCTGGGAGAAGCCTATAATGCAAATCCTCGCTCGCTCTATAGTTGATTAGCTGCGAAGCTGTGCGTGCAGGCGGATATTCAGCTTATCTACCAATCTGAAACTGTTTTCATTTTTCTTGAGTTAAGGAATATTTGTCAAAACCCTTTTTATTTAAATCGGTCGCTACACAGAAAAAAATATATTATGTATAGAAAACGCATTTTTTTGATAATAGGGGAGAGAAGGGTAATTAGGAACATCCAAGGAAAAAAATATTCTTCATTAGGAAAAACTCAAAACTTAATTTTACAACTTAATCAACATAAAGTTTGATTTTAGTTAAGTAAAGATCAGTCTTTAAATAAGCCAAAAATATTAATTCTGCACCAAAAGTTGCATATTCCCAATTACCCGACAGCCGATAAGGAACAATAAAAAATAGTAACCAAAAAAAAGGGGCAGCGAATAAAAGGTAAAAAGTACAAAAATTTGAAAGTACAAAAGTTTGAAATCATAAATTCGAAAATACAAAAGGTCGAAAGACAAAAGGTCGAAAATACAAAAGGTCGAAAATACAAAAGGTCAAAAATACAAAAGATCGAAAGTACAAGGGGTCGAAAATACAAAAGGGGGCAACTTCCATTAGTTTCAATCTGTTATTTTTTTCCCTTCCAAACGGTATCTGCACTAATCTTTATGCAAAGTATTACCAATAATTATATTGTAGGGTAATGGGGAACATACTTGCGGGTAATCAGGAACAAGTGTTCTTCATTACCCGATTTTGTAATGTATTTACTTTTTTAGTACTGACATTTTTTGTTTTAATTAATACTAGAAATATGTATTTCAGGTTAGAGTTGACATGGCGTAGTATCAGTAATTTAACTTAACTCTTAAACACTTCCGCACCTAGTCAATATTCCAAAGTACACATGTATTTCCAAAGATGTCACTAGCAGTATAAAATGCGTGTTTCCCATTACATGCAGTTCTTGATTACCCGCAGCTCCCCTATTGTCTTCTCCTAAAGCAAGTTGGCTTGACTTAACGGCGGCGTCTGCTTTCCAACAACATTTTATTTTTTTTGATCTCTAGTTTTGAATAAAGACTGCTTTTCAAATGAAGTCTTTGATTTTTCTGAAATAAATTGATTTACTTGAAAAAAAACATACTTAAAATTAAACACAAATTTACTCAAACTCAACTTAAAATGTTTTAAATCGAAATAATGATGGCTGCAGAACTGCAGAGCTGCACCAACACAATTCTGGTCATTTATTTTAATAATCGTCGTTTGTCCGCTACGCACCCACTTTGCGTCAAAGTGTCATTGCAACACCGAGAATATACGTCACGAAATAGGAGGTCGACCTTGAAACAGCCAATGGGTAACAAGAACTATATTCTAGGATTAAATACTGTCGCTTTTAGCGCTTGTTCTGACTCATCAGGGCCATTTTGCATGTCCCATTTTTCACTTATCCTCTATTTGAGGCATGCGCAGTTGCCTGGTTTGAACCTTATCCTTTACTAAAGGATAGTGTTTGACCTTACTTGTGTTCCAATAATGCAGGCTACTAGTTCCTTTATTTAGAGACAGTGTTGCCGCGCACATAACATTATGTCAAAATGTAATGTAAATTTAAAATATTTTTGATACCAGACAATTATTTTAAGATCTACCAATGCGAGGTAATCTGCAGATTTAATTTTATGCCAGTTATTATTTATAAAAACTGGTAGGTATGTGTTGTTTGGCAACAGTGTTCACCAACTAACCAAAAGTTATCAATGTTCTGAAAATTGCGTAAAAAAAATAAGAAGTAAACAGTAAACACAGACCTAATCCTATATTTTCCTGAATTTTTAAATTAATTTTGCCTACAGAACACAAAACAGGCTTTTGACAGATAAATAAAGGATAAAGGTCAACATTGTGCTTCTAAATATCACGTGACATCTGTCATTTAATGTGGAATTTATAAAGGCTAAAGTTAGCCAGGGCTATCAAAACGAACGGGCCACGATCCTCCACTTTGTTGACGTCACATCCGGGGCTGATTTCTTTTTAAATAAAGCCGGTTTTAAGATTGTTTTTACTATATTCTTGAAGAATTTTTTTAAAAATATATAGCAATCCTTAATTTTTCAGAGCCGCTTCATTAGCTCACACTTAAATTAAGTTTAAAACAGAAGCGAATGTGACAAACACAGATGACAAAGTCAAATACATGTCAAATATAACAGTTGGCATGCGGTACATGGCGAGTAATTTGAATTCAAAATAAGGAATGCTAAATTTTGAAGATTTTAACCTTTTAATCATCTTGCATCCTTACAAAAGTTTGGTGGAATATGGGGATGGTGTCTGAGAATATTTCACTGAAATTTCGCCGAAATCTGTAGTGCCATTTTGAAAATATCATAAAAAAACTTCTGACCTCCCATAAGACCCAATGTAAAAATCAGCCCCCGGAGAACAGCTGATTTGTTCAGGGTCGTGGCCCCTATTTTTGTGTTGGCCTTGAGTTAGCTAAAGGAGGGCGTGCAAAACGTCCCCCATTATTCATCGCTGCTAATTCGGTTGCCGGTATGGTTTTTGCTCCCGATATTTAGGATAACCGCTTATCGAGTTTACTGATTTGATTGTTTTTTTTGGCAATTAAGGCAAAAATTACTAAGTACATTTTGAACTTATTTTATTAGTTATAAAACAGATAAATCAGAACAGACGCTTATTCTTGACTATTTGTGAGGTGAGGTGATCGTTCGTGACGGCGTTGACGGCCCGTGACATCAAGTGTCACTTTCACGGGTGAACTTAAGTTTACCATCCTTTTTCAACGGGAAAATGAATCCAAGGAAATTGTTGTGGTGTTTATAACCTTACTTTTGCCTGTCAGTTTTGTTTGGGCGAGCTTTTTCTAAAGTGTGGAGGTCATTAGCATTAATTTTTTGCTATCAAAACATTTCCCTCCAAAATAAAACTGACCACCAAAAGTAAGGTTAGAAACACTTCACCGGATTAATTTTCCCGTGGAACAAGATGGTGAAATTAAAATTCCAACTGTACCGAAAATAAAGAACACAAAAAATATGACGAAATGAGACCTATTAATGTGTTGTGGGATATCGAAAAATTATTAGAGGAAGTGGTTTACGAGCACTTTTATAGAATTTATAGATGAAAATGAAATTTTAGTAGCACAACAATCAGGATTTCGAAAAAAATTACCGTTCAGTATGTAGTGGAAAATTGGAGAAGGTGTTTTGAAACAAATGAAATGGTTATTGGGATATTCTTAGATTTAAAAAGGACCTTTGAGACAATTGATAAATATGGATTACGAGGAAAAGTTTTGGAATTGTTTAAAACTTATTTGTTTAACAGAAAACAACGTACTAAAATATATACACACTATCATCAAAAAAAGAAATCAAAATTGGAGTACCTCAGGGAAATAAATTGGAGCCAATATGATTTATTTTTTACATAAAAGATTTACCATTCATTTTAAAAAAAGTTTAATTCAGATGTTTGCAGATAATACGTTAATTTAGTTAAAAGGCAATTCGTTGGAACATATTACTTATTTATTAAATTCTAACTTAAAATTAGTTTTAAATTGGTTAAATATAAACAAAATAAAGTTAAACGTTAATAAAACGAAATGCATGACAATAAATTTGAAAAGTAATCTATTAAATTTGGAAATTAAAATAAACGATGAAAAATTTGAAATCGTGGATTCATTCAAATATCTAGGAATTATAGTAGACTCAAAATTAACTAATTTATACTATGACAATATCATCTACAAAATAGCAGCAAAAATGGGATATTTAGAAAGAATAGGTCATTATTTATCATTTTTGTCAAAAAAATGTGTATATAACACAATATTTTTGCCATATTTTTTATATTGCTCTACTATTTTATACTCAGCTAATAAAGACATTCTAGAAAAATTACAAATTTTACAAAATCGAGCAATGAGAATAATTTTAAATGCACATAGATATATAAAAATAAAAACAATGTTAAACAAATTCAACTGGCTAAATGTAAAAATTTTATATTTTATAATGTTTGTATTTTTATTTATAAAATAGAATCATTAAAACAATTGATAAATCTAAATTCTAAATATCATACTTACAATAACCGGTCTAAGGCAGATTTTCATTTGAGCACTACATTAAAATGAGTTGTTCAAAAATTATCATTAATCAATTAATTTAAGAAAATATTGTAGCAAAATTGATAAATAAAAGCTTAAAACAAAAAAAACCGGTGGATTTAAGTTCACCGGTGATTTTAAGTCTACCTGTAAAAGTGAACATTTGGGACATCTCACCTCACGGGCAGTCAGATTCGACCAGAATAAATCTACTTGCTTGAATTTGGACACAAATCGGCCTTCCTCAAATGCTCTACCCTCTCATCAAATAAACGAACGAATAATATAGGAGCAAAAGTGTGTCAAAATATAATGAAATCACAAATTGTCGTTGTTAGAGTTACGAGACTAAAAAGGAAGTAATATTCGTCACCCAGGCCTGCTTCTTGCAAATTTTACGACTTTCTAAGTTGAAGTTAGGAACGTATTAGGTATCGCGGATTAATGAAGCCAGGGTAGATAAGGAGCTTTCACTATAATAAGTCTGAATGGCAGTCAATGCAATACCTATTCCACAATCCACTGTCATGATATCAGAGAAAAGAATTTAAGTAAGAGAGAAACAACTAAACAACTACCTAACTTTTACAAGCCCATTGACGTCTCTAACCTGACGTGTAAATGACCTTTAAATGACGTTCAAAAGACACACCCAAAATGACGTAATTTTTAGACGTTTTAAAGACGTCAGCAATATGACGTATTTGGGACGAAATCAGAACATCAGACACACACAGACACAAACCTATTTATGCCTTTTTTTAAACTCGTCTGAATATATGAACTTAGACACAGAAGGTGACTCTTCTGTGACTTAGACCTGGAAGTACTGGAACCGGTACAGCGGTGTTCGTCTGTGAGGTACAGATCAAAATAGACCTATACCTAGACTTACACATCTCCACTTTGAAGCGAAAGAAGCCTCGAAGTTTGTCTTGATTTAATATTTAATTTATTTTACTTACGTACCCCCACATTCCGTATAAATCCGGTCAAGTACTGACTGGGGCACCATCTATGTAAGTATGAGTGTATGTCCCTTGGACAAAGTGTGCAGTGTGGGTAGTGACCAATATATGACGTTTTTCAGACGTCAAAAACTACACTACACTACACACTAGGAAAAGACGTCAAGTAACTGACGCCTTAAAGACAACATTTTTTGGTAGATGACCTGCTGGTCATCCAAATGGGTATGTTTAGTATTAAAAAATGATTCTTCCTTAATATACCGGATACGCCCCGGGTTCCCATAGCATGAATCCGAATATGGTATTGTGCATCATGAACCAGTCATGACTGGATTGTGGTGCATTACCTAAGGTCTTCTTTTCTCGGGCGAAGAAGAGCCCAGGTGTGGAAGATATCCTCCTTAAATGTTCGGTTCGGTTCGGCTCCTTAAATGAATGAATGGAGTTTTGTGGGCGGGAAAATACCATACCAAATAGGCCACCTTGCTGGGCCCCTTGTACCCTACTTTAGTCCTGAAAACCAGTCACCTTAGCAAAGGAACGCTAAGGTATTTATTAAGGCGAGAGTGTCTTGTTAAAAGCTTTGTCACCAGTCTCATATATTTTCTCCCGAATTTGAGATAACACCTCGCCCTGGAGGCGCTCACGCCCTGGAGGCGCTCACCTCCCCGATAAGGAGTTTGGCTTACCTCATTCCTTCCGTGTCTTCCCAGAGCGCCCGTTCAAATCACGTTTTAGAGTCGTCATGGTAAGACACTCTGCGATACACATCATGGGTTCCAGCCCAATTGGATCAGCTGATGATCCCATTCTAGCTAGGGTTCAGCATCCTCGTTTCAAAGAATGCCCTCATGTCCTGGAACCCAGAGGAGGCTAACCTTGTTGTGTCCTGCCAGGGTTTTTAGTACATCCTTACACTCAGCTACAAGTGCAGAGCTTACTTTGGCCGATTTGATGGCGGACCATGCAGCTCTACTCTCTGAGCATTTGTTGATGTCTTTTCCTAACATGGACAAGTTTTTACAACTACACATCAGAATGGCGTATACTTCTGCTTGAAAAACTGTGGCATACCTACCTAAGGCAAAATGAAATCTTCCTCCCAAAAAACAGCAAAGTAAGTTTTTTCAGTAAGTTAATTTCAAGCCAGCAATGATTTACCTACTAATGAGTGGGAAAAGTTTCGAAGTGAAACTGTATTCGACTTAACTTTAATCTGTGACTTGTATGCCCGTAAAGTTCCCTTTCGCCCCTAAAGGGAAATGACTCATTAGAAAGTTGCAATCTGCAAAGTGTGTTAAGGGCTTTAATACACCCGATAATGTGCGAAGCAGGCTGTGTGAAACAATTTGTTTTATTTACAGCCCTCGCCCGGGCTTTCTTGATGGTCTAAAAGTTTCTTTACATAGAAAATTTTAACCTCAAGATTTTTGAAAGAGATTCGAGACCATAAAGCTAGGTTACGTCTTATTAAATTTTAGTTAAAGTGCTCGTAATCTCCAAACTTTTTTCTCTTTAATATATGATGCTAAAAATGCAAACTTAAAACATTACGGCTTAGGGAAACTCCAAGAAAGAAGGTAACCTGGTTACTTCTTTACTCGTCGTTTCGCTCAGCACTTCTATAGCCTAAAAGGTGTTGTGTGCATGAATCTGCAACTTAATTGGTATTCAAAGACGGTCCAAATAAAACCAAAAGGGATGTTTGGCCCATTTCTTAAGGCAACAGCACTGCTCTTTCTGAGCACTGTAGCTTTCTAAGAAGTTCAGCAAATGATCAGCTCTTCCTGTTGTATTTCCGAGGAGTCCTTAGCAGTCGTCATTTGGTTATGTTGTAGAAGTTGATTTCACTTTTTTGCTAATATGTCTTGTTTGCCTTTGTCTTGGAGTTTGTCTCCATCAAGAGACCAACTGATCCGTTTTCTATTTATTTAATTCTCTCTTGAGGTGTTCTTTCATTAGCCAACAGTTAGGCATTAGTCCATACTAAGCTGCTGACCCTAATAGGGTATTGTAGCTCCTATTACTACTTTTGAAGCTGTTATGTCTACGTCCAACGAGATTGTCGTGTGGTCCGTCGGTTTATTATTACTGTCTAGTTGTATCATCCGTGGTATTATGCTGAGCTGTCCTAATAAGTTATCTGGCTTAAATTTTTTCATTTGGGGACTCCAAACGCCACGTTCAGTTAGGTTGAGTGAAGTGGTAGAATACTATTTAGCAGCGTCAGCTGTAACGTTAACCGTTTCCGTGTAGATATGAGAAACAGAGAGCGTGAGTGCTCAATTAAAGTAGCTACACCTGTTTAAGAATCATTCTTCAATTCTTTTAGATCTTGGAAGTAACAAAGACCTAAAGTTTAACATCTGGTTCGGGCAAGACTAGGATATTTACACAGGAGATATCTCAGGTTCCTGCTCGTCCCGGCAACTACGACAGTAGGTGTTTGCAGGTGTACGTTTAAAATGATGACATGCGTTTTAAAGAAGTTAGTGTTGGGCATTTCGGATATTATGTGAAGGACTGACTCATCGGCCTCATAATATAGTCTACAAGTGGACTTATCTCTGCAGATTTCTATTCTGTGCAGATGTTTTCTCACTATGCAGTGACGAATTATTAGAGTGCCGTCACGTATCTAATTTGTTTCGTATTTAGTTTAAAGAGGTCGCAGGTGAGTACTGTGACGATTATCTTAAAAAGGCATTAAATATTCCTTCAATTGCATGTGAAATATTTGGTTGACGCAATTTGGTCTAAACAATTGCGCAAACGCCGTAATGGGTTCGTTGCCCTGGGCCAGAAACTAGGTTAGCACTGACCCAGCAGAAATCGAAGTCATTTCGGGGTTTGAGATAATTGACCAACAGAACGAATCCATGCTTGACTATTGCGAGGACGTAGAAGTTAGCTGTCACGCAAGAGGACGGATGAGGAAGCGGAATAGTGGAGGTTACGGTGGCATTTTGGGGGTCGTGGCATTCGGTTTTGGGGGTTCGTAAATTAAGGACCTCAAGTGGCCCAGGCTAGAGAATCCGGAGGGCGATGAAAGGGTGATAGCCGAGTCAACATAGCGCAAATAAGTGTAGTTTCTACAAAAAGTGCAGTGCCAGTTAACAATTAGAAGTAAGTAAATTATACCTGTATTATCGACCTGTGTAAATCAGAATTCAAAGTAATCATAGTAATAACAATTTTTAACCGAAACCAATATCCTGTTTTCTCTGGACAGCGTTTCTCTTCCCTGAATCTTTCACTCTTAAGACAACGATCCCAAAAGACCCGGGAACCGACGCGGCTTGTGCCAACCCAGTTGACACAATCCGGGCGTTGAAAGTGGTCAGGAGCGTAATAAATAAACTAGTACGGTCTTAGAAGGCGACGGGGAATTGGTGCCCTGGAGGCTTGTAAGGCCGCACAGCGTGACATGGTGAAGGCGCTAACCTTAAAGGCACGAACTATTCGGGGATAGGCTCTCGTAGGTCAGGAGAAACAATGATATTGTTTTTTTTATATAAGAAAAGTTGGTTGTGATTTACATTAGGCATAACATTTATTTGTTGTTGTTTTTTATCGTTCTAGTGAAGGTATTTTTGTTTACCAAAATGCACGGGGTAACCTTAAATGTTTGTTTACGTTTCTCGAAAAATTGGAAGTAGTGAGATAAATACTAAAATTGGTATTTTACCCCAGACAAAAAAAAAATGGTATTTGCTTACAGAAGCTCACCCCACTTTGACGTTGAAAGTGGTCAGAAGCGTAATAAATAATCTAGTAGTAATTGATGTCCTGGAGGCTTATAAGACCGCACAACGTGACAGTGCTTTTCTCACCATTCTCTTGCTTTGGTTTTGTCCCGGTGTTGAATGCCAGTGGCTTCGAGTTTGTTGATCCATTCATCTCTTGAGACAACCACGTATAGAGGGTTGTGGAATTCAAAATACAGGATATGGACCAATAAATTGTTCATCAGTTTTTTCTCGCTCTTGCTAGAAATCCTGTGTGCGTGTTTATTGCCTGATAAACATAAGCTACGACACCCACGCAAGGTTAACCTTGTTGTGTTTTGACAGGGTTAGAACAGGAGATTGTAGGCAACAAACAACTTTTGAGTTTACCTGTTGGTATGCTAGAGCTTTGATTGCTGCTTCACTCTCTGAGAAAATTATGTTAACCTTATTGAGATATCTTCTTCTCAAGCTTTTCCTCAGACAGATCTCTATATGGCATGTGTTATTGGGCTGTTAATTAAGTTTTGCATTTTAACTGCTTAGTAACTGAAAACAGGTAACACCAATTCTAGTAAACTCAATGACTAAGGAGTGACAGCGAGGAGAAATTTAGTTGTTTTTTTATATTAGGGACCTTTTGCACGCCCTCCTTTAGCTAACTATCCTTTATAAATGCGACATTAAATGACAGATGCACTTGATATTTAGAAGCCCAATTTTGACTGTGTTTACTGTGTAAAAACACTGTTGCCAAACAACACATACCTACCAGTTTTTGTAAAAAATAATTTGCAATAACTGACACAAAATTAAATCTGCGGATTACCCCGCATTGGTAGCTTTTAAAATATTAGGGTATTTTACAAATTTTAGAAAAGAGTTTAGAATGATACATAGATCCCTAATTTGCTATGGAAAATTATTAAAATAGTATATTTTATCATGACTATATTTAAAATCAAGTTTTCTAATTTCCGATTTGAATTTGCCGCTAAAACGCTCATTTCTAGCATGGCGTTGCAATGACATCACAGCGCAGTAAACTCGCGGACTGATAGACGGCATTCAAGTGTTTATTTGTTTTTGGTCTGTGTTTTTACTGTTTTCTATATTAAAAAATGTCCTATAAGTGGTGTGTAGTACCTCAGTGTTCGAATACTAGCATAAAAACACCTGGAAAACTATTTATTCATGTGCCTGCAGCAGTAAAATAACGGAAAAAGTGGCTAGAACTTGCTCGAAGAGACCCAAGGGCCTTACCTAATACATCTTCACTTTACATTTGTGAAGATCACTTTGATGTGAGTATAACTAAATTGTTTCTATTAATTTGTCTCACGTTGTCTATAATATATATATAACTATTTCGTAAATGACGATGAAATTTTTGAGATTATGTTTATTACAGTTATTAGGCAGGACTAGGGAGTACCTCTACATGCAGGATCAGGCAGTGCACATGCAGGCTAAATGTAGGACTGAGCAGTGCATATGCAAGACTAGGCAGTGCATATTTGTTATGAAGTGTCATAAGAATTCTTTAAAACAAAATGTATTTAGAAAATTTTGTTTTAATAAAGCAATTTTTGATTGTTTCTTAATGCTTAAAATAATAATAATTGGGTATTTAATTGAATCCATTTTAAACAAAAAAGCAAAACATATAACCTAACCTCAAAATCTAAATGAGTAAAAGTAGGCGAAGAATATCTTTAAAAAACTTTCAGTTATATACAAAACAACTCATCGAATACTTACATCAACATTTTAACGTTTCTAAATTCCGCAGTACAAAAATCATTGTTGTTGGCAAAAAAGCCTACCACCATAAAGGAACACAGAAAAAAGTTCGTTCGAGGCGTTTACTGTTTTGTGACGTCACTCGCAGCTGATTGGTAGACCGCCTGTTTTGAGTCGCTTGGCTAATTGTTTGAATTCAATGAATTTATTTAATTAAAAGAACTATGAATTTAAGAAAAAATTAAACAAAAAAGTTTGTTTTTAACATTTCCAACACTCAAAGAGATTTTTACTACTGTCAACACCCTATTGTCTGGTATCAAAAATATTTTAAATTTACATTATATTTTGACATAACGATATATGCGCGGCAACACTGCCTCTAAATAAAGGAACTAGTAGCCTGCATTATTGGAACACAAGTAAGGTCAAACATTTTCCTTTAGTAAAGGATAAGGTTTAAACCAGGTAACTGCGCATGCCTTAAATAGAAGATAAGAGAAAAATGGGCCATGCAAAAGGTAAAAATATATCATATTTTTTAAATTTATACAATTTTCTGAAAAAGCTCCAAAAAGTTTGTGCGACATAAAAAAGTTGTAAGGCGTCTAGGCCGACAAAAAATAAAAAAGGCGATAAAAACTAAATAAATAAAATGTAAAAAGGAACGGAGTTTTAAAGCAAAGTGCTAAATGAAACTTTATCTCTGGCTTTGCCTCCGGAGTGGATTGCTCTCTGTTCGGTCGCGAGTCACTTTTTGCCCACTGAACTGGATAATCATAAATTTATGGGACGAGACATTAGTGCATCTGAATTCTCCGAATTTCGAATTCTGAAAAGTGCTTTCCAGCTTTCTCTCTAAACTATAATAGACGACTTTGATCAAACAGGTACTAAAGGCAAAACTAGATGCCCTGGACATTTAACACATCTTTTACTACGACCGTGCAGTAAAGTTACAATTCCGCACGCATTTTTTTTTTGAAAAATTTTAAAATATTTATAAATACAAAACATAAAGCTTAGCGAAATTGAAAGGAATATTGTCAGGACATTCTTAACGAAAAAGCAACAAAGCTTGCGGGCAATTCCTCAAAATGTCTACTAATATCCCCGTTTTGAGGAATTGCCTGGAAGCTTTGTTGTTTTTTCATCAAGCTTAGCATTGACGTTATACTTAATTTTTTATTCAAAATTATTTTGTACCTACACGCACCTTTTCCTCCCTTGACGTCGCGTGCGGGACTGTATTACTTTCCGCTCTTGTTAGGTAAATAACTACTTTCCACGAATGTGTTTTCGTTATTCATAAACACCATTTAAAAATTTTATTAAAGAGGATTTCAAAATATGTTTAATAAAATATTTCATGATGTTTATGAACATTAGAATTTTTCAAACAACAATGGCTAAAACTTTTGATAATTGTGAAATATTGATAGATGGTTTATAATTTTACAGGAAATACCCTGCATTTTATTTAATAAAATATATCTAATTTTAAATAGTTATTTTTCTACGACTGTCTTGTAAAAGGGGGTTTTGCGCACGGAGAACACGTTTTGCACACGCTTATGTCATTTTTGCGCACGCCTATGTCATTTCTGCATACGGGTCTCCCGGCATTGTGATTTTTGTATGTTTTGTTGATTAGATACGTCAAAAAATTGTTGAATTTTTAAAGTTTTGTTTTAAAAATGTCGGAAATAAAAACAAGGTAAATTAAAATTTGATTTTTCTTTCTTTATTAGCAGTCCTATAAAAAATATTGTAAAAAACTCGTTTGAAAACCTCTTTGCACACTCCCTCGACTTGTAGACCTCGCCTTCGGCTCGGTCTACCAAACTGTCTCAATCGTGTGCAAAGAGTCGTTTTCAAACCTTGTTGTTTAAATAACTATTACCTAACTAGTGCGGAAAGTGATACTTTTACACACGCGACGGCAGTTGCCCGAACGACGCTTTGCGGAGTTCGGGCACGCCGTCAAGGGCGGAAAAGGCACTTTCCGCAAGAGTTAGGTACAAAATTTTTCCTAGTTGCATAAAAAGCTTGGTTTTAAATTTTATTATATTTGGAATTTTTTACATTAAAACAGCAAAAAACTAATTTTAATTTAATTTTTAATTTAATCGAGTTTATAAATGGTCAATAAGTCTGATTAGGCCTAAAACTCAATTTGAAATTTTGGCGTGCGTAAAAGAATTTTTCACGGACGGCGTGCGTAAAAGTAATTACTTTTACGCACGCTAATTTATAATTAAAGTTTCATATAAATTGCAGTCACTCTTTAGATTGCTTTTATGTCACTTGATATACTAGATAACACTGACAAGTTTATTTGATATTTACCGTCAGGCGTCAGGTTTTTAGTTTGATTTATCTTGGCGGCGTCAAAATAGATTTTGGAATTTGTGCTAGAAATGAAGATTTTGAACTGCCAACGTTAATATTTGTTATTTTTACTAAATAAAATTATAATTATATACTGTTATAAAACCAAAAAATTTGGCTCGAATTTATACCGATTATAAAAATGTAATTTTTTATTGTTATTATAATTTCCATTTGGTCCAATTAGTATAATTTTTTACAAAAAAACAGCGTGCGTAAACAATTTTTTTCACGCACGCCAAGCCAGTTTTTTACGCACGCCGTGCGTGAAATTTTTTTTTACGCACTGCATGCGGGATGTTGAACTTTCCACATGAAAATTGGTGCGGAAACACGCGTTTTACGCTCGCAAGTAGGAAAAATATATATTATGTCTATCTGTATACGAGATATATACTAATTTTTTTTACTATACTTACTAGAAAAAAAATATTCTTACCAAGTTGTCGGGTCCAGTGACCACAAATTCCTGAAAAAAAAAAGAAAAAATTAAGGGGTATAAGAGGATCAATCTTCATCGAAATATGTCGATCGCTCTACTAAAATTGACGCTAAAGCAGGTGACTAAAATCGTTTACAGACCGCAGGCAACCAACGCGTCCGACGACGCACAGTGGGCTCCTTCAATGATTAAAATGGCAAAACTCGTACCTTGCAAACTGCAAGTCGAAAGTTATAAATTTTAGTACCGATGTTATTAGTGTTTTATATTTAGGCATTGGCGGATCCAGAAAATTTGGGGGGGGGGGGGGCTCAAGCAGGCAGCAAAAACCAAAGACATTTTCTTTTGCGGTTTTTTGTAAATGTGAACTCTGAAGTCAAGCAAAACATGCAAATAAAATACGTCTTAGGTAAAAATTTTTGAAAAATAAAGTAATTTTAGTAAAAATGTTGAAAAAAGAATTTTTTAAGAAATTGCGGTTTATTAACCTATTTTTTACTAGAATTAAAAAATATAAGCCTTCTATTAAGGAGGGGTGGGTAAAATCCCCTGCCCCCTCTCTGGATCCGCTACTGGAGCTATTAAATTTCTTCCTTCAGATTGGTTGGGCACTTCGCCTAAAAAATAGATTTTTTTAATACTCGCGGCCATCTAGTCCATATTTTTAAAAAGTTAAATGCTTAGACAGTTATATATAAAAAAATTAAAATAGCACTTTTGGGTAGTTTTTTAAAAACTTAATTAAATAGCACACAAAGAAAATAATTTTATTTAAAATTCAGCCTTTAAAAAGTTAGGCCGCAATAAATATTTAAGATGTTTATATAATTTCTTTTTATGAATGTAAAATGCTCACTTATATTACTCTCCTCCATAATAGTTAGAAACACTTATTTTTGAATTCACTTTTAGTTAATTGTTTTGGCATTGTTTTGTTATTTTTTGTTGTTCATCAGGTGATCAATTTTCAATGGCGCTAAATTTCTACTTATTTCGAATTCTGATCGATAATTTCCATAACAAATTCAACGTCTAGCCCAGTTGCTTTCTCCATTTTGTCTGGACTGTAAAGATAAAGTCACCCCGACGAAGATAAGCGGTAATGGCATTTCGCTTTAGAGAAATTACATTAGCACATTTTGCTTCTACCTCGCCAAATCTCGGCTTGTTGTGGCGGACTGTAAATTAATTTTAGAAATCTGTTGAACCTCTTTTTATTTACGTCGATTAAGGAATAAAATATCATAACAAAAACATTGTAAAAAAAGCCAAGTTCACGAAAATGGTATTCCGTAAAATGAATTGAGATAAAAGTAAAGCCAAGATCTCCAACACAAATTTTAAAATGAAAGGAAGGGTCTTACAAGTTTGAAATTTTTTTTAAAACTTTGGTATTACAGCCAAACTTCTTTATATTTAATCTACCACTGTGCATAAGAGTCATTTGCAGCCGTAATAGCCAAGTTTAGAAAGACATTTCCAAACTAGTAAGAACCTTTCATTTTGTATTAGAGAACTTGGCTGGTTTTATCATAGTTCCTATCAGTATTCCAAACCTCAGCTCTCTAGCGTGTCTGGAAGTAAGCAATGTTACTTTTACATAACTTTACATTTACAGGGGAAAGAGTCAATTAAAATTTTGGGAATTTTCATTTTTTCTCTATAAATTTATCATAGTTTCTATTGGCCTTCCAAAGCTTAGCTCTCTAGCATTTCTGGAAGTGGGCAATTTTACTTTCACATAACTTCACATTTATAGGGGAGGGAACGAGGGGTGATCAGCTGAGCCAAATTTGTACACCATCCTACAGGACTAAAATAATATGTCGGTCCTATAGTGTATTTTAGAGTTCTGTATAGTGTTCTGTGGAGTCCTGTATGGTCCTGTAAACAAAATTTGTACACCCAGTGGCAGATCCAGCGGGGCACTAGGGGCACTTGCCCCCCCGAGAATTTTTTGAATATAGAAAAAATGAGTAAAAAGTAATGTTTTTGCTAATAAAAATTCAAAATTTTTGCTTGCGGCGCATGAAAGTGTCTATTGTTATTATCATTAAAAATACAACCACTGACTAATTCAATAAAATGCAGCTTAAAAAAATATATACCGTTTTTTAACAACAGAGAATGTCGCCTAAAGTGACCCCCCCCCCCCGAACCCCCCCCCTGTCAATCAATCAGTCTGCCAAACCTCAGCTCTTTAGCGTTTCTGGAAGTGGGCAATGTGACTTTTACATAACTTTAGATGTATAGGAGAGGGGAGTAAATTAGAATTTTGGGGTTTTTCGATTTTTTCCCAGGGTTTGGCCATTTTAGCTTTGTAGCATGTCTGGAAGTACAGTAGAATTTTGATGATCTATACATAAGTAAGTGAGTGAGTGACAACTTCGACATTTTTTGAAATTTCGTAACTACTTTACTACTTATGGAAATCTATGAAACTTGGAGGGGTTGTTAACTCTATGAAGAGCTAAGACTGTGCAGAATTTGAGTTTTGTAGCTCATTTCGAAGTTTTAGATAGGTCAAATATGGGGTAAAATGCTTCAAGAAAAGATGGTAGAGCAGTTGCGCGAACTTGGCAAGGCACTGCCGTGACCTCAGATTTAATCGCTAATATCGAAAATATATTGACTTGGTGTTTAAAAACTTGTTAAAGCCTCTCGTTCTTATTTCTACAAAGTAGTAAATATTTTTTTTGCAAAGTTCGTATTTTTTCAGGAAAAATCATAAACCATAGATATGCTTTGGCCAATTAAGAAGATAAAACACCCTGTAGATTTAAGGAGTCGCAAATTTTTTATCTTGATGTAATCGATATCTATAGAGGAGCCAACAAATAAATTTTTATTAAAATCAAAATTTTTAAGTGCAAAAGCCCCCTATTATTGTATGCACATTTTAACAAAATGTCCAAATTGTATTGTCACCTAAACACTAAACACAAGCTTATGGGGTCAAGGTAAATAGAACAGTTTAAAAAGATCTATCATTTTATTTTAATAAATATTTATTTATTTGACGATCAGAGAAGAGCAGTTCTTCTCTGATTCTATGCAATTTAAACCTCCCTTCCATTTTATAACAGAAATCTTTATTAAACTTTTCGTATCGTACTTTAACTTGATATTTTCCACAAACAACTAACTGCTTATTATTTTTCCTTTCTTTTGTGTTTTATATCCGACATTTACCCTCATATTTTTGCAGTTTTCATGCGCTTCTCTTAGTTTACACTGTTGCAGCAAAAGACTATTTAAAGGGCTAGAAAAGACAAAAAATGTTCCATGAGAGTAAAGGCAAAATTAAAAATACAAGCTACTGGATACTGGCGGCAAAAATCCGTATCACGAAAGTTGATGCTATAACCAGATAAATAAGGTAGTTAGCACAAACACCGATCGAAAATGTCCACAGGCTCGTGCGTTTGATTTGACGCCCCGAAGCGTTCGGCAAGTTTTTTTTGAATGGTGTGCATAATATTCCTTATTCAAGTGCTATAACTAATAATAAAAATACTTAATACAAGCTACTCATAATTAATGACAAATAGAGAAAATGTTGTATTTATAATTGCCCCTTTTGACTTATATGGGAAAAAGCTATACTGACCATAGGGAAGCCTGCTTAGGAATCATTCAGCAGGTGTTTAGGTAAGCGGGAACATTTAGGTTAGCGGAAACATCGGAGGAGAAATTATACAGCAGAGTTGGCAGGAGAACAAACACGCTCAGTATTTTCTTTTATTTCGGCGTAGAAGTTGCAGTTTTAACGACGTGACCAAGAAAGATAGTTACACACTGCCAAGAATAGTCGACACATTAACATTGGCAGGATCATATTGGTTTTCTACTCTTGACCTGAAAATTGCGTATTGCCAAGTAGGAATCTTCGAAGAGATAAAGAGAAGACAGCATTCTCCGCTGGAAGTGGACTTTACCAGTTTAATGTGATACCATTTGGCGTATGCAATGTTCTACGAGGCCTTACTTGGAAAACCTGTCTAGTCTACTTGGGGAAATCATTTCAAGGTCATCTAGACAATTTACGTGAAGTATTTTCAAGAATCAGAAATGCAAATATTAAATTAAACTTAAAGAAATGTTTTCTATTCCAAGAAACAGATGAAAAGAAGTTGCAAGCAATAAAAGAATGGCCTCAACCTCATGACAAACATGAATTGAGAAGCTTTTTGGGTCTATGTACATACTACAGACGTTTTGTAGAAGGATTCGCTAAAATAGCCTATCCATTACATAGAATTACAGAAGACAAAATTTATTATTATATTAAAAAACTCCAAAATTTATACCGATGGAATACCGAATGTGACCAAGCATTTAGAAGACTTTAGTCTTAGCATCACTATATTCTAGTCCGATTTTCGCATGTCCTATTCCAAAAGAAAAATTCATAATAAATACTGATGCGAGCAATGATGGCATCGGAGCATTACTTTCTCAAGTACACGAAGGAGAAGAACGGCTCATCGAATATTTTAGCAAAAAGCTATCCAAACCAGAGAGAAATTATTGTGTCACCAGAAAAGAGCTCCTAGCCATCATTAAATCCGTTGATCGCTTTCACAAATATCTCTATGGGCAAGAGATTCTTATTCGAACGGATCATGCGCTACAGTGGCTCATCAAAATGAAACAACCTGAGGGGCAAGTATCGAAATGGATTAAAAATCTACAATACCATTATCAAATTAAACACCGAGTGGAAAGGGTGCATAATAATGCAGATGCCTTGTCCAGAAGACCTTGCCCCGAAGATTGTAAGCATTGCAGGAGAATTGACCATTACCTACGTGCGTCGGATAAAGTTGGAACCAGATGAAGAATGGATGTCTGCTTCAATTAGAACCACAAAACTTGACGACAAAGATGTGGGACACATCCTGCGATTGAAAGGAGAGAACAAGCCCCGACCATCATGGCAAGATGTCGCACTACGGGCACAATGGGATTGACTGATAGTAGAAGAAACCATAGTTAAAGGTGCCTGTAAAGTGCCGATGGCCTTACTATGATTATTCATGTAGTAGTTCCTAGGAGCATGGAACCGATTTTATGGGGTCAATTACTTTCAAGATGTAAAGAATTGGTGCCGACGATGTTCGATTTGTGTAGCCAGCCAAGGCCCCAAAACAAGATCCAGAGATCAAATGAGACAGTATAACGTGGGCCTGCCATTTGAAGGCATTGCTATTGATGTGGCCGGACCATTTCCAGAAACTAAAAAGGGCAACAAATACATCCTTGTTGTGATGGATTACTTTAGCAAATGACCAGAAGCTTTTGCTTTGTTTATCCAAGAGCCCACTACAGTTGCAGAAGTTCTGGTAAACGATGTTTTCAGCAGATTTGGCATTCCTTTGGAACTACATTCAGATCGAGGGAAAACTTTGAATCAAAGCTTTTCCAGAATCTCTGTGACCTTCTAGGAATACATAAAACAAGACCTACTGATTTACATCCGCAGTCAGATGGCATGGTCGAAAGATTTAATAAAACAATAGAAGAACAAATTTGCAAAGTTGTTAATGTGCACCAAACAGATTGGGACCAATATATCCCATTGTTTTTGATGGCCGACAGAACCGCCATTCACAATACGATAGATATCCATGACGTGGTCAGAGAACGAATAGAAATAGCCAGTGACCGCAGGAAGGCGAGATATGACCTAAAAGCAAACTCTTCAGGGTTCAAAGAGAATGATTAAATCTTGCTATAGAATCCTCACCGAAAAAAAGAAAGATCACCTAAGTTGACACCGCCATAGGAAGGACCTTATAAAGTTGTTAAGAGAATCAATGATATAGTCTACCGAATCCAAAGCAGCCCGAAATTCAAGATGCAAGTTGTTCATCTGGACAGACTAAAACCTTACCTGGGAAATGTTGATCGGGACGATCAAACCTGAAGAGGAGGATAGTGTTACAAATTTTAGTTGTTTAAATTTTATAGTAAGAATTTATTTAGGTTTAGTGCAGTCTTAGGTTGTCTTATCTTGTGGTTGTATTATTAGTCTAGGTTTTAGTCGTACTTTCTAAAGCCGGAAAAGGATAGATAGTTCGCGAAAAATCTAAGATCCTATATAAGGGCGGACATCGCGCGACGAGTCAGTCAGTCAGAGATAACAAGCTGTAGTAATCGAGAGATATTTTTGTAAATTGAGTTGTCCAAATAAATTGACATATCGTTTTTAACATTTACTGGTTTTATTTGCATTGATAGGTAAAACGAATATTCAAACTCGATTTAGTGCTACTTGAAAAATCCATTACCACCACCCCTAAGCCATTTGCGCCCCCCCCCCCCAGCTTTACAACTCACGGGCCGCCACTGGTAATGACTCCATTATTCCGTTTTGTAAACAATAGTTAATTTTGTTTTATAATATAAGATTTTTCTTCTTTTCTTAAGTAAATTTCTAATTCTATGATTCCAGCTCAGAGAGAAAATAAACATTTCGTAGATTTATTTCATAAAATAAAATTTTAAATATATGCGAGAGAAACATAATAAAGCAGCTTTCGTATTTGTCATAAAATAAACTTGAATCAAAGATTATAGATCATGCCGCAATGTTCAAGATGTCACCTTGACCTATATTTTTAAAGTGCACTTTTATAATAAAATATAATATAATATAATATAATATAATATAATATAATATAATATAATATAATATAATATAATATAATATAATATAATATAATATAATATAATATAATATAATATAATATAATATAATATAATATAATATAATATAATATAATATAATATAATATAATATAATATAATATAATATAATATAATATAACACAAATAGTGATGACACAATGTAGGTACCAAAAATTGTTATTTTGTAATTCAAAATAGAAACAGAAAAATAAATAAAATTCTATACAATCCTATACGCAGTAAAGGCAGTAAATTATTATTGGTTACAAATTGCGGACCATGTTTTCAAAATTAATCGCTTAGTTCTCCTCAATATGTATGTATTAGTATTGGCAATACAGCAACAACTATTAAATGCTTCACTACCAATGCAATATGTAAATGCACGTCAAACTAATAGCAGTGCCGGATCTAGCTATTGATCTTGGGGAAAAAGAGGAGAATAGTTTGATCCCAAGTTAGCTTACATGTTTGTACAGGTAATAAAATTCTAATAAAATATATATTTTGAACATTGTTATGGAGTTATTAACCAGTATTTTTTTTGTTCTCACAACGCGTCACTATTTTCTAGGTTGATTAAGTTAATAATAATCACAACGTTAAAATAAATATTAAAATAAACTTTCTCATAAAAAAACATCACTGAATTTTTTTTTAATTCTACGCTAAATCCAGGAGAAGCAGACTTACTAAAAGTATAATTATAATTCAATGTGACGTTTTTTTGAAAAAAATTACTCAGTTTAGTGTTGATTGGTTGGAGGGGGTCAAGTTAAACAAGAAATCTTTTGCTTTCTACGCCGACGCGACGGACGTTTCGGCCTTTTATTGGACCATCCTCATGGCATAAAAACTTTAGTCCTCTTTTGTCAAATATAGCAATATAAAAGTAGATTCGTCACACATTTCTAGTTTTTAAATAATTTTAATATTATTAAAAATGATATATTGTTAAGAGTTTTAAAATGACAATATTCGCAGTCGATAAAGGAATGAATAAGCAATAATGCCAGGCTGTAATAGTGCAGTATTTTGACACCTTCATATTGTAAGATCAGATATGATCTTTTAATATACGGCCTTTGTTTACTGTATGAACCGGAAGAAATACTTCCTTTCTTTATTAATGGAAAATAAACAACTTAGTTTTAAATTCTATTTTGTATATCAATTTTAAAAGACCAACTGTCAGTTTTCAACGTAAAATTGTTAGAATACTGCGGCGCTATTACTGGCTGGCTTTATTGCACTAACTACCTAATAAATAAAAGTTTTTTATTGTTTCATGGGTCACTTTTTCTGGGTAGTTGCAAGTTTTCTGAATTTATCTGGCATAGAAGGGCGTATGGGGCTTCCTCTTAGCCACTACAGGTCAAATCTTCTTTTATTAAAAGGCAGAATAGATTTAAATTTTGTGAAAAACATCTTTCTCGGAATTACGACAAAAGTTTCACACAGATCAATTTTTTTGGTATCGTTTTTAAAAATACTCTGCCAATCTATGGGCACCTTATCTCACACTAGGTACTATAGTTATAGTGTGAGCTAATATAATCAGAAACTGAAATATATTTTATTCAACTCCAGACTCAATTACCTTTCGTTTAATACCACACAAGCCATGTTTTGACTTAAACTCAAATTTTTTAAATCTACCCCCACCCTTTAAAAAAAAACTAAAATGTATTTTGTTTAACTCCAGACTCAATTACCTTTCGTTTGATATCACACACGCCATATTTTCACTTAAACTCTAATTTTTGACATCTACCCCCACCCTTTTTTTTTAAATAAACTAAAATTCATTTTGTTTAACTCCAGACTTAATTACCTTTCGTTTGATATCACACACGCCATATTTTCACATAAACTCTAATTTTTGGAATCTACCCCCACCATTTTATTTGGCTTGCGTGCGGTGGATTTTTTCATTTTTAAATGGGACCATCACGGCCCAAGGCCCAACTTAGGTACCAAATTTCATTAAAATCGGACAAGCGGTTTTTGAGTTATGCGGGTTGGTCGTTACAGACAGACATACAGACATACAGACAGACAGACAGCAAAACAAAAAAGTTTCAAAATCATCTGAAACGCAAAGATATATAAAAATTTTTGAAATCGGAGCAACTTTTTTTTTCTCGAAAAAATTAGGATCACCATAGCTCACACTACTTATATAGTAGTAGTGTGAGCTAAAAATGGCAACTTAAAACACTGTCGTAAGGCCCGGAGTGAAGAAATTACTTGATTTGTGCCCTTTTGGATCTGCCAGTGTATAGGTATGCATATAAATACGGGAACAAATAATTATTTGGTTGTATCGGTTTAACATCAATATGTAAAGTTTTATACAAAATTTTAGCTAAGCCTTTGACCTGAATTAACCTACACCAAAAATATGTTAGACATTATCATCATCATTATACACTCGTACTGAAGAGTATATAATAAGGCCAAGACGCAAGAGTTAGTTAGTTAAAGAATCCAGTCTACAGGTTACTACTTAGTGTGATGGCCCACCCCCTTTTTTTAAATCCTAACATGCTTGTTTTCCTAAGGAGTGGTTTCCATATGTTTGGTATGTCCGTGCCGGGTTGACAGAAAACTTCTTTATTACGCATTATAAACTCAATAAACTTTCGTTGCAAAATTTTAGCTTCAGACCATTGAATCCTATGATCATTTGAGCGTGCATGATCCGCTGAATCGGATTTTTTAATACCCACTTGGATACTTTTTAAGTTCATTTTCTCTAACCTGAGGAGGGCGTTTCGTTTCACCTACATATGATTTACTACACTCACAAGGGATCTGGTAAATATATTCCTCATTATTTGAGGGATTTTCTGTTTTTCTTTTAGTTACAAAAAGGTATTTCCCGATGAAAATACAATTTTTATATTATAGTGTTTGGCTACTGTTTTCTGAAATTCCTTGAACATATGGAATGCTAATAACACCCAACGCATTATTATTATTTTGAGAATTTGCTACATTTGGTTTATTTTTGTTAGAGATTATTAAATTTATTAATTTCTCGGAATAACCATTTCTGTTGTCAGTCCTTTTTGATGTTGTAGATTTCGGTGGTTCATTATTACTACAAATATTGATGGCTCTTAAAACAAACTTCTTATAACTCCTTGTTTTGCAACAACAGAATGATTTGAATGTAAAATTTATGTACTGTCCTGTGTGTGTAGGTTTCCAATATACAATGGTTTGAACTCCTAAAACAAGAACATCCAGAAAAGGTAAAGCCAAATCTTTTTCAATTTCCATTTTGCATTTGATTTTTGGTCGAATACCGT
This sequence comes from Aspidapion aeneum, assembly GCA_963576565.1. NCBI lineage: Eukaryota > Metazoa > Arthropoda > Insecta > Coleoptera > Brentidae > Aspidapion > Aspidapion aeneum. Next base: position 208,841,931 of record OY755038.1, read on the forward strand.
TCAGATGGTGTAGACAATTCTGCAGTTCATCATTTTCCGGCCATATAATAAATGTGTTGTGGCTTGACTCTTGCTGTGTTTGGTCCTTGAACCATTCCATGTAGTTGTTTGCTATCACTGGCGAAAGAGGCGAGCCCATTGGAAGTCCATCATTTTGGGCGTAAAACTTATCTTTCACTTGAAAGTAAAATTTCAAAGACATAGCTTCAACAGATCCATCACCCCTTCAACCGATGGCGTTGTTTTCTCGTGAAATTTATGATTAGTTTCTAATTTGTTTTTAATGATACTGAGTGACTCATTTATTGGCACGTTGCGTTGGTGCAAAGACTGTCTACTAGTGGCGGCTCGTGACAGTAAAGTTTGTGAGTTCTGCCGATAGGGTATAAAAAATTCTATTTTTTTACAGTCTCCAGATCACGTGTCTATTATAAAAAGTAAAAAATTTCTCTTGTAAAAATCCTTTTATACGGTTTTCCCCGGCTTGAACCACACTTTTCTATTAAAATATCGGGCAATGGCCGTCCTTCTTCTTTCAGTTTTAGTTTTTCTTCACAAGTAAAGAGAGAGAATTTTTTTACATTAATTAAATTATCCACCACATTCATTGTGACACAATTATACAAAAACAAACAACAAACACGACCATAACCTCCCGCTCATGCGTTTGGCGTCTTCTAAATAAATAAATGCGCCCGCAAACACGCAACGCTGAGCCCGCCCGCCCGGAATGGTACTGGAACTGCAAGTTTTGCAGCTCTATTTTTGCCTAGATTTCGCTCTCTAAACCCACGAGCAAGTACGGTGCGGGGCGAAGGAAGGGGTTCCTAGCCGAGCACACATCTCGTTAGCCGCTCAGCTACGTTGTGTTGCAATTTAGCAGCGCAACAATGCCAATAACTTCATTTGAACGACTGTGAAATGAGGCCATCGGCCAACGATTATAAACACACAGGATTGCTTATTTCCATTTAACTAATGTTAGCGTCGCTCAGCGAGACGAACAGTGTCTGCTTACGTCACCAGCGGACCAGTTGCTTTGTTTGTATTCAGAGTGTGAGTGTGATTTTAAGGTGTTTTTGACGTTTTTACCTGCGTTTTTTTGCGTTTTTTTATTTATTTGACGGTGTGGTTGACTATTTAGGAGGTAAATCTGAGGGCACAGCCGTGCCTCGCCAAGTTCACGCGCCGTACTATCTTTTCTTGAAACATTACTTGACCTATCTAAAACTCTACTTCGGAATGAGCTACGAATCTCAAACTTTGCACAGTCGTAGATCTCCATGGAGTTAACAATCCCTTCATGTTTAGTTTTATGGAACTCCCAAAAGTAATGAAGTAGTTACGAAATTTCAAAAAACGTCGAAATTTTCACTCACTCACTCACTCATGTATAGATCGTCAAAATTCTACTGTACTTCCAGACATGCTACAAAGCTGAAATTTGGCAGACATAAGTCTGCCAAACCCCTGGAAAAAATCAAAAAACCCCAAAATTCTAATTTACTTCCCTCCCCTATACATGTAAAGTTATGTAAAAGTAACATTGCCCACTTCCAGAAATGGCAGACTGATAGGAACTATGATAAAACTATAGAAAAAAATTTTAAAACCCCAAAAATTATAATTTACTTTCCTCCCCTATAAATGTAAAGTAATGTAAAAGTAACATTGCCCACTTTCGGACACGCTAGAGAGCTGAGCTTTGGAAGGCCGATAGTAACTATGATAGAACTATAGAAAAAAATTAAAACACCCCAAAATTCTAATTTACTTCCCTCCCCTATAAATGTAAAATTGTGTAAAAGTAACATTGTCCACTTCCAGAAACGCTCGAGAGCTGAGATTTGGAAGGCCGATAGGAACTATGATAAAACTATAAAAGAAAATTAAAAACCCCAAAGTTTAATTAACTTCCCTCCCCTATAAATGTAAAGTTATGTAAATTAGCATTGTCCACTTTCAGAAACGCTAGAAAGCTGAGCTTTTGAAGAAAACGCTAAGATTTTAATTTACTTTCCTTCCCTATAAATGTAAAGTTATGTAAAATTAACATTGCCTACTTCCAGAAACACTAGAGAGCTGAGCTTTAGAAGGCTGATAAGAACTATGATAAAACCATAGGAAAATATAAAAAAACTCAACATTTTTAATAAGGCATTGCAAAAGTTTTGAACAATATCCCGTATATTTTACTACTTTAAAACTTAAATATTATCCAAATCATTTAAAAAAGCAGTGAAATCATAACAAAAACATTTCATGTAAAAAAAGCCAAGTACGCGAAAGTGGTATTCCGTAAAAAGAATTGAGATAAAAGAAAAGCAAAGTTCTACAATACAAATTTTAAAATGAATGGTTCTTACTAGCTTGGAAATGTTTTTCTAAACTTGGCTATTATTATTAAACCTTTATAAATGTGAATTAAGTGAATTGATATAAAGAAAGTACAATTTTTTGTTGAAATAAAAGCTTTGTGTTCCCTCTTTCAGTGTAGAAATATAAATATATATACTTTTATATTATTATATTTATAAAAACTTTTAATTTTTTTTTGATTTTTGGAAACTCCTTGCTCATTAAATTATTCACATTAAAGAAAATTGGTAATTATGCCGCAAACGTACTTTTTTTATTAAACTGATTATTGGAAAGTTTGTAGACAGTTTCTCCAAGTTTAGTTTCAGTTTTTTTCTTAAGTTTTTTTAGTCTCTTTATAGAAGTTTTCAGAAACATGTTACAGAAGAAGGAGTGAAAACGGGCGCTGGGTGGGATAAAAACAACTCATAACACAAACAATGTAAATCATTTGAAAAAAAACTTAAAAATCTATTGATTTAAAGCATTAGAAGTTGAAAAACACATCTTATTTGGCTGTTTTCTCCAAAAACTGATTTTTGTTTAATAATATAATAAATATTGGAATTTTAGATCTGAAATATCAAATAAATACCTTTTTGTTACTGCATAATATAAGTGTATTTTATTATATCGGCAACAAAAACAATAAATTATACATCTAATGATTTAAATTGATTAAACTTTTTAAAAAATCCTACTTCTATTCTAAAACTTTCAACTATTTAAAAAACAAACTCCAACATATCGTCTGGTAGGAAAATTCAGCTCTCAGAGCAAACTCTTGATTTATCAAATCATTTGTTTTGAATAAATGAAATTATTAATTATATTTACTAACCCGAATAAAAAATTTGTTTGCAAATAAGCAAGAAAAAAGCGGGAAAAACTCACGATTGCAATGTGTATTATATGAAGCACGCTGAGCAGAGGTCCACTAGTGACGTAAGCAAGGCGCCGCCTACCGCTAAAAGATTTGAGCAAATAGGCAATCCTATGTGTTTATAATCGTTGGCCATCGGCCACGGCGCGCGGCGTCATACTCAATACACGTACGCGATTTGAAGGCCTATTATACCAACACCGGACCGAAAATATACTGCTATTCCAATAATTTAAGAAATAAAGTAAGTATATTAGAAAAATAGCAGCGGCTGAAAAATAGTCAAATAATGTGAAAATTTTGGGGGTTCTGCAGCTCTGCAGCCCTTATGCACCAGCCGCCCCTGCTGTCTACAACAGAAATCTATAGTCGGGATCTAATTCGATCCTTTTTAAAACCTCGTCAAAGTTTTTGACAAAAGATAGCTTGTAACGGTTGAATTAAATCCAACAAAAACTTTGACAAAGTGCTGATCGGTGTCATTTGAGCTGGTAATTGGTCGCAGTGGTATATCCTTTTTATGGATCTTTGATACTTCATGGAAATGTAGTTCCTTACTGTGGTGTGGAGTCAGGCGGGATCTAACGGCGTCCGGGATATTTTCAGCATACTTCTTCAGTGTCCTGTAGATGCGTCCTTCTATGTTTGTTAGTGTTTTTGTTACAGATTTTATGTGGGGCTTGTATGATAAAATATCACCAGTTTCCAACATTTAATATATTTATTTTGCAAAATAAAGCTAAAAACAAGGTTAGGCTTTATTATTTTGACTTTTACAAGTGACAGTTTTATACGTGTTCTGAGAGAAGCGGCTCGTGGTAGTTGTAGTTAAATACTACCACAAAGGTTGCCAAAGTTCTTAAAATTTTATCTGTTCCAAAAATTCTCTATTATTTATTAAAATAAAAACAAAAGGAGAACGAAAATTAAGTTAGCTAAACGGGGCTTCAGGTACAGACGGTTATTTCTTAAATTTTGACAAATTTTATTTATAAACTTCCCTTGAGATTATGAAGCCCTTCTGTTGTCGTGACACTGAGTAATGAATACAATTTTCATTTTGATAAAACGAGGATAAAATTTAACGTGAATAACAAGTCCCTTCAGTCGCTTTTTCGGGATAAGAGTTGGCCCTCTTTATATAAGGGACCTTTGCATCTCTTCTTAAAAATCTCTATCGTGTGACGTTGCTAACGGCTTACGCGATTTAGTTGTTTAACAAGCAGTGGCGTCTCGCCTAATGACGCAGATAAAGCGCTGCTTCAGCCCTTTTTTCCAGACTAAATATAATAAACTAAGAATCTAAGACCGAACAAAAAATTAAAAATCGGAGCCGCGCACCGTCAACAAAACGGAACGACCGGTTAGTCACCTTATTACCTATTAACCGATAAAAAACCGTGAGTGTTCTCTGCCGCGCATTCTGTACTCTCTTTCTATATTTTGCAATTAGTATACAACCAAATATATTGCGTACAGACAAGCATGTTGAAGCGATTTCTCTTTTTCGTTCGCCTGTGTCTGTGTCACATGTTGAACCTACGTCCATTTATTAATATAGTGTCCTGTCACAGTAAACGGCTCGGTTAGGTCGCCTGAATTTCTTGGTAATCTGTGTGTCGGCGTATTGTTTAAATTCGAATTATATTTTAATTATTTTGCATAATGTTCCCTGTGCAGGATTCAGTGTGTGTTTTACCGAAAAAACTGATTTTAAGGCGGATAGACGATGACAAAATAGACTTTTTGAACTTAGAAAAGCCGTCCCCTATATTGAACGTAAATAAACCGGCTAAGCTTAAAGACGAAGTGAACATTTGACATTATAAAGAAGAATAAACGACTTGCCTCACATACAAGCAGTATACAAATTTAAATTAAATTGCATCGTGAACCGTAGGGTATAGAAGTCAATGTCGTAAACCTACCCTACCTGATTTCGCTGATTTTACAACATTTAGGTAGGTTCTTTATAGAAATCCTGCGTCACCTATTGCGAAAGTCACGAGCCGCCACTGTTAACACGTATAGGTTGGGTTTCAATCACGTGACTGTAACTGTTGCAGACGCACGGCTACGAAACACATGGCAAAATAAGAATTACTTTCACACAGTCCAGAAATAGAGAATGCTATGACGCTTTCTTACTCAAGCTTCACTGGACAGCAGCTGATCAGCCAACAGCTGTTTTTTATTTTCTGGACGTCAGCTGATCAAGCTACAGCTGATATAAGTGTATTTGAAAAATAAGGAAAACATTTTAGATGAAATGGTTCTAAATAATATAAGAGATAATTTAGCACAAAAACAAATTTTTCACCACCAACATCTGATTTTTACAGAAAAAAATTTGTATATCATAAAAAAAAAATCAGGGATGCGTTCAGCACTGGTGAAAGCCACCCAGAAACGTTTTTACTTCTTTCACTTCAAATGTCAAAAATTAGTACGACATTACTAAAACGTCTTTAAATGCCGAATACTATAAAATAAAAACGATGTACCATTAGAAAAAGCAGTCTACAATTTCCCTGTAAATATAGGTATGATTTTGAATCTGCACAAAACCGGCGTCAATACATTCAAGAACAGGAAAAAATTTCAACGACGGAACAAAAAAATCGTTTTTGTGGTTAGAAGACCCTTGGATTTGCTTGGAACAATCCCAACACGCCGTGCCAAATCTGGTAGCGGTATCGAGCTCTTTCAAAAATGGTTTGTCGATTTTGAAGGGATTCTGCTAACCACTTTTGGTAAGCTGGAGCCACTTCTGAACGAGTAACGCCAATTTAAGTTTGGCTTCGACCGCCTCGCAGCTGAAGGCACACCAGCTGATTTATTTTGACAAATATCAGCTGTTGCCCGACCATCAGAATTGGGGCTGTGCGTCGTGATTGGTAGTATACCATTTGAAGTTTTCAAAGACGGTTGAACATGCTGGTTTGACAACTGAAGTTTATAAAATAGAACAATTTAAGGCTAGTTCACCATAACCATAACAGTAGGCACATCCTAAATAGTAATTAACTAAGTTTTGACACTTTAAATTATGTTCTTCAGAACCAGGTTTAGAAACCTTAATAAAAATGGTTTGCTTCATTGTCTGTGTTAATGTTTGCTTTCCCCTTACACAATATAATTCCCCATCTTTAAGTAAAATTCCGATTTAGCCTGCCATAACGTAAACCTATTGATAGACACTTGGACAAGCATAGCTTATAATGCCATTAAGCTCTCTGAATTGATCAGCTTCTAGCTTATACATATTAGCTAGCAAAGCTATAAAAGCAAACTCAGCTTTAATGAAGATGAAAGACGTTAGCGTTACTAATTCAGCTATAGTTATGATTGTTTTGATTTAGTAGCTATCGGTATTAAACAGATGTTTACCTATTAATGAAAATTTAATTTACATATAGGGTCTCTCAAAAAAATAATATTTTTTCTACCAGCGAGCGTCCGGATAGTTATTTACCTAACACTGCACGCGACGGCAGTTGGCCGAACGACGCAGAGCGCAAGACACTTTTCGCATGTGTTTGGTACCTTATTTTACCTATGAGTACTTTTTTTTCAAAAAATTTTATGTAATTTATAAATAAACATGTCAAATTAGATGGAATTGAAATGTAAACAAATATTCTGTCTTATCGACGCGTTGCAAAGGTTTCTAAGTGGTGCGCGTGCGATAAAGCAATTTTACCGCACTGCGTGCTGTAAAGTAATGACATTACCGCACACGAGAAGGTAATAGTTATTTACCTAACAAGTGCGGAAAGTAATACTTTACCGCACGCGACGGCAGTTGGTCGAACGACGCGGAGCGAAGTTCGGTCAAGCCGTCGAGGGTGGTAAAGATACTTTCCGCATGTGTTAGGTACAATATTTTACCTATGAGTACCTTTTTTCTCAAATAAATTGAATGAAATTTTTAAATAAATATGTCAAATTAGATAAATTTGAAATGTAAACAAATATTGAAGCTTTCTTATTGACGCGTTGCTAAGGTTTATAAGTGGTGCACGTGTGGTAAAGTAACTTTACCGCACAAGTGCAGTAAAGTAATTACTTTACTGCACGCGAGTAGGTAATAGTTATTTACCTAACAAATGCAGAAAGTGATACTTTACCGCACGCGAAGGCAGTTGGCCGAACGACGCGGAGCGGAGTTCGGTTAAGCCGTCAAGGGCGGTAAAGACACTTTCCGCATGTATTAGGTACAATTTTTTACCTATGAGTACCTTTTTTTTCCAAAAATTGAATGTAATTTATAAATAAACATGTCAAATTAGATGAAATTGAAATGTAAACAAATATTGAAGCTATCTTATTGATGCGTTGCTAGGTTTCTAAGTGGTGCGCGTGCGGTAAAGTAACTTTACCGCACGCGAGTACGTAAAAGTTTTAACGTCAAAATTTGGCGATGACAAAAATGTATTGTAAAACTAACCTTAAAAAATAACGGTAACTTTAAAGTACGGCCACCGTAAGTACCGAAGCTTTTAATGTGCAGACTCAGTAATAACAATAACGGTAACAAAGTGTAAAATACGCGACCGAAAATGTCTTTATTAGAGAATTATTGAAATAAAGCCAGGCTATAATAGTGCCAGGCACTATTTTGACACCTTCACATTGCAATATCAACTGATCTTTCAACATACGGCCTTTGTTTACTATATGAACCGGAATAAATAGTGCCTTCCTTTATAATTGGAAACTAAATGACAAAAGTTTTAAATTCGACTTTGGTATGTCAATTTTGAAGTATTTACTGTCATTTTTCAATGTGAAAGTGTCAGAATAGTGCCCGGCACTATTATAGCCTGTCCAGTGGCGGCGCGTGAGGTTTAAAAGTAGCGGTTCTTCAAAGTGGGGAACAAAGACAAATTTAAAAAGTTAAAAATAGTAAGAACTTACCTACCCATTTTTTAGATTTTGTAAAGTCACATTAATCGAACGTAAAACACAGATTTTAAGTTTTATTTTTAAAGCGTTCGAACAATTTGTTTATTAGTACATTTTTAATTATTGAGGTTTATTATATTCACACTTTGTACATATAGTACAAAGTAGAGGCCCTCGATACATTTGACACTTGTTGGTGTAAAACAAGTGTCAAATGTATTGATTTTTATATACAAGTTCAATGCGTCTGTCTTTTTTATTGGCAAAACATTCAATCACTTTTTATCTCTTAAATATTACAAAATTAAAAATGCATTTGCTTTGGCAAAAAATAAAATAAACATTTACTTATAAAAGTCCCTAATACCGTAAATTGTGTAAACACTCAACTAGGTATAAATTTGCAGTTCTAATCTGTTTTTAATATAAACGGGAGACTACCCCGATTTTCTAAAATTTTGCATAGCTGCGACGTCAGTTGAATAGTTCTATCCTTTTAATTATGTGGTAAAATCTGTATTCATCCATCCTATATTCGGGGTAGTTTGATTAATAGACCCGACAAAATCCACCGCGCCTCTACACCGCGCAGAACGCCCAGCACACCACGAGAAGAGACCGAATAGCAAACAACGATATTAAAAACGCAGGCTTGCACCCGAGAAGAGACTTGTACCAATTATACAAATGTTGTAGGAATGTAGCTCCTAATTAGTGAGAAAAAAAAGGACTAAAATATTCTGTAGTAAAAAATTACTGTACTCAAAATTAGCCGGTGCTGCAGCCCCGCAGCCCTTATTGAATAACCGACACTGAGCCTGACTTTATTTCAATAATTCTCTATTATTAGTTGCCATACTTGCATCTTTAAAGAAATTAAGTTCAAATCCTGAATGATTATCATTCATGAGTTTTTAATTTTAATAATAATAATTTATCACTAAACCTTTACTTATCAAATTACAACCATCCACTTACAAACCCCTTATCTTTTGCCCCTTATACGTGTTGGTGTGTTTTATACAGCAAATGTAATAGCTTTAAATAACGATAGGATCATCTAGTTTCTGACATGCAAAAACCGCCTGTTGCGCTCCCCTTTTATGCGATCCGCCCTTTCATGTGTGTGAGGTACTTTATTCAATTACGATAAAAAAGGGTTGTTCAAGGTAAGTTGGAGTTCTCATAGAAAAATAACTAAATAAAAGTTTCAAGCGTGATCTAATACGAAAGTTTTGCATATACAGCTGGAATAAAACAGTAAATAAGTTTTAAACATTTTTTTGTTTCTCGAATATTTTCCTTGAAAATAAATGCACTTTTGCATGCGCTTAAATCAGTTGTCAAAGCTGGAATTCTACTCGTTTGTTGGTACTGTCAAAATTGCTTTCTTGAAGTCGTCGACTGCTTTCTCTGATGGCGACTGAAATCTTTGACCATGCAGTCCATTCTTGATTTTCGGAAAAGTATAAGGACAACAAGTTGCTGGGTTCGGCTCGGTTCGGTCAATAGTTTTTGTGCTTTGTGCGAACTTGCATTGTCCTGGTGGAGGATGACTCGTCATTCGGGGTTCGTTTTTCGAAGCTCAGCAATGTGACCTGCTTTTGAGACAAATGTCGCGACCATCTTTTTGGATACACTTCGAGAACGGATTCAGACCTTTGTTGGCTTTATATCATCTTGGAACACCCAAACAGTTCCTATAAGGCCATCACCACTGACAATGCTGTTCACGTTTTTCGAGATTCCTGCCTCAAAATGGTCTAGAGTTTTCTGAAACCAATTGACCCTAGCTTCTTTCTGTTCTTCGCTTAACAGATGCGGTATCCAGCGGGAAATGAATTTTCGTAGCTCTAATTTTGCATGCAAAATTGTTTGAATTGATGTCTTTGAAATCCCCAATGAAGCCTCAATTTCTCGATATGTCCATCTTCCTTGATAGGCATGCGAATAATATCATTGTTTATACCGTCGTTTTTGGTGCACCTGGCCTTTGGATCATCACTAAGGCTAACCGAACCGAACCGAACCGAACCGAACTCTTGAATTCTCCACACGAACAAGAAAGTGGTAAAAAATTATAGTGCTCGGTAGCTATTAAAATATATAATGGCATGCCATGTACATAGTATACATGGTATTATAGTATGTAGACGCTAATAGTAAAAAAAATTTTTTTTAGGTTAACATTAAGTAGGTATTCATTATTTAATTTTAAAACAGTTACATATATGTAAAATATAGTGAAAAGCTAAAAGATTGAGGTTAAGTTAGAGTAATGACATTCCATCAGTGTCGCCCTCTATGTTTCTATATGCAAAATATAAAAGTGTGTTCCAATGAAAACTTAACAGAGTATTTTTTAGGTATTCCTTGGTGAAATTTGGACAAACCCTGGATCATTTCTATTTTGTTTGCAAGGAAAAACTTTTAGGCTTACTTGAAATGTTTGTAGCATGCTCACCCTATGTAATATAAATGACAAAACAATTTCGATTTAGATTCTTATTTTTTGGAAATCGCTATTGCTTGGTCCTGCACTAACATGTTACGAAAATGAGACAAATCAATTGATATACAGGGTGGTTTAGTAGGATGATTTGATAAAGAGTGCTAAGATTAAAGTACCTTTGTTTTAAGAGACATCAGAAAATGTTATAAAGAAGAGTTGTTTAGATTCAAATGTTACGGCAGATTCTCAATTTTCAGAGAAATCAGCCAGCTCTGATTTTATAAGTCGATTTTAAAAATTTTATTTAGACGATTCTAAGCTTATTATAACACTTTTTATCAAATCATCCTACTAAACCACCTTGTATATTAATTGATTTGTCTCATTTTCGTAACATGTTAGATAGGGACCAAGCAGGAGCGATTCCCAGAAAATCAGAATCTAAATCTATTTTTTTTTGTCATTTATACCTAACGGTAATTCTATCCGTGGACACACTGTATTATAGTGTCATATGAGGGCCGTCTAAAGTCTTATAAATATATTTTTTTACTGATTACAAGAGCAAAAATATCATCTTCTTAATAACATGAAACACCTATAAAATTAAAAAATTCCTAACCCATTAGCACAGTTCAAGTGAACTCCATGCTATATCAGCCTTCAAAACAGTTTTTGTAAATATCTCAGAAACAGAAGCTCCTACGAAGAGAACGTATTCACAAAAACGTGTTCTACTATACTCCGAAAACTGCATACTGATACGATGCCTTGTTAAGGAGTTTTTTTTAATTTTTAAACTGTCAAAAACCTGTCATTGGCATTTTAACCAAAATCTAATCAGCTCTTTACAGTATTCTAGACTATTTTACCTGAGAATTTCATGAAAATCGGTTCAGCACTACACAGGAGCTACCGTGGGCAGGACAGATATACAAACCCACACGGACAGACGTCACGACGAATAGATGCCACTCCTGCGCGGAGTAGGACAAATGTTAGCAATATTAATTGGCATATATCTCAACACCTAGATCTGTAGACTTAGTCTAACAGCAATTTAATTGCTTAGCTTGCTCTCTTAAACCCTATCGTGTCAAAAATGAGTAAAAAAAATTTGCCCTGCTTTCAATTTTATTTATATATCTCGCCGTCTGTCTAAAAATGTATTCTATTTACGGACGCCCCTGAAGTTTTAAGAATTAAATTAATCTTACCGTGTTACACACCATTTAAAAGAAAATTTTATTGTCTACAAATAACTATATGGCATATTTCTTATAAAGAGCTTGGTTTTCTGGAATATCGGGTAAAACATGTGACAAAAATGTTTTTCTTTAAATTTTTTTATGACCCTTATATACGAACGTCGCTGGAGACTTTGTCAATAATCAAACCTCACTGACTTATATATCGTTAAAAAGGGAATTTTATTTTCTACAATAAATAAAACTTGCATAAAATTGTTAAGTTTAGTGATTTTTCAAAATTGATGTAATTTACGGACGCCCCCAAAGTGTGTGTAAATAAAACTAATCTTGCCTTATTATACATCATTTAAAAGAGAGTGTAGTTTTAACAAAATCTATCCGATTTTGTAGCATGTAATAAACGGATGCCACTGGAGAGAAAATTTTATTGTCTATAATAAAGGCAGTTATAGATTTTTGGGGGGTCTGGGGGGTTTTTGGTGATTTTTGCAGCTAAAATTTAAAAAACTACTATAATTTTATTTTTAGGTTAGATTTTACATATTTTTAATTCATTTCTCTGTTATTGCGACTTTAGCGCGTCAACTAAGTTAAATTTTCAGAAACCCGAACACCACTAAAAGAAGAGGGGGAATAAAAACGAAAATTGGACTAAAACCTGGCTTGGCAACATCCATATCGTTAATATGTGACCTATTATCAACTAGAATCCATTGTCAAACTGCGGTCCTCATATCGTCGCCTTTCTCATGAAGGAACCTAACTAGCATTTGGTAAATTTGTCAGGAGAGCTAAAAAACAAAAAAGGGGCAGGTCTGTTTCGATAGTTACCTCAAAAGTGATTTTATTAATCAAAGCTGAACTATTTGTAATGAAGATAGGCCACTCCGTGAGACCAAAGAGTTGCATTAGAACAGTAAGAAGGTTCATTCATTCAAGGCGACGACATGTTGCATACTCAACTACCTCCAGCGCCTGCACTATATGGATATGTAAAAGAGACTGACGTGTTTTAAAAATACAAATACCCCAAGCGCATATTTTATGCTAAGTGCCTGTGTCGACAATAGGCTCGCCTACTAAATAATGCAATAGATTTTTTCACCTCTGTCTGCCCTTTTCCAAACATACATTTTTCAACTGATTTTTATCGAAAGCATCACTAAAATCATGAATTTTTATCCATGGAAATATCGAACATATTACAAGGTGGCCCAAAGAAAACGCATATATTGTTTTTCTCTAGATTAGACTATTTCAAACGAGACAGAGAGAGAGAAAAGAGATGCAATGTATGCCACATAATCTCCTGGCCAATTTTGTATTGTTGATTTCGGTTTATTTATAAAATTTTTAAATATTTTTGAGTAATTTTCTTCTTACAAACAATAAATTACTTAAAACTAAAAAACATTAATTTTTAGTTAGAGCAACTGAAAATATGTAAAATTTTTCAAAAAACTTGTTTTTTATATATATTATATTCAAATTTCAATTCTTTTTAAAAATTTTTGTAGCTTTTGCTTAATTTATTTGTAAAAAATACTATTTTAAAAACCATAACCTTATAAAATTATTTTCCTAAACATTTTATATACCTAGTGAAATATTATATTTCACTTTTAAATTGTTTAAAAAATATCGCGAAAAAATCTCAATTCATAAGGTTTGTGTGTAAAAATGTCCCCGAGAAGTCAGCTGAGCACTTGGATGCAGAGGTGGATCTACAGAGGAGCCCAGGACCACCAAAATTTTTTGAATTTAATGCTCGGGAAAATGTTAGGGTTCATTTGACACAATATTAAAAGCAAAAAAGTTCTTTTGAAATTTGGGAGTATGTACTATTATGACTGTGCTCTCCTAAAAAGTCCTGAGAGTAGCCTCGCACAGTAGTCTTTCAGGCTCTAAATTAGCCTCCCGAAAGTTCGATAAAACTTTCAACTGTAGCGTTTTAATAGTCCTTTAAAACTAACATAAACTTTTGCGGTTTAACATTTATCAAATTTTTCGGCTATGGCGACAAGCTTTTATTTGGCTTTTTTTTTTCGTTTTAGGTAAAAAAAAACTACTAAACTTAAATTTTTGTCTGTTGCGCAATTTTTTAAATTTTATATATATATATATATATATATATACAGTCGAACTTTGATAACTCAAAATCTTTGATAAGTCGAACCACACTGTTGGCAATGGCGTCAAGGGTAAGAAATATATGTAACTCATTGATAAGTTAATGATGTAACTGTATCTTGATAACTCAAACTTCGAAACTCGAACATTGTATGATCGATATGACGAATTTTCTGAGGAAATCCCCTAATTACGAATCGTTCTAACTTGTTTGCATCAGAATGTTTTAAAGACGCAATTCAGTGATACTTGTATTCGATTTGCAATACGCTTAGGGGTTGTGTGTACGTTACTGTCACAAAAACCTACTTTTTGACATATGTATACGAACAAAAACTATGTATTCAAATGTATTAGAGGTTAACGTTTTTAATAAATTAAATTAATTTCTTAAAAACGTAAATTTTGAGTCACAAAAATACGAAAACGCTTGAAAATTTTTTGTTTATTATTTGATAAGTCGAAGTTTCGATAAGTCTAAATTTTTATGTGACACGTGGTTGTTTAAATTATCGAACTTCGACTGTAGTAGTTTATTTTAGGTTGCAAAAATTTTCTTTATTTTTTAAAAAAAATTGCTTTTACTGCCATATAAGTACCGACATTTTAGCTCACACATATACTATACTATAGTAGTGTGAGCTATGGTGATCCTAATTTTTTCGAGAAAAAAAAAGTTGCTCCGATTTCAAAAATTTTTATATATCTTTGCGTTTCAGATGATTTTGAAACTTTTTTGTCGCGCCGTCTGTCTGTCTGTCTGTCTGTCTGTATGTCTGTCTGTCTGTCTGTATGTCTGTCTGTAACGACCAACGCGCATAACTCAAAAACAGCTCGGCCGATTTTGATGAAATTTGGTACCTAGGCTGGGTCTTGGGTCGAGATGGTTCCATTTAAAAATGAACAAAATCCATCGAACACAAACCACATAAAAGGGTGGGGGAAGATTTCAAAAATTAGAGTTTATGTGAAAATATGGCGTGTGTTATATCAAACGAAGGGTAATTGAGTATGGAGTTAAACAAAATACATTTTAGTTTTTTTTTCATCAAAAAGGGTGGGGGTAGATTTCAAAAATTAGAGTTTACGTGAAAATATGGCGTGTGTGATATCAAACGAAAGGTAATTGAGTCCGGAGTTAAACAAAATACATTTTAGTTTTTGTTTTTTTAAGGGTGGGGGTAGATTTCAAAAATTTGAGTTTAAGACAAAACATGGCTTGTGTGGTATCAAACAAAAGGTAATTTAGTCTGGAGTTGAATAAGATATATTTCAAGTTTTAGTTTTATTAGCTCGCACGTACACTATAACTATAGTGCCTAGTGTGAGCTTAGGGGCCCATATATTGGCAGAGTATTTTTATAGCGCCGCGATTTATCAGTTTTAAGTCAAGGAAGAGGTTTTAAGCAGATCTGCTAAGGATTCCAGACTTTTCGTTTTACTGCAATAGGTTAAGATTTAGAAAATTGATGTGTATGTATGTTTGTTTTTGTTTTTTTATTTCAATAAATACCTATTTTACTTTGACATTTTTACATTTGATCCTCCTTAAGTTTCATGCTACTTACGCCCATGAACCGTAATTTTGTCGAAAATAAAGCAGTCGAAGATAAAATAGACTAAATTAAATTAAACGAAATGTAGTAGCTTGGTCGAACCATATATTGCAGAAAATAATTTAGACGAATCGTAATATTGTCGAAACGTAAAAGCAGCAAACCGTTATTATATTAAAATGAAAAACGAACCGTAGAAAAGTCGAAAATGAAGGTGCGATGTTGCGACATGGAGCAAAATTTCTTTATTTAATTTATTGAACTGGCGTCTGAGTACAAAGGGGCCATTTAATAATTAGCTTGTCATAGCTTTTGGACGTTTTTATATGGCGCCCTATCTGAAGGCACGGCATCGGCAGTGCTCCGCCAAGTTTTCTTTTCTTAAATCATTTCAGCCCATATTTGACCTATATCTAACTCTACTTCGAAATGAGTGACAAAACTCAAACTTTGCACAGTCGTAGATCTTCATAGAGTTAACGCCTCCAATTTTCATGAACTTACATAAAGTAGTAAAGTAGTTACGAAATTTCAAAAAACTTTGAAATTGCCACTCACTCATGTATACATGATAAAAACTTTACGGTACTTCCACACATGCTCCAAAGCTGAAATTTGGCAGACTAATAGAAATTATGACCAAACTCCTGGAAAGAATAAAACCCCAAAATTATAATTTACTCTGCTCTCCTATACATATAAAGTTATATAAAAGTAACATTACCCACTTGATAAAACTATAAGCAAAAGTTTAACAACACCAAAATTTTAATTTACTTCCATCCCCTATAAATGTAAAGTTATGTAAAATTAATACTGCCCATTTCCAAAAACGATAGAGAGCTGAGCTTTGGAATACCGATGCCGGTAGGAACTGTAATAAAACCATGGGAAAAAATTAAAAAACCTCCAACGTTTTAATAAGACATTTCAAAATTTTTGAACAATATTCCGCATATTTTACTACTTTAAAACTTAAATATTTTCCAAATCCTTTAAAATAGGCGTAAAATCATAACAAAAACATTGTATGTAAAAAAAAGCAAAGTACGCGAAAATGGTAAAATTTCAAAATGAAAGGTTCCTTGGCTGCAAAAAACATTTCCAAACTAGTACTTTTTTACATGAAATGTTTTTGTTATGATGATACTAATTATTATACACTTACCAATTCGATTAGTCCTGATTTGTCTCCTGAAAAAACAACATACAATAGAGTTAATACGTGTGTTTCAATTATTATAGATCTCTAAACAACAAGTGAAATTAAGGAAAGAAAAATAAGAAAAAAGTTTTTTGTCTTCGGCCGGGACTCGAACCCGGAATCTCTTGCTCTCTACGCAAATGCTCTCTACGTTAAGCCCCCGAAGACATACATAAATTTTCCGGAAAACTTTCATCTATGCAGGTCTGCGGTGTCTCAATACAAGAACGAGAAAATCTCAGGGTATTAACTCGACCAAGCCATCCAACTCTATAATTCTTCCTTCCCACTGTCAAAGGTATTTTTTTTTCTTATTTTTTTTCTTATTTTTCTTTCCTTAATTTCTCTTGTTGTTGCAATTTGGTATTTGAGTATTATAGATCTCCTTAATAATTATTATTTTATCTAAAGGTGCACCCGTCTTTAACAGTCTTATTATTGTGAAATAAAATACAAACAGCTGTTCAAATCATACTGCCTGAGGTTTCATATTATGTTGATATTTGCACATAAAAATGCATTTGAAGACCCACCTTTAGTACTTTGTTTAGAAAGGATCACGATCGATTCCAATTCGGATAGGAAAATAGGTTTACATGATCGTTTCAAAACGATCTTAAACTGATTTAAAATGTGTTGCAAAAAGATAATGCTTGATTCAGTAATGGAGTATGGACCAAAGGTCAGATTAGCAAAGGTCAGTTTGGGTATTAGTGGCGGATCGAGGGGAGGGGGGGCAGAGGGGCCCGGGCACCCCCACCCTTCCTGACATTAAACTTATTTTTAGTTTGAGAGAAAAAATTCCACTGGCTAATTAATGGACAAGCTGAGTCAGGGGTAAAAGTAGCTAAGAAAATTTTAATGAAAAACAAAGATCCCAACATTGGTCTATTGGAGTACAGAACCACGAAGCTAGAGTGTGGTTTTAGCCCAGCTGAGCTTATGGACAGAACCCCTATATGCATTGTACCCCAAATTAAAAAGAAACTGATACATGAATGGCCATAGTTAGAAGAGTTTAAAAATAAAAGGCAAATTGAAATTGAAAAACAAACAACAAATTTCAATAAAAGGCACAGCCCACATAGCACAAATCAAAACAACGTTAAAAACACACACGTTTTTAAGTTTAATAGGTCGCTTTTTAACATTATTTTCAAAACCACGTTATTTCGGTGTGATATTAATGTGGTTTTAAAAATAACGTTAAAAAGCGACCTATTAAACTTAAAAAAGTGTGTGTTTTTAACGTTGTTTTGATTTGTGCTATGTGGGAGGGCGCAAGAAAGTCAAACTTTAAATATAAATGACACAGTATGGATAACAAATCAGAAAATATTTGGTAAAGTTATAAAAATAGGCCCTGAGCTAAGGTCTTACATAATTCAAGGAAGCAATGGGCAAAGTTACAGGAGAAACAGTTCGCATTTAATCCTTGCGAATAATTATTAAAACCAAGGATATGTCGACCTTGACCTTGATTTTTATGAAGAAAAAATGGAAGAACAACCACGCACGAGCACTGACACCCCTACGAAGAAGTCTCTCTTTTCCTAGAGAGGAAACTAGACCCAGGATCAGAACTCCAACAGATGGGTTAGGAGAACAGCAGCGAGAGACTGTCACAAGGTTTGGTCGTATCGTAAGACACCCGCAGCGCTTTGGCGTGGGCACGACCTAAAATACACACTAAAAGAGTGTACAAAAACTGTTAAAATATGTAAATAGTTTATAGTAATACCGGGCTCTAAAAATAAGTACTTAGTTTAAGTGCAATAAGCTCGCAATCAAAATTATAGTGCATTACTGTACAAAACAATAGGGCACCACGCAATCATCCAAAAAAAAGAGGATGTGCCATAGAGACTAAATAGTGCGTGAACACTAGGTAGTGACGTCACAGTTAAGACGCCACCAGTGACCGACTTATTGGATGGAACCAGTTAGCGCCGGGACTTAACGCCGTACACAAGGTAAGTCTTAACCGCATTTTTTAACAAAATTTACCTGCAAGATAACTTTTAAAAAAAAATTGATAAAAATAACTAAGTATTCTAAAAATTTTCGCCTGCGGCGCCTTTTATATGGCTGCCAATTTTATTTCAGACCAAAGAATTAATAAATACAACAAGGAAAAGATATTTTCTGAGTTTTACGTCCGTCTTGCCCCGTCCCCCCTCGAAATGCTGGATCCGCCACTGTTGGGTATACGCCTTTTTGGCTATTTTCTTAGAAAATTGAACCGATCTTCGAAGGCTATTTTGCAGCGGTGCAATTTTGTTACACGCCGTTTTCATCTGTGCTATTTTGTCGGACGCGTCCTTAAATTATGTTACGCAAAAATTTAGGATTTTCCTCCCCCCTCGTAACGCATTTTCAAGAAAAAACACATTAAAAAAACATTGAGTGTAACGCAAGGCAAAACCCCCCTCCCCCCCTAGAGCGTGACGTAATTTAAGGACAGGCCCTTACCCAAAGGAAAAGTAATAATTTAAGATTAATTTTAAAGTACCATATAAACTTTATACCAATACTAAAACTACATACATTTTCTTTATCTTTATTTGTATTTGATTTTTACTTACCGCAAATATGCTATAAGTATCTATGTTTTCTTTAAGCAGAAACGAGTTTATGCTTTAAGTAAACTTGGAATTCCTAGTATATATTGATTATCAATTTTTGTGTATTAAAATGGAATCTTAACTTATAGATTACTACTAAAGTTTTTAATATATTCCTATACGAATTTATTTTAAAAATCTACCTCTCTAACGAATGCAGGTAGGAATCTATGGGATGTGAAAAAGGGAAATTTCACCCCACAAATCTCAAACTATATACACAGAATATACCTCTTGGTCACTATGCAAAATAGTTTGATACAATATTTATTATGATATCCACCCCCAAATAAAGTTTCTAGATCCGCCCCTGACGAATAATGTTGTTTATTCAGTAATGTGATTATCTTACGAATAACTTAATTAAAGTACAAAATAAAACCAATATTTTCCCAAACAAACCCGTTGAAATCAACAAAATTTCAAAAATAGGATGCGTCAAAAATTTGGCTTGGCCGGAATATGCTAAAATTAAAAAATTGTCCCATCTGTAACACTAATTGTTTCGCTCGGCAACACTAGTTTTCGGTGTTACAGATATTATTCCTATGTTACGATTGGAATATAATTTTTTTTTTGATATTTTTGAAAAATAAATATTTGTTTTATCCTAATGCAAAAAATATACATTTTTTAATTGAAAGTCGTAGTAGCTATGTCAATAAGCTAACTAAATGAAAAAGATTTTGCAATTAAAATAAATTTTAACGGCTTTAATTTTGCTAGTTTCCTTAAAGTGGCGGAATTCCCCCGTCTTCCCCTACTGACCAATGTTTAGACAGTGCAAATAAAATAGCGGGCTAGGAAGGTAATAAGGTAAAGGAATGGTAACACACAGATTATGATTTTTAAACCCAAAAATTGGAACACTAAAGAACAATAAAAATGCATTGCAATCTCGCACTCTCTTCGCATCTGCGGCTCTATTCAAAAATCCCCTGCCCGTGAGTCTTCCCACTTCCTTTAACCCAGGAGAAATGTCAGAGAGGAGAAAATGCACTTACCGAACGAACCATCAAGAATACGGGCCCTGGTAAGCGCGAGAGAGTATTTTACACGAGACAACATAAGGAAACACAAAATTTTACTAAACTATTCGAGAGTGTAGAAGACCCAAGCATGGGTTTGAGCACAGGTTTGGATACGTTTGCGAACAACTGACCAAGGTTAGGTTATGCTTACTTTATGTTAACAACGATTTCGACCTCCCAAAAGGAATGGGAACATGTACAGACCTGACCCTATCCTTAACGCTACGTTATCTGCCGCAGCTACATTAGTACAAAAGAAGATATAATAGGATGCAGTATGAACAGATAGTGCTACAAAATTGTTATAACTTATAGACGATCTTTTTGACACGCGTGTGCGTAAAAATTACAAATACTTACCAATATTTACAGTAGCGAACCCAGGAATTTGTCTAAAGGGGGGTTCGAGGCCCCATGATGTCGTATTTCATGCTATTTTTTGCTTTTATTCATGAAATATGTGTAAAATATAAAAAAAAATCTGGGCTTGAGTGCGCTCTTGATGTTTAGACAGTGCCAATAAAATCGCGGGCTAGGAAAGTAATAAGGTAAAGGAACGGTAACTTACCGATTATGCTTGTTACACCCAAAAACTATAACACTAATGAAAAATAGGTTAGGTGGCGATTTGAGAAACGTCTCGGCATTGCACTCTCTTTGCACCTGCGGCTCTATTCAAAAATCCCGTGCCCGTGAGTCTTCGCACTTCCTTTAACCCAGGAGAAATGTCAGAGAGGAGAGAGATAATGCACTCACCGAACGAACCGTCAAGAATACGGGCCCTGGTAAGCGCGAGAGGGTAAATAGACGGAATGGGACAACTGGGCGCCGCCAACTCGGCGCCGCCAACTGGGCGCCGCCAACTCGGCGCCGCCAACTGGGCGCCGCCAACTCGGCGCCGCCAACTGGGCGCCGGGCCAACTGGGCGCCGGGCCAACTCGGCGCCGCCAACTGGGCGCAGGCCAACTCGGCGCCGGACTAAAAAAATTTTTTTGATAAAATGTGTAGATGAAAAATAAAATATATTATTTATATAAAAACATCTTTAAAAAATCCTTTACGCAATTTTTTACAAGCTTTTTTTAGCTTCAGATGTTCTGTCTAACTAACTAACTATATAACTATAACTAAATTTGGTACACACGTAGTGGTCCCATGACAATACAACATTAAGAAAAAAATATCCTCCAAACCCCTACCCCCACCCCTTCTATAGAAAAATGTGTTTTTGACACACTTCCCGTTATCCGATTTGGATAAAATTTGGTATTCACATAGTGGTCCGATGACAATACAGCATTAAAAAAAAAAATATATATATATATATATCCTCCCACCCCTACCCCCTTCCATAGAAAATGCGTTTTTGACACCCTTCCCATTATCCGATTTGGATGAAATTGGGTATTCACATAGTGGTCCGATGACAATACAACATATAAAAAAAAATTATACGCCCGCCCCCACCCCCACCACCTTCCATAGAAAAATTTGTTTTTGACACACATCCCGTTATCCGATTTGGATGAAATTTGGTGTACATATAGTGATCCGATGACAATACAATATTAAAAAATATATATCCTCCCACCCCTACCCCCACCCCCTTCCATAGAAAATGCGTTTTTGTCACCCTTCCCATTATCCGATTTGGATGAAATCTGGTATAAATATAGTAGTCCGATGACAATACAACATTGAAAAAAAAAATCCTACCACTCCTACCCCCACCCTCATCTATAGAAAAATGCGTTTTTGACACACTTCCCATTATCCGATTTAGATGAAATTTGGTATACATATAGTGGTCCGATAACAATACAACAATAATGAAAAAATGTCCTCCCACCCCTACCCCCACCCCCTTCCATAAAAAATGCGTTTTTGACATACTTCACTTCAAATGACTTAAAAAATTTGGTATATGCATAAAGGTCCGATGGCAATACAGCCCAAACAAAAAATATATTTCTACCTCTACCCCCACCCTCTCCTTCCCCCGATAAAAAAATGAGTTTCCAAACAACTCACACAAAAAAAATTTTTTAGTCACAAGCTCTTATAAAATGCACTAAAAATTAAAAAATAATTTTTTTACATTCTAATATTATCATAATAATAAAAGCGATGGTCGACTGATGGAAATTTTGCCGATGTTAGCACGATAAGATATCCGTATCAATTAAATATCACTATTTGCAAGAATCAATCTAGCAGAAAAATGCAGAGGTAAATAAATAAAGAAGAGTTTATTCTAGATTATAATGAAATCGCTGATCATGAGTTGTTTGGAAACTCATTTTTCTATTGGGGGAAGGAGAGGGTGGGGGTAGAGGTAGAAAAATATTTTTTGTTCGGGCTGTATTGCCATCGGACCTTTATGCATATACCAAATTTTATAAAAGTCATTTGAAGTGAAGTGTGTCAAAAACGCATTTTTTATAGAAGGGGTGGGGGGTAGGGGTGGGAGGACACTTTTTCATTATTGTTGTATTGTTATCGGACCACTATATGTATACCAAATTCCATCCAAATCGGATAATGGGAAGTGTGTCAAAACCGCTTTTTTCTAAAGATGAGGGTGGAAATAGGAGTGGTAGGATTATTTTTTTCAATGTTGTATTGTCATCGGATCACTATGTGAATACCAAATTTCATCCAAATCGGATAATGGGAAGTGTGTCAAAAACTCATTTTTCTATGAAAGGGGGTGGGGGTAGAGGTGGGAAGATATTTTTTTCTTAATATTGTATTGTCATCGGATCACTATATGTATACCAAATTTCATCCAAATCGGATAACGGGATGTGTGTCAAAAACAAATTTTTCTATGGAAGTGGGTGGGGGTAGGGGTGGGAGGATATTTTTTTTAATGTTGTATTGTCATCGGATTACTATGTGAATACCAAATTTCATCCAAATCGGATAATGGGAAGTGTGTCAAAAACTCATTTTTCTATGAAAGGGGGTGGGGGTAGAGGTGGGAGGATATTTTTTCCTTAATATTGTATTGTCATCGGATCACTGTATGTATACCAAATTTCATCCAAATCGGATAACGGGATGTGTGTCAAAAACAAATTTTTCTATGGAAGGGGGTGGGGGTAGGGGTGGGAGGATATTTTTTTCTTATTGTTGTATTATCATTGGACCACTATGTGTATACCAAATTTTATCCAAATCGGATAACGGGAAGTGTGTCAAAAACACATTTCTCTATTGAAGGAGTGGGGGTAGGGGTAAGAGGATATTTTTTTCCTATTGTTGTATTGTCATGGGACCACTACGTGTGTACCAAATTTCATCCAAATCGGATAATGGGAAGTGTGTCAAAAACGCATTTTTCTATAGATGAGGGTGGGGGTAGGAGTGGTAGGATTTTTTTTTCAATGTTGTATTGTCATCAGACCACTATATGTACCTATACCAAATTTTATTCAAATCGGATAATGGGAAGGGTGTCAAAAACGCATTTTCTATGGAAGGGGGTGGGGGTAGGGGTGGGAGGATATTTTTATTTTAAATGTTGTATTGTCATCGGACCACTATGTGAATACCAAATTTCATCCAAATCGGATAATGGGAAGTGTGTCAAAAACTCATTTTTCTATGACAGGAGGTGGGGGTAGAGGTGGGAGGATATTTTTTTCTTAATATTGTATTGTCATCGGATCACTATATGTATACCAAATTTCATCCAAATCGGATAACGGGATGTGTGTCAAAAATAAATTTTTCTATGGAAGGGGGTGGGGGTAGGGGTGGGAGGATATTTTTTTCTTATTGTTGTATTATCATCGGACCACTATGTGGATACCAAATTTTATCCAAATCGGATAACGGGAAGTGTGTCAAAAACACATTTTTCTATAGAAGGGGTGGGGGTAGGGGTGGGAGGATTTTTTTGTTCTTAATGTTGTATTGTCATGGGACCACTACGTGTGTACCAAATATCATCCAAATCGGATAATGGGAAGTGTGTCAAAAACGCTTCACAAGATTTGATAGATAGTTAGACAGAAAATAAAAGCTTGTAAAAAATTACGTAAAGGATTTTTTAAAGATGTTTTTATATAAATAATATATTTTATTTTCCATCTACACATTTTATCAAAAAAAAAAATTAGTCCGGCGCCGAGTTGTCCGGCGCCCAGTTGGCGGCGCCGAGTTGGCCCGGCGCCCAGTTGGCCCGGCGCCCAGTTGGCGGCGCCGAGTTGGCGGCGCCCAGTTGGCGGCGCCGAGTTGGCGGCGCCCAGTTGTCCTAGACCGGTAAATAGAAAACTTGTTTTTTCCTGCCTTGTCTCGTTAACGCTCGTTTGCATGGCGGTAATTTTACATGAGACAACTTAACGAAACACAAACTTTTACTAAACTATTCGAGAGTGTAGATAACCCAAGCATGGATTTGAGCACAGGTTTGGATACGTTTGCGAACAACTGACCAAGGTTAGGTTATGCTTACTTTATGTTAACAACGATGTCGACCTCCCAAAAGGACTGGGAACATGTACAGACCTGACCCTCTCCTTAACGCTACGTTATCTGCCGCAGCTACATTAGCACAAAATGAGGTTACTCCAAAAATAAAAAGAAGATATAATAGGATGCAGTCAGTGGCGGTTCTCCATAAGTGCACATGTGCACGTGCACTCCCAAATTCTACTTAAAAAATACTAAAATTTAATTAATAATTACCCCAAACGGAATTTACTAAAGACTGGAATATTACCTACAAATTAATACCCGGTATGTATGTGTTTGTATTCGTGTTCAAACCACCTGCGGTGCATACTGGCGGATGCGCTATATAGTTAGTTCGAATCTAATTATTCACTTTTATTTGCTCCGTAGATGTAGTGTCGCATTCTAATTTCGAAATATAGAAAGAGAGGACCACATGTCCCAATAGAATTTTACTACAGTACATAGAATCTGAACCTTCCTGCGGCAGTGTCTAGGAACAAAACTGTGCAAAAACTAGCCTCGATGCTGCCCGCACCCCCGTGACGCCCCCCGCACGATTGATTTGCGTTGCATGTTAGAGGAGCTCAAGGGCACTTATAATTAGTGCACTTAGACAATTTGGCATAGTGATGTGCAACGATTACCTTCCAAGTATTGAGTAGATACTGATACTTCCTATTCGAGTATTAGATTTTATTATTATTTATATTATATTATCGGTAAATCCAATATATAAATATCGGTCCAAATGATTACAAGTACTCCAAACTCGTTACTCATACGGCCGATGCCGATACAATTGATACGAAAGTAACACTTCGGCTTCGGTCCCATTCGGGATTCGAGTAACGAGTATTTGGCGTCGAATAATATTCGATTACTTCGAATCCGCCCATGTATCAGATATTAAAGTATCGAGTAGATAGTATTTGCACACCACTAATTTGGCATTGTCGGTTGGGCGCTGGCGGTTTGTTTTGATTTCAACGATTTGGTATTTACGACAATGGCCGAAGTTTCTAATTCTGATAGCATTAGCGTGCAATATTTAAAAACAATTAAATTTTCACCTTTGCCATTAGAAGAGAAAATATGTAAACTAGGTATGATACACTTATTATTTATTTATAATTTCAATAATAATAGGTAGGTAACTAATATCTAACTAAATATCTCATTTTTTAATTATTTGCAAAAAAAAATTCCGCCTGCGCCGCAATTTTTTTTTTTTTTTTGGTGTGCACTCCGAAAGCTTTTTACCACGCGCCGCCACTGGATGCAATATGAACAGATAGCGCTACAAAATTGCTATAACTTACAGACCATCTTTTTGACACGCGTGTGCGTAAAAATTACAAATACTTACCAATATTTACAGTAGCGAACCCAGGAATTTGTCTAAAGGGGGGTTCGAGGCCCCATGATGTCGTATTTCATGCTATTTTTTGCTTTTATTCATGAAATATGTGTAAAATATAAAAAAAAATCTGGGCTTGGGTGCGCTCTTGATGTTTAGACAGTGCCAATAAAATCGCGGGCTAGGAAAGTAATAAGGTAAAGGAATGGTAACTTACCGATTATGCTTGTTACACCCAAAAACTATAACACTAATGAAAAATAGGTTAGGTGGCGATTTGAGAAACGTCTCGGCATTGCACTCTCTTTGCACCTGCGGCTCTATTCAAAAATCCCGTGCCCGTGAGTCTTCGCACTTCCTTTAACCCAGAGGAAATGTCAGAGAGGAGATAATGCACTCACCGAATGAACCTTCAAGAATACGGGCCCTAGGAAGCGCGAGAGGGTAAATAGAAAACTTGTTTTGTCCTGCCTTGTCTCGTCAACGCTCGTTTGCATGGCGGTAATTTTACACGAGACAACATAAGGAAACACAAAATTTTACTAAACTATTCGAGAGTGTAGATGACCCAAGCATGGATTTGAGCACAGGTTTGGATACGTTTGCGAACAACTGATCAAGGTTAGGTTATTATATTATATTTGAGGGGGCTAATGTGGTAATTACATTATTTTTTGTCGACTATTACCCCCCCCCCCCCTAGATTTTGAACCACATCCGTGCTTGAGATGACCCGTTTTCCGAGATTTTTTCGCGTAAATGTACTTCCGGCAATGCCAATGCAATGAAATTAATTCATTATATTTTGCAATTATTTTTTAACACACGAACATCTTAACGAATCAAAAACTTTAAAAACAAAAATCACGGATTTCGGAAGGGTTTACTACAATTTAAGATCGTTATTTTTGCCACCGGGTTGGCCGGGTGATCGACTGACTGAATTGCTTTGAATCGTCAAGACTCTGTTGATTTGAATGAACCCGACTCGGGTGAACATCTGGATCGCGGCGTCTGTCAATTGGGCGGTAGCACATAATGAGGTTTCCACAGAAAAACTATAACGTGCTTCAAGTTACAGAACCACATAGCACACAAATCACATCAACGTTAAATTAAAGGTGAACAAAAATAACAAAGTTTTTTTTACTTGAAAACAACCGCATACCATGAAATATTAATTTTGTTAAATTTACATGCTTAAAGATAACTTAAAAACAAGGAGAAATCAAGCTTTGCTGAAGTTTCTGGTGCTGTGTATATAACGTACTTTTTACTCTCGTTATTTTCATGTACCAAATTCACACTTGAAAAGTCCTCCACAACATGTTCTAAAACGCCATTAGATTAAGACTTCTCAAACCTACTAACTTTCTGCGTCCTTTTTGGTCACGTTTTTTTAATAATATTTTTTAACTGAAAAGAGACGCGAAAGGAAGTTATAAAAGTTCACTAGTTTAAGACTACAACACTTCAAGACAATTTTAAAGATGGCGGTCAAGGCAAGACAAAATATCTATATATCTATCTATATACATTATGTTTTTTTTTAAAGCTAAACAAGATTTTTTAACAGTAAACACTTTCACAGAATATGAATGTGTCTTTATCAGGTTAATAACAGATGCGTCGTGATCGTGAAGGATCAGGGATCAGTTCCTTAAAAGGTTTTTGGAATTTAGAGGCCAAAGCACTGCCTGATAAATTTCGTCAAAGTGAAAAATCTCGACAATAGGTGGCGCTGCTGCTAGTAAAATCTCAAAAATATTCAGTAGAAAACCCATGCAAGTCGCGTTTTAAAATTCGTGAAGAAAAGGCGTGAATTTAATCTGATTTTAAGGTAAAAATCACTTGAAACTAAAGTAAAAACATTGCTGTTTTAATTTTATAATGGCGTTATTACAACGCAGTTTTTAGCAACGTTATTTTTTATAACTTTAATGAATGACCTATTAAGCTTGTTTTCATATATGAAATAAACGTTTTTTTCTAGCAGCTTTTAAAATCAACGTTTTTTTTTTCTCACGCCTTTTTTACGTATTAAACACGTGATTGTGCTATGTGGGGAGAATCATATGAATAAGGTAAGTTAGTTGTATATTTTTGTGGTACTTGATTGATGAAATTATAAGACTGTTGTAAAAAATCTACTTTATTTAAATATTAATAGAACTTAATGAAGTTCCTCATCAATTTTGTCCCCTTCTCTATCGACGCAGCGTTACATGCGTTTTTTTCCAATGTTGGAAACAATTTTAGAAGAGAGGCTTTTAAGAAATCTTGCCGTTTTTTCCTTGACGTGTTCTAATATTTCAAAACGGGTTCCCTTTAACGATTCTATCACTTTCGAAAACAGGTTGAGGTCGCAAGGGGCCAAGTCTGTTGAATATGGTGGGTGGTTAACGACGGGGATCTTTTTATTAGCTAAAAACTGCTTAATGGATAGGGTATTGTGGGCCGGTGCATTGTCCTGGTAGAGCAGCCACGCGTTGTTCTTCCATTAATCTGGACGTTTTTTCCTTACACGTTGCCTTAGCTACATGAATACTTCCGTTGGTTCACTGTTTGACCCTCACGCCCCCATTCAATAAGAATATCACCCCTAATATCAAAAGAAAAAACAATGAGCATCGCTGTTATGAATGTGCTGGAGCACCCTTCTCGTTCATTATCTTTACCTTCTTCACGATTCCGAAAAAGCTTTTAAGCCACATAAAAATCATTGGACGAGACATACACTGCTATCCGTAGACATCGTTTAGCATTTGAAAGTATTCAGTAGCCGTTTTTTTTTAGTTTCACTTTAAATTAATACGTTGCTCAATTTTTTCGTTTGTAATAATTCCGGCAAATGAGGTATGCAGGATGTGCTTCAAACCACTGCGTAAGTCAAACTAGTAGAGAAAAGGCGACAAGATTGCGCGCGGTAGTAGAACGTACATCAAGGTGAATAACTCCAACCGCCCGAGGCGTGGAGATTTAAAACCTGTTAGTACGGAGGCCAGTCTGAAAATTTAATTGTCACACCTCGTATGCAAACATTCTG
This sequence comes from Aspidapion aeneum, assembly GCA_963576565.1. Lineage (NCBI taxonomy): Eukaryota > Metazoa > Arthropoda > Insecta > Coleoptera > Brentidae > Aspidapion > Aspidapion aeneum. The sequence goes on from OY755038.1 coordinate 208,871,155, forward strand.
ATTTTTTTAATACATTTTTCTAGTTTTTGTTTTGTTATTTTTTAGTATCAATTTATGACCATAAATCATGATTTAGAAGTTAATTCAAGGTTAAATTTAGAAATTTAAGTTATCTGATTTCATTCAAAATCTAAGTTAAGGTAGATATTTGTATCAAACTTCAAAATAGAACTTTTTGATTTATTATAAGACAAAAAACAGCAAGATATATTTAATTTTTACTAACTTAAAAGCTAAATAGTCTAAAACTCAATTTTGAATTTCGTTGTTGTTTTATAAATTATTTTTTTTAATATAGTTACTTTATTGCACATTGTTGTTTGTAATGTGCTTAATAAGTGTTTGACACTTGTCAGGTGCCGACAAGGAAATCTGAGATTGAATCTTTAACCTTCTGACCTAATTTTTTTAAAATTATATACACGGTAAAAAAAATTGTCTTAGATCAAAGCAAATTGCTTTGAAGTAAAATAATTTGTGCTTTCCTAATCACCAAGAGAATATTTTCTTAATATAGTACAAAAAATGTATTGCATCTTATTTTAATGTGAAACAGAAATTGTTTCATTATAAATTAGAACTGAATTAATCTACGGGACCGTTTTCTTTGGAAGCAAAATATTACTTATATGTAGACAATTTGCTTTGTTACAAAATTGAATATACTGAAACAAAACAATTAAAGAAGAAAAATAAAGTCTCATTTCAATATTAAACTAAAAAGAAATATTTTAATTCAAAACAAATTGTTTTAAGGTAAAACAATTTATTCAAGAAAAGAACGTGTTTTCATTCTAGACGAAATTTTTTACCATGTACCTGTGCTCATTTTTATTGTAATAAGTCACAAAATGTCATATTGACGTTCGATACAAATGTCAATTTGAACCCGAGTTGTTTACTCGACCAACTGATGAAATCAAAAGTGTGCCTTAAATAACCTCTAAAATATGTTTTAGGATCCTAACCAAGGTCACAGTTGCGTAAAAGAATTTAAGTCCTAAAAGTTATGTATTAAATACTTTTCTCTAAAACCGCTAGTTTTCTAAATATTCAGGGGTCCCGGAACTTTTCGGACACACTGTATATTCTAACGGTTGTAATGCCGGTTTTCCACCAAACGGACAAAACAAAAACAAAAAATAAACTCGTGTCGAATAAAACAAAACTGAAACTTTTGTCCAACTTTTTCAAGCCTGGCGTGTTTTGCGACAGCTGGAGTTTTATATTTCGAGTCCCGTTTGGAAGCGGTAACATCAAAAGGTTTGGGCTAGTTTCGACGAGTTTTGAAACTCGCGTCTGTTTAGTGGAAAGGGTCGTGTTGAGTTTTTTATGTTCTACTTTTATTTAGTTGTGCTAGTCTGGCTACAACTTTTGTACCAAATTGATAGGTAAGTAAATATAAGTATTTTAAGAATTTTGTTTCCAAACGCTCGATAAATTTATTAGATATATACCTACACGTAAATTGTTTTTTCCAGAAATTCCAGATCATGTCTGAAAGTGGTAAACTTTCAAAAAACAAAACAGAAATTAGTACCTTGGTTGATGCCTTTAGGGAATATAGAAATTTGTGGGACCCAAAGGATTCCAGCCATAAAAATAGAATAAAAAATGGATTCTTACAAAGAAATTGCCCAGTTTTTTAACACAAATTGGATGGAAATAGAAAGAAAAATAAAAAATATAACTTCACGATATCAACGTGAAAGAAGGAATTACTAAAAAAATTAAAACCTCTGGTCTTTAGATGTTTAAAGACGGTTTTCCACCAAACTGACAGTTGAGTTTGTGCTTTGTTTGTGTTTTCTAGTTTCCATAAAACAAAAACAAATCGAAGACAAACCCAAACCTTTTGTTTCCATCAAGCGGACTAGGTTTTGTTTGAGTTTTGTTTTCGGTCCTTTTCCACTGGTAGTCGCTAGTCAGAAGTGGTAGCCAGACTAGCACAACGAAATAAAAGTAGAACATAAAAAAAATCAACACGACCCTTTCCACTAAACAGACGCGAGTTTTAAAACTTGTCGAAACTAGTCAAAACCTTTTGATATTACCGCTTCCAAACGGGACTCGCAAAACAAAACTCCAACTGTCGCAAAACACGCCAGTCTTGAAAAAGTTGGCCAAAAGTTTCAGTTTTGTTTTATTCGACACGAGTTTATGTTTTGTTTTTGTTTTGTCCGTTTGGTGGAAAACCGGCATAAGATCTTCAGACATAAATGAGTAAATAATGCGTCTGGCGATAAAAACTGTCTACTATTTTTACCGCCCAAATTTCAATAAAATTTCAAGCAACAAATAGCCTGGCAATAGCTGTGATATTTTTGGGTCCTTATTGTTCCTTTTTAGAACATAAATAGATGTTATACGGAAGGACATGCCATGGGCGTATCGTGGACAGCAAACATATTATGCTATACTTTTTATAAAAATTTTCTAACATCTGTTGTGCAAATTAGTTTACTACCTTTAATAAATTTAAAAATAAATCCACTACTAATCTTATTTTTGTGTTACCTCCGTTATTAAAAATTGGATTGATGCTGACATGAATCTAATAGTCGGGGAGCTAGCGCAAAAAATGGCTCCCATTAAGGTCGAAAACTCAAATTTGTATTTAGGACTCCAATGTCAACAACATATGTCAAAATAGCGACTACACCACCTTTTGCAAGCTGAAATTCTATAATGACTGGACTAACTGATCATTTTTTAATACTATTTCCACATTTTTCTTTAGGGGCGCTTATAATTATCCCCATCCTCCTCTCATATCGACGCGACTGTATTAAATACGGTGATGCTGATTATGATTCTACCATTCATATACATTTAATCGAAGATGGCGGGGGAGCCAGCCCCCCTTAAGGTCGCAAACTCAAATTTGTATTTAGGTATTTGCAAAATGGCGACTACACCACCTTTTGCAAGCTAAAATTCTATAATGACTGGACTAACTGATCATTTTTTAATACTATTTCCACATTTTTCTGTAGGGGTGCTTATAATTACCCTCATTTTTCCACTCATATCGACGCCACTGTAATAAATGCGGTGATGCTGATTATGATTCTACAATCGTGATGTATTCATATAAGATGCAGTGACCCTATAAATATCATTAAGAATGGGTTTCCCTAAACAACCCTCAGAAGCGGCCGTGTGTTTTGGTGTGATGTTTGCTGTGATAAATCTAATTTAGAATTTAGTTTTGGAGATAATAGGCTTTGGGACACCCCCGCCATAAATTTGGAGGGTCCGGAATTTAAAATTAGTTTTGCCGTATTTCGCAGAATTCAACAATTATACATTTTGAATATTTTATAGTAATTTTGGGTGCCAGATTCAGGCAGGGGGAGGCGAATGGACACAAAAATGTGATATAAACTACAAATATATATTTTTTTTTCAATAACGTGTCTCAAAAATTTATTTAAAATTTGTCCCCACTGCTGGCATAGTTGTGCAAGCGATCCATATTGGATGTTTAATAGAATTTATACTAGCTGCTTTCGCTAGCCTTGTATTCTGTATATAGTCGCTGTCTCTGCAAAACGTAAAATGTGAAAAAAATCTCGATTTTCTTACTTTTTGCTAAAATATCCAGAAAGAAGAAATAGCATAAAATACGGTCTCATGTGGTCTCGAACCGAACCGAACCGAACCGAACCGAACCCCCCCCGTTTTAAACTGTCTCGGGCCCACCCCAAAACTTTTTTCTATATACGCCATTGGCACCATGTGATGCTCTGTACAAAATTTAATCAATTTTCTACAGCTTTGGTTTCCTGCATTTTTTATATCTGAAATAAGATAAAATTTTGAAATTTGCTGATAAGCGACTATTCATAAATTAGATAACGCTAGCCTTGCTTTACACTCAAATAATTTTTAATGTGCTTTTTCTTGTTTTAATAATGTTCTCTAATCTATATGTTCTGCTTTTCCTACTACAAAAAAATATATCTTGGTAGATTATGGATAAACCGCTGCTCATTATGTTAACAGTTATGTGACAGGAAGTAGCTATTTCCAGGCCCTGGCAATGATAAAAAGGTCAACATAATTTATGAAATAAAATCTTGGTTGCTACTGTTTCAGAGAGATAAGAATATAAATACAAAGTAAATACAATATCGTATTCATCCGCATAAATTGCACAGCCTTTACTTTTGGTCACGTTTATGTCTGTCCAAGGCCAACAAAAAAATACAGGCCACGACTCTGAAAAAATCAGCTGTTCTCGGGGGGCTGTCTTTTACATTGGGTCTTATGGGAGGTCAGACACCATTCCGATATTCCACCAAACATTTGTAAGGATGCAAGATGATTAAAAGATTAAAATCTTTAAGATTTAATTTAGCATTTATTATTTTAAATTCAAGTTAACCGCCATGTACCGCAACTGTTATATTTGACATGTATTTGACTTTGTCATCTGTGTTTGTCATGGCATTTGTTTATTTGTTTATATTGTAAAACTTTTTCGTGTTTGTAATGACTTTTTACAAAAAAGTTCATTTAGAATCCAAAAATATCAGCGTTAATCTATTTAAAACAAAATTGCGCTACAAAAAAACAATTTGTTGATATTGTATTGTCCAGTGGAAAAACGATGAGATTCCATTTTTTTAAGTTTTGATATGTGTATCTGTGATCCATTCGGCTATTAATTAAATATGCTTTTACTGCCCAGTGCTCAATGCTATCGAAAGCTTTTTCAAAGTCTATAAACGCAATATATAATGGAATATTGTATTTGTTGGCTCGTTCTATTAGGATTTTCATGGTTAATAGGAAGCCTGCTTGTTCTTTTGATTGATATCCGTCAAATTTTGTAGTTAGTCTATCTGTTAATATTTTCGTAAAAAGCTTATAAATTACATCGAGCAGTGTTTTAATTCGATAGTTTTTTAGGTCTGCTCTATCGCCTTTCTTGTGTACAATAATGGTTATTCTCGTGATGGTTCCCTTTTTATTAGGTATAATTCTGTATAGAATAGTTGTGTGATATTTATAATATCCCCTTTAACGTTAGTCTCTATGCCATGCCATATCTACCTCGGCCCTAGACATTTCATATTTCTGTTATTTTCTATAACTCTCTTAACTTTTATTTCTTGGCTCTTTCTTTTATTTTCTTTTATCAATTTTCTTATAGTTTTATTTACTTCCGTGTATTTTATCCATGTTCTTTTTTCATCTTTCTTTAGGTTCCGCCTTTTTTCCATTAGTTTCTTTATTTCTTCAAATATACAATTTTCTTTCTTTTTATCTTTTTGTGCGATTTATTTTCCTACTTTGGTCATAGCTTTTGTCAGCGTATCATTTATTTCATCTATATTTTAATTTTCGCAGTTTTGGGTTAGCTGTTCCTTTAGCATTTCTTTGTATAGTTTACTTTATGTTAGTTTATTCATGTCAAGTTTTTCATTGTTATAATCAATTTTTCTTTTCATTTCGAAATTGCTGTCAATGCAGATTTTTGTTCTGACCATCCTATGATCACTGCCTGTTGTAAAGCTGTTTAGGACTGTTACATATCTAACGATGTTTTTCTCAGTAGTCAGTATGTAATCAATTTCGTTTTTCGTTATTTCATTAGAGCTAATAAGCCATGTCCTTTCGTTGCGGTTTCTTTATATAGAACGAATTCATTGCATAAAGGTGCTTTTCCTTTAGATAATTCATTAACGTTGTGCCTCTCTATGTGCTCCTCTACCCATAACCAAAATCCCCTATTTCAGTCTCTTCCATGTTCATCTTCTTACCTAATTTGTCATTGAAATCTCCCATTACTAGTGTCAGATGAGTTTTGTGTTCTTCCATGGCTTTTGAGATATCTTCATAGAATGCTTCGATATGCCCGTCATCGTAGGTAGAAGTAGTATACTTGAACAACTTTTAGTGATGTTCTTCTCATTTTGGTTATAAGATAGGCAAGGCGATCTGATATTCGTTTAGCAGTATGGACGTGTTTACTTATGGCTTTATTTATTATGAAACCTACTCCGAAGTTGCTGTTCTCCTCGTTACCCTAGCATATTCCCGCACTTAAAGCTTATTCGAACACCGCTCCGCTTTATTCATCTTTTCGCGTGCGGGAATGTATCAGTTCTCGCACTTGTTAGGAAAATAACTATTTCGCTCCAAGTTGCCTGGAGTCGGCACTGGATTTCGTACTAAGGGCTAGCCCAGGTCGTCTATCTTTACGGTCGATCCCTGATTATTACATCTTTTATTTCCCAGTATAAAACGAGCGACTAAGCGTTAATTGCTTTCCCATGCTGCCCGTCCTTTCGAACTTTTCCTTCTGGCACCGCAAAAGCAAAAAACCCGAAAGGAAAAAGTTTTGGGGTTTTTCGCTAACTAGGGAGGATTTCCGAGGATCTGACAGATTTTCATGAATCCGGGAGTAAATTGGACATGGCAAAGTGGCGAAAATTGAACACATTATGATACGGGCACGTGCTAAATTTTCTATGGTGGGCTATACGAACCAAACGTTTAGCCTTTATGAAAAGCGTACAAAAAAGGATGAACTTATGGAAATCAAGAAGTCAGTGAGGGACCAAAAACGCGCATATTCAGGAGCGTTTGCCGCTGTGACTCAAAATTTATTAATAGTTTTTTATTACTAAACAGGAGCAATCACATTTAGATATCAACTTTTAAAAGACGAAGAAATAGTTATTATTATTTATTTCGTTACTTTAGCTTTAATCAGGAAACATTAAATCGAGAAAAATTTAATTTTGTAATAATTTTTTCTTACACAATAACCTTGCTCTTTTATTAAAGTCGCGCTTAAATGCCGTTCAAGTGTGTTCTGAGAAACTCTTGTGCCGTTCGATCTCCTGGCGGCGGCTGACGAAGTCAAGTTGCTAAAAGTCACCATACACTATCCAGGAAACAGAATCGGGGACAACATTTTTGGAGATAGGGATGTACGAAGTGATTGTTATTATTTGTAAAAAGCTATTTTGCTTTTATTATTTAGAGCAATCCACGTTTCGTACTGAATTTAAGGGATAAGTTCGGAAGGTATTAAGAAGGAAGAGCGCTCCTAAATCAAGCATTTTCACATTTTGTAAATTATGAAAAAGTAAAAGAAATTAATAAAAAAGTAATTTTCAACAACTTTTTTTTTTATTTTGCAAGTAGAAAATTTATAATTAAGTTCTTTTTTGTTGTAATTAATTACACAGTTATCTAAGTACATTCCTGTAAAGTAATTTGTAATGTAATAGTTACTTTTCAAAGTATTGGTTTCTAAGTTTGGTTTAGAATAAATCGGTACACATAAAGACCAAGAAATTTGTTATCCATAAAATTGAATTTGTGGAATATTTTGTTTGTGCGTGTAGTAACCTCCTTTAACATTTTTGTCATGTTAGAAAGCTCTACCTGTACACTTAATTGCGGATTCGCAGTATTGATTATTAGTCATACAGTTCAAATGATATCTAAGAGAGGGCGCTACAGCAATTAAAATCAAGGGATACTTTTTTGGCCTACTCAGCCGGTAAGAGTAACGTCATTAGATCGCGAAAAGAAAACCATTTTTTTGAATTGCTAACTTGACAACAGCGCTATACTATTATTCTCTCTTAGTGCCATTTATTTAAATAGCGATCTTACTTCAATTCACATATTTTTCAATGGCCAAATGATCGTTGACGAACCCTGTATAGTAACATAAGTTCATTTTCAGTGCGAAATGAAATTCATCACCATGCCATTGTATTTTTTTCTGTCAAAAGTTATAATGTAAAGATATTGGAAGATTTTTTTATAACATGTATGTTTAAAGATAGAGGTAAAGTTCACTATTTTTTTGGTTTGGCTCAAACTAGTGCGGCTAATTAAAAAGTCCCTGACTGTACCATACTTAACGAAACAATAAAAAACAATCAAATATTTAGAAGGCCCCTTTCTTAAAAAAAGATGTGTGTAGTTGTGGTTATCTTTAATAATAACGATAAGTTTTGTACGTGCCTTCTCCCCCCCTAACTACGCCACTGAATATTTATTTATTAATTGGTAGGGGAAATAAACTTACATTTAGCTGTCAAAGTTTTTAACCGAATAATGCTAAAAATCACTTCTTTGAGTACCTCTCTTTCAATTAGGATCCTAAAAGGTTTAGGTTATCAGGCAATGTCAAACATATTACTCCGCTTGTTAAAAAAAGGTCGGTATAAAAAGTTTTTCTTTAGATTTCTTTTTTATTTAAAGTGTTTTTCGCAATTTTCACGTTCATTCGAACATATATAGCTTTGAGTAGCGGCAAGAATATATTTGTCCTCCATCTTGACTTCCAAAATTAAGAACAAAATAAAACTTTACCTTGGAATTTTTTTTGGAGTATTTCCGTAACTTTAAATACGTAGAAAACATACAAATTATTGAAATTTAGTGGTTCTCGAAAATATTGTTTGTTTCAACCAAAAAAAAAGTAGGCGAAAACCCCAAATAAGATGGGCGGACGATTTGATGAAACATGCGGGAACTAGATGGACAGACAGAAGAGTGGGAGAAATTGGGGGAGTCCAAAGATAGATAGATCTTTTCACAGATTATACGATAGCCTTCACAGTACTATCTGCGTTCATTTAATTTTAAATTTCTTATTACTGAACCGATTTTAATAAAATAAAAATTATCATACTAAAGATTGACAGTTCCTTATAGGGTTCAAAAACTGTTTTATCTAGTCTTTCATAGGTAGCATAATAATTTCAAAACTTTATCTGACACTCTAACCCAAAACAAGCTATCGTAAAGTTACCTCTAGATCAAATTAACTCGACCAAACGTTAAATAGATTAAGCACAATAAAAGTGTAACCCCAATATCACAGAATAGGTCTTTAGTTCAGAAGGATACTGGTCTGGTTAATAATCCGAGTTGACCTTGAAATTTAAACGTTCCAGGTCATCGTCTTTCGTAGAAATAAAATAAAATATATATATATATAAAATTTTTTAAGTGTTTTTCGTGTAAAAAGTGTGACTGTCTTTTTAACACTGTTTTTGACATAATGTAGTGTAAAAATGTGAGTGAATGTCTCTGAAGAAGGTCTTTGGACCGAAACGTCAATAAATGTGAATCCGTATTTGCTAGTTTTATTAGAACCACATCCCCAAGAAACCAACAAAACTAAAAACAAAACTAGAAATATATATATACAATCCTGATCAGTTTTATCAATTCCATAAGAGTTCAGTCTATTGAGAACAAGTCGAACGCCCTACTAAGGTCGCAGAAAATATCAATAGGACGCTCGCCTGCTTCTAGACCACTGAAAATCTCTTCCGGAAGTTCTAAAATTGCTGATGATATTAACCTGCTAGCTCTGAAACCATATTGTGATGGGGCTAAGATATTATTATCTAAATGACTTAAAATTCTATGAAGCATAGCATATTCAAATATCTTTTAGAAGCACGAGGTTAAGGAAATTGGTCAATAATTTTCGGTCAGAGTGTTTTTTTATAAGCAGGGATAACTTTTCAACATTTTAATGTGTCTGCGAAAATTTCCGCTGTTAAGGAAATATTAATGAGGTGTCTTATAGGTTTTAAACATGCCTTTAAAATTGATTTAAATATGTTTTTGATTTTCTTAGAAACAAGATTATATATTTCAGACTCATGGAACTCATAACCTAGCATAACGGGATATGAGCTCTGCAAACTTAGAGGTGCTTGAGGATCCAAGGTTTTATTTTGATTCAATTGCTTAAAGATGCGATAGACTGCTAAAGCAATATCGCTACTAACATTTATGTAAGTTCCTCTGGTGTGCAGCAAGGGCGAATCTCGGACCACCTCTTTTTACTATTGCCTTCAACAAATTTATTTCTAAAGTAAAAAATGTGGAATCATTGGCATTTGCCGATAATTTTAAATTTTTTGTTGAAGTTTTCTCATTTGGGAATTGTGAAGCACAACAAAGAATTTCAGGACACAGCCCTATATTGCCAGGAAAATGCTTTTAACTTAAATTTGTGTAAATGCTTTTGTTTGTCATTTAGTCGTAACAAAAACTTAATTGAATTTGATTTTACAATAAATAATGAAAACCTTAAACGTGTTTCTGAAGACCTGGGTGTAACCTTCGACGCTAATGGAAAGCTCGGGTTTTATCCACAAAGAGGCTGTGATAACGACATCTTATTGGAAAGATTTAACAGTTTGTCACTAAACGAAGGAAGTACTAAAATTTTCTAAAAACAATGTACGGAATTCTTAAAGGGGAGGTTGAATGTCTTAGTATAGTTGAACAACTTCCTTTTGTTAGAAATCAAATCAATTCAAGGTCGAAAAATATATTTTACTTAGCTTAGCTACGAGCTAGTCTATTTAAAAACTCTCTTATCTACAATTTATGCAACTTACTTAACAAATATATTTCAGTTGTTTATATTGACGTCAGCTATAAGAATTAAAAAAAATAGATCTTAAAGTGTGCAATAGTAATTTAATGCCCTTTTAGTTAAGAATAAGTGTTATTTTAAGTAATAATTATGTAATTTTGTTTGTTTAGTATTTATCATGTGTATTCTAAGGGACGTATTTTTTAGAATAGATGTCTCTAATGTAAGGAAGTATCTGTAATTGTTGGCAGAGTACGACTATGGGGCCAAGAAAGACGAATAAACTAATGAAAATATCAGTTTTATATTTTCGTAATAAGTTACAAAAAACTCAACTTCAAAACTGAACATTGACACACAGTAAAACAACCGTCAATAGATAAAAATATACTACATGGAGAAACATGTAAACTTAATTATTTTAAATATATTCCAACAGCCCCACTATTTAAAATAAGTCAAACCCTGATTTTTGTTACACCACTGAGTCTTTCTTTTATTTACACCCTTTGTAAGTAAATCTGCAATTTGCTTCACTGTTGAAATATATTTCAACTCTATTTGTTTCTCGTCTATCTTTCTTTCAAGAAATAATGTCTTACATCAATGTGTTTGGTTCTTGCATGGTATGCGCCATTTTGTGCTAAATTCTGTGCGCCTTGGTTATCAATGTTTATCAGAGTGGGTCGTGTGCATTGACCAAACTCTTCACTTAATCTTCTTAGCCATAGAGCCTCTTGTGTTGCCATGCTCATTGCCATATATTTACTTTCTGTTGTGGAAAGAGCAACTGTAGTTTGTCTCTTTGTGGCCCATGAAACGGCTGTTCCATTCTTAATAAAAACATAACCAGTTACGGATCTACGGTCATCTATATTGCTGGCCCAATCAGCATCTGCATAACCAACAATTTCGCTTTTTCTCTTTTCACATCCATCAAATTCTAACTTGTAGTCCATTGTACCTTTAAGATATCTAAGGATACGCTTTGCTGCAGTCCAGTGATTCTTTCCTGGATTTTGGGTAAATCGACTGACAGTATTTACTCCAAACGAAATATCAGGTCTAGATACTTCCAACAAGCTCTTGATATGGTACTTTCGACATTTTCGAGGTGACATACTTTTTGATAGTTTTTCACCAAGTAAAACTGGAGTATCTACTGGATTACACGCCAACATATTATATTTCTTAAGCATGGTTTCTATGTACAATTTTTGATCTAACCATATCTTCTTATTCTCTCGATCGCGTGTTATTTGCATTCCAAGAATAAATCTAGCCTCTCCAATGTCTTTCATTTTAAACTGAGACATAAGCTGATTTTTTAAATTGATTTTAGCAGTGTTGTCATTTGACAGCAAAATCATGTCATCTACGTATACTGCTACAATGAGTATTAGTGACTCAGTAAATTTGTAGTAAATGCATGAATCTGTCTTTGATTGAGTCAGATTGAATTTTTTAAGACAATTATCTAATTTTGTATTCCAAACCCTACTAGCCTGTTTAAGTCCGTAAAGAGATTTTCTGAGTCTACATATTTTGTTTGCTTCTACAAACCCTTCTGGTTGTACCATGTATACTTCTTCGGTAAGATCATCTTGCAAAAAAGCCGTTACAGCGTCCATCTGATCAATGTCCAAGTCATATTCTGCGGCTAAAGCAAGCAGATATTTTATTGATGTAAACCTTACAACTGGCGAGTATGTTTCTTCATAATCAATCCCTTTCTTTTGGCTGCAACCTTTGACTACTAATCTTGCCTTGAATTTGACCACTAAACCATTGACATCCTTTTTCACTTTGAACACCCATTTACATTTTAATGGTTTCCTGTCATCTCTGTAGTCTACCAGCTCCCATGTTTTGTTTTCAATTAAGGCTGAATATTCTTCATTCATAGCTGCACGCCATTTATCACAGTCTGGTCTACTTAAAGCTTCTTCTATAGTTTGAGGTTCTAAAAAATCTGCCGTGGTTGCATAGCTAATATTATAATCTTCAAGTTTCTGTGGAAGTCTTCTTTCTCGTTCACTTCTTCTTACTTTTTTATCTGAGGTGTCAAATCTAAATTTACGTCTATATCGGGATTTTCGTTATTATCTATGTTTTCTGAGCTTCCTAATCTATTTTCTAACTGTTCTTCGACATCAGACTGTGATGAAGAAGAAGGCCATGCTCACTTTCTTGATTAGTGTTATAGTCATTTTCTTCAGCTTGATCTGTCATATTTAAAGTAGGCTCATCCGGAAACATAAAAAAATGATTTTCTTGTTTGTTTCTAGCCTTTTCTAACAGTGAAATGCCTTTTTCATGCTCAAAAAATACAACATCCCTTGCTATAAATACTTTATTGGTAGAAGGGTTGTACAACCTGTATCCTTTGCTTTCTCTACTGTAGCTAACCATAATACTTGCTATTGATTTTTTATCAATTTTTTTTCTTGTTTCTTTGGCTATATGTGCATAAACTTTGCATCCAAATATACGAAGCCCTTCTAGGTTAGGTTTTTCTCCACTCCAAGCTTCCTCGGGTGTTTTTCCCTGTAAACACCTTGTAGGTGAACGATTCTGTAAATATACCGCTATGTAAGCTACTTCAGCCCAAAAATTGTTGGGTAATTCCACATCAATTAGCATGCATCTTACTTTTTCAACGATTGTACGGTTTAGTCGTTCCGCTTTGCCATTTTGCTCAGCTGTTCTTGGTACAGTCAACTGATGTATGATACCAGTCTTTTAAAAAATTGTCAAATGCGGTATTAACATATTCACCCCCATTATCGGTTCGAAGTGTTTTTATGGTTTTACCAGTCTGATTTTCAACTAATTTTTTAAGTCTTAAAATGAGCAAAAACTTCATCTTTTGTTTTTAGGAAATACACAAAAGTCTTATGTGTATAGTCATCTAAAAAACTAAGCATATATCATGAACCAGCGATACTATTGACCTCAATAGGTCCACATAAGTCCGAATGCACTAATTCTAAGACCTCTTTGCAACGCGTTTCACTTGTTTTAAACGGTAGTCTGTGACATTTGCCCATGACACATATTTCACAATTACAGCCTGCTGAAGTGTCACTAAAATGTAAGCCGGATTCCATACCATTTTTAAGTTGATTTATATTGCTATAGCTTATATGTCCTAGCCGTCTGTGCCATAACATTGAGTTTTCTGATGCATGACATGCTATATGCTCATTTTTTAAATCCAATTTAAATAAATCTTTATCAAGTGTTCCCGTTGCTACACGTTGTTGAGAATCGTAAATCTTGCAACCAGTAGCTTTAAAAACAACAGAACAATTTTTCTTAACTATTTGACTTACAGATAACAAGTTGACTCTGAGATCTGGCACATAAATCGTATTCGTTATTTCTGCATTAATTCTATCTGACACAGGTAAGATAACATTACCTACCTTGTTTGCACTAATTTTCTGATCGTTGGCAGTACTGATGGAACATTCAGTAGTATTTTTGTCGTTTTCCATAATGTTTAAATTATTTGTCATATGAACACTAGCAGCAGAATCTAAATACCAATTATTACGACATTCATCAGAACTTTGTGCTACTGTTAATGCTGAATAAAATGCTACATTATTCTTGTATTTATCTGTCTTCGGTCTGTCACAATTTTTTGCAAAATGCCCGTATCTATTGCATTGGAAACAACGTAGCCTGCCAATAATATTGTTCCAACCCATTCTTCACTAACTTTCAGTCCAACACTGGATAACTTGTGTGCTGTGCCAACAATCTTGTTGACATAATCCTCAACGGATTCACTAGTTTCTAACCTTGTAGCTATTAAGGTTCGCAACAGCCCTACACGACGGGTGAGTCCTTTGTCTTCAAAAGCTTTGATTAGTGCTTGCCATACTTCTTTAGCATCTGTGGCATTCTGTACATGTACGTAGTTTATTGATTCTATCAGAAGTATTATCTTACTTTTGACCTTTGTAACTTTCTTCGTGTCTGTCTCTGTTCCGGTTACACATTCCCATAGTTCTTCGTGTTCCAGATATGTTTGAACTGCAAATTTCCAGGTATCAAAATTTTCGCGACCACGCAATTTTTCTATTGGCGGCAGGGTCGACATTCTGACTGATATCTGGCGACAAAAATCGCTAATTGAAACTTATTAACACGTCTACTAAGAGTCTGGGCCCATAACCTGTTGGCAGAGTACGACTATGGGGCCAAGAAAGACGAATAAACTAATGAAAATATCAGTTTTATATTTTCGTAATAAGTTACAAAAAACTCAACTTCAAAACTGAACATTGACACACAGTAAAACAACCGTCAATAGATAAAAATATACTACATGGAGAAACATGTAAACTTAATTATTTTAAATATATTCTAACAGTAATTGCCTTTTTGGTATAGAAACTGTTGAATAAATAAATAAATTGCCAGCTATATTTGTTGCACCAATGATGTTGGGAAAGCTGTTGAGCAACCTTGTGTTAGTTGGGTATGCGTTTACTGACAGACCTATGTGTGAAATTGTATGTTGAAAAAATTGTCGTCCCTTCTTAGGCATGAAAATTCTGTGAGCACATTATCGTTTAGCAACTTTTTAATCATGTTTAACGGTCGACGTTGTTCGAGAAAGTTAACGTTAATCATTTTTAATTAACTGATTTGCCGCGCCGCGTCGCACTCTCTACTGCCCTGTTGTTTGCCCTTGCCTGCTTTGTATCCAGACACTGCAAATAGTTTGTAAGAGATTTCTGATAAAACCGTTTAGATCCAGTGATGTTTATAAACTAAACTGGACAGACTCTTACACACTATAATCTACACAGAAAAAAGAAAATGTACAGTGTAATATACATTTATACAACGAACAAGTTCATGGATTCAATAAATTCCCCTCGTTTATTGGTACTGTCAAATTTGCATTCTTGAAGGCGTCGACTGCTTAGGTCGGTCTAGGACAACTGGGCGCCGCCAACTCGGCGCCGCCAACTGGGCGCCGCCAACTCGGCGCCGCCAACTGGGCGCCGGGCCAACTCGGCGCCGGGCCAACTGGGCGCCGGCCAACTCGGCGCCGGACTAAATTTTTTTTTTGATAAAATGTGTAGATGGAAAACAAAATATATTATTTGTATAAAAACATCTTTAAAAAATCCTTTACGTAATTTTTTACAAGCTTTTATTTTCTGTCTAACTATCTATCAAATCTTGTGAAGCGTTTTTGACACACTTCCCATTATCCGATTTGGATGATATTTGGTACACACGTAGTGGTCCCATGACAATACAACATTAAGAACAAAAAAATCCTCCCACCCCTACCCCCACCCCTTCTATAGAAAAATGTGTTTTTGACACACTTCCCGTTATCCGATTTGGATAAAATTTGGTATCCACATAGTGGTCCCATGATAATACAACAATAAGAAAAAAATATCCTCTTACCCCTACCCCCACTCCTTCAATAGAAAAATGTGTTTTTGACACACTTCCCGTTATCCGATTTGGATAAAATTTGGTATACACATAGTGGTCCAATGATAATACAACAATAAGAAAAAAATATCCTCCCACCCCTACCCCCACCCCCTTCCATAGAAAAATTTGTTTTTGACACACATCCCGTTATCCGATTTGGATGAATTTTGGTATACATGCAGTGATCCGATGACAATACAATATTAAGGCAAAAATATCCTCCCACCTCTACCTTCACCCCCTTTCATAGAAAAATGAGTTTTTGACACACTTCCCATTATCCGATTTGGATGAAATTTGGTATTCACATAGTAATCCGATGACAATACAACATTAAAAAAAAATCCTACCACTCCTATTTCCACCCTCATCTTTAGAAAAAAGCGTTTTTGACACACTTCCCATTATCCGATTTGGATGAAATTTGGTATACATATAGTGGTCCGATGACAATACAACAATAAAGAAAAAATGTCCTCCCACCCTACCCCCCACCTCCTTCCGTAAAACATGCGTTTTTGACACACTTCACTTCAAATGACTTTTATAAAATTTGGTATATGCATAAAGGTCCGATGGCAATACAGCCCGAACAAAAAATATTTTTCTACCTCTACCCCCACCCTCTCGTTCCCCCAATAGAAAAATGAGTTTCCAAACAACTCACGATCAGCGATTTCATTATAATCTAGAATAAACTCTTCTTTATTTATTTACCTCTGCATTTTTCTGCTAGATTGATTCTTGCAAATAGTGATATTTAATTGTTACGGATATCTTATCGTGCTAACATCGGCAAAATTTCCATCAGTCGGCCATCGCTTTTATTATTATGATAATATTAGAATGTTAGAAAATTATTTTTTAATTTTTAGTGCATTTTATAAGAGCTTGTGACAAAAAAATTTTTTTTTACTAATTTATTTCCGCAATTTTGGATCCGTTATTTTGATTTTTTTAAGTTTGAGTAAAAAATTTTGTTAAATGACCTCAAGCAATGTAATATTTCAAGTTTGAGACAAATCGGTTAGTAAATAAGAAAATCCGCCATTTTGGATGGAAAAATGCAGAGGTAAATAAATAAAGAAGAGTTTATTCTAGATTATAATGAAATCGCTGATCGTGAGTTGTTTGGAAACTCATTTTTTTATCGGGGGAAGGAGAGGGTGGGGGTAGAGGTAGAAATATATTTTTTGTTTGGGCTGTATTGCCATCGGACCTTTATGCATATACCAAATTTTTTAAGTCATTTGAAGTGAAGTATGTCAAAAACGCATTTTTTATGGAAGGGGGTGGGGGTAGGGGTGGGAGGACATGTTTTCATTATTGTTGTATTGTTATCGGACCACTATATGTATACCAAATTTCATCTAAATCGGATAATGGGAAGTGTGTCAAAAACGCATTTTTCTATAGATGAGGGTGGGGGTAGGAGTGGTAGGATTTTTTTTTCAATGTTGTATTGTCATCGGACTACTATATTTATACCAAATTTCATCCAAATCGGATAATGGGAAGGGTGACAAAAACGCATTTTCTATGGAAGTGGGTGGGGGTAGGGGTGGGAGGATATATTTTTTTAATATTGTATTGTCATCGGATCACTATATGTACACCAAATTTCATCCAAATCGGATAACGGGATGTGTGTCAAAAACAAATTTTTCTATGGAAGGTGGTGGGGGTGGGGGCGGGCGTATAAATTTTTTTATATGTTGTATTGTCATCGGACCACTATGTGAATACCCAATTTCATCCAAATCGGATAATGGGAAGGGTGTCAAAAACGCATTTTCTATGGAAGGGGGTGGGGGTAGGGGTGGGAGGATATATTTTTTTTTAATGCTGTATTGTCATCGGACCACTATGTGAATACCAAATTTCATCCAAATCGGATAATGGGAAGTGTGTCAAAAACTCATTTTTCTATGAAAGGGGGTGGGGGTAGAGGTGAGAGGATATTTTTTTCTTAATATTGTATTGTCATCAGATCACTATATGTATACCAAATTTTATCCAAATCGGATAACGGGAAGTGTGTCAAAAACACATTTTTCTATAGAAGGGGTGGGGGTAGGGGTTTGGAGGATATTTTTTTCTTAATGTTGTATTGTCATGGGACCACTACGTGTATACCAAATTTAGTTATAGTTATATAGTTAGTTAGTTAGACAGAACATCTGAAGCTAAAAAAAGCTTGTAAAAAATTGCGTAAAGGATTTTTTAAAGATGTTTTTATATAAATAATATATTTTATTTTTCATCTACACATTTTATCAAAAAAAAATTTTTTAGTCCGGCGCCGAGTTGGCCGGCGCCCAGTTGGCGGCGCCGAGTTGGCCCGGCGCCCAGTTAGCCCGGCGCCCAGTTGGCGGCGCCGAGTTGGCGGCGCTCAGTTGGCGGCGCCGAGTTGGCGGCGCCCAGTTGTCCCATTCCGGCTTAGGTCGGGACTGTATGGAGGATGGTTCAACAATTCGACGTTTCGTTGGGTTAAAAATTCAATGTTTGTTTGTGCTGTTTGCAAACTTGCATTGTTTTGGTGGAGGATAATTAGTCGTTCGGGGTTTGTTTTTCGTTGCTCAGCGATTACTTTCGGCAAACAAATGGTGATATACCAATCGGCAGTAACAGTTGCTTGATCTTTCAGAGGAATTATTGCTACTTGAACTGCTTTTGAGGCGAATGTCGCGACCATCGTTTTGGATACACTTCGAGAACGGATGAGTTTTGTGGGCTTTTCGTCATCTTGGAATACCCAAACAGACGATTGACGTTTATTTTTCGAGTTTCCTGCCTCAAAGCGGTCTAGAGTTTTCTCACACCAATTGACCCTAGCTTCTTTCTGTTCTTCGGTTAACAGATGCGGTATCCAGCAGAAAACTAATTTTCCTACCCCTTATTTTTCATGCAAATTTTTTTGAATTGTGTTGTTTGAAATACCAAATGAAGCTTCAATCTCGCGATATGTTACATGTCCATATCCCGTAATAAGCATGCGCACAGCATCGCTGTTTTCCTGGGTGACAGCCGTTTCTGGTGTTTCTTCATACCAACGAGAAACTGTCGACTGATGTGGTGCTTGATTACCAAAAACAGAAACCAAACTCGGCAAGGCATTGTTGTTGAGATAATTTTCTTCGAAAATTGTAAAAAATTATAGCCCGAAAATGTTATCGGTTTAATTTAACCCAACAACCCAACTTTTAAATAGTTGTCAAGAACCGCTTATATCAAGGCATTGTCAAGGTCTTAATGGATTATCTACATGGCAACGATCTGGTAAATAAAGTGCCCAGTCATAAGTTTCATAATTTCGTTGAATCCAAAACCTATAAACGTTATTGTATAATTTTTATTCTTTTGCACGCTCGAAGAAAAAATGGTGTTCCTAATTCTTACGGAAAGTTTATTTTCTGTACTTGATTGCTGGCCAAACTCCGCTATCCCAAAAGTTACATTTGCGCACTTGTTAGGAGATATAGGGGAAGACGGGAAATTTCCGCCACCTTAAGGAAAATAGCAAATTTAAAGCCTTTAAAATACATTATAATTGCAACATATTTTTTATTTAGTTAGCTTATTAAGAAAACTACAACTTTCAATAAAAAAAATATTTATTTTTTGCATAAATATATTTTTAAAAAAGTTGCAGTTTTTCCCTATGGTACGGGGCAATACCGCCACATCCTTGGTTTAAAAATATTGATAAATAAAAAACACATCAACACATTTTATAAAAATGTATTGACCATTACAAAAATGAACTTTTTTACAACTTTAATCTCAAATTTAAAAAACGGTAATCTAACCACCAGTTGACGACAACGTAAAACTTAGAAGAAAAACAGCATACATTAACTGGCAGCTCTCGGGTTTTTCTGGTTGCCTGGATATCTCGGGTGGCGGAATTCCCCCATCTTCCCCTACTATTTTATTGTCACTCCGAAATAATTTGCCTTCCATACCCATAGTATGGAAAGTTAAAAATTAAATGCTTAAAAACACAGGTTTTTAAACATCAAAGAAAACCTCTGGCATAATTCAGTAAAACAAAGTCGCATAAGCTTCAAAGAAGGATTTGTTCCCTATTCCTTTTATATGAAAAATATGCAACATGTACACTTATTTGTGTGCTGCTTTCGTTGCAGTTTGCAGCTTGTAATAAAATACGAGAAGTTTATTAATTTAAAGTGATAAGAGAGCATGGCCTCGAAGCAACAAAGAGATATTTTTCTTTGAAATACGATAAAGAGCCGCCTTGACATTATAATAAAAATAAAGTCTGTCGTTTTAGTTTGTTGCAAATCAGTATACTGTTTTCCAGCGGTGGCTCATACGCTCAGAGGTAGAGACCCTGTATGTATGACATATTTTAAAGAAATAGAAAGGCGACAAACTCTTTAAAGTCAAATTTATTTAAGTCCAAATAAAAGGATGAAAATATCGGTCCTCTATACTCTAGCGATGTTTAGAGACAGACGAATCTTCTGTCTTTGTTAACTCGTAAGTGTCGTAAAATAAAAATAAACGATTTTTACACAACTGCAGCACGGCGAAAGGAAGGGTAATGTTTTTCGATTGTTGTATGTATGTATGTAAATATGTTTGTGTCACGCTACAGGCTAAACGGCTGAACCGATCCCGAGGGTGCTATAGCCTATATTTTTTTAAACAGGAATCAACATGGCGGTCTTCAGACGCCATTTTATCACATGATATAGGCTTTAAGGCATACAAATTATCTAAATTTTAGGCGATTTTATTGAAATTCCTTTAATTACCCATTGCAAATGTCCTCTAATTTGCTGTAGTTACTTTGTAGTCCTCCCTGCTCCCACCCATCTCCCCTTCTGTCATTCCCCCCACCCTATTCAAAAACCATATTCGCATAATTTTATCAAATATAGAGCGATTTCAAAAATTGTTTCTGCATACGCTTTCCGACTTTTTTTCCAACACCATTTTACTAGTCCCCCTCCCCCCTCCCCCGCCGCTCCCTCTCTCTTCCCCGCCATCCTTATTAGTAATAGTTATAGCTATAGCTTTCACAAATATAAAGCGATTTGAAGACATTTTTCCAATATCATTTTAATAGTTTACCTCTCCCTCTTTTCTCCCCTCCCTCTTTATTAGTAACAGTTGTAGCTATACCTTGCACAAATATAGAGCGATTTCAAAAATCCTTTCTGCACCCGCTTTAAGACTTTCTTTCCAACATCATTTTACTAGTTTCCCCCTTCCTCTGCCTCTCTTCTCCCCACCCTTCTTATTAGTAATAGTTGTAGCTATATTTTTCACAAAGTTAGAGCGATTTCAAAAATTCTTTCGGCACACGCTTTAAGATTTTTTTCGACAACATTTTACTAGTTCCCTTCTCCCTCTCTCCTCCCCCACCTTCAATCAATGGAAGGTAACACTCTTCGCGTCCGTAGAAAATCTACACGTACTTTGGGTAAAGCTAAATGAATTGTAAATGCATAGTGCCTTTTATAAGGCTGAATAAGAATTACACCTAAAAATATTTTTAAATAAAAAAAACACCCAAATGCTAAATTTACTTGTAACTACTAGTCGCAGTTGGGTACAAAATTACCCAATAACCTGATTCATGAAAATACAAAACTGTATAATTTCCTAAGTTCGCTTTCGGCATCAAAACTTAAAGTTGAAGCATGTCGTACATTATAGGTATACCTATCAACTTTGTACCCAACTGCGACTAGTAGTTACAAGTAAATTTAGCAGTTGGGTGTTTTTTTTATTAATTTTTTTTATTAACACACTACAGGGGGTGCAGACAAACGTTTTTGTTTATACAAGGCCAACAAAAAAATACAGGCCACGACCATGAAAAAATCATTGTCCGGGGGCTGACTTTTACATTGGGTCTTATGGGAGGTCAGACGTTTTTTATGATATTTTCAAAATGGCACTACAGATTTTCGCGAAATTTTAGTCAAATATTTTCAGACACTATCCTCATATTCCACCAAACTTTTGTAAGGATGCAAGGTGATTAAAAGGTTAAATTTTCAACATTTAGCATTTTTTATTTTGAATTCAAATTATTTGACTTTGTCATCTGTGTTTGTCACAATCGCTTCTGGTTTAAATTTAATTTTTATGTAAGCTAATGAAGCGGCTCTGAAAAATTAAGGATTACTATACATGAAAAAAAAATTGTTCTGCAAGAATATAGTAAAAACAATCTCAAAACCGGCTTTATTTTTAAAAAAATCAAATATTCATGAACAGTCATTCCAACTTCAATATTTTAAAGACAATCAGCTGTGTCGTGACGTGACCATCAAAAAAAAATCAGCCCCGGATGTGACGTCAACAAAGTGGAGGGGAGGATCGTGGCCCGTCCGTTTTGATAGCCCTGGTTTATATTATATTGCATGATGTTCGATGTCACTCACCGCTGATAATTTAAATTATTTTAGTGAAACGCCAATGAACTTGACAAGAAAATAACATAACCAAAAAATTTTAATTTCAGTCGCTGATCACCACTAAGATCGTGGTGCTTTAATGGGTTTGTCGCGTCTTCTTTTGTAAAAATATGTCATACATACAGGGTCTCTACTCCGAGGAAGCAAGGTGACGTTTTTTAAACGTCAAAAAGCGGTAATTTCGGCGAGTTCGTAAAGTCATCGATGAGGTCAGCGATGACAATGCTCAAGTTCTTAAACTGATCAGTGCAATTCGTTGAAATACATTCCAAGTAACATTTTAAGGCATATTGGCAAGCTGAATTGTCAACATTACTTCGAAGTTTAAGGTTTTGTCGAATAAGTCATAAAATGGAATAAATAACCGAAGAAATCGTCATTTATAGACAAGAAGAAATCTTGTCCGAAAAACTTTTTTAATTTTTTCCCTCTTTGTAAGTCTTCAAACTCGTTTCAGCTATAAGGGCGAAAGGAGGAGATAATTTGTGCTCAGCCTGACCTATTATTCTACTTTGAGATTCTCGATTTAGCTTGTAAAAACAGTGTTAATCTTGACCTTAAAAACTTCTTAAGAGTTCAGAAATTTTTTGGTCTGTTACGTAAGGTAGTTACTTTTATTTGACCCGAATTAATTCCTTTAAGGCAGGGCAGTATTTGGTTAAGTTACAGGTTGAAAATGATTCTGTTTAAAACTTAGTACGACCTCAAGCTATACATATAGGAAACATCTTCCATTTTATTTAACCATATGGAAACTTCGGCGTTGCCTAGGTTAAAACTTGAGCGTGGGAAACTTAAAAAAACAATGAAACTAACTATACACAATTATACCTGTCTATTTAATTATTTATCCTTAAAATTTAAAAGCTATTTTTTTAGATAAATCCTAATGGAAATCTTATAGGCTTTAAAATGTCTTTGTGAAAGTCTACATAATAATATGGTAAAACTCCAAATATTTTCGAAAATTATTATAACCTGCACATCAGCATAATGGCAAATTGGCCATGTTTTCAACCAATTCTTATAAACAGTAACAGGGCCGACCCTAGAGATTTTTGTGTCCAAGGCAAAACAAACCCTTCAAAGTTTTTTCTTTGTAAGCGCCTCTGCGAAATCAATTCCGTAGATCCTAATGGCGTTTTTGTTAACGATTTTGATCGGCCTGCCCTGAGTCGGCCCTGATAGTAACTAAGAAATATTACAAACTTACCACTTTAACTTATTGCTGCTATCCTTTGTTTTTAAGTTTTCAAATTGTTAATCTGAAACAAAAATAAAAACGTAAAATAAATGGCATATTTTACAACAATGTTATGCAGTCAAAATTAGTTTGTCTGCTAACTTTTTTTGGAGGTTGTAAATCAGTAGCGTAGCGCTGGGGGGTTAGGGGTTAATCGCCCCCCATGAGGCAAGTAAAAAGAATAACGCCGCTACTGTTGCCCATTAAATTTTTCCTGGCGCTACGCTACTGTTGTAAATATTGTATTTATTAACGAAGATTTGAATTGTCGTAGCCAGTGGCGTACATATAAAAAAGTTTTGGGGGAGGGGGAAGACCTAATAAGGCTGTATTTTATGCAATTTTATGTGTGTATTTATGAAATACGTGTCAAATGTCTAAAAAAATCTTGAGTTTGGGGGGTCCGAGCAAACCGCCCCCCCCATTTTATACGCCACTGATCGTCATCTAGAATTTTTTAAAAAGCGAAAATGTTTTCCTAATTCTGAAAAACACCGTTTTTAGGGCAATTTTTATTAAAATCGGTGAATAAGTAAAGAAGTTACTATCAAATAAAGTTATTAATTGAAGGTATTTTTTAATTGATCATCATTTATTCATCATACCTTAAAAAATATTAATAAAATAAATAAAATAACTAAGCAAGGCGAATTAAATAAATTTTTTCTAATAATATGAAAAGAAACAAATGTAAAGTAACTTTAATATTTTAGTTAAAGATCTGATCTGTTTGCAACGTTTGCTTTTTCTTCAATCCTTTAAAAACCTGAAAAGTTATAAACAAATACCTTGTGCCAAATGCCATTTTTACCCGGTCCCAAACTTTATTATAAAATTTTCATTTTTCGTTTAGGCTTTTCGGTCTCATAAAAAAATTAAAATGTTATTTTACCTATTCTCAAAGTTTTAACAAGAAATTAAGTATCCGAGATTAATGACTAAGTCGCTTAAAAAATGTTAATTTTCAACTTTGCCCTAAAAAAATTTAAAATTAAAATTATAAAACGATAAATTATACGAGACTCATTTAAATTTTGTTAAACAAAGGATGTGCCCTCTGCTCGGATTTTTTTAATATCTAGATTTTGTTATCGAGATTGCATACATAAGCGAACCCAAACAATTTGAAAAACAGATTTTGTACAAAAAGTAACAAATAAAAATTCTTTTTTATTCATGCTCAAGTTTATCCAGAAATAAGTTTCTTTTAATCTGAATTATTAAATTTTTTGGATATATATCCAGTGTTGAATTTAATTTT
Organism: Aspidapion aeneum; assembly: GCA_963576565.1. Lineage (NCBI taxonomy): Eukaryota > Metazoa > Arthropoda > Insecta > Coleoptera > Brentidae > Aspidapion > Aspidapion aeneum. The sequence goes on from OY755038.1 coordinate 208,895,970, forward strand.
ATCAATTATTCGTGTAAATAGTTGGGAAATATAATAATATAAGTATAGGCGCACATATTGTATGACCTGAAGAAGTAATTGACCTCCACGCACAAACCAATGTCTTGGTTTCAGTGGCAGTACTTTTATTTATTGGCGTTCGCGTATACTGATGCTTACATGTTGCCATTTTGTAAAGTATTTTTTATTGAATGAATTGAATTGAATTTTATAAATTTTTTAAAATTAGGTTAAAGTTTCGTTAAAAATTACTCACAATATTTTTTTATACTGTTTTTTTTACTTATTTATATTTTCTTGATTTACTGTTTTAAAAATATTTTGGCAAGATTTTTTTAAATATAGGTACAGGAAAGAGGTTTTGCTTTTGAATTATAAAATGATCTTACTTTACGGACGCCACTGGAATGTTATCCACAATCTATACTGTGCTAAGTGCTACACAATTTAAATAATATTAATTCATTGTCTACAAAAAACAAACTATAATATTTTCCCCAAAATTTATATCTAAGAAAATTCATCAAATTTAGAAATTTTGTTGAACTTATTGATTTTTAAGAATATGTGGAGAAAATCAGTATATTGGGGATGCTTAATGCCAAAATTGTCAAAATTAATATTGCGTCCTCATTTTGATTATGTATGGAAACAATATTTACTGGAAGCCCAATAGCTATTATTGCGCCTAATCTTGAGTTTGTAGTTTTGTCAACCATTTTTTGTCTAATTTATTTTATCCAGCTTTAAAAATCTTCCTGGTAACTATTTTTACCTTCTTAGCGCGCGCAGCAATGATTAGAGAAGGTATTGTTTTCGACGGAATTTTTTTTTTCGATATAACGCCGAAAATGTATTATTTGGGTGTATCTTAGCAATATCATCCTGACTTCTGTCTGCGTGTGTGTGTATGTCTGTCCATAACACGATAGCTTCTAAACCGCTAAACCGATTTTTATGAAACTCTTAGGTAAAATAGGGTACAATACTGTAAAGAGTTGAGTAGATTTGGGTCAAAATTCGTTTAAAATTGAAAATATGCTTATTTCTTAACGGAGCATCAATATGCGCTTTTCGGAATATAGTTTAACACATTTTTCTTAATAATTTATATAATTACTAACAACTTTGTGGGCGCTTTCGTTTCTGAGATATTTACAAAAACTGTTTTCAAGGCATATACATGTAAAGTTAACTTAAAGTGTGCTAATGGGCTAGGAAGGTATCAGATCAGATCCATCATGGATCCATTTTTTTATATAAAGCCAACCTTAAGAATGTTTAAATCATAACATCTTTGTTTTCTCTTCTATGGCCTATCTAAATTGAAGTCTTGAGAAAACATTTTTATTATCCCACCATTTCAAAACACATTTTTATGTTCGCCCAAACAGTATGCCCGCATCTGGTCTTCAAATATCTCAGAATTATAATCAAAACAGAATTTAATAAAGTTCATGGCATTTGGATAAAAATTTTTGGATTTTTTCTACGAGCATACGAAAAGTGTCACTTTTCCGGACGCTACGAAAACCCTAACATCAGTATTTACAAAAGGGTCCAAAATGATAAAGTACTAAAGCTCCTAGACGTCGGTCTAGATTTTGTTTAAAGATTTAATTCCTTTTTTTGTCTTGACTTTAATAGTGTTTAAAATTTGTATAATTGTTCATAATTCCTTTACAATAGGCCACCTTTTTTTATTATTACAATGTCATTATGTTCGCAAAAAACTTAAAAATAAATCAAAATAATATAATATTCTGGTTTAAAAATGGTAGCCATATTTAAACCTCCAAACGTCACTAGGAGATTGATAATATTCAACACAAAAACGGTGTAAATCAGTATTAGCTGTCCGCTATATTTTACATGTTAACTCTTTAGACAACTTAGCAATGAATAAACCGATGTTCAATTGTTTTGGTTGATGTGTAATTGAAACCGGATTATAGTATATCTTGTGCTTTTTACAATATTTAAATATGCATACGTATTTAATATGGTAATGCATCTACAGATATAGTTTTAAATTATTTATGTATTATTTAGCTTTGAAAATAAAAAGTACTTTTCCACACATGTGCGGAAAAATTTCTGCACACGGGTGAAATTTAACGTTTTCTGAAGATGCAAATCGTATGAAATCCATCCTTTTCGTATGTGGTCGTACAAAAAGTAAATTTCGTATCTATATCTTACTGGGCGGTAAAAGGCTAATGGTGTGATAAAAGGCGTTATACAAAACTAAGATTTTGCTTTTTTCCGGTTATTACCAATTCTGTTTTAACCGCGGGCGATTTTTGTAATCTCCCGTTATGACGGAGGACTTGAATGAAGTTTTTAATAATGTCCGGTTATTAATAATTCCGTTTTTGGCATAAGATTGTTAAACCATTTTCCTTTAGTGCTGTTTCTACGACTTTTTTGTCCTTTATGAAAATTGTGGGGTTCCTTCTGTACTACAGTATGAATTGATTTAGTTTGTCTATGAACCAGTTTTAAAAGTTGACAGCTCGGTTTTTTTTAATTGGATCTTCATTGGGGTACACTAGAGTACCCTTTTAATGTTCGAAGAGAGTACCTGTATGTTGACATATTTGGATATATATCAATGAATACACAGTTGTATTCATTGTATATATCCAAATATGTCAACATACAGGGACTCCAGGGTACACTAAGCGGCGAATGTCGGATATTCCGGCCATGTGTCAACTTATAAAACTAAACCAACCTTCGAACATTAAACCCCTGGAAACCAACATAAATATTTCTGATAGTTTCTGATTAAGCCTTCAAAGTAATAATTCTGTGGTTATGCCAGAAGTTTTTATATGATTTCCCAAATATTTTGGTTATGACAGATTTGTATCCAAACAAGGCTATATTAAGAAACGTATTGGATCACCACTGGCTTAAAAGTAGATTGACTTGTTTATATACTTATAATTGATGAACAATTTAATATTATTTAAAAATTTTATGTACAGGGTATTCCAAATTTGATGTTTTTGGCGGGTTTCAGATGAAGGTATTTATTTATGGAGGTGATCAAAAAAATCTAACCGCCACTTGCAAGCCTCGATTTTTAAGAAATTACATCGAAAAAATAACTTTTCGATGGAAATGATTAAAGGGAAAAATTGCGTCTTGATATAGCAAGCTGTGCTTAAGCTACAGGGGGTTTTTGAAAAGTCTGCATTTTGTGAGAGAATCTATGATTTTTTTATTTTTGAAAATTTGCTATTAAATTGGTTTTGCCTGTGACATTTAATTTTTGAGATATTACATAATTTTGTGTTTTTCTAGAAATTTATTTTACACATGATGTATCACATCAAATATTATATCCACAGTGTGTCCGCGGGTTGAGTGCTGGTAAGGTATCAACGACAAAAAAATTCTATTTATATGCTGATTTTCTGGGAATCGCTTCTGCTTGGTCTCAAACTAAGATGTTAAGAAAATGAGCCAAATCAAATAATAGGTCAACAAATTTTAGATCTAGATTCTGATTTTGTGGGATTTGCTCCTGCTTTGTCTCAAACTAAGATGTTAAAAAAATGAGCCAAATCAACATACGGACGGTCTAGCAGGCTGATTTGATTTAAGTAAACGGAAATTTGCCTCGGAAAAAAAATGGCGACCAACCAAATAAAAAACTAAAGAATTTTAATTTTTTTTCAAATTAACTGTACCTATTTATCAAGTTATAGTTTATATTACGAAAGCAACTACATGCGGATTTCAGAAACAGTAAGGGATGCGAGTTTGTTTAATTGAAAAAAAGCTGCGTTATTCTAAGCCCAATCAGGTGCTGTATCAATATTACAGATATTTACAGGGGTTACTAAAATATCGAGCAAAAACTAAAAATTGTCTTTTTTGAAAAATTTAAATATCGCCCCCATCTTGCAAACAAATTTAATGAAATTCTGTAGTTTTGTATAAGCAACTAGGGCCAATCCAATGACGTTAACAAATTTTTTCTAGGCCTTCTAGTTTTTTTGAAACCATAGTCAACTTTTTTATTACTTATGACCGCCATATTGAATTTGTAAGTCAATAAATAAAGCATTAAAAGGGCTTTTCAACCATATAGCCTATTTTTGAATGACGGAAAATGTGAATTTATTGAAAAAACCATTTTTCACCTAGTTGGCTATGAAACAAAGGCCGTAGTTGCGTTTGTTGTCATACCTACGTAACTATCTGTCAAAACTTTGTCATTTATTTGATTTATCTGTTAATTATCAATTAAATTTAACATGGAATGGTTTTCCAAATTGGGAGAAATTAGATATGTATGGATGTTATATTTTGTGTAATAGGAATACTGGAAGAGCTCGAGATATGTACTTTTAGAGATATCCAGAAATACGAAAACCAGGTTTGTCAATCTTCAGAATACTTAGAAATAATTTAATTGAATATGGTTCCTTTAAAAAACAAAATCGTAATCAACAACCTGATAAAAATATTGAAGCTCTGGAATAATGGAAAATAATGTTAAAGTGCCCAAATCAACTGCACAAAGAATTCTTAACAAATTTAAGTATCATCCATATGCAACACATATTAGTCAAGAACCCGAGATGGTGACTTAGAAAGAAAAACCTTGTTTTGCAATTGGTTCATACAAAAATCGCAAGAAAATCCTCAATTTCCGCTTAAGGTTCTGTGGTCCGATTAAAGCAGGTTTACAAACTGCGGGGTGTTTAACAGACATAACTACGTGTACTGGGCTGATGAAATCCATTCTTAAATCGTGAGCTGCACCATCAAGTTAGATGGAGTTTGAATATATGGCTAGGAGTCATAAACGGACACATACTATTTAACATTTTTCATGATAATATGACGGCACCTCGATATCTAGAAATTCTACAAAATTACTTTGACCAAATTTTAGAAAATTTGCCTCTTCAAGATATAGCAAACATGTGGTTCCAGCAAGATGGAGCACCTCCACATAATGCAAGAATCATAACCGACTATTTGAATCAGCAACATGGAAATAACTGGATCGAAAATCGAGGACCAGTTATGTACGCCTCTTGATTATTGTATTTAGATATACTTAAAGGATAAAGTTTATCTCATAATACGATAGAAGAACTTGAGGCAGCCATTGCTCAAGCCATACAAGAAATTCCTGAACAAATGGTTAAAGATGCATGCATCATGCATGTGTCTAATTCATCGATGCAGGATTTGCATGAATACCAACGGTGGAATTTTTGAACATTTGCTTATTTAATTCAATGCTTTGTAATCGGTTTTAAGTTTTATTTTAAATAATATAATAAATGCAAACTCTTGTTTCAGAAATAAAAGCAAGCCAGAGAAAAATTAAAAAAAAGGCCCTTAGCCTTAAAGATTTGCATATAAATCAAAAAAATGGAAAAGTTTTGAAAGGTAGTTACGTGGGTATGACAACAAGCACAACTACGGATTTGTTTCACAGCCAACTGAAAAACTATATTTTTAATAAATTCACATTTTCCGTCATCCAAAGATAGGCTTATTATACACGGTTAAAAAGCTCCTTTTATGCTTTATTTATTGAAGTATAAATCCAATATGGCGGTCATAAGAAATAACAAAGTAGGTTATAGTTTCAAAAAAACTAGAAGGCCTAGAAAATTTTTTTTTTAACATCGTTCAATTGTTGCTTGTACAAAACTACAAAATTTTATTAAATTTCTTTGCAAGATAGCGGCGATATTTTAATTTTTCAAAAAACATAATTTTTAGTTTTTGCTCGATATTTTAAAAATTGGGCTTAGAATAACGCCACCTTTTTATTATTTAAACAAATTCGTATCTCTTACCGTTTCTGAAATCCCCATGTAGTTGCTTTTATTTGGGACACCCTGTATAACAATATTATTTAATTAATCTTACAATTTTTCTAAATTAACAAAATGGTTTATTCTGTGTATCTTGAATAATGATAATCAATAGTGATGAACACTAAATTTTGGAACAGCCTCTATATTTTCCTATGTTCAAAAAGTAAAACAAGATATTTATTCGATTAAGCGCCTGGAATAGGTATTTAATTTACTATCATAAGCTTACTATAGTTTTTTAATAGATTTTGTTGGCAATCTATAGATCATTTCGTAGCATAGCGTCTGTGTGTCTGTCAGTCCGTTAAAGAGGAGATTAACACAACATTTAGCTGGGTTGGGATGACGTTAAGTTGACTTGACTCTTCGCAAAACTACTCCAATGATTAATTGGAGTTTGCGGCTAGTTTGCTCGGTGTTTACCGCAAACTCGAACTTTTCCTTTGTAAACATTGTGCAAAGGAAGATATTTCGGAACAAGTAGGTATGGTATCTCATTTTAAGTCTGACGATTATACGAGGGTTGTCTTTTAAGTTTTGCAAATACAGCTGGAATAAAACAGTAGATAATTCTTAAAGACTGTTTCTTAAAGGATTCTACACGAGTATTAATGCACTTTTGGATGCGCTCAAGCCAGTTGTCAAAGCTATTATTCCACTCGTTTGTTGGTATAGTCCTTTCATTTTAAAATGCCGCCAAAAAAACTATAATAAAATTTGAAGTGTGAAACCCATTAAGGTATCCTAAACAAATAAAAGAGAATATGGGCCGGACTGGGAACTGTTTATAGTATATAGTAAAGTAAAATAAAACGTTTAATAAAAGTTGATGCTTAATGCGTATAATAATCATTAATAGATAGGTACTATATACTATGTAGCTTGCCCCTGTAATATGTGTAATACGTTCGTATATTCTGGAACGGTTTCCGTAATTTTCTACAAAGAGTTGCGTATACATATCAAGAATAATATCTTAAGTTTTCCTCGTACTTTTAAAAGTTTTGCTTTGCCCTTTGGATATTTTTACTTTCCTAGCCCGCCCGCGTAGCAATGGCTAGAGAGAAGGTACTATTTTCGACGATTTGAGATAACGCCAAAAATGTGTTATTTGGATGTATTTTGACCTATCCTAGCAATATCGTCGTGATGTCTGTCTGCGTGTGTGTATATTATTTATATACGTCACACGATAGCTCCTAAACAGCTGAATGGATTTTTTAAAAATTTTCATGTAATATAGTGTTCGATACTCTTACGAGTTTATTAGATTTTGTTCAAAATCCATTAATGCGAATGACAGTTTTTTGATAATTAAAAACTTTAAAAAATGCAAACTTTTTAATGGCGCATCGTCTTAATACACTGTTTTCAAAATGTAGTAGACTATATTTTCTTCAATAATTCGTGTTATTACCAAAACCTTCGTAGGAGCTTTAGTTTCTGAGATATTTAAAAAAAACTGTTTTCAAGGCCAATATATTATCATAGCTTCACTTGAAGTTTGATAATAGGCTTGCCAGGAAGGTGTCAGTTCCGTCATGGATCCATTTATTTTTTAGGGTTAAGGTTTGGTTTCTGTAAAACCGCAGACTCTAATGGTACCACCAGTTCATCTCCTCCTTGGTTCTCAAATGGTCTCCAAAAATTTGTTTGTGGTGTTTCAAATGGCCGCCAAAACGCCATTATTAATATCACTTACTAGGTCCTCACTTATAAAAACAAACTAAAATATACAGGTTTATAATTGTTATTATTCACAATAAAAATGAAAATGTCACTATAATAATGATATGAATTCAAATCTGTAATATAAACACAACCGTTAACAATTTTAAAATGAGTTTGATTCTGTATTAAAGAATGCAGGTGGTACCTTTCGAAAGCCTTTGTTATATTTCGTGAAGGGTTTGGGTACTTAGGTATTTTCGAAACTTTCGACTTTAAAGAATGATGTATACCTAGCCGTGCTTTAAACACAGAAATTCTTCCCAAAATTTGAAAATAAATTTTCAATTTTTGCACAGACTCCTGCAAATCCCAAAATTGTTATTATGATTAGGGTGGCATACGCCAGTTTTTTGTGCGGCTTTTTGAAATGACAGAACTTTACTGTCAAAATTGTATTCTTGAAGACGCCGACTGCTTCCTCTGGCGACTGAAATCTTTGACCACGCAGTTCGTTCTTGATTTTCGGAAAAGTATAGAAATTGAGAGACTTAGGTCGGGCTGTGTGGAGGATCGTCCAACAATACGACGTTTTATTGGGTCAAAAATTCAATGGTTTTTGTACTTTGTGCGAGCTTGCATAGTCTTGGTGGAGGATGATTCGTCGTTCGAGGTTCGTTTTTCGAAGCTCCCGATGACTTTTGGCAAACAAATGGTGATGTACCAATCGGCAGTAACATACTTTGATCTTCTAGAGGAACTATGACCTGCTTTTTTTGGCTAATAATGCAGAGGCCCTAATGATATATCTTTGAGCCAAAGTGTTAAGCCTAAATCATATTGTTGTAATCTGCAGAGTTTTTTTATGTGCTGGGTGGAAAAAATTTTTAATTTTTTATTTTTTATTAGTAAGACTAATTAGCAATTTTGTTTTAACTTAATTTACTAGAAAAGTCCGATTTAAACTTAGGGTTCACTCAACAGTTCTCCCCGCTTTGTTTAGTCTGTAACTCACAATTGTGTTGTGTTTATAGCATTATTTTGTTTTATGTGTAATTCACTTAGTTTACTAGCTCAAACGGCTTCACTCTTTTTAGTCTTCTAACTAGCATAGTATTGTCTAGAAGCTGAATTGCTTCCACATTCACATGCCGATGGAGTCTATCTTCATGGCTTTTTGCGTACTTTTTTATAGTCTCTGCTACAGTTTCGATTTTTAGATCTCGATGAAGGTCACTATTTCGAACGTACCAAGGTGCATTCACAATGTTTCTTAATACTTTATTTTGAAATCTCTGTACAACTAGAATGTTACTCTCTTTAGCACAACCCCATAGTTGAATACCATATGTCCATACTGGTTTCAGTATTTGTCTATAAAGCAGTAACTTATTATGAATAGTTAAATTGGACTTCCTTCCAATTAGCCAGTTCATTTTTCTATACCTTATCTCAAGTTCTTCTTTTTTTTTCTTAACATGTGCTTTCCAGTGCAATTTGGCATCAAGTGTCATACCTAGATATTTTGCCTGATTTGAATATGGTACGGGAATGTTGTTAATTGTAATTTGTATGTGATTTATATTTTTGTTTGTAAAATAAACATGAATTGATTTGGTTTCATTTAATTTTATTCGCCACTTTGTGGTCCAACCGTGAACTTGGGTGACTGCATCCTGAAGTTTCTCTATGCATTTTCAATAGATTTTTCTACCGTCAATAAACCAGTATCATTGGCAAATGTTGCTAAGTGGCAATTTTCTGGCTTTGGGATATCACAAGTGAATAATAAGTATAGATATGGGCCTAGTACGCTACCCTGGGGCACGCCTACTTGATTTTCTCTTAAATTTGAGTATGAGTCTTCCTGTTTTACTCTAAAATGTCTATCAGATATGTATGATTCCAAAATATCCAAATATTATTTTGGCAGAAATCGTTTTAGTTTAAAATTAAAGCCTTCATGCCACACTTTGTCAAATGCTTGTGCTACATCTACAAAAACTGCAGAACAAACTTTTCCCTCTTCTAGTGCTTTTTCTATTATATTAGTAAGTCTGTGTACTTGATCTATCGTGGAATGCTTGTCTCGTAAACCAAATTGATGAGACGGAATAATTTCTTATCTTTCTATGATGGGTTTTATTCTTTTAAGCAATAATTTTTCATAGAGCTAGGATATAATTGGCAGCAAAGATATTGGCCTGTAAGATGACACGTCATGGAGTGGTTTTCCCGGTTTAGGAATCATGATAACTTCTGCAACTTTCCACAGTTTAGGTACATACCTAAGCCTAAAAGACGCATTAATTAGGTTGCATAGTTTTACGATAGCTTTTCTGGGGAGTTGTTTTATAACTACCCCGTTGTTAATAAGATCATACCCCTGGGGCTTTTTTCGAATTAATATTTTTAATTTCTGTTAATATTTCTTTTGGTGATGTAAGCTTAATATGGTCTTCGATTTGATAGGGTTCATTTAAATGAAAGTGTTCATCTGGTGCTTCGTGGGGCTGAAATGGTTTTTCTAAATGACTTGCAAAAATATCTGCTTTTTCTTCGTTGCTCCTTGCCCACTGGTTGTTAGATTTTCGTATGGGTGGAATTTGGATAATTTCTCTTTTAAAATCTTTGGTTGCTTTTCAAAGGGAATAGTCGGTGTTTTTATCATCTGTAAGTTCATTAAGAAAATGGTTAATAGATTCATTTTTTATTACTAGAATTTCTCGCCTAATGCGCTGCGTCATGTTGTTGAGATTTGTTTTGTCCCGAGGATCACGGCTTTGCTGCCACTTTCTTCTTAGTTTCTTTTTTTCCAATATAAGGTCTCTAATTTCCTTTGGATAGTTTCTTTTTTTCCAATATAAGGTCTCTAATTTCCTTTGGATAGATTCTCTGTGGTTTTGGACTGTTTTCCCAAGCTGCTTGTTGAATATTTGTAACAAAATATTCAACTTCTTTATCGATTTGTTCTGGCGTTTGCAATGGTACTGATATGTTTATTTTTTCTGACAGACTTTGTTTAAAACTAATCCAGTCAGTCAGTTTATTAACTAGTGAGATATTTGCTTCTTTCTTTATTATGTTTTTACTAAGAGTTAGAATAATAGGTGAATGATCTGAGTGTAAATCAAAACTTTCTTCTATATCTACAAAACTTAAAGATATATTTTTTATTATAAAAAAATCAATTAGATCTGGAATTTTTCCTGGATCTGTTGGATAGTATGTGGGCTTACCAGTTAATATCGGCTCACATTGATATTCACTAATTGCTTGCAAAAGTTCTTTTCCTTTAGAATTCGTCAGTCTAGATCCCCAGTAGGTATTTTTTGCATTAAAGTCACCTTCAATTATAAAACGGTTTCCTAAATTTCTGAGAAAATTACATTGAGTTGTATAAAGCCCTGAAAGGGCTTTAGAGACGGAAAGACAAGGCATTTTTTATTGACCCTATCGAATTTGGTTTCTAACGGCGGGTATTTCTTTTACAATAAAAACAGAGATAGACATTATTGAACATGTGAAACGGACAAAGATAGGCTGATTTTGCATGCTAATAATACCCTAGATAATATATGGGTACTTTTATCTCTTTCACACTCACGGCATAAGTGCGACAGAAAAGCAGCTGGCTACCTTTAATCCACCTGCCGTATTTTAAATGATTCTACTTGTTAGTCAATTTATACAGGGAAAACTGATAGACAATGTTGTCTAAGTACGGAAATGATTTTTTTTGAATTTTGTGCGGGAATATTACAAAAAGAAATCTTAAAACGTTTAAAAACAAGTTTAGAAGTAACTATTTGAGTTCAAACATGGTGCAAAATTGTTTTTGTGCAAAAGAAGAAAAAAAATCGATGAAAAAACAACATTTCATGGGTAAGTCGTCTTGACGGATAGTTTTTGCTAAAACATGAGAAAGTTCAGTAGCGTCACGATAGATAGTTTTTTTCTGCGACCGTGCGATTTTACCCTCACACATTTTGATTCAGAAAGTGTCACTTCCCCGCACTTTTTTTTGCATTGCATGAAAATTAACAAAAAGTATTTGATTTTCTTACAAATGATTTTTTTTAAAATGCTTACATACCGATTTTTATCCAGTTGTTTTTGTTTTTTCGAACCAAACTTTTGACATGTCTCGGTCGAGTTTCATACATCTTGATGAATTCTTACACACACTGATCTATGTTTTTATAAATTTCGATAAATTTAATGTTTTTTGCGGACTTTACAGTAATTTTAAGTTAAATTTTGGTCTTTCATCGCGAAAGTATATATTTATTATTATATAACCACCGCGACCGGTCTACTAATGTCATTTGACAATCATGCTGTCTTACCTAATAAGGTCACTTAGTTTAATTAATAAATTTGTCCTACATAATATAAAAGAAGAACAGAAACCAACAAAAAATTTGTGACACTTCGATTACCGATTTTCTTTGATTGCGATGGATTAGGGTGACCAGATTACGGTTTATTAGGGTGCCCAGAGTGCGGAAAAAAAGATTTTGAAAAATTTCCCTAAAAAAATTTGAAGACCAAACACTCGCGCGCCCCTCAATGTTTATGGTCGCATACACTAATCCTAACTCGATTTCCGACGATTATGGACAATGTTCCAACAAATTTTACTATATTTATTAACAACTAGGTAGGTTAGATTTGGTTAGGTTGGGTTAGGTTGGGTTAGGTTGGGTTAGGTTGGGTTAGGTTGGGTTAGGTTGGGTTAGGTTGGGTTAGGTTGGGTTAGGTTGGGTTAGGTTGGGTTAGGTTGGGTTAGGTTGGGTTAGGTTGGGTTAGGTTGGGTTAGGTTGGGTTAGGTTGGGTTAGGTTGGGTTAGATTGGGTTAGGTTGGGTTAGGTTGGGTTAGGTTGGGTTAGGTTGGGTTAGGTTGGGTTAGGTTGGGTTAGGTTGGGTTAGGTTGGGTTAGGTTGGGTTAGGTTGGGTTAGGTTGGGTTAGGTTGGGTTAGGTTGGGTTAGGTTGGGTTAGGTTGGGTTAGGTTGGGTTAGGTTGGGTTAGGTTGGGTTAGGTTGGGTTAGGTTGGGTTAGGTTGGGTTAGGTTGGGTTAGGTTGGGTTAGGTTGGGTTAGGTTGGGTTAGGTTGGGTTAGGTTGGGTTAGGTTGGGTTAGGTTGGGTTAGGTTGGGTTAGGTTGGGTTAGGTTGGGTTAGGTTGGGTTAGGTTGGGTTAGGTTGGGTTAGGTTGGGTTAGGTTGGGTTAGGTTGGGTTAGGTTGGGTTAGGTTGGGTTAGGTTGGGTTAGGTTGGGTTAGGTTGGGTTAGGTTGGGTTAGGTTGGGTTAGGTTGGGTTAGGTTGGGTTAGGTTGGGTTAGGTTGGGTTAGGTTGGGTTAGGTTGGGTTAGGTTGGGTTAGGTTGGGTTAGGTTGGGTTAGGTTGGGTTAGGTTGGGTTAGGTTGGGTTAGGTTGGGTTAGGTTGGGTTAGGTTGGGTTAGGTTGGGTTAGGTTGGGTTAGGTTGGGTTAGGTTGGGTTAGGTTGGGTTAGGTTGGGTTAGGTTGGGTTAGGTTGGGTTAGGTTGGGTTAGGTTGGGTTAGGTTGGGTTAGGTTGGGTTAGGTTGGGTTAGGTTGGGTTAGGTTGGGTTAGGTTGGGTTAGGTTGGGTTAGGTTGGGTTAGGTTGGGTTAGGTTGGGTTAGGTTGGGTTAGGTTGGGTTAGGTTGGGTTAGGTTGGGTTAGGTTGGGTTAGGTTGGGTTAGGTTGGGTTAGGTTGGGTTAGGTTGGGTTAGGTTGGGTTAGGTTGGGTTAGGTTGGGTTAGGTTGGGTTAGGTTGGGTTAGGTTGGGTTAGGTTGGGTTAGGTTGGGTTAGGTTGGGTTAGGTTGGGTTAGGTTGGGTTAGGTTGGGTTAGGTTGGGTTAGGTTGGGTTAGGTTGGGTTAGGTTGGGTTAGGTTGGGTTAGGTTGGGTTAGGTTGGGTTAGGTTGGGTTAGGTTGGGTTAGGTTGGGTTAGGTTGGGTTAGGTTGGGTTAGGTTGGGTTAGGTTGGGTTAGGTTGGGTTAGGTTGGGTTAGGTTGGTTCAGTTTGATTATGTTCGGTTAGGTTCCGCTAGGATTGTTTAGGTTAGGTTTAGCTATATTCGGTTAGGTTCGGTTTAGTTTAACCAAATCGAACCGAACCAAACCGAATCTAACGGTTCGGTTTGGTTTGGTTTGGTTTGTTCCACTCTGTTCGGTTCGGTTTGGTTCGGGTAGGTTTGGTTCACTTTGATTTTGTTTGGTTAGGTTCGGCTAGGTTTAATTTGTTTTGGTTAGGTTCAGCCAGATTCGGCCTGGTTTGGTTCGGTTCGTTTTGAATCGGTTCGGTTAGGTTCAGTTTTCTTCGGCTAGGTTTGGTTCAGTTTGATTATGTTCGGTTAGGTTCCGCTAGGTTCAGTTTGTTTCGGTTAGGTTTAGCTACATTCAGTTAGGTACGGTTTAGTTTAACCAAATCGAACCGAACCAAACCGAACCGTTAGATTCGGCTTGATTTGGTTCATTTCGATACGGATCGGTTCAGTTTGGTTTTGTTCGGTTAGACCTTCGATAAATTTAAAAAAAGTAAATAATTATTAATTTTTAGTGTTTTAAGGAATAAAAATTGATATAATGTTCAATTAAACTAATTTTTAATTGTAAAAATGTAGGAATCATAATTTTCTTGATTTTGTTATGAATTTCATGCTTTTTTAAAAATTGTGCATTTTCATAAAAGGACCAAAAAAACTGACCCCATTTCGATCAGTGACCTTAGTTATTTCAAGTTTTTGTTAACAGCTGATAACAGTGACCGTTTTGTTTCAGTTTGAAAGAGAAAATGCTTCTTTTGTAACAATTTGTATGGGTTTTAATGGGGTTTTAAGAATTTTTCAATTTCAATTTTTTTAACAAAATCAACGATTTTCCGCAAGTTTTTTTTTAGAAATCACTATAAAATGGTCTAAAATTATCATTTTTCAAAAAACTTCGTAGTTTTAAGAAAGGTGGTAAAACGTACCAGACCCCTGAAATGTGTGGCAGTCTAGGACAACTGGGCGCCGCCAACTCGGCGTCACCAACTGGGCGGCAGGCCAACTGGGCGCCTTGCCAACTGGACGCCGAGCCAACTGGGCGCCGGACTAAAATATTTTTTCTTGATAAAATGTGCAGATGAAAAACAAACTTAAAAAAATTAAAATGGCGGATACTAAATGGCGGACTTTCTTATTTATGCATCGATATGTATCGAATATGGAACTTGGCGGTGTTTCAAGTCGCAGAACACTACACCTACCAAATTTCAACACTCGACTTAATAGATGTTGAAATTTTTGTATAAATAACATATTTATTTTGTTTTTATCTGCACATTTTATCAAAAAAAAAATAGTCCGGCGCTGGCGCCCTGTTGGCGGCGCCGAGTTGGCCCGGCGCCCAGTTGTCCCATTCCGAATTGAAATTTTTAGTTCCGAAATTTTATCTGACTCGAGCATAACTTGTAGTCCACCCAAGAAGAGAAGAGTTGAAGAAGACATGTGTTCAAGGAAAGAAAATATTTTACCTGGAAGGTACAACATTTGTAAAGTTCTAAGATGAAAACAATAATTTTAATACATCCACTGCACTTAGCATGCTTAGAAATTCTTTTTACTCTTTTTTTTTTACTGAAGAGAATTTTGAAAACACAGTATACACAAGTAAGTATTCATGATTTATTTATTATTCAAACAGAAAATTGTTGATAAAAAAATTCTAATGGAATTCAAAATTTCTATTTTGCGCCGCCACTGCCCTTTTTTATCCAAGACAAGCAAATAGAATATTTTTGCGATGTTGCATTTGTCCGGACTCACCAAACCGAAATTCTATTTTCATCCCTATCTTGCTCATTAAATTCTTACTTGTATTTGGTCAATTGCGATAAAAGCTTGATATAATGGCAATTTAGGCCCATGCCGGGTCTACCCGTAGGGTATAGAAGTCAATGGAAAATTAAGATATTGATTTTTCTTTAGTAAGTGCCTTGGTGGTATATAGACAGCACTTATGACTAATGTATATGTTTTGGTTTTTGCACTTACTAATGTAGCTCTAATCTATATGGTTTTATATCCCATCTCCTCATAGTGTGATATATTTTCTTTAATTATTACAGCACTTCCCCCATGTGCAGTATTGCTAGGGTGAGTTGTATGATACACTTTATAACCTTTAAATTTAATGTGAGACTGGTTAGTGAAATGCGTTTCTGACACAACACAGACGTCAATTTTTTCTATTTCTAGAATAACTTGCAAGTCTTGCTGATGTTGCAAAAAATATGCCACTTTAGTCAAACTCAGTATGTAGGTATGTGGGCACAATAGATCCATTTGTGGTCGCAGTGTATGGAGGTCCAGTAGGGCCTGCCACCACTTTCGAATACAATACTGCTTTTGAGACAAATGTGGCGACCATTTTTCTGGATACATTTCGAGATGGATGACTTTTGTTGGCTTTTCTTCATCTTGGAACACCCAAACCGACGATTGACATTTATTTTCGGTATGAGTAAATCCATGATTCATCACCACTGACAACATGTTTCGAGTTTCCTGCCACAAAGCGCTTAAATTAGCTCCCATTTCCTTCTTTTGCATGGGTTGCATAGGCATGGGTCGAACTTAGTGATAACCTCACAGTCCCTAGAATACACCGTTCTATCGATTTTTTATATAGGGTTCGTCAACGATCGTTTGACCATTGAAAATATGTAAATTGCAGTAAGATCGATATTTCAATAAATGGCACTACGAGAGATAAATAGTTTAGCGCTGTTGTCAAGCTTGCAATTCAAGAAAATGGTTTTTTTTCGCGATCTAATGATATTAATCTTACTGGCTGAGTAGGCTCAACAGGTAGGACGGTTTGAGCATATAATAAATAAAAAGTATAGCTTAAACTGTATTGAAACCTGCTTCGTAGGGTTTACTGGTGTTTCATTTTTGAAATGTCGGATTTTTGTTACCGGACTGGAAGAGTAATACTCGGAAGGTTATTAGTTTAAGAAAAAAAAAGTTAGAACCGAACCGAACCCCTTGATTTGAACTGTATGACTAATAATGAATACTACGAATCCGTAATAATCAATACTGCGAATCTGTAAAATGTTAAAGGAGGTTATTACACGCACAAACAAAATATTTAAGCGCAACTTTAATAAAACAGCAAGGTTATTGGTAAGAAAAAATTATTAGAAAATTTAATTTTTCTCGATTTAATGTTTCTTGATTAAAGCTAAAATAACGAAATAAATAATAATGACTATTTCTTCGTCTTTTAAAAGTGGAAATCTTACTGTGGTTGCTCCTGTTTAGTAATAAAAAACTATTAATGAATTTTGAGTCACAGTGGCAAACGCTCATGAACATGCGCGTCTTTGGTCCCTCACTGACTTCTTGCCAGATCTTTTTAATGGATATTTTATACTTATTTTATTTTTTGAAAACCAAAGCAATTTTCAAACTGTTTTTTATTATTTATATGCTTTTAAAATAAACTCTTTAAATTTTACGACGGCTGTCTTTAATATTTTGCATATAGGAATATAGAGGGCGACCCAAATCGAATGTCGTTACTAAAACCTAACCTTAATCTTTACCTAACCTAAATTTAAAACATCTGTGCAATAGATATAGTCTAATAGCTACAGTGACTTTTTTAAATTAACAAATCAGTCGAAAAATGGATTTAAACCGATAACATTTTCGGGCTATAATTTTCTCGGTAATGATGCATCACATCAGTCTACAGTTTTTCGTTGGTATCGAGAATTCAAGCGTAGACGGATTAGGCATAGCGACGAACCAAGACCAGATGCACAAAACACGGATGTCACCCAGAAAACATCGATGCTGTGCGCATGCTCATCACGGAAGATCGACATGTAACGTATCGCGAGACAGGCTTTACTGTGGATTTCAAATAATTTTTGCATGAAGAATTGGAGGTAAGAAACTTAGTTTCCCGCTGGATACCGCATCTGGTAACCGAAGAACAGAAAATCAGTGGGTGTAGGAAAACTTTAGACAGGAAAAACGTGTACATCATTGTCAGTGGTGATGAATCGAAGATTTACTCACATGAACTCGAAAATAAATTAGTCGTCTGTTTGGGTATTCCAACATGAAGAAAAGACAACAAAGTTTTCGAAGTGTAGCCAAAAAGATGGTCGCAACAATTGTCTCAAAAGCAGGTCATGTAGCAACAATTCCTTTGAAAGGTCAAAGGACTGTTCTCGGTTACTGCCGATTGTTACATCCCCATTTGTTTGCCGAAAGTCATCGCAGAGCTTTGAAAACTGAACCCCAAACGACGAATCAACCTTTACCAAGATGCAATGCAAGTTCGCACAAAGCACGTTCGTCAAAACGTCGAATTGTTGGACCATCCTCCATACAGACCCGACCTAGTTCCCAATGATTTATATACTTTTGAGAAAATCAAGAATGGACTGCTTGGTTAAAGATTTCAGGCGCCAGAGGAAGCATTCGACGCCTTCAAGAATGCAATTTTGACAGTACCAACAAACGAAAAGAACTACAGCTTTGACAACTGTTTCTACTGTTTGATTCCAGCTTTATATGCAAAACTGTTTGCGCTAAGTAATCTAAAATCGTTCCCTTAATGCGCGTATTCATTTAGGGCAGAATTCGCATGTCCATGCTGCGAGGCCGGACGAGCATACGTATGTGTACGTGCCTTAAAAGCGTGGCGAACAACAACACGAATGGAACCGCGGCATGCGAGGCAATTCGATCAGAGTGGGAACCTCAAAAGAGCATTGAGTTGAATATTGTTTGTCTTGAGGCGCGTATTCACTTGAGCATGAATGCGAACGAGGCATTCATTTTACTCGCAACGAGGTATGCGAATTCTGCATCAAATGAATATGCGGCTTTATGATAAACTATGGGAACCCGGTTTAAAATTCCCTATTAACGATTTCCTTTATTTAATATTTAAATAAATAATAACCTATTCAAACCTAAATCCCAGTGTTTGTATGTTTCCTTACCTACTAAAAACCCGATTTATTTCTTTGTGACTGATTTTCTTCATCTGTTCTAAATCAAATACAGACCATTGTTAAACACGTCTTTTGACAATAGAATACATTGAAGAATTCAAGATTAAGCTACCTACTGGGGTTGGGATTTGCCCATACGATTCTAACGTCTGTCTAGCACGTGGTTTCAACGGAAGTAACATTTTTATAGAATACCCAGATAGAAGCCTTTATTACATCCATTATATACCGGGTAGGCCAAAAAAACCTCACAAAATACAGTATTAACCAAAAGTGAATTAACAGCGTACAATTTTATTTAAATCTGATCCTGTACCAACTACCAAAGAACAAGAGTGGGTCGGTTCGGCATTTTAAAACTTCAATCGAGCACATAACCAAAAATCAATAATTTGTACACTGCAAATCAACGATGAATATCGATGTTCAATGTAAAACAATATTAATATTATGAAATGTTCTTTAAATGTTTATTATATTAATGTTCATGTAAAATGAATCATTGGCTGAAAACCGTACATTTATTATAATTACTTGTTATATTATTGTAAAATTTTTACTGGATTATTTTTGACGAATTTTTTGTTTAAGGTAACGTCGAAAATGTTGTTTGGGTGTATATGGACCTATTTTAGCAATATCGTCGTGATGTGTGTGTGTATGTCTGCCCGTAAGACATATCGCACACCCGCTGAAAAAGAGTCACAACTCAAAAATCGCCCTTATTGAGATAAACCTGCCGCCATCATCGAAATAACTTGTACTTTCTTCCATAAAAGCGTCACATTTATCTTTCGACAATTCACCGCTAAATGGCGTTGTGACTCTTTTATTTTGTCCAGTTTAGCTGAGGATGCGTTCCTTTACAATGTGACTTTTGATTTTATAACAGCGTGAACGTGGAGTTTCATCCTGAAAAAAGTCACATTTTGAGTTGTCAAGGTTTTCGTGTGAACTATTGGTTAAATCTGACCCATATAACAAGTAAGATACTGTTCTTTTTTGTGTTGTGTTTTTTCGAATTGTTCAGTGTACTTAGAATTAAGGAGAATAAGAAAAAATCTTTTGAATTTATTAGATAATAATCACATTCCCAGATGTTATTCAGCATTTTATAACTCGTTATAAAAATAAATACAAAGTTTCTTCTTTATTTGTTTTCTTTTTTTATATTTACCATCCTGCGTGACATCCTGATTTACAACGTCATGATGCCTTGTTCTAAAAAAGTGTCACAATATCGGGTTTTTGTCTTTTTTTTAACTAAAAACGACACAAATCATTTTTTCTGAGAAACGTACTGCACCAATTACATTGAGTTAATAGGTTCCTGTTGATATAAAATAACATGTTAACACGTAATTTAAGTGAAAAATGAATCTCTCTAATGAATTAAATTCTTTAACAGCGATTTTTTCAAAACAATGTTTTTTGAGTTGTGAATACTTTTTAGCGGGGGTGCGATATCGTCGCCTTTCTCACGAAGGGACCTAACTAACAAAATTACGAAAATTGAAATATTTTGAATATTTTGCGGTCCTAAACCGCCAAACTGATTTTTATGAAATTTTTGGGTGAAATAGTGTTCGACACTGTAACCAACTGATAAGATTTCGGTCAAAATCTATTAGTTAAAAATGGAAAATAGGCTAACTTTTTCAACATGCGGTTTTCAGAATATAGTAGAACCCATTTTGCTAAATAAATTATGTAAAAAATTGTGTAAAAGCTTTCCTTTCCGAGATATTTACAAAAAACTGTTTTCAAGGCTGATAATTATGACGTAGAGTTCACTTGGAGTGTGCTAATGGGCTAGGAAGAATTACACAGAAAAAAAGGTTTTTATATTAAAAATTTTGAAAATGTGACAAAAAGGCACTGAATGATTTTTTCGGGAAAATTGCCGAAACAAGCGCAAACAGGCATTTTTTTTGCATGTTTTTAAATGCACCAATTCTTCTTTGTTAGTTGGTAAAAAATCAAATTTACATAAAATTTGAGGCTGATAATCTAATTTCGATCCAATACTTGTATACTAGATAGGTATTTAACAGAACTTCATTAAACAAACGTTATTGAATGTTCAGAAAATTCTATCCCAAGAGGCGATTAAACTGGCTTGGACCTAGGAGCAAATTAATAGGTATTGTCTAGGTTTTAGGTTGGAGTTAAATATCTTAAAAACAACGAGGGTTATCAACCAAAAATGATTTTTAACAGTCTGTAAACTGGCAACGAATTCCTAGCGAACCTATGTGCATGGAAACTTAGTCTTATAGCAATTAAGCTCTCCTTTTCATTTGTACGTATATAACAAACATTAACATAATCGAAGACGGGCATCAGATAACTCAGGCACGGCTTTGCGGCTTTTAAATAACCGCCAACTTAAGATTTTGTTATAACACAACCTCATAAACTTTCAGAACTAACAAAATAAGGGCACTCATTTCATATGGTTTTTCACTTGGCAGATATACTTGCCATCCTTAGAAATTAGCCAGAATATTTTTTTTAATTAACTAAAGTATACCCTTTACTAGTAGAACTATTTTTATGAATAAGAAAATATGTTCCTCGTATTTATATCTTATTTTACTACCAAAATAAGTTTCCAAAATCTTCACGGACTCCCCTACTACTAGCTTTTTAGGATCTGCAAAAGGTAACCAAATATCTGACCCTTTCGCTTACATGTTTCGATGCACAATAGTTCTAAAAATAATAATCATCGGTTTGAACTTTTCCGTTGTATTCAAAGCAAGCTATGAAAGGATTGTTTTACGTTTTTTGGCCAATATTTTATTATAGGAAATTAGGTATATGGAGATTCTTTATCATTACAGTTTTAGATTGTGCAAATTTATTCTCATGGCCAACTGAGTGTGAGCAGGCTGCCGCTGTCTTCGCCAACTTGATCGATGTCTGGAAATTTGCATGTTTAAATTTGTTGCTCAGTCGAGCAGACTTGAAACGTGTTCTGTTCAGTTGCAGCTTCCCAATAGAGGTCCTAAATTACATTTTAGGATCAGCGTTATGTACCAATTTTTGAGGATTATGTAAATTATACCGTCTTCTAAGTTTTATCTCCCAGCGAAGATTGAAAATAATCATGGCGATTTGCATCTTATTTGTTACTGCCTCAAAGAGTTTATGCGACGTCACGTGGCATTACATCAATTCTTTTTCTTCTTTGGCTTCAATTAAGTATTTTTTAATTTCTTTTTTGTTTAGCAATTTTTTCGATTTTGACATGCACTACTTGCAATTTTATTTTTTGATCTTATTTCCTGACATGGATCTAGGTTTTCGTTTATCAACGCGATAGTAAGAAAACTCACGACGAAGGATTACATTCTTCTTTATCATCAAAAATTTAGTTTTGTTAAAATTCATCTCCAGTAGATGATTCTGGCATACTGCGTTTAGTATTTCTATTAGAATTTGAAAATGTGGCAAATTTTTAGTTGCTAAGAAAGGTATCATCGGCAGATCGTAGGTTGTCTAATACTTTATCATTAATAATTCTACCCTCTTTGCTATCACTTACGACTTCAGTAAAGACTACTTTAATATATTGATAAGAGATGTGGAAAGTATGCACCCTTGACAGACAACCCTTAAAGATTTTACCCTGATTCCTCTTCTTCGATTTTCACTCTAGCTTGATTTCAATAAAGACGATAATTTTTTAGGTTCTGGTCTTTGGTATTTATAGAACCATATCAAAGGTTTTCTCGAAATCAATGAAGCAGACATACACGTCCTGCATCATATCAACACATCTTTAAGTTAGCACGTTTATGCCAAACAGAGCTTCTTTGGTACTCATGTGGTTTCTAAATTCCACCTGATTTTCAATTATTTCTACGTTTTCCAATTTCACAAATATTATATAGTGCATTATTTCAAAGAACATTTTCAGTATGTTACTCATAAAGACTTAAGCTGATCCAAATATTCTTAAGCACTTGGTTTTTCTAGGAACTGTAACAAATGTAAATTAAACCGTGTTGTGTCATTGTAATATATGGAATTGAATAGCTCTACAACAACTCCAATATTTTCCTCATCATTGAGTATAAAAAGCTCGACGGGAATTTCATAAGCGGCATGCTTGAATTACGTGTCCGTGAATTGGTATTGTCTCACTTGCTTTGCCCAGGTAAAATGTGGGAAATGAGTTGTGACACTCACCTCACCTTCAAGGATACAGGTCCAGGACTACACACTTTTCCACCTTTGGTGTGCTTGATGGTTTTCAAGACTTCATTATGAAGTAAAGAATTTATGTTTCCATACATTATTAAAAAGTTCAAATAAAAACCCCAGCTTTATTATTAAAAAACATTGACAAAGCCTTGCTGTAAGATAAAAAAGCACAGCAACATAAAACTAAAGTTTGATTCATTCATGCTCGGAACCCAAGCATTTTTGAACTCATCACTGTTGTTTGAAAAATTCAGGGTCGCTAGTAAATGATAAACCCGCGGATTCGGAGAGTGTAGTTATAGTCCTACACATTAGTAAAAAGTTAAAGTTCAAACCCTAGCTTTATGATTTAGAAAACATGGACAAAGCCTTGCTCAAAGGTAAAAAAACACTGCAACATAAAACTTAAGTTTGATTCATTCATGCTGGGAGCCTAAGCACTCTGGAACTTATGTCTGTTGTTTTAAAAATTCAAGCTCTCTAGTAAATGAAAACCCGCGGGTCGGAGAGTGTAGTTATGGTCCTACACACTAATAAAAAGTTCAAACTCAAACCTTAGCTTTATCATTTAGAAAACATTGACAAAGCCTTGCTCAAAGGTAAAAAAGTACTGTAACAGAAAACTAAAGTTTGATACATTCATGCTGGGAGCCCAAGCATTTCTGAACTCGTGTCTGTTGTTTTAATCATCCAGGGTCTCTAGTAAATGACAAACCTGCGGATTCGGAGAGTGTAGTTATGGTCCTAAAAACCCTAGCTTTATCATTAGGAAAACATGGACAAAGCCTTGCTCAAAGGTAAAAAAGCACTGCAACATAAAACTAAAGTTTGATTCATTCATGCTGGGAACACAAGCATTCCTGAACTCGCATATGGTGTTTTTAGCATCCAGGGCCTCTAGTAAATGACAAACCCGCGGTTTCAGAGAGTGTAGTTATGGTCCTACACATTAATAAAAAGTTCAAATTCAAACCTTAGCTTTATCATTTAAAAAACATTGACAAAGCCTTGCTCTAAAGGAAAAAAGCACTGTAACATAAAACTAAAGTTTCATTCATTCATGCTGGGAGCCCAAGCATTTCTGAACTCGTTTCTGTTTTAAAAATCAGGGTCTCTAGTAAATGACAAACCCGCGGATCGGTGAGTGTAGTTGTGGTCCTACAAATTAATAAAAAGTTCAAATTCAAACCCTAGCTTTATCATTTGAAAAAGATTGACAAAGCCTTGCTCAAAGTTAAAAAAACACTGCAACATAAAACTTAACTTTGATTCATTCATGCTGGGAGCCTAAGCATTCCGGAACTCA
This sequence comes from Aspidapion aeneum, assembly GCA_963576565.1. Taxonomy (NCBI): domain Eukaryota; kingdom Metazoa; phylum Arthropoda; class Insecta; order Coleoptera; family Brentidae; genus Aspidapion; species Aspidapion aeneum. The sequence continues at coordinate 208,920,058 of OY755038.1, forward strand.
TCTCTGTTGTTTTAAAAATTCAAGCTCTCTAGTAAATGAAAACCCGCGGGTCGGAGAGTGTAGTTGTAGTCCTACATATTAATAAAAGGTTCAAATTTAAACCCTAGCTTTATCTTTTAGGAAACATGGACAAAGCCTTACTCTAAGGGAAAAAAGCACTGCAACAAAAAACTAAAGTCTGATTTATTTATGCTGGGAGCCCAAGCATTCCTAAACCATTATCTGTTGTTTTAAACATCCAGGGTCTCTAGTAAATGACAAACCCGCGGATTCGGAGAGTGTAGTTATGGTCCTACACATTAATAAAAAGTTCAAATTCAAACCTTAGCTTCATCATTTGAAAAACATTGACAAAGCTCTGCTCTAAGGGAAAAAAGCACTGAAACCTAAAACTAAAGTTTGATTCTTTTATGCTGGGAGTCCAAGCATTCCTAAACTCATCTCTGTTGTTTTAAAAATCTAGGGTCTCTAGTAAATGATAAACCCGCGGATTCGGAGAGTGTAGTTATGGTCATACACATTAATGAAAAATTCAAATTCAAACCCTAGCTTTATCAGTTAGAAAATATGGACAAAGCCTTGCTCAAAGGTAAAAAAGCACTGCAACATAAAACTAAAGTCTGATTCATTTATGCTGGGATCCCAAGCATTCCTAAACTATTATCGGTTGTTTTAAACATCCAGGGTCTCTAGTAAATGACAAACCCGCGGATTCGGAGAGTGTAGTTATGGTCCTACATATTAATAAAAAGTTCAAATTCAAACCTTAGCTTTATCATTTGAAAAACATTGACAAAGCTCTGCTCTAAGGGAAAAAAGCACTGAAACCTAAAACTAAAGTTTGATTCATTTATACTGGGAGCCCAAGCATTCCTAAACTTATCTCTGTTGTTTTAAAAATCCAGGGTCTCTAGTAAATGACAAACCAGCGGATCGGTGAGTGTAGTTGTGGTCCTACACATTAATAAAAAGCTTAAATTCAAACTCTAGCTTTATCATTTGAAAAACATTGACAAAGCCTTACTCTAAGGGAAAAAAGCACTGCAACATAATCAGTCAACTAAAGTTTACCGAACTCGTATCTGTTGTTTTAAACATCCAGGGTCTCTAGTAAATGACAAACCCGCGGATTCGGAGAGTGTAGTTATGGGCTTGTGTATTACATCGGCACGCCATCGAAATTTATGTTTATGTCTCTGTAATCAATACGAGCCAAACGCAAAACCGTTTAATTAATGCGTGGTAAATTTTGCAAGTCATTATTTCCACTTTTTAGTCGGAATTAAGAATAATATACTACTACTATGTCGGTTTAGAACGTTTTCCTACGTTGTTCGATGTTTATTCTCCACCTCCTTTGATCCTGACAATCATCTGCTGTCAGGTTTTTTTGACTCATTCATCTTTGGATTGACTCTTGCCATTCCAGTTTAGGACGCCCTCTTTTTCTGCGTCCTATTGGTTGTCATTCTAAGACCTGCTTTGGTAGTCTTTCGTCGTTCATCCGTTGTACATATCAGTTGTCTTTTAGTGATGTCATCCGTTATGTTTCCCTCGATTTCCATTCTTTCTTTTATTACTCATATCTTATATGATCGGTTCTAGATAATCTCACTGATCTTCTAATTGCATCCATTTCGACACTCTCCATTTTTATTTTGTATTTTTCTATTAAGCGACAAGTCTCTTTACATTCCAGAAAACAGCGCGGTTCTCACCATTGTTTTATATATTTTTTACATTCTTTTTTATCTCTCTACTCCATAAAAAACTGTTAAGACTTCCAATAACCTTTTTTGCTTTAACTATTCCTTTTTCCAGTTCTTTACAGTCTGTTCCTCTTATCAAATCTAACACCTAAGGATACATACTCATTGCATGGAGATATTGTTTGTCCATTGTCTAGACTCACTTGATTCGTTTCCGTACTATGTCTTCTACACGTTAACTCCCACTTTTGGTATTCTTCCGTTAACTTTTTCATCTTATACTTTATGTCTTCTTTGTCATTAGCTACAATTTTCTGATGACCAAGTATGTCAACAAACTGTAGTGTGATATATATTTTAAAAACCGTTGGAGAGATACAACATCCGATTTCGATTTTAATTTTAGATTTTGATTCTTTGTATAGTTCTTTTATCGCTTTTATGTATGTATGATTGATATTATTATGTTTTAACACTGTCCATAACTTTTTTACTGGAACGATATCATATGCTTTTTGTAGGTCCACAAAGATTACATAGGTCTCTATATTTCTGGCACTCCTTTTCTCAATTACATGTTTAAGGAAAAAACATTATCACTAGAAGATCTGCTTGCACGAAACACACTTTGCTCGTCTTCTTCTTGTTCATGACAATCATTCTCTACTAGATCTCTAAGAATCCTACCGTACAATCTACTTAGAGTACTGGTTACTAAAATTCCTTTGTAATTGTTGCAATCCAGTTTGTTTCCTTTTTTGTGTATGAATACTATTGATATGAATGCTATTTTGCAATCATCCAGGTACGAGATGGCCGTTTATGCATTGATTGACAATATACGTAAGATTTTCTAGTTTCTCTGACCCATATTTGACAGGTCCGCTAGCCTTTCCGGATTTAAGCTTTATAATACAATTCTTTATCATTTCTTTTTCGATAATTACTTCTTCTTCATGTACTTCTATATCTCTCCTCGGAGAGGCTGACAGATAATCGATTCTCGTTTTGTTCTGGTTTGATGATTTGAATTTTCACTTTTCTTTTTGTTGGGTTTAAAACCCTAGAAATAATTTTCCACACTTCAGAACTCTGCCTATCTCCTACGTGTGTATTTGTATCATGGCATTTGCACTCAAACTTTTCATTTCTTTTCATGCGCATCAAATTTCTTAGCTGTCTTCTGGTTTCCCTGTAGATTTCTAGGTCTCTTTGCTCTTTAGGACTGAGCCATTTCAAGAATGTGCATTTTTTCTCCTTTAAGAATTTATTCCGTCCTGATTAATAAAGATAATGTAATAACTACTTAAGCTTCTATGTAGAAATGGTTTTACTTTATTCGATTTACTTTAAGACTTATTATAAAATCCATATCAAACTTTTTTTGTTGACCAAGGCCAGGGTCAATACCGCTTGTTTCAGATCGTATCGGAATTCGATTGCCATAAAAACCGAGATCGAACCAATAACCTACAAGTTGCGGTTGTATTCTATGGATCAACTCAACTGGTGTAGTGAATAAAAACCCTAAAATTGTTGCAAACTGCTTATTTAATACTTTTATTTTATCTATCCAAGACAGATAATAAACTCAAAAAAAGCCTAAATGCCACAAAGGTCGAGACACCCGGTATATATAAATGTTTACACAAGGCCAACAAAAAAATACAGGCCACGACCTTGTAAAAATCAGCTGTTCTCCGAGGGCTGACTTTTAAATTGGGTCTTATGGGAGGTCAGACGTTTTTTTTATGATATTTTTAAAACTGCACTAAATATTACCGCGAAATTTCAGTGAAATATTCTCAGACATCATCCTCATATTCCACCAAACTTTTGTAAAGGTGCAAGATGATTAAAAGGTTAAAATTTTCAAGATTTAGCATTCCTCATTTTGAATTCAAATTACCCGCTATGTACCGCATGCCAACTGTTATATTTGACATGTATTTGACTTTGTCATCTGTGTTTGTCACATTCGCTTCTGTTTTAAATTTGATTTTAGTGTGGGCTAATGAAGCGGCTCTGAAAAATTAAGGATTACTATACATTTAACAAAAATTGTTCTGCAAGAATATAGTAAAAACAATGTCAAAACCGGCTTTAATTTTTTAAAAATCAAATATTCATGAACCGTCATGCCAACTTCAATATTTGAAAGACAAACAGTTGTGTCGTGACGTGCCATCAAAAAAAAAAATCAGCCCCCGATTTGATGTCAACAAAGTGGAGGATCGGGGCCCGTCCGTTTTGATAGCCCTGGTTTACAATGTAAAAAACAATGATAAAATGTATCATATCAACAGTAAAAATCTGCCTGATAATAAACTAGATAAGCCTAATTAATTTATTTATTGAAAAATTTTATTATTTTTTTAATGTTAAATTACAAAATGTGGAACAGTGTTTTTAATAAGTTTTCTTATCTGTTTTAAAAACAATTAGATATTGAAACACATGTTTATTATCATATCTTAACAGTGATACAGGATGAGTTAGAAGTAATGAGCCAAAGTAAAATTTTAGACTTCAAACATTTTGCAATTTGAACATAAATATTTACCTGTATGATAAGTAATAAATAAACTAAACTTACCGGAAATTTAAACTTAAATTTATTTAACCCTGAGTGCTACTTTAGTTTCTTAAAAATGTTGTTGTTATTGACCGTTAATGCTATGGTCAGGGCTATCAAAACGGACGGGCCACGCTCTACAACTTTGTTGACGTCACAGCGAAGGCTGAATTTCTTTTTGATGGTCACGTCACGTCACGTCACAGCTGATTGTCTTTAAAATATTAAAGTTGGAATGAGGGTTTATGAATATTTGACTTTTATTAAAACAAAGCCGGTTTTGAGATTGTTTTTACTATATTCTTGAACAACAATTTGTTTTAAATGTATAGTAATCCTTAGTTTTTTAGAGCCGCTTCATTAGCTCGAATAAAAATTAAATTTAAAGCAGGAGCGAATGTGTTCGTTTCTGCGTGGAAAGTAATCGGCTCACCTACACCTATTTCTTTATATTCGACAAACTTTTTAAACTTAATATACTAATTTACATATGTTTACAAAAATTACAACATCAAACAACGATTTTTTTGTAGTGCAATTTGGTTTAAAAAGATTAACACTGGTATTTTTGGATTGTAAATGAACTTTATCGTAAAAAATCGAAAAAGTCTTACAATCACGGAACTGGTTAATGTTACAGTTCCTTGCTTACAATACAAACAAATAAACAGATGCCATGGCAAACACAGATGACAAAGTCAAAGAGTTGGCGGGAAATTGGAATTCAAAATAAGGAATGCTAAATCTTAAAGATTTTAACCTTTTAATCATCTTCCATCCTTACAAAAGTTTGGTAGAATATCGGGATAGTGTCTGGGAATACTTTACTAAAATTTCGCCAATGTCACTTTGAAAATATCACAAATAAACCTCTATTCTCAAGACCCAATGTAAAATTCTGCCTACGATAACAGCTGATTTTTTCAGAATCGTGGCCTGTGTTTTTTTGTTGGCCGTACTATGGCAAATCGCGAACTACACGCAAATGTCACGCTTGTAAAAATTGTACAATATTTGTGTGATAACACAAATTAGGAACATTTTGAAATTATTCACTTAATGAGGAAATGAACTAGAATGTTAGAATTGAATTTCATGACACTTTATATTTTTTAAATTTTAAATAAACACGTGATAAACTGTTGTAAGCATATCCTTATTATTAATACTACAGTTTTATATAATTGTCCAACGGGTTAATGGAACGAAGCTACTACTGTTGATATCGGTAGCCTCTGTTAAGCCTTACAAAAAGGGATTTGTCACGTATCACTAGATTATGATTCGTTCGATAATTTTAAATAAAGACTTTAAAATACTGAAAAGTTTACCAACATTCAAAAATGAATTTTTAAATTTTTGCACAAACCCCTGAAAGTTCCCAAATAGTTATCACGATAAAGCCGGGCTTCCATTCTCGTGTGTTTGGCAAAATATTTGTACCGAACCGAACCAATATTTATACAACTATTGACCACTGGCCAAGTTAATCAAAGAAGTCCAAAAACCAGAAGTTTCACGCTTTAGTTTTCTAGATACATCTAGAAAAAAAATTACTGGCTTTCCGGATGTGATTAAACCAACCTGTTGGACTGTTTCCCGTGTGTATTGTTTTATAATGCTGCATCAATAATAGGGTGTTTGACAGTGGTAAAAAATAAATATATATTATTATAAATATATATTTATTTTTAGATATCTCTTTAGGTCTTGGGAATGCTAAAAACAAACATTTTGTTTAATTTTTTCTCAAATTCATAATTCTTTTAATTAAATAAATGTATTGAATTAAAAAAATTAGCCACGTGAATCAAAACAGGCGGTCTACCAATCAGCTGCGAGTGACGTCACAAAACAGTAAACGCACGGATCACCTAACAAAGATCCGTGGTAAACGCCTCGAACGAACCTATTTTTTGTGTTATTTTCTTATAGATGGTAATGTTTGCTTTGGTTTATAGTGCGAATTATCGTCCTAAATTAGATCTTATTTTGTGTTTTGCTTATAAAAAACATTTTCAATGGAAAACGGATTTTCCAAAGCCGATAGCTTTAACTTACCAATGCTGAATTCCTTTATGGTCGCAGGCTCCTTTGCCAACAACAGTGATTTTGGTTCTGTGGAATTTAGAAACGTTAAAACACGGATCACCTAACAAACAGATAAATAAGCCGGCTGGCCGTCTTTGATCTCGGAGAATTCAAGGATGGCTGAGCATTGGGAATCAAACTCAGAGCCGGACTAAAATAAATTTATCATAAAATATGAATGTTTCAGATTGTTGATGCGAAAAAATATTTTTACTGCCAGAAACAATAAAAACATTAAAATAGTCTTGTTCTGCTAAAAATGGGAGCTAAAATTAATTTTAGAGTCTCGGCCGCGTAAAAATAATATATCTTGTCCTCTGTAGGGGACTATGGAAATAATGTGTTCTATTAAATGAGAGATATGGGAAGCACAAAAAGAGGTATTCTTCTTCGTTCAGAATACGTTAGCATGTTGTCGTTTCCAGCATACAGCCAAACACAAAAAGAAAAAAATTGATTGCTTTTTTTGTTGTATTGGGATAACATTTATTAAGTTTCAAGAGGAGTAAAATTGTGAATTTTAAATATAAGAAGTTTGACATTGCAGAGTAATATCTTAATCAACTGGAATCAGATATTATTTATTAGTTTTTTCGAAAAATTGAAAGTTTAAGGAGATACAGGGTGACCAAATAATCTTTACAATTAGCACAAAATTGCTCCACGGTAAATTAATATTTTAAAATTTAGTAAAATCTAATATTTATTAAATTAAAATAGTAAATAGTAGCATAATAAAAAATTATAACAAATTTGTGTTAAAAACTCTTGATCAAATAATATATAATAGTGTATTATATAGGGTTTAATTTAAATGATGTATAAAACTTTAAGGGGTTGTGGAAATGGTCAAAACAAAGATTTTTTTCGCATTACATTTAGACCTCTTTGTTTTTACAGTGTGTTAAACTTAGCATTTTTTTTCGATTTTTTGTTTGTTTCTTAAAAATTATAATAGACCATTAAAATTTTGTGGAATAATGCATTACCAAAACGGTAATAATTAAGTTCTAAAATCTGTTTTAAAAATGTTAATAAATTTAGTGCTAAAATGACTATTTTCTCTTTTTATTAAGGGCTCTTCAGATGGGTAGGGGACAATTCGCCGCGGTCAATTCGCTGTGGTCCAATTCGCCGCGGGGACAATTCACCGTGAGATTTTTTTGTTTTATGATGTTACTATTGGCAATTGTTTAAACAGTTGTATTTAGCTTGACTTCATATATATTTGTTTGATTATAACTTTTTTCAAACCTTTCCAACATTTTTTTTATTAGGAAAATAAATTAAATGCCGGAACCAAAATGGCGGATTTTTCCGTTTATGGACGGATTTGTATCTAACTCGGACTGATGAGATTTTTAAGGTCGCTGATCATTATTTTTAACTTAAATTTCAGAAGTTTTGGTGTTTCAGGTCGGTTCCCATTTTGATTTTTTTCAGTTTAAGTTAAAAATAATAATCAGCGCCCTGAAAGATCCTAAAGTTTCTAGTTTGATGCATATCGGTTCATAAATGGCAAAAACCGCCATTCTACATTGATCATTTTATTTATTTTTTCCAATTAAAAAATGCTGGAATCTATAGTTACCACCAAATAAATAGTTGGAAAGTTTGAAAACATTATTTTTATAAAAAAATATTATATGAAGTCAAGGTAAATAAAACAATGGTAATATCATGAAACAAAAATCTAGCGGCGAATTGTTTCCGCGGCAAATTGTCCCCGCGGCAATTCGATTGGCAGCGAAATGTCCCCACGGCAAAACGAGCCGCGGCCAATCAGCCAGCCGCGGTTAATCGGCTGCGGCGAATTGTCCCCTACCCTTTTAATTTGTGAACCTCTGCTTAATTTAAGGATCAAAATACCAATCTACAAATTTCCCTTTTCTACAAACTAAGCTTATGCCGCTGTTTCATACAAAACACCAAAAACTTTCTAAACAAAGCATAGTTTATATCTTGTTTTTTAGGATCTAATGGCGGCGCATTTTTAGATTTCAGATAAATATAACAAATCCTGTAAAAGTATAAAAAAAATAATAAAACAAAATCAAAGGGGTTGCAGATCTATATGTCCTTAAGAACTCTTTGTACTTAAATCATTTACAGATTCATCTCATAGGACACACCTTGTATAGGATATGGCAAAAGTTTTTAAAAAATCGAAAGATAAAATAATGTATAAGTTTGCCTTATAGGATCCTGCGGAAATCGAAAATTACTTCGATTAAGGGTATAACGTCGCGTGGATTTACAGTCTCTTACGGCACAAACCGTTCCCATTGTTTAAAATCAAAAATAACATATATCAAATACAAAAATCACATCTACACACCACTAATGCTCAACACGTACTAAAGGTTTAAACAATATTGAAATACAGAATGCGCCTCTGGAGTGGTTGACCCCAACATGGCAGGCTGCGTAAAAGATGCGCGTAGCACCCCCCATCACCTGAGTTCCCTATCTGTTTGTTAGGTGATCCGTGGTTAAAATGTTGATGTTTTCGATGAGTTGTTTTGTATATTTTTTACGATATTCTTCGCCTACTTTTACTCATTTAGATTTTGGGGTTAGGTTATATGTTTTGATTTTTTGTTTAGTATGCCACTTACAATAGATTCAATTAAATACCCAATCATTATTATTTTAAGCATAAAGAAACAATCAAAAATGACTTAAAAAAAAAATTTGGTAGGTACTGCCTAGTCCTGCCTATGCACTTCCTAGTCTTGCATATGCACTGCTCAGTCCTACATTTAGCCTGCATGTGCACTGCCTACTCCTGCATTTAGAGGTACTCCCTAGTCCTGCCTAATAACTGCCTAGCACCGCCTAAAATGTTGTACACCTTTCTGCTTATTATAGTTGTTCACCCCATGTAATAAACATAACCTCAAAAATTTCATCCCCATTTACGAAATAGTCATATATATTAGAGACAACTTGAGAAAAATTAATAGAAACAATTTAGTTATACTCACATAATGCTGTAGGCACATGAATAAATAGTTTTTCAGGTGTTTTTATGCTAGTATTCGAACACTGAGGCACTACATACCACTTATAGGACATTTTTTTAAATAAACAGTAAAAACAAAGACCAAAAACAAATAAACGCTTTTACTGCGCTGTGACGTCATTGCAACGCCATGCTAGAAATGAGCATTTTAGCGGCAAATTCAAATCGGAAATTAGAAAAGTTGATTTTAAAAGTAGTCATGATAAAATATACTATTTTAATAATTTTGCGTAGCAAATTAGAGATCTGTGTATGTATTCTAAACTCTTTTCTAAAATTTCTCAAATACCCTATTGACCCTAATTGACCACGAACGGATGGGAAAAATTTGCACCATCTTCCTGAGAAAATAAGAACACATAAATCGTCAGAGAGCATATGAATTCTTGAACTGGATTTGCATTGTTAGTAAAGTAAATATTCAAACTTAATTAAGTGCTGCTTGAAACATCCATTGCCCCCATTCTTAAGCCATTTACGCCCCCACTGGATATAAACTTGATTTTTTGACAGATTTAGCGCCAAAAAACAAAATTACACTTTGAATCGGTTAAAATATCGACCATCCACATCAATCACATCAACGTTAAATTTACGTAAACAAAAATAACAAAGTTTTTTTTCACTTGAAAACAACCTCCTACCATGTAATATTTATTTTGTTAAATCTACATGCTTAAAGATAACTTAAAAACAAGGAGAAATCGAGCTATAAAAATGTATTTTTATGTACCGAATTCACACTTGAAGAGTTCTCCACAATATGTTCTTAAACGCCACTAGATTAAGACTCCTCAAACTTACCAACTTTCTGCGTCTTTTTTGGTCACGTTTTTTTAATAACTTTTTTTTTCTTAAAAGAAACGCGAAAGGAAGTTATAAAAGTTCACTAGTTTAAGACTACAACACTTCAAGACAATTTTAAAGATGGCGCTCAAGGCAAGACAAAATATCTATGTATCTATCTATATACATTATGTTTTTTAGCTCACACAAATACTATACTATAGTAGTGTGAGCTATGGTGATCCTAATTTTTTCGAGAAAAAAAGTTGCTCCGATTTCAAAATTTTGTATATATCTTGGCGTTTCAGATGATTTTGAAACTTTTTTGTTGCGCCGTCTGTCTGTCTGTCTGTCTGTCTGTCTGTCTGTCTGTCTGTCTGTATGTCTGTCTGTCTGTCTGTCTGTATGTCTGTATGTCTGTCTGTAACGACCAACGCGCATAACTCAAAAACCGCTTGGCCGATTTTAACGAAATTTGGTACCTAGGCTGGGTCTTGGGTCGAGATGGTCCCATTTTAAAATGATCAAAATCCACCGAACGGAAACCAAATAAAAGGGTGGGGGTAGATTTCAAAATTAGAGTTTATGTGAAAATATACTATATGGCGTGTGTGATATCAAATGAAAGGTAATTGAGTCTGCAGTTAAACAAAATATATTTTAATTTATTTTAAAAAAAGGGTGGGGGTATATTTTAAAAATTAGAGTTTAAGTGAAAATATGGCGTGTGTGATATCAAAGGAAAGGTAATTGAGTCCGGAGTTTAACAAAATACATTTTAGTTTTTGTTTTTTTAAGGGTGGGGGTAGATTTCAAAAATTTGGGTTTAAGTCAAAACATGGCTTGTGTGGTATCAAACAAAAGGTAATTTAGTCTGGAGTTGAATAAAATATATTTCAGTTTTTAGTTATATTAGCTCACACGTACACTATAACTATAGTACCTAGTGTGAGCTTAGGGGCCCATATATTGGCAGAGTATTTTTAAAGCTAAACAAAATTTACAATAAACACTTTCACAGAATATTAATGTGTTTTTATCAGGTTAATAACAGATGCGTCGTGATCGTGGATCAGGGATCAGTCCCTTAACAGGGTTTTGGAGTTTAAAGGCGCTGCCTGATAGATTTCGTTAAAGTGAAAAATCCCGACAATAGGTGGCGCTGCTTCTAGTCAAATCTCAAAAATATTCGGTAGAAAGGCCATACAAGTCGCGTTTTGAAATTCGTGTAGAAAAGGCGTGAATCTAATGTGATTTTAACGTTTATAAAAATCACTTGAAACTAACGTAAAAATATTGCTGTTTTAATTTGATAAAAGCGTTATTAAAACGCCGTTTTTAGCAACGTTATTTTTTATAACGTTAATAAATGACCTATTAAGCTTGTTTTCATATATGAAACGTTTTTTTCTAGCAGGTTTTAAAATCAACGTTTTTTTTTCTCACGCCTTTTTTACGTGTTAAACACGTGATTGTGCTATGTGGGCACTGAATAAATATTTGTTAAGTGTTAAGTAATTCTTACCTAATAATTCAAACTGTCAAAAACTGGATACGAAGCCCATTCCTGACTTCTTCTATAAGTATATGATCTTTTAGTTGTACCATTCTAAACCCTGATCTTTTAGGCAGTTGTTGTTCTCTGCTTACAGCAAAACTCCAATTAAAACAAGTGAACATGATGTTTTCCGAAATGTGTGAATTTTCTTCTTTAATTATTACTTTGTAAGTATGTAATGGTAATCATGCGCGAATTTGAGGGGCTAACGGGGCAATTAAACCCCCTAGAAACAAAATATACAATTTTTTCTAATAATTAAACAGGGAAAACAGGAGAATTAACCCCCCTCTAGAAAACAAATTAAATTACATATAGTTTTTTTGTCGACTATAACCCCCCCCCCCATAGTTTGACCCAGATCCACGCTTGATAATTATTGTAGTTTGGATATTATATTAAAACCAAAGGTTTCAAAATAGTAGTGGTATTCCCCAAATCTTATTTAAAAATAAAAAACCGTCAATAGTTCTTTTCCGCCTTCAAAAAAATGTTTCAAAGGCAAAAACGTAAAATAAAAAATTTGGTGTCTCCCCCGTCGAAATGGTAACAGGACCTATAAAGTCAATAAAAAAACCTTGCAACATCCATTCCCTGATGTTTAAACATCTTTTTAAGAGACCAATAAATATAAAGTTTAAGTTATTATCCCATAAATTTATCGAAAAAAAAATGTACAGCCTACCAACATCACAAATATAAACTAGTAAATTTTCGAGATAGCAATGTTGAATTTTGTTCGGAATGTTATCTACGCGACCGACGCGGCATCGATACAGCGGATGACGATGACGGCACGGCACACACTCACACTAATCAGACCCAATAAAAGATCCACAAAAACTGGCGACGAGGCGGGAAAATGCGTGTTTTATGCCAGATGTTTGCGATGTTGCCGGTGATTCCAGACAAAAACGGTTAGAGGTTGCTCGAGAAAGCCAAAACGCAAACGTAGACGGCATGACATCTTGAAACTTCTTAAGGTGGCTTCCCACGTCCCGTAATTTTACAGGCCAGGCCGCGCCGCGTAGATCGGAACGGACTTTAGGCGAAACTCTTCCCACGGCGTGTTTGTGCCCATGTACCTTTCCAAAACCGATCAGCTGTTTACATATTTTTGTGTTTACTGGTGCTCGGGTTTGGTGGTGGACGCGCCGCGCCGGTTCGCACCTTTGAAGTTACCGATTCGCGCCTTCCTACGGCGCGTTGACGCGAGCTGGCGCGGCCCGGCCTGCAGAAACACGGGCCGTGGGAAGCCACCTTTAGTTTTCATGCCTGTTTTACACGGACTTCAGGCGAAACTCTTCCCACGGCGTGTTTGTGCCCATGTACCTTTCCAAAACCGATCAGCTGTTTACATATTTTTGTGTTTACTGGTGCTCGGGTTTGGGGATGAACGAGACGCGCCAGTTTGCACCTTTGAAGTTACCGACTCGCCGCTACACTAGGCGACTGTCTTCTTACAGCGCGTTGGCGCGAGCTGGCGCGGCCCGGCCTACAGAAACACGGGCCGTGGGAAGCCACCTTTAGTTCTTATGCCTGTTTTACACAGAAATTATAGAATAAAGTGTCAACTGTTTTCTTTTGCACAAAATCAGCAATATTTTGTTTGGATTTTGGTTTATTTTGTAAAAAAATTTAATCACAGATCATCTAAATTATAATTTGTGAAAAATTCAAAAGGAAATCCCCTAGTAACACAGGTACATTTTAAAAACATCCATTTCGTACTCAGAGTCCGATAGTCGTCCCTGGAACGTTTTTGTGAGTCTTTTTACGTTTTTCAAACGTACCAACGTTTTTAAAAAACGTTCCAAAGCGTTTAAAGGACGTACAAAAAACGATTAAGGAACGTCTAAAAAACGATTGTTGAGGGAACGTTTAAAAAACGTTTCAGGGGACGTTTAAAAAACGTTCAGGGTACGTTTTCAAACCATTCAGCGGGCGTTTTAAAAACGTTCGAGAGAACCCATAAAGTCAAGGCCTCTGGCGCCCTATTATGAGCCTTTATTGGGCTCTTTCATATTGAGCCCTTTGATATTGAGCCCTAATAAAACTTTACTTCACTCCAATTTGAGTACTTTGAAATGAACTTTTTTCTGATCAGCTTATGTAGATAATGATTATTACGCCAGTGGGAGCAATGTGAGCGAATAAAAGTGCGTTTTGAAAACGTCCTGATTTGAGCTGTTTTAAAACTTCCTTTTTGTTTTTTTCCATATTTAGGGATAAGTCATACTATTTTTTATACTTAGTTTAAGTATAGCTTTTACGAATAAACATATATGCAATACTAATAAAAAAAGTTCCTGGAATATACAGGGTGTTCGGCACATGAACCGTCAAAATTTTTTGGGATATTGTTGGGGTCATTTGCTACCTTTTCAACCTTGGAACTTGGGTCCTTAGAGTCACGGCTAAAGAGATATGAATTTATTTATATTTTTTCTCAAATTACCCAAAATCCCACCCCTGGACCGAAGCACCATTTTTTTTATAATTCTGTAATCTTATGCTACTGTACCAAAGGGACATACGAGGTTTTTTATTAAAGAACATTAGTGATTTTGTGAAAGAAAATCAATTTCAAAATTATATATCTTCTGTTACATTTTACGACTAAACCCATCGGAAAATGGGAAGGGTTTATGACATTTTTTTCTTAGAATTACTCACTGAACAATTCTATTAATGTTTGCTGACTAACAAGATATGTTTCAAAAAATTTCACGGCCTCCCCTACTTTTAGTAAACAAATCAACTGTCAATGGTCTTCTGATATAAATTCACAGAAAAATCCACCGAAATTGTAAGCTGTATTACATTGCAGCAGTATGAAAATGGCCTTGAATAAATTCATGAATTAATGGTTTATCATTGTCAGTGTAAAACAGATCTTACATTGTTGAAATCAAGCTCCAATTAGGTATTATTTACAACTTCGCCTTGATTTTCCAGTTTCTGATTCTTGGAAATTTTCTTTGGTATTTGAATTTGTGTCTGGGCTTACTTCTCTTTTGAGTTCCTGTCGGTGTTTAGTTTAAGCTTCTTTTATGTGAGCCATTTCGTTCATCTTTATGATCTAATTTTGATGCAAAAGGCAGTTTGAGGTTCTTTGTAAAGGTAGTACAGCTCACCTGTCTATATTGTAATAAGGAAACCACTAACTAAACTAGCAACCAAACCGCTCTCTTTGTTGCATTTAGACTTACTACTGCTATGTCGGTTGAAAACGTTTTTCTATGTTGTCCGACCCCTATTCTCCACCTCTTCCAATCCTGACAATCATCTTCTCTCAGGTTTTTTGGACTCATTGATCTTTGGATTGACTGTTGTCATTCTAGTTTAGGACGCCCTCTTTTTCTGCACCTTATTTGTTGCCATTCTAGGACCTACTTTGATATTCTTTCGTCGTTCATCCGTTGTACATGGCTGTACCATATCAGTTGTCTTTTAGAAATATCATCCGTTATGATTCCTTCGATTCCCATCCCTATCTTTTATGATTTCATTTCGTATGAGATCCGTTCTAGATACTCTCATTGATCTTCTTAATGCATCCATTTTGACACCTTCAATTTTTGTTTTGTATTTTTCTGTTACGCGACAAGTCTCTATTCCATATAACAGCGTGCTTTTCACCATTGTTTTATATAGGTTAAATTTTACATTCTTTTTTATCTCTCTGCTCCATAAAATACTGTTAAGATATTCAATAACCATTTTTACATTAAATATTCTTTTTTCCAGTTCTTTACAGTCTGTTCAAGTCTTATCAAATGTGACACTTTGTTTGTACGTTAACCTCTAAACCCAGTTTCTTCGCTGCTGCTTACTCTGCTTTAAATGTATGTGTTAAATATTTTTGTAGTTGCAGTTATTATAATTAATGTCATCCACGTTAGCTAGAATTCGTACACTTCTTATTAATAAATAGTTCATTTTGTCGTTACTCGAAAGAATCACTGCATTAACTGGCGAGAAGGCAAATTAATTTCAATAGAATATCGAGGAGAATATTCATAATATGGCAGATCTGATCCCGAAATCATGAATATACATGTAAGAGCGGCAACATAGTATTCCCGAGATGAAAACCGGAGACTCGGTTTTATCCCAAAGCCTAATCACAGCATTTACGAATATTCAGAACAAGATAAGCCCAAGAACAAATCGCTAACTGGAATAGCTTTTCCGGTATGTTTTTCTTCCCCACTTATAGAGAGAGGTAGGTGTAGTAGTGATAACGGCGGATAGGTCGGTGGTGTATATAAGGGGGAAGGTCTAGCCGCCCCCCACCCCCCGAAGCTAAGATTTTTTAGATATTTTCAACATATTTCATGAATACAAACATAAAATACATATACTTCTTCAAAATGCAGGTAAAATTACATTCATTTAATTTATATTCTCAAACTATAAACTACTACAGAAACTTGCGAAAAAATATTTATTTTTCTAATGTAAGTTTTATGTGAAACTTATATATTTTTACAAAATATTTCTGAAATTACCTAAATATTATAGAAAGCCTCAATACACACAAAGTTTTTGGGATTTTATTCATCTTTTAGGATATATAGATCGTGTTACTTATACTTACGTATTATACTTTTAGTTTATGATCTTTCGTATTTAAGAATAGCCAGGGCCGTAAGCAAGAAAAAATTTCAATAAAAATTGTTTGTGCAATTTTGATTACCCTTGACCCTCTCTCTAGGTACGGCCTTGAATTGAAGACATTTTACATATTAAAAAATATACTTGTACTTTCCCGGCATTTTGTCATGTGTTGAAATTGGTTGAAATTTATTTTTCCTTAAATGTCTATATTTAAATTTTTTGGGTTATTTACTGTTTTTTGTAATTTTCTCAGACAAATGTAAATTTAAACTAGAAATGTGTTGTTAGGAAGTGAATGAGAATTTACATCCAATTTTTCCAGTGCAACATATGATAAACACAGACAAAGAAAAGAGTGAAATGCAAACAATCTAATGCGCCTGTCCTCGATCCTAGTATTTCGGAGGAGTCCGAAACCGATTTAAGTGGCCTGATGGAACGATAACCGTAAAACGTTGACCTGGAACGCAAATTTCATTTTTCGTACGGTTTTTTGACTGTCGAAAGCCCTGATGGAACACAACTAATATTAAGCAGAAATATGTGAATGAGAAGTTTAGTTTCTAACTAATGCAAATAATAAGATTCATAAATAACCACAAATCTGGGGGCACGGTAGTGCCCCGCTAAGCTCGCGCGGAAACTGCTGTACCATCTTTTCTTGAAACATTGTGCCCATATTTGACCTATCTAAAACTTTACTTCGAAATGAGCTACGAAACTCAAACTTTGCACAATTGTAGATCTTTATAGAGTTAATCCCTCCAAGTTTCATGAACTTCCATAAAGTAGTAGGGTAGTAGGTAGTTACAAAATTTCAAAAAACGTCGAAATTGCCACTCACTCATCTAATCACTCATGTATAGATCAACAAAATTCTACTGTACTTCTAGACATGCTACAAAGCTGAAATTTTGCACACTGATAGAAATTGTAACCGCTCCCTTGGGAAAAAAAACACAAAATTCTAATTTACTCCCCTCCCCTATAAAATTATAAAAGGAACATTACCCATTTCCAGAAGCGCTAGAGAACTGACCTTTTGCAGACTGATAGAAAATATGATAAAACTATAGGAAAAAATTTAAAAACACCAAAATTTAACTTGCTTCCCTCGTTTATATATGTAAAGTTATGTAAAAGTAACATTGCCTACTGTCGAACCCAAGTAACACAAACTGGACAATATAGTTTAAAAGCAAAAACTTTGCTGTGAAAGTGTTGTCAGAGCTTAGTTTTTGCTGTAAAACAGCTAGTTGTGGTTTAGAAATTATTTTAGCTATAGAACCTCTCTGATAGCAGGTGTTTATGGGTGAAATGGCTTTTGATGTAATATTATACAGGACTTGCTCTTTTAAAGTTAGATAATTGCTAATAAGCATGCTAAAATTTAGCTAGCTAAATAACATAAATTTTAAGCTCTTATTCCTATTATTTAGCTAGAAAAAGCAACAATTTAGCAATTTTGTATTTTAAGCTGTTTATTACAAAACTTTTGAACAGCCCCCAAAAATGCTTGGCCAGAAGATCAGTGCGATTATGACTGTTGAAAAAAGGAGATTTATTGTCATGCCTCATCCAAGGTTCGTAAAGAAACCGGTTGTGTGGTAACTCCCAGCCAATGACGCGGCATTTTGCCTGTTCCACGGTCAATAAAGAAAGACCTATACGTTACATTATGAGAGAAAGAGAGATAGGTCTATTTAAAAGCCGAAAAAATACCAAAATTTATTACAAAATTAAATCATTTAAAAATTTATGATACAAATTCCAATAGTTTTATAAATATCAGATTCAGGACTTGATTATAAATACTTTTCCTACTCTCTTGTTCAATTTAATGAAATTTTTTACGCCAAACTCTTAAGCAAACTAGCCACATATTGGTTTTTTTTTTGGTGGGTAGGAAATAACTAAAACTAGATTTTTTTGTGTAAAATTTATTCAAAAAAATTTAAAAAAAAGGAAGTTAAAATGACTAAAAGTCAATAAGGCAGTAAGAGAAGATTCATAAATTACATAACGCAAAGAATCAGGATATTTGATCACCCCTACAAAACGCATTTTCAAGAAATATCATAAAAAATACATCGACTGTAACGCAAGGCTAATTTTCCTTCCCTCCTGCTTGAGCGTTATACAGAGTGTTCCAAGTTAAGTGTCCACCATTGCTAACTTTTTTATTATTAAAGATAGAAAAAAGTTTAAATTGGCAAACTAGTAGAATTTTTAATGCTGTTTAAGATACTTAAATTTTTTTAAAATAGAGCATCGGTTTTTCGTGTTTTTCAAAAAACATTTAAAAAAATTTATATATCCGGTATTTTATAGTTTTGTCTGATAGGCCTTTTAATTCTAAACAATTTTTTTGAAAAGGTTCGTAAAGAAACCGGTTGTGTGGTAACTCCCAGCCAATGACGCGGCATTTTGCCTGTTCCACGGTCAATAAAGAAAGACCTATACGTTACATTATGAGAGAAAGAGAGATAGGTCTATTTAAAAGCCGAAAAAATACCAAAATTAATTACAAAATTAAATCATTTAAAAATTTATGATACAAATTCCAATAGTTTTATAAATATCAGATTCAGTACTTGATTATAAATACTTTTCCTACTCTCTTGTTCAATTTAATGAAATTTTTTACGCCGAACTCTAAAGCAAACTAGCCACATATTGGTTTTTTTTTTGGTGGGTAGGAAATAACTAAAACTAGATTTTTTTGTGTAAAATTTATTCAAAAAAATTAAAAAAAAAAGGAAGTTAAAATGACTAAAAGCCAATAAGGCAGTAAGAGAAGATTCATAAATTACATAACGCAAAGAATCAGGATATTTGATCACCCCTACAAAACGCATTTTCAAGAAATATCATAAAAAATACATCGACTGTAACGCAAGGCTAATTTTCCTTCCCTCCTGCTTGAGCATTATACAGAGTGTTCCAAGTTAAGTGTCCACCATTGCTAACTTTTTTATTATTAAAGATAGAAAAAAGTTTAAATTGGCAAACTAGTAGAATTTTTAATGCTGTTTAAGATACTTAAATTTTTTAAAAATAGAGCATCGGTTTTTGGTGTTTTTCAAAAAACATTTAAAAAAATTTATATATCCTGTATTTTATATTTTTGTCTGATAGGCCTTTTAATTCTAAACAATTTTTTTGAAAAAAAATTTTGCCTAAAGTTTAAAATAATAACGAAGAAATTTTAAATTCAAAATTACGTAAATATTTTAATTTTAGTTGGTAGCAAGTAGTCTAAGCGTAATTTTGAATTTGGAATATTTTCGTTATTTTTAACTTTGAGAAAATAAATCAAATATTTAAAATAAATTAACAGCAATATTATTTTCCTCAATTTTTACAAAATTTTTAAATTATTATTTTTTTAAGTTTAATTTTTTTTCATGAAGAGGTAGGTATGCCGTGTAATAGGTACATCATTTAAGAACTATTTTTAGCATCAGGCGCCTTAAAAACAGCCAACAACATTGAGTATTTTTTAAACTATTAGTAATTTTCTATGTGTATATAAAGTTCATTTCATAATCTTTGTCCTGGCCTATACTGATTGTGATGATAACTATCAAAAAGTTATCTTAAAAATTATGTGTTGGTAGCAGATATCAGATGCATTATAGAGAGAAAACCCATACCCCCCAAGGTCTATGTCCCAGCTCCCCTTGTAACCTTGTATGACCCACATTGTATGGGTAGAAAACAACCGACACAGGAAAATTTGTGTTTGTTAAAATTTTTTATTATATTTAAAAACTCACCAGTTCTTTTAGTTAGTTTTTAATATATTTATAGTAAGAACGTAATAGGTATTTAAACACACGACGAAAAGACCCAAAATGTACAAAATTTCCTCGCAAAAGACGAAATTTCGATATAAACAGCGTTTGACTGCAAAACTGTGACGTAGCCCTGACGTCACGGCCCGGCCGCCTAAACACCGAG
Source organism: Aspidapion aeneum (assembly GCA_963576565.1). NCBI lineage: Eukaryota > Metazoa > Arthropoda > Insecta > Coleoptera > Brentidae > Aspidapion > Aspidapion aeneum. The sequence continues at coordinate 208,940,388 of OY755038.1, forward strand.
TTACGCAACCGGTTTCTTTACGGACCGTGCCTTCTGTTTGTTGTTTTCTTTTCTAACCTAATCTCTGGTTGTGTGTTGTGTTTTTTGTTTAATCAAGCAATTTGGTGTTTTTTTAAACAAATGTCCACTCACAGCCATAAAAGATAGTTATTTGCCCATCTTTTAGAGTATCCCTTTATCTTTGACAGGGAACTAAAGTTGGGTAAACAGTGACTGGTTCCTTGAAACCCTGGTGCGATGCCTTGTCAGGGGGCACACAATGAAGCCATTACAAGGGGTTCCTGCCTGGTACTTATCAGTCCTGAGTGAACCTTAAAAGTGCTGTCAAAATTTTTTCATCAGTCTGTCTGTTTTTTGTTGTAACTCAAGGGCTGGTGTATATAACAACATAATGCACCATGGACAAACATAATGCTTGATTTTGGTACATTGGTCCTCCATTTTTCTGCCTGCTTAGCATTAATAGATGATATATAATTAAGCACTAACTTTGTCATCATTGTGCACTATGTGAGCTGCCGACAGCAAGTGTACAAATTTTTTAGTAAGTACTGTAGAATTGGTTTAACTTAGCACATAATCAGGCCAGGCTCTCAAAAAGGTATGGACCCACTTGTGTAACCCATTGTATTGTGCCCTCTAAGGTGCTGCACCCTGGGCATTAAGAAGCCAGTTTATTAGTTGAATAACTAAATAAATAAATTTCTTGTTTTTATTTACCTAGTTACCTTAATAACAAAAATTTCCTCTACCTATTCCTACTAAGGCCTGCCTTACAGGTACAAAGGGCACATTCTGGTGTATTACATAACTGAGTAAAAAACTATTTTGGTAATTGTGTAATAAATATGGTTTCTCAAGAATTTCCATTTATTTTAAAGAATGTATTTCGAAAAATCCTTCTTAGAGGTACAAAAAACTTTTATTTTGGCATGTTAGAAAAAAAAACATATTTTTGTAAAAGAGAACCATATAATTTTTTAAGTCTATACAATGTATGTTCAAAAAATCTAAATTGTCATACACATTTGATACAATGGTGTATTGAATTGAATTGAATAAATCTTTATTAGCCAATCATGCTATTTCAAATTACAAACATTAATATAAAAACATAGATTTAAATGGTAATACATTCACCTCTATTTCTATAACAATAATTCCAAACTTATTATTTTACATTCATGGGGGTTGGGGAGGCAAGAGGGGCCCCTTTCTTATTAGATTTTTTAGATTATGAATATGCATAATAGCACCAAGGTAACCCCCAGGCCTGTCGTAAGAGCTAACTAAAGAAACCTTGACCCATGGGTAGTCTGGTAACGGACAAGCTTTGACCAGTAGGTAAAAAAATATAGATATCACAGGGATGGGTTAATCTGGTGATTCTCTGAATGGATTTGGTGACAACTATTAAGGAAATCACCACATACATGGTATATGGAGTGCCTATTTTGAACTAACAGCTAGTGCAGGCACATTGTGGCTCTCCGTACCCTGTTGATTATGTCAAAAGGTATGGTATATGGAGTGCCTATTTTGAACTAACAGCTAGTGCAGGCACATTGTGGCTCTCTGTACCCTGTTGATTATGTCAAAAGGTACACCAGTGCTCTAAGGCTATAATTATGGCATTATGTGGTATATCATGATGACTAAGTTTCTGGCCTAAAATATATTTTGAAGTCTACTGGTTTCTATTTACTAGATAGAATTTAAATTGTTATCCGAGTCATACACAGTAAGTAAACAGCACAACATACCCAGAAAGGCATGCCTACGTGCCAGGTTAGATCCTTTAAGGGTGCTAACCGCCACTACCGTACATCCATGGTAATAAAGCAAAGATGTTTAATTCCCTGTACATTATATAATTTAATTTTAATAATTATAAAAAAAATTTTTTGTAAAATGAGTAGGAGTCAATTGCAAGCAGACCCCCTTTTTGGCTTCCTTGCTGACATTCCCAAGGGCTGAGCAAATGGGCCCCATTCTGGGTTGCTTTCTGGACTTTGTACTTCATTTCTTTTAACTGCTTCTAAAATTAAAAAATGTAAATAAAACTTTTTTAACTAAAAATTAAAAAAAATCAAGGCAATCAATGTGCCATGCTTTTTTAATTTTTTCTTACTTGGGACAAGTGAACATTAGTAGTCAAGAGTGTGTTTAGCGAGGGGTGAACAGCTAACCCAAAATGTGTACACCGATTGTGAAAATCCACAATCTTTTGCTAAGATTGTGAGGGATTGTGTACAGATTGTGAGGGATTGTGGTGAGATTGTGGGTGATTGGGAGGGATTGTGTAAAGATTGTGAACAGATTGTGAGAAATGTGTACATCGATTGTGAGAGCTGTTCACCCCTCAGTGTTTAGTAAAAAACAGTCAAATCAGAATGTTCAAAAAAAAAATAGTGTTTCTTAATGACAAATTATGTCATTCAGGGACACAATGTTTGAATCCATCAGATCAAAAAATATTTTTTTAATCTCATTGGTTTGAATGACACTCTGTTTTTTTTACTTCAATTCAAGCGGCTTTAGTAGTCTGCTTATTTAGACTCACCTGATTCCAAGCAGAGTGCACCAGAGTCAATTGCCAGTACCAAGCACTGTGGGAATTCTCCCCTTGCAATTACCAATTACTGAGAGTGTGTGGGGCCTCATATTTAAAGAACTTGGACCAAGCTTGTATGTTGTCATGTTATTATATTTTTTGTAGAAACAGCCTTACAGTTTCCTTCTGTAATGATATCTTATGTCATGCTATGTCTCATGATATGCTATGTTTCTGTATAACCCCAGCTTAAGGGTTTCTGATGGCGGTGGCCAATACAATCTTTTTTGCTTCCCACTGGTGGGGTCACAGAACACCAAATTGAGATATTTGTTTATTTTGTTGTTGTGACACCGCCCAAGATGAAAGATAACATCTGTGACTCTTCTTTTTTTTTTCGTATTACCTATTGGGCCAATTGTTAGAAGGCAAGTTAGAGTTAGAGGTAAACTGCTGAAACCAATGAGACGGCCGAGGCGGCCATGATGGTTTTTCAATTTATTTTTCTTTAAATTTATGGACTAAAAAATATTAATTTCCAGGGGATCCCGGGCCTAAATAAATTCTAGAAAGTGCTAAATTCAATAAAATATGACTAAGAATTGATTTATCAGGTATTTAGAGGATAATTGTAATAAAATAATTTCTAACCTAAAAACAAACACCGAAAAAAAACGTTTATTATTTTGAATTTTCGAGGCGCTTGCGTTTTGACGAGCCATCTTGACCTGTTTCATCAGAAAAGTTAACCTGGCAAACATTTTGACGATGAAAACCGCCTTTTTTGCGCGATAATATCACAGTAGTGTAGAACATAACAAGTTTTTCTTCAGCCATTTTAGTAAAGTCTCTGTCCATTACAGGAAATAGTTATTTTGCAATAGTTGCCATTGTTTCTTGTTTATTTCTAGACAAAATTACTTTAATGTTAACGTGCTATATTTTGGAGCTCTCATGGACACCTTGAGAGCTAAATAAAGATTGCCTAATCAGCAACGACAACACTTTAAAAGCTGCTTAGAAGTGAAACGGCATACAGCTGTAATAGCTATTTTACATTCAGTTTTGGTGTTAAAGTGTTTTGGTAGCTGTTTTTCAGCAATTTGTGTTACTTGGGAAAATGCTAGAGAGCTGAGCTTTGGAAGGTCGATAGGATAAATATGATATAACTATAGAAGAAAATTAAAAAATCCCAAATTTTAATTAACTTCCCTCCCTCTAAATGTAAAGTTATCTAAAAGTGACATTGACCACTTCCAGAAACGCTAGAGAGCTGAACATTGGAAGACTGATAGGAACAATGATAAAACTATAGGAAACAATTTAAATAAACCAAAATTTTAATTAACTTTCCTTCCCTATAAACGTAAAGTTATGTAAAAGTAACAATGCCCAATTTCAGGAACGCTAGAGAGCTCAGCTTTAAAAGGCTGATAGGAAATATGATAAAACCATAGGAAAAAATAAAAAAACCTCAACATTTTTAATAAGGCATTGCAAAAGTTTTGAACAATATTCCGCATATTTTACTACTTTAAAACTTAAATATTATCCAAATCCTTAAAAATTGAGTAAAATCATAACAAAAATATTTCATGTAAAAAAGCCAAATACGCGAAAGTGGTATTTCGTAAAAAGAATTGAGATAAAAGTAAGTCAAGTTCTCCAATACAAATTTCAAAATGAAAGGTTCTTACTAGTTTCAAAATGTTTTTCTAAACTTGGCTATTCCGGCTGCAAATTTCTCTTGGACATAGTGCTAAATTGAACATAAACATGTTTGGCTAGAATAGCAAAGTTTAAAAAAACATTTCTAAACTAGTAAGAACCTTTTATTTTGAAATTTGTATTGGAGAACTTAACTTTACTTTTATCTCAATTCTTTTGACGGAATACCACTTTCGCAAACTTGGCTTTTTTTATATGAAATGTTTTTGTTATATGTATTATCTACTGATTTTCTGAATTCTGTGATCCACATAGAAAAGCTGGCCGCGAACGATGCGACGCGACGAGTACAAAACAAACGTATCTTAAAAATGCCTATACAGAGAATTAAAGCAGATTACAATATGTGAAGTAGTCATTTGATGGAAGGGGAATGAGAAAAAATTATTCATACTTCCGGTAGACGAGTTATGTATGTGGTAAAGAGATTAGAAGAACTTAAATAGATTGCCTAAACAGCGGCGACGCGAGGATTTTTTGACAGGGGCTAAGGGGGTTAGAAACCAGTAGTAGTATAAAGGAAGAAACTCAAAAATTGAGGCCGCAAACGATAGTAAAAGTGCGCTGCTCGCAATATTTCTAAGAAATGGACTCTGGATATTAAATACCCACTAAGCACAAAATCATAAAAAAACTTTAAATAAATGTTTAAAAAAAAATGTTTTTTTTCTAACACAAATTTGTGTTAAAATTAAGTCAACTTTTGACATTAAAAAAACATGTAGAAAATCCTTACGAAAATTTCATGTAACAGCATTACCAAAAATATATTTCTTAACGTTAAGAAACCAGCATTAAAAAAAACCTAATTTCACTAACATTAAAAATAATACCATCAATATATGGTTATTTTTATGATGTTTTTCCTAGATCTCACTTCTAACGTTGAATTTAAGATATATGAAGCTAATAAATGTTTTGTTTTTTAAACATTAAAAAAATATATACTATAAAGGCGCGATGGCAGCGCCCTCTATAGTATAGCAGTCCCACTACCTGAAGATCGCCATTAGTTGCGTTTCGCTGCGAGTTGATACGAGTCGGTAGCAAAGACGCTTTTTGTAATTTTGGTTCAAATATTTGCATTTTGCAGAAACAAACATGGCAAATTTAAAGCACAATTATTAATATTGATAGTGAATACATATTTGGATCGGAAAATTACTCCAGTTGTGTGGGAAAGATGGTATAGTTAAAGAACAACAAATGTGTGTGCAGTGATCTAAATGAAGCACCACAAAATCAGGTAAGAAAAAGTAAACAAAAGAAAAAAATGGTTTTGTATGAAATATCGCATACCTATAGGTAATCAGACAGGGAATGCGACAATTCACCGCGGACGATTAGCCGCCGGACCTTAAGCCACGTATTCATTTGAGGCAGAATTATATAATAATAATAAATCGTCTTTATTGATAAATAAATGTTACATAGGCGAGGTTTAGCAAACTGCTACTTCGCAAGCCTCGCAGCGGGACCAAACGAATGCTTCGTTTGCATTCATGCTAAAGTGAATACGCGCCTTGAAATTGTTTGCTTTGTATTCACTTGAGCACGAATTGTTTGGCCTCGTAGCGAGGCACTTACTACAAAATTAGTGTTTACATAGAATTTAAATTTCATTTTCAGAAGCTACGAGCCGAATTGCCTTTACTGAGTGTCGAGTTCACGAAAACCTCAACGGACTGTTGCTGCCTTGCGTTTCCAAAATAGAAGAATTTTATTTACATTATTTATGTTACCTTATCTTAGAGATATTTGAAAAAAATATATTTTTTCATTGTTAAAAAAACATTTATTTTTCAATGTTAGAAAAACATTTATTTTTCACTGTTAAAAATCAATATTTTTTTAACGTTCGAAAAACATTTTAAAAAAACGTTATAAAAACATAACATTATTTTTCTAACGTCAGAAAACGGGTTATTAAGCTTCTTTTTCACTATGAATATGACGTTAGAACTAACATCCAACCTAACGTTATGTTTTAAACTTATACATTATTTTGACGTTATTAAAATGTTTTTGTGTTTAGTGGGTAGCCAATTTACAAAAACACTGCTGAACTAGTTTTATGTATTAGCGTCCTATACATACACACACTTGTCTGCTGGCGCCGTCGAACACAGAGAGATTTTTACCAGTGGCCTATAGGAGCGACAGAGTTAGACAAATTTTACATTGTATAAGGAAAATAATCAACTTAAATTTGTGCCAGGCACGCCAGCCAGTTACTGTGCAGTTAGTCGTCTTGTTCTTGTTCGTGGAGCATATATGATTTAATTTACGCCTTCTAAATTACGCAATAAAAAGGATATCGGTATACTCCGATTAATAAATTTAGCGTCTTAAAAAACTTTTTTGTGGTTTTTCGCTAGAGGAAAAACTAAAAATTAAAGAATTAGGCCGGGCACTACCTGATTTAATAATTGAAAAACAAACGTGGAAGTGGATAACAATCGCGTTGTCGTAAATTTTATAAAAGTATTTGTAGTAAAAATAAACAAACGTGAAATTTAGTACCCGTGAATTTAAAAATCAAACAAGTTTCGTGGCTAATCGGGTAAAAAGAAGTTTTTTACCGTGATTAGCTTGAAAGCTTAACCTCACGGGGGTCCAAGATCTAATGGACACCTAACAAGGGATGACAGTTAACTGTTTCGTCCTTATGGGACTTCTCAGAACACTGCTTGGTCAATGTGACACCCTTGCAAAGTTAATTAGACGGTTTTGTCTCTTATCCTATGTATGTAGTGAGCAAACTCTCGCAAGAAGCGCCATCTACCGAGATACGAGAGAAACTAGAACAAGAGCAGGCGAAAATAAACTGCTATACATATCGATCAATGAAAAGATCGAACGCAAAAAAACTTATTAAACGGGAAGGGATTTGGTACGTACCTTCCTTTGGAGTGTGACGTCACGATAACTAATTTGATATTAGTGGCTCGAGCAGCGCCGTAACCAGGATAATTGGCGCCCGGTGCAAGATTAGAGTTTGGCACCCCACCATTCTACATAAATTGACTCAGAAAGCGCCTTCAGGAGCACGTTCAGATTGGACGTCGGTCGTGGCCCGGGCGCGTCCTGTCTGTTCAGATTGCATCCGATGTGCATTTGATTAGACTTTACTCTGGCGTTCAGATTGCTGGTGAATTTTTACCGGATGCACAGTACACACTTTCGCACCCTTCCTTTGATTTCTAACCTTTACAACATATGTGTATTGTTTATTATTTGCTTTAATTTTTTTCGGCCTTAAAATCAGTGCTAAAATTTTCACTAGGTACTTACTAGGAAGAAATGAATAACCAAATTAGTACTGATTCTCATAACTTCATTTTGTATAAATTTGGTGTTGGACGAAAACACGAGAGTGGTTCAACAAAAACGTTTGGTCGTTTTTAAAAAAGCACAAGAAAAAAATCACTTTTGAAATATATTGCATTACGTATGACAGTTATCAATTGATCAGCTGCAAGATGAAAATCTTTCAGATTGAAAAATCGATACGACCACGCACCGTCACACACCGGCCGGCGTAACGCCCTTTACCGGACGCACACCGGGTGATTCAATCTGAACGCGCTCCTGGCGATCGCGCGCTGTGCGGTGGTACCGGTTGCACCCCCCTAGTGACGGCACTGGCTCGAGGACAGATTAGCCGAATACAACTTTAATGAAAATACAGCGAACCTGTCTAAAACAAGGCGCGCTGACGCTGGTTGCCATAAAGTTTGTTTCTGCTTATCCAGGGACAGATCATCTGTCTCTGGCTTATCTTAGTCTTGCATGAAAATAAAGCTGGTTTAACGGGAAAATAATATCAATAATAAATAAATTTTAAAAATTATAAATGACAAAATAAAACATTATTTCTTAAATCCTGTTTGTTAAATAAATTCATACCTGTATATGAAAAACTAAAAGTGATTTTTTATAAAATTTAAGCGCCATAAAAGTTTTTTTTAGCTCTTCTTGAGCGCGTTCACACTGGACGTCCGTCGTGACCCGGACGCGTCCTGGCCGGGCAGATCGCATCCGGCGAGCATTCGGTTGTACTTTACTTTGGTGTTTAGATCGCTGGTGTTTACCAGTTGCACGCTTTCCCATTCTTCGAAATAGTATGATAAAATGTAACCCGCATGCGCATATGATCAATCCTTTGATTTCTAACCTTAGAAACGTTTATTTTTGGTGAATTTGTTTTTCGGGTTTCAAATCAAGTGTCACCAATTTAGCAGTCAAAAGCAGCACGTGAGAATAGCGCTTCTCGGGCAGCACTCCTCATCATCCGAGGATAAAACATTTTCGTCATTTTTACCACTGGTCCTCCATCCATCCTAAACTTTTCTAATCACAAAAACGTTTGTTCCATTGAACACGGTATTTTAAATACAGTTTAAATCAGGCCTTTTGCAGTGCACTTTCAAAAAAAAAATCATATGACAGATGTCAATTTATCAGCTATATCGATCCGACCAGGCACCGTCACACACCGGCCGGGGTAACGCCCTTAACCTGACGCACTCCGGGTTCTTTGATTTGAACGCCCTCCAGGATATGGGTACCTTACCCGCAAAATTGTCCAATTTGGTCCATCATCATTGTTGACCTAAAACTTAAAGATCGCCCCCAGAGCCCAGCTTCGAGTTATTTTCTCGACCTCCTTCGCGATTATCTTATAGGACACATAAAGGGCAAGGAGCTTTAGATTATTTTTATGGACGGATATTATAAGGGCGCCAAAGCAGTGCCTAATTTAAATAACCCCCTGTTATTAGTTATTAGCCTAATATAACTTTAATAAAAATACAGCGAATCATTATAACTGTGGACCTAAAACTTATAGATCGACCTCAGAGCTCAGCTTAGGGTTATTTTCTGGACCTCCTTCGCGATTATCTTATAGGACACATAAAGGCAAGGAGCTTTAGAACATTTTTATGGACGGATACAAGGGCACCAATGTAGTACTTAATTTAAATAATTAATTCTGCTCTGTTATAAGCCAATTATCACTGTATTAAAAATACAGCAACGCTAAAGTCGCTTTTTGCCATAAACTTTATTTTCTGCTTATCTTAACCTTGCATGTAAATAATGAGTTTGAAATTGAAATAAAATCAAAAGTAAAAAAAATATAATAACTTATAAATGGCAAATAAGACCATTATTCTTCAAATTCCATTTTGTTACAATATAGCATTTTAATGTAAACAATATATTAAAAGCTAAAACTAAATTCTTTAAATTTGAGCGTCACAAATAGGTGTCAGTTTTTCTATATCTCTCCTGGGTATAGGTACCTAACCCTCAAAAATTGTCCAATTTGGATCACCCTTCATATATTTATATTGATCAAACCATCATCACTGTCGACTTTAAACTTAAAGATCGCCCCCAGGACCCAGCTTAGGGTTATTTTTTCCACCTCCTGCTTATCTTAGAGGACACAGAAAGGGCAAGGAGCTTTAGATCATTTGTGTGGACGGATACGATTAGGGCGCACAAGTAGTACTTAATAAGTTATTAGCTGAATATAACTTTCCCCTTTAACTACATGCCGCCGGTGTATTTTGAACACCATTTTGGCAAAACTTGTTGCCCTTTAGTCCCAAACACTTACCCCATCGTTTAAACCCCATCTAACATTTTTCTAAAGGGTCTAGTGTAAGGGTTTTAAGTCACTTCGTAGCAGCTTTACGGGTCTTTTAATGATTAGCGATATTGGTTTCAGGTGTTCACCTGCGGTGTACAAAATACACTGCGCGAGTAATTATGTAAGTAAATTTGGAATATCCTAAATTGAATTTGAGGACATGCTAATATCACGGATCATCCATTCGGTATAGTTCGGTTCGATTCGTCTTGGTTCATTTTGATTTCACACCCTCTAGGATCCCGAAAAAAGAGACCTCTTATTTGATCTGTTGCTGTTTATAAATGTCGCTGTTTTTCTTAGATGTCGCTCTTTTGAATTTCGGTGTCTTGATATGTCGCTGTTTTAAATGTCGCTCTTCTAAACTATCGCCCTTTTAATAGGTCGCTGCTTTAAATGTCGCTCAAATGAGACCGCTGATATATTGATCAAACCATCATCACTGTCGACCTAAAACTTAAAGATCGCTCCCAGAGCCCAGCTTAGGGTTATTTTCTCGACCTCCTTCGCGATTATCTTATAGGACACATAAAGGGCAAGGAGCTTTAGAAAATTTTTATGGACGGATACAATAAGGGCACCAAAGTAGTACTTAATTTGACTAATTCATTCCGCTCTGTTATAAGCACATTATCACTTTAATAAAAATACAGCAACGCTATTTGCATTAACTTTATTTTCTGCTTATCTTAACCTTGCATGTAAATGATGCGTGTTAAAATTGAAATAAAGATCAAAAGTAAAAAAAAAACATAATAGCTTATAAATGGCAAAACAGACCATTATTCTTCAAATTCCGTCTTGTTACAATATAGCATTTTAATGTAAACAATATATTAAAAGCTAAAACTAAATTCTTTAAATTTTAGCGTCACAAATAGGTGTCAGTTTTTCTATATCTCTCCTGGATATAGGTTCCTAACCCTCAAAAATTGTTCAATTTGGATCACCCTAAATATATTTATATTGATCAAACCATCATCACTGTCGACCTTAAACTAAAAGATTGCCCCCAGAACCCATATCTTAGAGGACACAGAAAGGGCAAGGAGCTTTAGATCATTTGTTTGGACGGATACGATTAGGGCGCCAAAATAGTACCTAATTGAACTAATACCTTCCCCTCTGTTATTAGTCATTAGCTGAATATAACTTTAACCTTTAACTACACGCCGCCTTTAGTGTATTTTGAACACCATTTTGGAAAACTTGTTGCCCTTTGGTATCAAACACTTACCGCATCCTGTAGACCCCATCTAACCTTTCTCTAAAGGGTCTAGTGTAAGAGTTTTAAGTCACTTCGTAGCAGCTTTACGGGTCTTTTGATGATTAGCGATATTGGTCTCAGGTGTTCATACAAAATACACTGCGCGTGTAATTAGGTAAGTAAATTTGGAATATCCTAAATTGAATTTGAGGACATGCTAATATCACGGATCATCCATTCGGTATAGGTTCGTCTTGGTGGTCTGGTATGATTTCACACCGTCTGGGATCCCGAAAAAAGAGACCTATTAGTCGATCTGTTGCTGTTTTTTTAGATGTCGCACTTTTGATTATCGGTGTCTTATTGATATGTCGCTGTTTTGAATGTCGCTGTTTTAATATATCGCTGTTTTAAACTATCACCCTTTTGATATGTCGCTGTTTTAAATGTCGCTCAAATAAGACCGCTGACATATTGATCAAACCATCATCACTGTCGACCTAAAACTTAAACATCGCTCCCAGAGCCCAGCTTAGGGTTATTTTCTCGACCTCCTTCGCCATTATCTTATAGGACACATAAAGGGCAAGGAGCTTTAGAAATTTTTTATGGACGGATACAATAAGGGCACCAAAGTAGTACTTAATTTAACTAATTCATTCCCCTCTGATATTAGAATATAACTTCAATAAAAATACAGCAAAGCTAAAACAAATCGCTACCTGTCATAAACTTTTATGTCTGCTTATCTTAACTGTAATGCTTGTTGAGCGTGTAATAAACATCAAAATAAAAAAAAAAGTATAATAACTTATAAATGGCAAATTCTTTAAATTCCGTCTTGTTACAATATAGCATTTTAATGTAAAAAATATATTAAAAGCTGAAACTAAATTAAATTACAATAGCATTTATATGTAAACATTTTATTAAAAACTCAAAATGAGTTCTATACATTTGAGCGTCACAAATAGGTGTCAATTTTTATCCATCTCTCCTGAATGTAGATACATAACCACCAAAAATTGTCCAATTTGGATCACCTTATATATATTGATCAAACCATCATCACTGTCGACCTAAAACTCAAAGATCGCCCCCAGAGTCCAGCTTACGGTTATTTTCTCGACCTCCTTCGCGATTATCTTATAGGATAAATAAAGGGCAAGGAGCTTTAGAAAATTTTTATGGACGGATACGATAAGGGCACCAAAGTAGTACCTAATTTATCCAATTAATTCCTCCCTGTTATTAGCGGAATATAACTTTAATTTTACCAAAAGTGGAACAATTGTGAAAAGCACGCTGTTGTATGGAATAGAGACTTCGCGTCGCGTAACAGAAAAATACAAAACAAAAATGGAAAGTGTCAAAATGCAATAAGAAGATCAATGAGAATATCTAGAATAGATCACATAAGAAATGAGATCATCAAAGAAAGAATAGGAATCGAGGGAAGCATAACGGATGACATCACTAAAAGGCAACTGATATGGTAAGGCCATGTACAACGGATGAACGACGAAAGATGAGGTCCTAGAGTGGCAACCAATAGGGCGCAGAAAAAGGGGGCGTCCTAAACTAGAATGGCAACAGTTAAACCAAAGATCAATGAGTCAAAAAAATCTGAGAGAAGATGACTGTCAGGATCGAAGGAGGTGGAGAATAGGCGTCGGACAACGTAGAAAAACGTTCTAAACCGACATAGTAGTAGTAGTATACTGCCGTCCTTAGTAAGACCCACCTATCTGCAAAAAAATCAAAAATGAGATAGGACCGACAATGGCTTCAAATAGGTTACTTTCATCTGTGTTTAAGAAAAATACCAACATTTTTGTTCAAAAGTATTTTATTTTAAAAAACAAAAACCTGTCTTAAAACAAGCCTCTGGTTTTCATAAACTTTAGTTCTTTTTATCTTAACCTTGCATCTAGATAATGCTTGTTGAATGTCAAATAAAGATTAAAAGTTTAATAAAGTCAAGTTGTGCAGGTCTAAGTGTAATTATGCAGTTAGCTAACATTGCTTATTTAATAAATTTTAAATAAAATAACTTGATTCGATTGAAAAATAAAACCAGTTCAACCTACTTTCCCTATTTAAAATCAAGGGGTAAGAAGGGCCCCCGCTAGGGGTTAATGGATAGAGATGTCGCAAAATCGCGAATAAGTGTATCCTCCGCAAAATAATCGACTTGTTTTGGTATTTTTTAAAATTTTTAAAAGTTCTCGAGAGATCCTGGGTGAAACGATTTAAATGAGACACCCTGTATGCATAAATTAAGCCTGAGATTCAAGCCCTCCAAATTGACTTTTTGCGCACTAGTTTTTCTTGCATTCTTTGCTTAATAACGACGTATTTATACTCGGTTTTGGAATGTTTTAAAAGCCTCTGTATAAAATAAGGGTTTACATAATTTTTGTTATTCAATTTTAGCTAAATTTACTATTGTACTATAGTAATATTCTTTATCTTATTTTTTTATCTACAAGGTCACCATCAAGCATCTTAACATGGTATTTGTCAATTTATAATTTTGTTTATTGTTGTTTTGGCAATTGCGTACAGACATCGGCAACCAAAAAAATTTTATTATTTATTTTAGATTTCTATTTTACTAGGACGCTCGTAAAAAATGTATTTATTCTAAAACTTGCGCAAAATTTTCTCACACGTAAAGCTTATTCGAACTCTGCTTCGCGTCTGATATCTAACTGCTTTTGTGTAAAGGAAAGTATCACTTTGAGCACTTGATAAGAATATAACTATTTTACATAAAAATCTTTAACAGAAGAAACTCTAGTTTTTCCTCATTCTTCTTTTTACCCTAATTACCTTCTTAACATGTGTGCCCGCTTTACTTCCGCCCTACACCGTTTCATTTGTTTACCACCCTTGAGTCTTTGAGTTTGTCGTAAAAGGGAAAGAAGGGCCGAAGGTAGGCTACAGGACAGATGTTTTTGAATCGAGGGCCAAGAAGAGCTACGTATTTATAAAAGGGCCGTTATTGGCTTTTTGGGACGTTATTGACATTTTCTTTGAGGTCAAATTTGATAAGGACACACGAACCGGGCGAAGCCTGATAAGTATTCAAATAAATAAGTATGTAGGGGTAGATTATACAGGCTGATTTTGGGGTTTAGCTCTCTTTGTGATTTAAGACACTTCTATCTATAACTTTTTTATTTTAGTGTCAGTTTTTACCTTCCTAGCCCTTGCAATAATGGCTAGAGAATGTATTATTTTCGACAAAAAAAATTTTTTTGAGATAACGCCGAAAATCTGATATTTAGGTGTATTTTGATAATATCGTCGATAGCTCCTAAACCGCTGAACCGATTTTCATCAATTTTTTGGGTAAACTAGTGTTCGACACTCTAACGAGCTGATTAAATTTTGATCAAAAATCAGTCATGCTAATTACAGTTTTTTGACAATTAAATAATTTAAAAAATGTTTTAAAAAGTTTTTAACATCGCATCAATATGCGGCTTTTGGAATATAGTAGATTACATTTTGCTCAATAATTTATGTTATAACCAGGAGGAGCTCTAGTTTCCGCGATATTTACAAAAAACTGTTTTCAAGGCTGATATATCATGGCTTCACTTGAAGTGTTAATAGACTAAAGGTATCAGAGCCGTCATGGATCCTTTATTTTTGTAGAAACTCCAACTGTAAAACTAAATTTTATTTGTTGGTTTTTTTATGAAATAACTTTTTTAGTGAGTGTTTGAATCAGATTAAATATATATTTTTACTCTCCTATAGCTCGCGCAGCAATGGCGAGAGAAGGTATTATTTTCGACGAAATTTCTTTTTAGATAACGCCGAAAATGTGTTGTTGTGGTGTATTTTGACCTATCTTAGCAATATCGCCTTGATGACTTTCTCTGTGTGTGTATGTGTAAGTGTATTTCTGTCCGTAACACGATAGCTTTTAAACTCGCTGAACTGATTTTCATAAAATTTTCAGGTAAAATAGTGTTTGACAATTACGAGCTGTTTAGATTTTTGCTGCTCATAGCGGTTTTTTGACAATTATTTTTTTTTTAAATGCTTACTTTTTAACGGAGCATCGTATCAATATTCGGTTTTCGGAATATAGTAGACTGCATTTCACTTAATAATTTGTGTAGGAGATCGTAGGAGCTTTCGTTTCTGAGATATTTACAAAAAACTGTTTTTAAGGCTGATAAGAATGTTATGGAGTTCACTTGAATGATACTAATATGCTAGCTAGAAAGGAATTAGATCCGTCATTGATTCATTTATTTTATAAACTCTTCATATTTTTTTAGGTTTGTTCTTTTTATTTTGGATTAATTTATTGATTTCGTCTAATGAAAATAATTTTAAAAATACCAAATAAAAACAAAAAATACTAAAACATACAAACAATATTCTTTAAAAAAATTATTTAATTAATTATTAAGTGACAGTTTTGGGGGGGGGGGAGCAAGACCCCATGATATTTTATAGTTCATAAAATATGTGGAAAATATCTAAAAAATCATAGCTTCGAAGGGGAGCGACCCCCCTTGCCCCTTCCTTATATACACCACTGTGATAGATATATATACCAGTACCTACCTACCAAGGGCTTTGTCGGGTATTTATTGTATGTTTATTAAAAGGTCGATTTTGCATGTGAAGGGGACACTTCTTAAAATGTTTGTAGCATGCCCCCTCTTTAGGTGTAAACTTTACCACTATATTTTGAATAGGGAACGTGGGTAGAATATTGTCAACAATTGATGGCATCAAGGGCTGAATGGTATCGAAAATTTTGAGATAATATTCTTTGGCATCCGAACTTTTCATTTTGCAACTATTTATGAAATTACAAACTCGTCATGCTATTTATGCATAAATCTCATGCATCAAGAGTGTGAAAGAAGACAACTGATATGAAAATGACCGCCAACGCAAATTTCGTCAGAATTTGCTGATGCACATTTTATAACATTCATAAAGAACGTTCTTTATTATTTTTATAAATAATGTAAGCAGTAGTAGGCAAGGGGCTTTTCCCAAAAAATATATCATTGAAGCAATCATTCATAATTTTTATTTAAACGACCGAAAAACAAGTAAGAAAGTAACGTAAAAACTCAATTCTATTTCAGGACGAAGTAATATTAAATGGTCAAACTGTTATATAGGGCGAGTTCGTACATTTACCGATGAGCGACACCAACATTCAAGTTCTTGAATTAATTGGTAAAATTAAAAAATATTTAACTGTTAAATTCGTCTAAATCCATCGGGTTCGTAAATTATCTGATGACTTAATTAATTAAATAAGAATGAAAGTCACCAACTCCGTGGTGCCGATGCCGGGGAAAAAGGAGATAAGTCCACATTATTATTAATAATCGGCTTATCTCCTTTTTCTCCGGCACCACGGAATTGACGGCATCGATACTTACCGACTCTGGAGGTCGGAGTGCTATCTTCTCCTCGATCAATTTTCGTTCATCTGGGTCAGTTTTTAATTTTTTTAGCAGTACTACTGATTGGTATAGAGCGAGAATTTAGTAAAATGCTGGTTCAAAAAATAAGATTACCAATCACCTGCGAATATTTTAATTAATTATGAAATCTGAGCCGAAAATTATAACGAACAGTTGAAAATGCACTTTTCCAGTGTGTTGTACGTGACGTCTTTCACACATAAGTGATTTTAGACAGCAAAATGTCAAATCTCGGTGCGCGCACCCCCACTGTACAAATTCAACTGGATAGTGCGCGAAAATGCAATTGAACATGCTCATACAAGGCCAACACAGAAAAATAGGGCCACGACCCTGAAAAAATCAGCTGTTCTCCCGGGGCTGAATTTTACATTGGGTTTTATGGGAGGTCAGACGTTTTTTTATGATATTTTCAAAATGGCACTACAGATTTCCGCAAAATTTCAGTGAAATATTCTCAGACACCATCCTGATATTCCACCAAAGGTTTCTAAGGAAGCAACATGATTAAAAGGTTAAAATCTTCAAGATTTAGCATTCCTTATTTTGAATTCAAATTACCCGCCATGTACCACATGCCAACTGTTATATTTGACATTGTCATATGTGATTGTCACATTCGCTTCTGCTTTAAACTTAATTTTTGTGTGAGCTAATGAAGCGGCTATGAAAAATTAGGGCTTACTATACATTTAAAAAAAATTGTTCTGCCAGAATAAAGTAAAAGCAATCTCAAAAACGTGTTTATTTAACAAAAAATCAAATATCCATGAACCGTCATTCCAATTTCAAAATTTTAAAGACAATCAGCTGTGTCGTAACGTGACCATCAAAAAAAAATCAGCCCCGGATGTGCGTCCATTTTGATAGCCCTGGCTCATAAAGTAAAATAAAATAAATGTTTCTATCGCATTCGCCAAAAACTTTGAAGAAAAATACGGGCGTAGGAAACGCGAGAAAATACAAAAAATAAAAGAGAATTCTTATTCCCAAAAGTATATTTGCAAAGGCGAGTGAATTTTGGACAACTTCAGAAAGCTTTCTGTCGTCTTCAGGCATCTTAATGTGCTCTGGCATGTTATTGAAGAACTTTAAGCTTCTGTAGGTTGTGTTTCTTTTCAAAGTTGTTGTTCTATGAATGGGATAATCATAATCGTGATTGTTTCTGGTGTTAAAATATGACTTCGTTGAAATTAAACAAAATGTTGAGGATTTTTGTTATTAACTTGACAAACTCGAGAATGTAATGAATGAGCATAAGCTTTCAGGAATTTGTTTTTTTTAAGACTACAGGACTTGTGCTTTATTATGATAATATTAGATTGTTAGAAAATTATTTTTTAATTTTTAGTGCATTTTATAAAAGCTTGTGACTTAAAAAAAAATTTTTACCAATTTATTTTCTACTTTTTCGTCTCAGCTATCTACTCTATTAAATGAAAATATTTGTTCAATAACAGAACAGAGTTTATTCTAGATTATAATGAAATCGCTGATCGTGAGTTGTTTGGAAACTCATTTTTCTATTGGGGGGAAGGAGAGGGTGGGGATAGAGGTAGAAATATATTTTTTGTTTGGGCTGTATTGCCATCGGACCTTTATGCATATACCAAATTTTATAAAAGTCATTTGAAGTAAAGTGTGTCAAAAACGCATTTTTGTGGAAGGGGTTGGGGGTAGGGTGGGAGGACATTTTTTCATTATTGTTGTATTGTCATCGGACCACTATATGTATACCAAATTTCATCCAAATCGGATAATGGGAAGTGTGTCAAAAACGCATTTTTCTATAGATGGGGGTGGGGCTAGGAGTGATAGGATTCTTTTTTCAATGTTGTATTGTCATTGGACCACTATATGTATACCAAATTTCATCCAAATTGGATAACGGGAAGTGTGTCAAAAGCAAATTTTTCTATGAAAGGGGGTGTGGGTAGGGGTGGGAGGATCATTGGACCACTATGTGTATACCAAATTTTATCCAAATCGGATAACGGGAAGTGTGTCAAAAACACATTTTTCTATAGAAGGGGTGGGTAGCGGTGGTAGGATATTTTTTTCTTAATGTTGTATTGTCATGGGACCACTATGTGTGTACCAAATTTCATCCAAATCGGATAATGGGAAGTGTGTCACAAGATTTGATAGATAGTTAGTTAGTTAGATAGACAGAACATCTGAAGCTAAATAAAAGCTTGTAAAAAACAGCAAGACTTTTTAACAGCCTCTCGTCTGATAATTTCCAACATTGTGAAAAACGCATGCAACGCTGCGTCGATCGAGAAGGAGACTATATTAATGGGGAACATCATTATGTTGTATTAGTATTTAAATTTTTTTTACACCAGTCTTATAATTTTATTGTCACACCTCGTATTTCCTCGTGTAAATCCTCGTCTCGTCTCCTCCAGTACGCTATGTTGCGGCTTTTTGCGAAGTATTACAATCCCGACATAGTTTGTGGAATCAAAGCTGCACAATCGATAAACTATAAAGCTTGTTCCAGCCGCTTAAATGTCTATGGTGTAAGTTTAGTAATGGTCTTTACCCAATTTGTATCAATTAAGTCTTTTGTATACACCATAAACACAGCTATATTGCGAACCAAAATAGCTTTAGGGAGATAACACTGAGTTTACAAATAATGGGGAGACTTTGTTAGAGGCATGAAAACACACATAACAGTTTGCTGTTTTATTTATATCTAGCTATACAGTGTGTCCCAAATAAAAGCAACTACATGTGGATTATTCTAAGCCCAATGAGGTGCCGTATCAAAATTAAAAATATCTACAGGAGTTTTTAAAATATCGAGCAGAAACTAAAAATTGTGTTTTTTGAAAAATTGAAATATCGCCACTATCTTGCAAACAAATTTTATGAAATTTAGTAGTTTTGTATAAGCAACTACGGCCAATCGAAGGACGGTAACAAAATTTTTTTAGGCCTTTTAGTTTTTTTTAAACCATAGCCAACTTTGTTATTTATTATGACCGCCATATTAAATTTATACGTCAATAAATAGAGCATTCAAAGAGCTTTTCAACCAAGCATAATAAGCCTATCTATGAATGACGAAACATTTAAATTTATTTAAAAAACTGTTTTTCACTTGGTTGGCTGTGAAACAAAGGCCGTAGTTGCGTTTGTTGTCATACCTACGTAACCACCTTTCAAAACTTTTCCATTTATTTGATTTATATGCAAATCTCAGGCTAGAAATAAACGTAGAGTGAAGGCCCGTGCATCATCTTAAAAAAACAACGCCAAGCCGCTTCCCAAAGGTAGTTTTTTTTTAATTTTCACGGAAATTATACCCTTTTAAAAAAATTACAGATCAAAGAACATAAAAATTCCTTATGGATTGGTCCGGTTCGGTTCGGTATATTAACTTATTAGTGTTGGACAAAAATTATTCTTAAAATTGCCCTAAAACTCTTGGCGAAAGCCCCCCAAAGGTGCATTTTTTTAGCTATCTTACATTTGCTCAAAAACTTAGCTGCTTAAGTAAAAATGTATAATATACTTTCTTGTAGACTATAATATTCCCTTTCTAACAATCTATAAGCCGGTGGGGTTGGACTAATTACAAACTCCGTTAATTGTAGTAATTCAGCATCAGCTGAGCAATATTTTCTGATTTAAAAAGCGGCAAGAACGGCCTCTTGAAGAACTGAAGGCGAGAATGCGTCAAAAAATCGAAAGAAACTTTCCGTAGTGTAATTGACAATTTTAGACGTCATCAGTCAATAATGTTTCATAAAATTATAATATCAAAAACATTTTAAAAACACTATTCGAGTTTTGGTTAGTTCCAAATGTCAATGTCAAAAAAACCATACCACCTCAGATAAAGTTAGCGCTATATCTCAATATATAACCACGTCCTTTACGGTTATTAATAACGGCGTGACAGGGCGCTACTGATCCTCGACTCAGAATAACGACAACTACAGTTGTAGGGCTCTGGAACGAAATAGCGATGTACAAAATAGCGACACACGAAATAGCGAGTAATGAAATAGCGACTATCAAAAAAGCGATGTAATGAAACAGCGACTATCAAAATAGCGATTTATCAAAATAGCGTTTGTAACAAAACAGCGACATATCAAAATAGCCATGTATCAAAATAGCGACAATCAAAATAGCGATGTATCAAAATAGCGACAGTCAAAATAGCGACAATCAAAATAGCGATATATCAAAATAGCGATGTATCAAAATAGCGATGTATCTAAATACCGAATCAAACCAAACCGAATCGATTCAAACCAATCCAGAACGAACCTTTTTAACAAATTTTTTCAAAAAAAAAACTTCCCTGACTTTTTTTCCAGGATCCTAGAGGGTGTGAATCCGAACCGAACCGCACCGAACGAAACCGAACCGAACCGAACCAAACTGAACAGAATTCGGTTCAGTTTGTTTCATTCAAAAGAAGTCTGGAGAGTTTTTTTTTTTAAATATGCTGGTTCGGTTCGGTTCGGTTCAGATTCACACCCTCTAGGATCCCGAGAAAGAAGTCAGGGAAGTTTTTTTCTAAAAAAATTTGTTAGAAAGAAACCCCTTTGTCGACCTATATGCCAAAACCGAACCAAAATATCGCTATTTTGATAATCGCTATTTTGTTAAATCGCTATTTTGATAGTCGCTATTTTGTTACATCGCTATTTTGATAGTCGCTATTTTGTTACATCGCTTTTTGTTACATCGCTATTTTGATACAATCGCTATTTTGTTACATCGCCATTTTGTTACATCGCTATTTTGATAGTCGCCCTTTCATTACATCGCTATTTTGATTGTCGCTATTGCGATATCGCTATTTTAATACTCGCTATTTTGTACATCGCTATTTCGTTCCAGAGCCGGTTGTAGTGCTGATCACAAATGCAAGGCCGTAACTACTATTCCTATGTCGGTTCGGTTAAGGTCACTCATCGTCAAGCAAGCTTTACGATGAGTGTCCTTAGGTTCGGTTCGGTTCTATTCTCCACCTCCTTCGATCCTGACAATCATCTTCTGTCAAGTTTTTTTGACTTGATCTTTGAATTGACTGTTGCCATTCTAGTTTATGACGCCCTCTTTTTCTGCGTCCTATTGGTTGCCAATCTAGGACCTGCTTTAGTAATCTTTCGTCGTTCATCCGTTGTTCATGGCCGAACCATATCAGTTGCCTTTTGGTGATTCCCTCGATTCCCATTTTTTCTTTTATTATCTCATTTCTTATATGATATCTTCTAGATATTTTATTCTCATTGATCTTCTTATTGCATTCATTTCGACAGTGTCCATTTTTGTTTTGTATTTTTCTGTTACGCGACAAGTCGCTATTCCGAACAACAGCGTGCTTTTTATTATTGTTTCATATATGTGAAATTTTACATTCTTTTTTATCTAGCTAGGGAAATCAAGACTTTTAATGTGCCCCCCTCCGAAATAAAAAAATTGCACACTACGCAAAGTTTAATTGAAATTTTTTAATTCCACCCAAAATTTTTTCCTGCCCTAATAAATTTAAATTATAAAATCACACATTTAACTCTGGCTGTCCACCCACAATAATATTTATTATCATGCGCTTTTTAATTGTAATACATAAAATCATATGTTATATTTTGTTTGGGGTCAAGTTTTCTGACCCATTTCGGCAGCAAATGGAAATATTTGGATTTTTTCTATTTTAAAAGGCGTGATACATTCATTTAACAGAAAAAGTGCGATAAGCTGCAAAAATCAACCTCGTAAAATTCATTTGGTCTTAATTTTATTAGGGACTTATTGGAATAAGGCCACGCAATAATAGTGTCAGGCTGTATTTTGAGTTTTGCATTGGAATATGACAGATAATCTTTTAACATAAGGATTTTGTTTACTATACGAACCGAAATAAACACTGTCGACTTTAATTATAGAAAAATAAAAGACATAATTTTAGATTCGACTTTGGTATGTCAATTTTCAAAGATCAACTGTCAGCCTACAATGTAGATCTGTCAAAATACTGCCTGACACTATTATTGCATAGCTTTATTCCAATTCGTCTCTATAATTTTCATAACTAAAATCTAACCACAAAGCTAATAGTGAATTATTTTGATAAAAAAGTGCAGCACTGGCACTGGTGCGATTTTCGTATGGATCATTTAAAGTCACGTGATTCTTTAAAGGCGACAAACAAGGATTTTCGTCTCTCCATTAGCACCCATAACTATTCCCCTTGATCTTGTAAAACAGCGGGAATTAAAAAAAAACGAACTTAAACTCTCCTTTATTTAGACAACCAAAATTAAAGGTTATAAAACTGTTTTAGCTATAGATGCGTTTTAATTTAAACCATGATTTGGCTTTGTTTGACATCCACGATCCACGCATTAGCTCATCTATTTGTGACGTCATGGCAAAATAACCAGTTCTTTTGAGAATACTTGCATGTGCAAATTTTGCATTCGAGTGAGCAAAACTGACAAACCCAGTGTGTTCGGAACGGGCTCTCCGAGCTCGTGTTGTACTGGTACGCTGTCGAACTCGATTCAAACTGCACTAGAGCAATTTTCTCAGCAATAAAACAATGGAATACGAGTGACGCACTCTCTTAAAGGAATTTGGTCTACCATTTTCTTTATTATAGTTTCAGCGATAATCTTAAGTTAAAATAGTAAAATCAGAAATGCAAGCGATGTAAGCAATAGCAAAAATTTAATAAAAAACAAAAAATCTTAAGAAAATAACCGACCTTAGTTTATGGTAATGTTATAAAACAAAAATTTTTGTTTTCAATCATACCAGATGCATCGGCAAGCCAGATTTAATAGCATTGCAAGAGAGCATTACTTAGTTGGCATAAAAAAGTTCTCGCCCAACGTGGGGCTCGAACCCACGACCCTGAGATTAAGAGTCTCATGCTCTACCGACTGAGCTAGCCGGGCTTGTGAGAATTTCCAGCAGCGTTGACAATTCGCAGCCGGCCGATGTGTAACGTTGGTTTTCTTTTTTCATGTCGGTTTAGAACGCTTTTCTACGTTGGCCGACACCTATTCTCCACCTCTTTTGATCCTGACAATCATCTTCTCTCAGCTTTTTTTTCCCAACTGCAGCACGGCGAAAGGAAGGGTAATGTTTTTCGATTGGGATATGTATGTAAGTATGCAAATATGTATGTTTGTGTCACGCTAGAGGCTAAACGGCTAAACCGATTTTGTCAGAAAAGCACACGATATAAGGCTTTTTTTCCAACATCATTTTACTAGTTTCCTACGTTTTTCGGACGTTTGTCAAATTTAATTTTTTATACCTTTTGCAAACCCACATAGCACAATCACGTGTTTAACACGTAAAAAAGGCGTAAGAAAAAAAAGCGTTGATTTTAAAAGCTGCTAGAAAAAAACGTTTATGTCATATATGAAAACAAGCTTAATAGGTCATTCATTAACGTTATAAAAAATAACGTTGCTAAAAACTGCGTTGTAATAACGCCATTATCAAATTAAAACAGCAATGTTTTTACGTTAGTTTCACGCGATTTTATAAACGTTAAAATCACATTAGATTCACGCCTTTTCTACACGAATTTTGAAACGTGATTTGCATGACTTTTCTACCGAACATTTTTGAAATTTTACTAGCAGCAGCACCACCTATTAACAGCATTTTTCACTTTGACGAAATCTATCAGGCAGTGCTTTGGCCAAACTCCAAAAATCACATTTACTGTTAAAAAATCTTCTTTAGCTTTTAAAAAAAAATTATGTATATAGATATATATATATATATATATATATATATATATATATATATATATATATGTATATATATATATATATATATATATATATATATATATATATATATATATAGTCTAACCAGGGCTATCAAAACGGACGGGCCACGATCCTCCACTTTCACATCACGACCCAGCTGATTGTCTTCAAGCATGTAGATTTAACAAATTAAATATTACATGGTATGAGGTTGTTTTCAAGTAGAAAAAACTTTGTTATTTTTGTTCACGTTAATTTAACGTTGATGCGATTTTTGTGCTATGTGGCAAATTTGGGGACGTTTATTAAACGTTGCAGTGATATTCGGAAACGTTCCAAAGCGTTTCAATGACGTACCAAAAACGTTCCACAGACGTCTAAAAAACGCTTTAGAGAACGTTTTTTATACGTTTCTTTTTGAACGTTTTAAAAACGTACTTTTTAGATTAATGTTAATGTTTTTGTTCGTTGAATCAATGTGATCCAGTTGTTATAAACTCTTGTTCCTGTACATTTTTTCTCTGTTGGGATTAAGGTCACTCATCGTCAAGCAAGCTTGCTTGACGATGAGTGACCTTAGTTGGGATAGGAACTGTGGATAGGACTATTTCTTTTTATTGTCTGAAGCCCCAACATTACAAGTTTTCCTTTTGTATTACCCTGTACTTTACCATTATTTTGGAATTTGGAGTCGAAGCCAATGCAGTCATGGTGGAAAGGGTTGGCGGGATGAAAATATTTTAATACTTTACGAGCCTGGCATTTTTAGTCTGGCGCTTAGCCTTTTGCTTTGCGACCTTTTTGGGCTGACATCATTTATGGAGTCACTTAATCATAAATAATTGAAAATAGGCTATCAATTAAAATGTCAAACATGAGGGATCTATTGACCTTACACAAAAAAAAATGATATCCAATCTAGAAGACGTATTTTCTTGAGAAGAATAGGGTAAAAATAAAGCACTACACTTTTGCACAGGGCCGTACCCAGGAAATATTTCGGGGGGGGCATAAGAAGTTTATAATAGAATTTCGGCCAATTTGCATTTTGTGTTGGGAATGGCACAAAATGTTAATTTCTAGGATGTTTTTTAATTTTTGCTGACATCAAACCTTTTAATATCATTTTCGGAAAAGTATAAAAATCGTTGAGACTTACTTCGGGACTGTATGGAGAATGGCCCAACAATTCGGCACTTTGTTGGGTTAAAAATTTAATGGTTTTTTCTGCTTTGTACGAACTTGAATTTTCTTGGTGCAGGATGAGTTGCCGTTCGGGGTACGTTTTTCGAAGCTCAGCGATGACTTTCGGCAAACAAATGGTAATGTACAAATCTGCAGTAACAGTACTTTGATCTTCCAGAGGAATTGTTGCTTCAGATCTGCTTTTGAGAGAAATTTCGCGACCATTTTTTGGACACACTTAGAGAACGGCTGACTTTTATTGGCTTTTCTTCATCTTGGAACAACGACTGACGTTTATTCACCGCCACTAATGCTGTATACGTTTTTCGAGTTTCCTACCCTAAATCGGTCTAGACTTTCTTGACACCAATTAACCCTAGCTTCCTTTTGTTCTTCAATTAACAGATGCACAATCCAGCCGAAAACTAATTTTCTTACGCCTACTTCTTCATGCAAAATTTTTTGAACTGAGGTCTTTGAAATCCCCAGTGAAGCCTCATTTTTGCGATATGTAACATGGGTATCTACCGTGATGAACATGTGCAGCATCAATGTTTTCCTGGGTGACAGCCGTGTTTGATGCACCTGGCCTTAGGTTGTTGCTAATGCTAATCCATTCATGCTTGAATTCTCCATACCAACGAGACACTGTCGACTGATACGGTGCTTCATTAACGAAAACAGAAATTTACTCTGCATGGCCTTCTTGTTGAGATAATTTCTTTTGAAAGTTGCGAAAAATTATAGCCTGCAAACGTTCTGGGTTTAATTCCATTTTTCGACTGATTCGTTAATTTTAAAAAATTAACTGTAGCTACGAGGTCTGGCTATTAAATAACGAGACTGGTTACGCAAAAGAGTTTTATTATAAAAATTATTCTACATTCGAATGCTCCCCTTCAATATAATCCCCTCCCCTCGCCACACACCTTTCCATACGTTTTTTCCATTGATCGAAGCAATGCTGGAAGTCTTCTTTTGTGAGGGCCTTTATGAGCTCTGCCGCTTTTTGCTTTACCGCTTCCATCAACTCAAATCGGGTCCCTTTCAAAGCAGATTTTATCTTCAGAAACAAAATTAAAGTCGCACGGTGCCAAATCTGGTGAGTACGGCGGGTGTTCGAGCACTGGAGTACACTTACTGGCCAAATACTGCTTCACAGATAGTGCCTTATGGGCAGGTGCGTTGTCCTGGTGCAAAATCCACGAGTTGTTCTTCCACAACTCGGGCCGTTTTTTACGAACTCGTTCTCGCAGTGTTGCCAAAACTGACAAATAGTAAGTCTGGTTGACAGTCTAACCTTCTGGTCCCATTCAGTCATCACAATACCGTTAATGTCGAAAAAAACGATCAACATTGCCATGAATTTTGATTTGGACATCCTAGTGGTCTCTCGGCCCTCACTAAAGCGCTTACACCAACCAAAAACACACGCACGAGATAGAGAATTGTCCCCATAAGCCTCTTGCAGCAATTTATAGCACTCAGTCGGAGTTTTTTTTTCAATTTAACAAGAAATTTGAGATTGATACGTTGCTCCTGTTTTTTGTCACACATGGTTTTCGGCACGATAAAAAAACACGTTCGTTTCAAACCGCTATTGCACAAATACTATAAGAGTGACGGAAACGTGTTTTGGGACGTGCATAGACAAGATATCTAGATACCCAACGCACTACTCGTTTTTTTACCCCACCCGTCTACGGCGCCATCTAGGCGCGCAGTCTCGTTATTTAATAGCCAGACCTCGTATAAAACTATAAGTATCGCACTGACGTTTTTAATTTAGGTTAGGTCAAGATTGTGGTTAAGTTTTATTAACAAAATCGATCAGTGTCACCCTCTATGTTCCTATATGCTAAATATAAGACAGCCCCATACAGATGCAGCGACCACATTCAAATATAAATTGAGCGACCTTTAGGACATCATTGATTTTATTATGTTTTTGGTGCTGCATCAGACGCTTACTTAACGTCGGCGTCGCTATCCCTTTCCGTACCCTTTTAGCCCTCATTAATTTGGCTTTTACTTTTACAAAAATGGCTTTACGAAATTAAATGCTAAACGATAAAAAATTTACAATCCGTTTGAACATAATATAGTTATGACTCATGATTACGGCCACGGATCACCTTTGTTAGGTGATCCGTGATTACGGCTATCTGTCTCCACGGTGGATAGAATAGACCGGTGTTCTGATCGTATAAATATATGTCAAATTTTCACGTCACTGTTGGTCCAGCTGATATTCATAAACAAAAGTTAGTTATGATATGAACAACTAATATTTTTTGAATTTTTTGAAAACTAAGGCAATTTTCCTACTATTTTTTAGTATATTCTTATAAAATAATATTTTTCAGAAATACCAGTTGTTATTTTTTTTAGCCCGCTTCATTTCTCTTTACACAAAAATTAAAATTCGAAGAAAATAATGTGTTCGTTTCAGCTTCAAAAATCATCCGTTGACCTACATCTTTGTTTACTACCCAATAGTCCTCGGTTCACCTTTGATACTAAACGATCACATTCATTTTGACTTGTAGTTTAAGTTTAGTGCTATAAAAAATAAAGCGGGCTAAAGAAAAATAACGACAATACGTCTAGAAAATTACATTTTATAAGGATGTCCCAGTAGGAAAATTACCTTAGTTTTCAAAAAATTTAAAAAATATTAGTTGTTCCGTTGTTCGTATCAGATTTAACTTTTGTTTACACAAATCAGCTGGACCACCAGTGTCGTGAAATATATATATATATATATATATATATATATATATATATATATATATATATAAGACCCGAACACCGGTCTATTCTATCCACCGGGATCTTTCTCTAGGTATGTTTAAACAAGGCCAACAAAAAATTACAGCCCACGACCCTGAAAAAGTCAGCTGGTCTCGGGGGGCTGACTTTTACATTGGGTCTTATGGGAAGTTAGAAGTTTTTTTTATGATATTTTCCAAATGGCACTACAGATTTCCGCGAAATTTCAGTAAACTATTCTCAGACATCATCATGATATTCCACCAAACTTTTGTAAGAATGCAAGATGATTAAGGATCTTCAAGCATTAGCATTCCTTACTTTGAATTCAAATTACTCGCGATGAACCGCATGCCACCTGTTATATATGACATGTATTTGACTTTGTCATCTGTGTGTCTGCAGCTATAAAAAATTAAGGATTACTATAAATTTGATAAAAAATTTTCTTTAAAATATAGTCAAAACAATCTCACAATCCGCTTTATTTTAAAAAAAATCAAATTATCATGAACCGTCATTCCAACTTCAATATTTTAAAGACAATCAGCTGTGTCATGACGTGACCATCAAAAAAAATCAGCCTGGTTCAAAGTTCATTTAATTAATTTTGGGACAACTTTTTGCGATTCTTTTTCGCTGGCCTTTGCTATTTTCAATTCAATTTCAATTCAAAACGTTTATTTCGTCAATCCAATAATACAACAAAAGAACACATTTCCAAAAAAATTAAAAAGTCAATGTGACGAAAATGGACCATCTCTCGATTATAGAAACCGCTAACACTAAGCCCTTAGAGGGCTTATGCGAAATGACCCAAATAAATTAAATAAATAATATATTTTAACAAAAGTTACCTAAGTAAAGAGTAGAACTGAAAAACTTACAATTCTACAAATAGTTCAATATATTTATCCCAGTCCAGCCGACTCATGCAGACACACACCAAAACCGAAAGCCAAAACGCCCACCGGGGGAAACAGCGAAGTATTAAGTCTTAATCGTCATCAACAAGGGAGAAAAATACAAGTATTTTTTTTTAAGTCAACCCAAAAGTAGTTAAAAACTTTTAAAGCAGTTGTTGTTGTTCCAACAGTTTTTCTTTTATATATTTAGAATAGGACTTTAATGAAAGCTTTTGTATTTCCCTTGGAAGTTCATTCCATATTCTAATAGCATTATACACAAATGATTTTTGTTGGTAAACAGCTGATAAATGTCAAAAATTTATTAAATAAACTATATGTCTTTGTATGCGAAGATTAGCACCCCATACACACCCATCCGCTCACGTGGTTATCCTGGAAGATGATACGAGGCGGTTAGTAGCCGCGAAGGAAAGGCATGGCAAGAAAAGCCATATGTCTCATACTTAAATATCCGAGTAATTCAAATAATTGCCGAATTTTTCGGCCCCGAATCCGAACCAGCCCTGAGGATATCATACAATGCTGCTAAATTAACCATATTGAGATGGATGGAGAATAGCTTCCAAGAATACTGGATGAACATACCAGAACTGGCTCACTCTAAAGAGTTCATTAAAGGACCTTTTCAGAAGAGAGCCAGGAATATCATTGGACTTACCAGACAGAAGATCGGTATAGTCACTGAACTCTTTACGGGTCACTGTCCACTAAGAGTACCCATGCACAGAATGGGAATAACAGTAGAGACCGAATCTAGACTCTATATGGAGGATGATGAAACAGTTAGACATGTACTCTGCGAATGTCCGGCTGTTGCACGTTTACGTCAAAACATTTTCGGTAAACCTCAGATTGATTTAGAAGATCTGAACATTGTCTCACCCAAACTGATAGCTAGCCTTTTTGGAGGATTAGGCATACAGTGGTAAGAAACCAATCAAAAATGAGTCACAATAGACCCACTAGTGGTCGCAGTAGAAGGGCTGCAAGGCACACTTACATATCATCATCATTCAAATAATTTAGCACGTGATTTATGGTAACTGACTGATGTATAGTTGATATTCAATATAAAAAGTAGAAAACAAACCAAAATTGATTTTAATAAATTATAGTTCAAATCAATACAAACCGCTACTAAAGATAGTACAGAAATTAGAGAATTGTAGCAAGCAAGTTCTTTAACAATGGTACTGTCAAATTGAGTGACCAAGGCTTGACTCTTGCAAGCAACTAATTTGTGCAACAATTTAAATAACTGATAAAAGTATTGAACGTTATTGAATTTGGTTTGTATTACGATCTCTAAAGGGAATTTGGCAGTTCATCGAGGAAGTGTTTTTCTCAAATATATAAACAATGTAGGAAAATCATACATACCTTTACAATTTTTTTTCTTTAAAACACACATTTTCACTTCTTCAGATTTGTTTAATTTTACAAATGTTAAACTTTTTTTATTCTAATATTTACACTTTTTAAACTTTTAGGTTTTAGGAACCTTTTGTATGCTTGTTGTAAATATATTCAGTAAGCAAACATTTTAAACTAACTGTTTAATTTACTTAATATTACTGTTTAGATTCGGGATATTACATTGATTAAAAATGCCGATTTTAGGGCAACGAGAGGTGTGTATTTGAGTATCGAAAACCAGAAAAAGATAGAAACAATATTTTAAAACACTGAAACCAGCAATAATAGAAAGCATTAAAATTAAAATAAACTCTAAGAGTAAAGGCCAAAATACTTAGGAATAACAAAAATAATAATTTTATACAAAGTTAAAATAATTGACAAATTTAACATTCCCTAGTTGAAAAAAAAAGGCTAAATGAAACGAGGTGAAGTGTAGGTACGGAAACTCACTCAAGGATGCTTTCGAATGGCTTTTTTGTCTCGGTGTAAACAAGCTGCTTATACTCCCAGCTTGTCGTTAATTGGTTTGAACCACAAAGTATATAGTTGAACCACAAAGTGCATACTTGGTTTAAACTCTAATGCTAAAGCGCTGTACAGAGCAAAAGATAAACTGTGCTTTAAACGCTCCAGACAAAGACACAAAATACCAGCGTAAGCCAGAGATGCGTTGATTTAGAAAACCGTTATAAATCAGAATTTTTTAAAAATTGAAAATTTTGGATGGACATGGATGACACAATTATTAATTTTCTACACCATCTGAACGATATTCGACCAACAATCAAATGTACAATGGAAATTGAAAAAGATTTGGCCTGACCTTTTTCGGGTGTTCTTGTCAAATGAATAGACAGAAACATTCAAACCACTGTATATAAGAAACGTACACACACGGGACAGTACCTACATTTTTTATTGTTACAAGAAGTTATAAGAAATTTGTATTCAAGAGCCGCCAATAATTGTAGTAATAATGAAGAATTAACCACATTAAAAAAGAACTTACAACAGAATGGTTATTCCGAGCAATGAATAAGCTCAACCTCTAAAATTAAAAACAAACCAAATGTAGCAAATTCTCAAAATAATAATATGTTGGGTGTTATTAACATTCCATATGTCCAGGGCATTTCAGAAAACATAAGATGAATAACCAAATGAAATACTATAATATAAAAACAGTATTTTCATCGGAAAATACAATAAGGAGTTTTGTAACTAAAAACAAAACCAGAAAATCCCTCAAATAATAAGGAATGTATTTACCAAATCCCGTGTGAGTGTGGTAAATCATATGTAGGTGAAACGGAATGCCCTCTTCAGGTTAGAGTAAATGAACATCTGAAAAGTAACCATTAAAGAAAAAAAATCCGGCTTAGCGGATCATGCATTCTCTAATGATCACAGGATTCAATGGTCAGCAGCTAAAGTTTTGCATAAGGAGTCGCATTGTTGAAAACGAAAGTTCATTGAAGCAAGTACGGATATACCAACAACAAGTTTACACTTACGGCTAGAGATACTCACTAACCAAAACGTCTTCTTTAAAATAAATAAAGACAGTGGAAGTCCGAAATTTTGTTATTATTGTTGTTTGTTACTTGTTATTGTATTAAATATCCACCAACTCCGGAGACTCAAACCTCAAACCTTCATAGCAAGTTAATATCCAACTAAAATTGGCTGTTTTTCTATTAATTAATTAAAACACTACCGCCGCGCCGTATTGCCTTAATTCTAGCGAATTTAAGAGTGTGGTTTTTAATGAAAAATCTTTTACATGGGCTTTTTTACGAAAATAAGTTTAGTTGTTTTACTTCTCAAATATTTTTGGCAACACCAAAATGATTGAGATAACTGTTTTTTTACGGTTTTTGTTTTTAAAATGTGATATTTTTAGTTTCTGTACAAAACAGATGTTCCTTGTTGGAAAATACTACAATGCCAGGCACTATTCTATTCCATTGAAAAATGAAACTTGATCTTTCAAAATTGACATCAAAGTCGAATTTATAAATCCAGTCGTTTATTTTCCATTAATAATGGCGACACTATTAACTTCGACTTTTATAATACATATATATATATATATATATATATATATATATATATATATATATTCGGTTTCACAACGTTCTACGTCTTCCGATACCCAATCTCCACTCGTTTCTGTTTGCCCATAATTCATCATCTAGGCCTCTTATTCTTATTTCACTATCTATTCCTTCTCTCCAGCTTCTCCTTGGTCTTCCTCGTTTTCTTCGGTCAGTTGGTTTCCATTGTAATATTTGTTTAGGTAGTCTTCCATCATCCATTCTTTGTACATGTCCGTACCACACCAGTTGTTTTGTTCTTATATCATCCACTAGAGTACGTTCACCCACTGTCATAATTTCTCTTATTCTTTGATTGGTTGGTTCTCTTTTTGATTTCCCTGCTGCTCTTCTCCAATAGTCCATCTCCGTAGCGGAAAGCATTTTTTCTGTTCTATCTTTGATTGGCCATACTTCTGAGCCGTATGTAATAATACTTTTTACAATGGTGTTATATATAAGCTTTTTGTTATGTTTTGATATACTTTGGTCCCAAATTATTCCATTTAATAAAGTTATTGCTTTTCTTCCTTGTACGTTTCTATCTTTTATAGCTTTGTCTAGTGTTCCGTCAGCTGTAATTTTTAGACGCAAGTATTTATACATAACTGCCTAATTTTGAAAGAAGACAGCTGTTCTTATAATGCGAAGCTGTCAGAATAGTGCCCGGCACAATTAGTGCCTGGCTATATTGCAATAAGTCCCTAATATTTTTTATATAAATACGAGCCCTTGGCGTATAAACCTCCAGCCAGCAGCGGTGAAACCATATACTCTTAACTC
This sequence comes from Aspidapion aeneum, assembly GCA_963576565.1. Classification (NCBI taxonomy): domain Eukaryota; kingdom Metazoa; phylum Arthropoda; class Insecta; order Coleoptera; family Brentidae; genus Aspidapion; species Aspidapion aeneum. The sequence continues at coordinate 208,973,963 of OY755038.1, forward strand.
TGACACCCTTTTCTGCCATTTTCCGCCATAAACACCACATTTTGTGTCTATTAATAAATCATAAGTGACACAAACTCTCCCGCAATACTCAGGCTAACGCAAACAACTTTTACATAGATGGAAATCTAAATTCTAACACCCAGTTTTGAGGGCAGCGATATTTTAGCATTAAGAGGGGAAAAATTATAACAATATAGGAAAAGAAGACTGGAATTTTTACTTTTGTATATAAAATCAATGGATCCATAGCTAGCCTATTAGCACACTTTAAGTGAAGCCATGTTAAGATATCAGTCTTGAACACAGTTTTTTGCAAATATCTCAGAAACTAAAGCTCCTGCGAAGTTTTTGGTTATAACACAAATTATAGAGCAAAATGTAGTCTACTATATTCGAAAAACCACATATTGATGCGATGCTCCGTTAAAAAGCATATTTTAATAGGGTATTTGACAAGTTTTAGAAAAGTGTTTAGAATGATACATAGGTCCCTAATTTCCTACGCAAAATTATTAAAATAGTATATTTTATCATGACTACATTTAAAATCAAATTTTCTAATTTCCGATTTGAATTTGCCGCTAAAACGCTTATTTCTAGCATGGCGTTGCAATGACGTCACAGCGCAGTAATCTCGCGGACAGATACACGGCAAGTGTTTATTTGTTTTTGGTCTGTGTTTTTACTGTTTTTTATGTAAAAAAATGTCCTATAAATGGTGTGTAGTGCTTCAGTGTTCGAATACTAGCATAACAACACCTGAAAAACTAATTTATTCATGTGCCTACAGCAGTAAAAGAACGGAAAAAGTGGCTAGAACTTGCTTGAAGAGACCCAAGGGCCTTATCTAATACATCTTCACTTTACATTTGTGAAGATCACTTTGATGTGTTGTCTATAATATATATAACTATTTCGTAAATGACGATGAAATTTTTGAGGTTATTTTTATTACGAGGGGTGAACAACTACAATAGGCAGAAAGGTGTACAAATTTTTAGGCGGTGCTAGGCAGTTATTAGGCAGGACTAGGGGGTACCTCTAAATGCAGGATTAGGCAGTACACATGCAGGCTAAATGTAGGACTGAGCAGTGAATATGCAAGACTAGGCAGTGCATAGGCAGGACTAGGCAGTACCTACGCAAGACTATGCAGTGTGTAGTACTTCAAGTATTGCTGGTCGTTGTATACTTTCCCTGTCCTGCAATTTTTGATTGTTTCTTAATGCTTAAAATAATAATGATTGAGTATTTAATTGAATCTAATGTAAGTGGCATATTAAGCAAAAAAGCAAAACATATAACTAACTAACTATAACAAAATCTAAATGAGTAAAAGGCGAAGAATATCATAAAATAAGTTTCAGTTATATACAAAACCACTCATCAAATACTTACATCAACATTTTAACGTTTCTAAATTCCGCAGAACAAAAATCACTGTTGTTGGCAAAGAAGCCTGCCACCATAAAGGAATGCAGCATTGGCAAGTTGGAGCTATCGGCTTCTGTTTTCCATTGAAAATATTTTTTATAAGCAAAACACAAAATAAAATCTAATTTAGGACGACAATTCGCGCTTTAAACCAAAGCAAGCATTAAATTATTTTGCATAAGAAAATAACACAGAAAATAGGTTCATTCGAGGCGTTTACTGTTTTGTGACGTCACTCGCAGCTGATTGGTAGACCGCCTGTTTTGAATCACGTGGCTTATTGTTTTAATTCAATGAATTTATTTAATTAAAAAAACTATGAATTTGATAAAAAATTAAACAACAAAGTTTGTTTTTAGCATTACCAAGACCTAAAGAGATATCTAAAAATAAATATATATTTATTTTTTACTACTGTCAAACACCGTATTGTCAAAAACTCTCATTATCATTAATGGATTTTGACAAAATTCTAATCAGCTCGTTAAAGTGTCGCAAACAATTTTACCTCAATATTTTATGAAAATCGGTTCAGCGGTTTAGGAGCTATCGTTTTACGGACAGATATACACACACCCACACGCCTAGACAGACGTCATGACGGTATTGCTAAGATAGATCCAAACGGAATGGGACAACTGGGCGCCGCCAACTGGGCGCCGGGCCAACTGGGTGCCGGGCCAACTCGGCGCCGCCAAGTGGGCGCCGGGTCAACTCGGCGCAGGACTAAAATTTTTTAAAATAATAAAATGTGTAAATGAAAAACAAAATATATTGTTTATATAAAAACATCTTTAAAAAATCCTTTACGCAATTTTTTTGAAATTTGGTTTTGTTAAGTAAAGTTAAATCCATTAAGTCGACTGTTGAATCTTGGTAGTTGTAGTGTTTGGTAACCTGATAACACTACAATTTACGTTCTTTATTAAAACAATGGCGGATCCAAAATGGCGGATTTCTTTATTTTTATACCGATTGGTCTGAAACTTGAAAGTTTGCAGTGCCTGAGATCACTAAATACAGTTTTATCCTTAAACTTAAAAAATTCAAAATGGCGAATACAAAATGGCGGATTTTCTTATTTACTAACTTGAAATATTACATTGCTTGAGGTCATTTTACAAAGTTTATTATTCAAACTTAAAAAAATCAAAATGGCGGATCCAAAATGGCGGATTTTCTTATTTACTCACCGATTTCTCTCAAACTTGAAATATTACATTGCTTGAGGTCATTGAACACAATTTTTAACTCAAACTTAAAAAAATCAAAATGGCGGATACAAAATGGCGGATTTTCTTATTTACTAACCGATTTGTCTCAAACTTGAAATATTACATTGCTTGAGGTCATTTAACAAAAATTTTTACTCAAACATAAAAAATCAAAATGGCGGATCCAAAATGGCGGATTTTTTTATTTACTAACCTATTTGTCTCAAACTTAAAATATTACATTGCTTGAGGTCATTTAACAAAATTTTTTACTTAAACTTAAAAAAATCATCATTATCAATTTGTCGAGCAGGTTAAAAAACATTTTTTATATAAAATGGATTTAACTTTACTTAACAAAAACAAATTTCAAAAAAATTGCTTAAAGGATTTTTTAAAGATTTTTTATATAAATAATATATTTTGTTTTTCCGCGCCGAGTTGGCCAGGCGCCCAGTTTGCCCGGCACCCAGTTGGCGGCGCCGAGTTGGCGGCACCCAGTTGTCCTAGACCGGATCAAAATACACCCAAATACCACATTTCTCAAAAAAATTCGCTTTTCTGCATTCCCGAGCCCCCCCCCCCCCCTGAGTAAGCGTATGCTTACCACATATCGTTTTGAACTTGACATCCACCACATGTGGTATGGAAAATCACGAACCAAATTTGCCAAATCACATACCGTTTGATACCAGTCCAAAATGAATCTATTTTAATTTAATCAAAGTGTTGTTGATTTGAGGTTGGAGGTTGAGGATTGGTAGAGCCGCGGGACTGTAGGTCGTTTTACTGGGTGCAAAAATCGTTAAAAAGACGATGTAAAAATATTAATTTTTCCGAGCCACACAAAGACAATTTGGAGGATTGGCACTCACCTTGGTAGTTGTTTCTGTCGTCCAGAGGAGCTCCTCTCGCTGGCCCAGCCGTTGCAGTCGATCCACACTAAAATGACACTTTGGTTCGAATAATTTTTAATGTTTTAGTTTGATTTTCAAAAGAATATTATTGGATTTTTTGGTTAATAGAATTTTATCACGCTGCTGCGTGGTGATATCGATAGAATACGGTAGAACAATCACATCTTGGTTACGCCTTTTCGCGCAGATTCATTTTTTGTAGATGGCGCTGGCGTTTTGCTTGTGCCAATCAAAATTGAAAATGTGTGGGTTTTCCGAATACGGGAATTTGGCGCAAAATTTGAATTTAAAATTAAAGTTGAACGAACACAAAGTACATGCTGACAATTTTGGATAAAACATTTTATATACTTAGCTACACCACCTATAACGGTTTATATTTAGCGCAAAATACTCTGCCAGCTATCTCCAAAGCTCTTCTAATTTTTGAAAAGAGTGCCGTGCAGCCACGTACGATATAAAGAAAAAATACCGAAAATACCGCCAAAACTTCAAACGAGCCCCCTTGCAAACAAAATCAACTTGCTCGAGGGTTTTTCAAATGTTATTAAAAAAACCCAGTTTACGGACTACCATTGCATGAGTGAATATGAAGATACTTGGACATAATATAAGGATAATAGCAGCACGCACCATTAGATGACGAAAGAGTAGCTACAAAACAACTGTTCTTTGACCAACACATAATTTTTTATTTAAACATAAGGTATATCGATGAATATCGATATACCTGGATTCAGCCAACAAGAAATTTTAAATTAATCATTGATTATGCTAAAAAAGGACAAAACTCGCAATTAAAGTGGTATGATGTGCGAGCACTTCGTGGTGTTACCTGTGGATCTGACCACCATCTGGTAAAAGCAAAATTATTATTTCCTTTAAGAAAAACAAATAAGGACGAAAGTATTGGATAAAATGATGAATGCATCGAAGACAATCAAAAATACAACTTTAGAAGTCGAGACATCGAAAGCACTCAAAGACTGTATCAGAACCGATTAGATAAAAAATTAATAAACACAGAACACTCATTTGAAGAGATATATACAAACATAATAAAAAGATTGAAGGAAGCAAGCAACGAAGCTGTTGGATACCAAGATAATAGAAATACTCTGCCAATCTATGGGCACCTAAGCTCACACTGGGTACTATAGTTATAGTGTATCTACGTGAAAGCTAATATAACTAAAAACTGAAGTATGTTTTATTGAACTCCAGACTCAATTACCTTTCGTTTGATACCACACAAGCCATGTTTTGACTTAAACTCTAATTTTTCAAATCTACCCCCACCCTTTTTTTTAAACTAAAATGTATTTTGTTTAACTCCAGACTCAATTACCTTTCGTTTGATGTCACACACGCCATATTTCCACTTAAACACTAATTTTTGAATTTTACCCCCCCCCTTTTTTTAAAATAAACTAAAATGTATTTTGTTTAACTCCAGACTCAATTACCTTTCGTTTGATATCACACACGCCATATTTTTTCATAAACTCTAATTTTTGAAATCTACCCCCACCCTTTTATTTGGCTTGTGTTCGGTGGATTTTGTTCATTTTTAAATGGGACCATCTCGACCCAAAACCCAGCCTGGGTACCAAATTTCATTAAAATCGGGCAAGCGGTTTTTGAGTTATGCGCGTTGGTCGTTACAGACAGACATACAGACACACAGACAGACAGACAGACAGACAGACAGACAGACAGACATACAGACAGACAGACAGACAGACAGACAGACAGACAGACAGACAGACGGCGCAACAAAAAAGTTTCAAAATCATCTGAAACGCAAAGATATATAAAAATTTTTGAAATCGGAGCAACTTTTTTTTCTCGAAAAAATTAGGATCACCATAGCTCACACTACTATAGTATAGTATATGTGTGAGCTAATAACATTAAGATGTGGTGGACGGAGAAAATATAGGAAATGGTCATACACATACTTGAAATGGCTCAGTACTAAAGAGCAAAGAGACCTAGTAATCTACAGGGAAACCAGAAGAAAGCCAAGAAATTTGATACGCACAGAAAAAAAATGAAATGTTCGAGCGCAAATGTCACGATATAAATACACACGTAGGAGGTAGGCGGAGTTCTAAGCAATGTCTCAAAAATTAAAAGAGATAGATAAAAACCATTTAAATCTGTTAATTCTTCCTGAAAAGGTCTATAAGAAAGCTTTTTACATAAAAACAAAACTTTTATAAATAAAAAACTTATGGGACCCCCCTCCCCCAAAATGCAGGCTTTTCAAAAATACCCCGTAACCCAGATACATATTTAAGACGTACGTGCACGCAGCACCGGAAACAAAAGACTACTTGATGCAAAGTCTGCTGCCTGCTTTGATATTTAAAACAATAGACAGATAATGCCTCAGCCTCTCTTCTCTGGAAAATATGAAACGGCATTTCTATGCCGATATGATGAGATGAGTGCAGAATAAAGTTTTTTTTTGAAACCGACCGGAAAACAATCATTTTACATACAATTTTTGGTACGCAAAGTGTCACTCTACAGGCAAGTCCTTTAGGAAAACCCAAATATGATATAGCATAAATACATGTTCAAAGAATCGAAAAGTAAAGCCCTCCTAGCTGGCTTTGGAAACAATACGTGTGTCTTGTCATGTAGACACATAGCTGCTGTATAAATGGAGGCCATCTTTGTTGCTTATTTACATTTTGCGGGGTTTTGCGTTTATCATCTAAAATTATGTTTTTTTCTGTGAAAAATGGGAAATAATTCACGTAAAACATGTGCGGTTTGTGGAAAAATGTCCCGGAGAACTAAGGGAGTGCCATTCCCTAGGTAACTACTTGTATTTTTATTCATAATTTGTTAATAAAGTTAAGAGTGGTCTATAAATGCCATTAAACACTCTTCATGGTGTCCACAATAAATCTGCAGAATTAGTTTAAAAAACACTACAATTTTAATCCACAATTTGATAAATTCTCACCGATCAACTAGTTTTTAGAAAAAAATAATAGACATAACCCTAAACTTTTGACAATTGTCAAATAATGTAGTGACGTATCGAAGTATGTTCCAAAACCATCAAAACTAACGCATGCGCAGTAACCGAAATCCTGTCTACCCGAAAAAGGAACATGAAGAATTAAATAGGGGTTCAAGTATCGCGTGTGAGAATGCATGGGTATGCCCCATATTTATGCTCTAACATATTTGGGAAAAACTTTTGTGGCAGACTTTTTAACTTCAAAATGGATTGCTGAAATATCGCACCCTCAGAAGGAAACTGACACAACTCAAAAAATTTAATTTTAGGTAAACAAAAGAAACCTTAAATATTTCGGTATAACTGTTGCTTATTTTAAATTCTTATTATATAAATTTCTTGATTCGGACATTAAATTTATTTATCATTATAACTATAATAATAATAATAATAATAATAGTATTTATTTGCATATAAAAAACTGTGTTACAAGTTAAGAAAAACTGGACATTGCAAAAAGGAACTGGAGGCAACAAAGTGTTGATCATAGCCCAGCCTCTAACTAGGTAGGATAATTGATACAGGACGTCTAATTTTGTCGTTTTATCACTAAAAGTAAAACTTTCTAAATTTCGAGTTGTCTAATTTCCGTTCTGAGTGTGCGATATATCGCCAAAGAAACTAAAACTCACTGCAGCATATGTTTGGCGTTTTGGCCCCGCATCTGTTGGCAGCACTGATTTATTTTCGGGTTTGCGCTGTTTGCATTACTTAAATCAGGGCTATCAAAACGGACCGGCCACGATCTATATATCCAGGTCATATCACGCCACTGCTGATTGTCTTTAAAATTTTGAAGTTGAAATGACGGTTCATGAATATTTGATTTATTTTTAAATAGCAGATTTTGGGAGTAAAATAATTTTTTGTAATGTATAGCCTTAATTATTCAGAGCCGCTTCATTAGCTCCCAAAAAAATAAATTTAAGGCAGAGGCGAATGTGTTCCTCTCTGCATGGAAAGTAATCGTCTCACCTTCACCTATTTGTTTATATTCGGCTCATTTTTAAAACATAATATAGATATTTACATTTGCACTAATTACATCATTAAAAAATAATAAAGGAATGCTAAATATTGATGATTTTAACCTGTTAATCATCTTTCATCTTTGCAAAAGTTAATTCGAATGTCAGGATAGTATCTGGAAATATTTCACTGACAATCTGTAGTGCCATTTTGAAGATATCCCAAATAAACATTCATTCTGCCATAAAACTCAATGTAAAATAAGGCACAGAAAAACAGCTGACATTTTCCGGGTCGTGGCCTAAAATATATTCAGATGTTATATTTTGAGAGGTTTGACTTCGCCAGAATTTACCGGTTTGAATGCTCGAGCTTTCGAAGTCCGTCATCGCGGCGTCATGTCACCTTAAACTCTCGTTTTTCCACACCGAAATCACCGCTGAACTCCGGTGAATCAGCTAATCCTTCTTGTATTATCCGAAGATCAAATTTTTGTTTTTGTGTAATTGTAACTATTGAACTGCAACTATTACAAACAAATTTCAGTAACCAGTACCCTAAGTAAATTTTACTGTAGGATTCTTAGATATTTAATAGACAATGATTTTCATGAACAAGAAGAAGAAGAGTAAAGTGTGTTTCGTGCAGGCAAATCTTATAATGATAAAGTTTTTTGTCTTAAACAAGTAATGAGAAAAGGAGTGTCAGAAATATAGAGACTCATGTTACCTCTGTGGACCTCCAAAAACATATGATACCGTTCCAGTATCTAGGATTAAACTCCAACTCATTTTAAAATATATATCTCAGTAGCTCTAAAAAACTGAAAACGTAAAATACATGGCATGTTAATATCTACGACTTCACGACCGATTTACCATATTATACACACTACAGTTTGCTAACGACCAAGTAGTTGTAGCTCATGATAAAGAAGACATAGAGTATATGATGATAAAAATAACGGAAGAATACCAAAAGTGGGGGTTAACAGTGAACATAGACAAAACACAGTTGGTATGTATTGGAAACGAATCAAGTGAGTTAGAACTAGACAATGAAAAAACAATATCTCCATGAAACACACTTGTGTGTCATATTTGACAAGACAGGAACAGACTGTAAAGAATTGTAAAGAGAAATAATAAAAGCAAAAAAGGTTATTGGATGTGTTGGATGCAATCGAGGGAAGCATAAAGATTACCAAAGCAGGTCCTGGAGTGGCAACCAATAGGGCGCAGCAAAAGAGGGCGTGCTAAACTGGAATGGCAACAGTCAATCCAAAGATCAATGAGTCAAAAAAACCTGACAGAAGATGACCCTCAGGATCGAAGTTGGTGGAAAATAGGCCTCGGACAACGTAGAAAAACATTCTAAACCGACATAGTAGTAGTAGGTCTAAATACACCCAAATAAATTTTCGGGCTCATGTCATTTGTTTTGTCAAAAACAATACATTCTCTAGCCATTGCTGCGTGGGCTAGGAAGGTAATAATTACGTTACCATTTTTTATTTAATTATAATTTTTTAATCTATAACACCCTGTGAAAAATCGATAGCTCATTAAACGGAAACCCACATGTAAGTATCATTAAATTATGCCAATAATTGGCAATATCTCGGCAGACTCTGCTTTAACTCTGCTGTGATTGATTTGCGGCTCAGCTGGTAGAGTTTCCACCCACTCGAGCGTACTTTCATCATTTAACAAAGAATTAATATAAAATCGGTCGTGTTGTAAGAATATTAATTTAAAAAAAAATCAAAACCAAAATACCTAATTTCTTTTGGCAATATTAAATTTAAGTTTTCGAAGATTCCCAATAATTACAACTGATTTTAACCAGAGTATATAATAATATGTGCATATTATGCGCTTGCGGTTTGAGAATTTATGTGATATTAGATAGTTTAAGTTGTGCTATGTATTTTTACGTAAAACTGCACATTAAGCGCTCTACGTTTTGTACCAAATTTGAGTTTAAGTTGAATGTTTTTACATTACCATAACAAGTCTACTAATAGCAGAGAATATGGAATGCGGCACTGTGTTTTTTTGATGTTACAATTTTGTTTTTTGTCTTTTCAACTACAGTAGGAATATATTTGCAAAGAATCGTTTGTACTGGAAGCGGAAATTATCGTCTAGGCCTCATTTTTCGATCGGTCAATCAACCAATTCTATTCTTTGGTAACGTTAATGTGCCCGCAGACTGCCGTAAGCTAACGTAAATACGTAAGTTCCTAACGTGACCTTGATGACGGTGTGACGAAGTGCGCTTGCGTATCTGTCAAATCTCATGCTTACGTAAAAATACGTAGCACAACTTAAACTATCTATTATATGTTTAACTTATGGAATAACGCCCCATATCTAAGGGAACGGCACACGGTGGTCAGCTTGTCGGTTCTGAACGATCGAAATCATTTTATGGTTGTAGTTTTGACAAATTGATGCTGAAAGTTAGGAAATGTCAACTAGCGTTCAAAAAATGTGATTTTAACATACATACATATACATATATATATATATATATATATATATATATATATATATATATATATATATATATATATATATATATATACTTATACATATATAAGTACAGTCGCCTCCAAAAATTATGCCACATATCGTTTTTTCCTCTTCAGCAAATAACTTAAAAAATTGATATTTTGAGAGTGTTTGTACATAATCAGCTTAAAGTTTTTTTTATTTAACATAATTTTTTTATAAAAATTTAACTAAGATTATTAATCTTGCTTATTATTTAGTCCAATATATATATATATTACATATTTGAAAAATTATAATAATTCAATACACAACTTTGTCTAGTTTTTTTAATAAGCAAATTGAAACTGCACTAAACTTGCAAATTGTTTAATCCAAGGCCAGATGCACTAAAAACGGCTGTCACCGAGGTAAACATCGATGCCGTGCGCATGGTCATCACGGAAGATCGATATGTGACATATCGCCAGATTGAGACCTCATTGGGGATTTCAAAGAATTCAAAACATTTTGCGTAAAGAACCAGGAGTAAGAAAATTAGTTTCCCGCTTTATACCGCATCTATTAACCGAAGAACAGAAAGAAGCTAGGGTCAATTGGTGTCAGAAAACTTTATACCTCCTTGAGGCAGGAAACTCGAAAAACGTGTACAGCATTGTCAGTGGTGATCAATCGTCCATTTACTCTCAGTCATTAATTTGGGTGTTCCAAGATGAACAAAAGCTAACAAAAGTCATTCGTTCTCGATGTGTATTCAAAAAGATAGTAGCGACATTTGTTTTAAAATCAGGTTATGTAGAAAAAATTCCCCTGAAAGATCAAAACACTGTGACTGCCGATTGGCACATTACCATTTGTTTTTTAAAAATAATCGCTTAGCTTCGATACATGAACCCCGAACGACGAATCATCCTCCACCAAGACAATGCAAGTTCGCATAAAGCACAAAAAACCATTGGATTTTTAATCCAACAAAACGTCGAATTGTTGGACCATCTTCCGTACAGTCCCGACCTAAGTCCCAACTATTTCTATAATTTTCCAAAAATCAAGATTGGACAGCGTTGTCAAAGATTTCAGTCGTCAGAGGACGTAGTCGACGCCTTCAAGAATGCAATCTTGACAGTACCAACAAACTAGTGGAATTACAGCTTTGTAAACTGGTTTGAACACATGGAAAAGAGCATTCATTTTCTTGGAAAATACTTCTGGAAACGATAAAGTCTTTAAAAGCTATCTACTGTTTTATTCCAGATATGCAAAATTTAAAAGAAAAAGAAAGAAGGGAGATGGATAATTTGCTAACTTTGTAAAGGCGCATCGTATCAATTTGCGGTTTTCGGGATATAGTAGAACACCTTAAAACATCATTAAGTTTAAAACTGTTTGGTTTTCACTATCTCCAACGTCGATTACAAGGATACGAATGATCCCCGTCTGCAACACGTCCTGACAATTAGGAACAAGTGATCCATGCCAATCCACGACCGGTTTCGACCTTTTGGGCCATCGTCAGGTGAATGTAGGCGATAGCTCCGTGTAGAGCATAAGTTTTGTTAAACCAACAGAAACAACTACTCTGAGGGAAAATACCCCTACCGGCATTGAATTATACTGATGGCTTGATGCTTTCGTTGGGAACTGTTAAAACTGTTTGGTTTTGAATATCTCCAACGTCGAGCACAAGGGTACGAATGATCCCCGTCTGGAACACGTCCTGACAATCAGGAACAAGTGATCCATGCCAATCCACGACCGGTTTCGACCTACGATGCTCTACACGGAGCTATTGCCTACATTCACCTGAGGATGGCCCAAAAGATCGAAACCGGTCGTGGATTGGCATGGATCACTTGTTCCTGATTATCAAGACGTGTTTCAGATGGGGATCATTCGTATCCTTGTGATCGACGTTGGAGATAGTGAAAACCAAACAGTTTTAACAAGTTTCCAACGAAAGCATCAAGTCATCAGTATAATTCAATGCCGGTAGGGGTATTTTCCCTCGGAGTAGTTGTTTCTGTTGGTTTCACAAATCATTAAGTTTGTCGCAGCTTTTGTTTCTGAGATATTTCAAGATACTGTTTTCAGGACTGATAAAGCGTGGAGTTTACTTGGAGTGTGCTAATGAACTAGGAAGGTATCAGATTCGTTATGGATCCATTTATTTTTAAGTAATTTGTCCATTTCCTTGTTCGTCCTCAAAATAAATAACACGTCAAAACCAAATCATTTATAAATATTTTTAGGAGGTACAAAATATAAAGCTGATAGCTATATAGGTAGGTATAATGCTTAAGCATTATCTTTCCAGGGCTTTTGTTACCTGAATGGAGTCGTTTTTCATTTCGTTACGTCGAACAATCGACGCCCGTAACTTATTCCTTGCAACTATAATGGAAACAGGGCCGGTTATAGACCACCAATCTATCTGTCACTTTCAGAATCTCCAAACCCTTCTCGGCGCTTCTTTTGCGACTTAAAAAACATTTATATTTTTTTTAATTTACAAACATTCTAGTTAATAAAACCAAAAATCAATTTTGTTTTAATATATTTTCTTAGAAAATTTCTTAAAATATAGGGTTCACTCTATTGATCTCTTAGCTTGGCTTCAACTGTAACTCACATTTCTCTTAATTTATTTTAAGTTTATCGGCTCAAACAGCTTTAATCTTTTGAACTTTGAACTATTGCTCAGGTGTGTCATAATTTTCTTTGGTATTATGATCTAGAAGCTCAATCACATTTACATCTACATCCCGATGCAGTCGATGTTCATGAATTTCTGGTAAACTTTCAATATCTAGGTGCTGATAAAGGTTACACACAATCCAATCGAAATGGAGACACAATACCGGGATAGCCAAAAGTTGCTGAGATTTGGTTGTTGACGAACTCCTCGCAGTATTTAACAACAAGGGCTTCTATAACCAGGGGTATGCCGATGATATTATCATACTAATCATGGAGAAACACCTTCGGATAATATCAGTGGAAATTAAACAACTACTGAAAATCGTAGAAGATTGGTAAAGGCGGGCAGGTAAGCCTTAAATAATCCGGAAAAAACTGCAACAATACTACTACTATGTCGGTTTAGAACGTTCTCTAGTTTAAATTTTACATTCTCTTTTATCTCTCTGCTCCATAAAATACTGTTAAGACATCCAATAATCTTTTTTGCTTTTATTATTCCTTTTTACAGTTCTTTACAGTCTGTTCCTGTCTTATCAAATGTGCCACCCAAGACTACTCACTGCATGGAGATATTGTTTGTCCATTGTCTATTCTAACTCACTGGATTCGTTTCCAATACATAAGTAATGTGTCTTGTCCACGTTCACTGTAAATCCCCACTTTTGGTATTCTTCCGTTAATTTTCTCATCATGTACTCCATGTCTTCTTTATCATTAGCTACAATTACTTGGTCGTCAGAAAACTACAGTGTGTACATGGTAAATCGGTCGCTAAGTTGTATTCTCATACCTTGCACTTTACGTTTCCAGTTTCTTAGAGCTACTGAGATATATATTTTTAAAAGAGAGTTTCAATCAGAATTATACACGACAGAGATCTTCTGCGGAAAAAATGTTAGATGTTAGACCAAATTCTTAGATTTCCCTTTGAAAGAAAATTACTACTTACTAAGTGGTCCCTGCACATTTTTATTTGTATTTTAACCTCTAACTCGAATTTCTATAACTCGAACTCTCCATAACTCGAACTGTTTTGGTTGTCCCTTTAAGTCTGAGTTATAGAGGTTCGACTGTAAATGATTTGGAACAATTTTCCGCACGAACAAAAAAAATTTAACAATATTTTTCAAAACAATTTCTTCGACCCGAAAATAGCATGGAATTATTGGATATTGAGACTTTTACATATTTAATTGTAATCGAACCTTGAAAATGCAATAAGATACGCCGACCCTGATATTATGGAAAAGAGAACGTTCGGGCATTTTGCTTCTCCATTATCCATCTTTTCCACTGCGTGGAAACAACATGATGAATGGGGAAATTCTAATTATATCACTTGTGTTTTCACTTAAAAAGTTTTTTCATCCAGGTTTTTAAAGTCATATTTTTGAATATCAATGGCAAATATTAGAGAATTATTGTAACAAAGCCAGGCTATAATAGTACCAGGCAGTATTTTGACACCTTCACATTGTAAAATCTGATTACTATATGAACCGGAATAAATACTGCCTTCCTTTATTAATTATTAAGATAAACTTTCAGTTTTCAATGTGAATCCTTAGATATAACTTACATAAAATAAAAATTAGGTTTGGTTAGGAGCCACGAACATTGCTCCAAGAATTATATGTAGAAGATTTTTAAAAAGGTTTTTCTGATTATTAATTTTTTCGGATTATTAATAAAAAATTTCGAAAAAAACATTTAGAGGGGGAAACCACCCCCTCGCCCACCAAGAATGGGCGGATGGTTCCCCCTCGTTATATTTTCGGGGGAGTATACTGTATTATTCATACCAAGTGTGTTGCTTCTCTCATTGAACGCAGTTTGTGTATTAGTACTGTTCCAACATGGTTGTCTTAAATGAGATTTAAGTGAATACCAAATTTGACCATTTTTCAGTTTGTCTATGCTAGCTCTACCGCTGCCTTGAGGGGGGACTGTTAGTGTTTGTTAATAGTTGCAAGTGCAAATAATGGAGCTTAATAAGTATTTAACTGTATACAATGGGCTTTTAACCAAAAATATTTTTTTGAGAAAAAAAGGATAAAAAATACCACAAAAAATGTTTAAAAAAATATGAAAAAATTTTTCATATTTTTCGTACGCTAATGGAACGTGCACCACTGCCGTCAAAGGGCACCAAGGTATATCGTTGAAAAGTAAATTCTATCCGCTTGAAAAATGATGTCTAGAAGATTTTTGGAAAAGTTGACTGTTTTCGAGTTATCAACAAAAAAGTATTAAAAAGCACGTTTAAGTGGGGAACCACCCCCCTGCTAGGGTTGGGGGGGTGGTTCCATCATAGTTTCAGTCAAAGGTTTTGACTATTACTATTTAATGCCCATACTTACAAAATAGGAAAATTATTATTCTTAGGTTTTCCACGACGGAGCTTGAGTATACACTTTTAAAATTACTGTCACTGGTGAAGCAAGATATTTTCCACTAAGACTGTTTTTTGTTTTAATTTTTTAATATTTTTTTTTGATTATTTTTCTTTTTATAATTTTGGTAAAGTTTGAGAAAAAAGGATCAACATTTTGGTTTTGATTTGATCAATTTAAAATTTGAATTACGGCACCTATGAGGAATGGCAAACCGTTTTAGTTCCAATTAAATCTTTTTTGAATTCCAGGCCATTGTGTAATGCAAGTCCAGACCCTAATGAGCTTTGGAGTTTGTGTCCAGGTAATTTTCTATATTTAGAACCAGCTACAGCGCCCCCGGATGAGGGTTTAGTTAATATAAGTCCCAATCGATTGACAAGATGGCAAATTCCAGGCCATTGTGTAATGCAAGTCCAGACCCTAATGAGCTTCGGAGTTTGTGTCCAGGTAATTTTCTACATTTAAAACCAGTTACAGCACCTCCGGATGAGGATTTAGTCGATATAAGTCCCAATCGATTGACAAGATGGCAAATTCCAGACCATTGTGTAATGCAAGTCCAGTCCCTAATGAGCTTCGGAGTTTTTGTCCAGGTGATTTTCTACATATAAAACCACTTACAGCGCCTCCGGATGAGGATTTAGTCAATATAAGTCCCAATCGATTGACAAGATGGCAAATTCCAGGCCATTGTGTAATGCAAGTCCAGACCCTAATGAGCTTTGGAGTTTGTGTCCAGGTAATTTTCTACATTTAGAACCAGTTACAGCGCCCCCGGATGAGGATTTAATTAATATAAGTCCCAATCGATTTACAAGATGGCAAATTCCAGGCCATTGTGTAATGCAAGTCCAGACCCTAATGAGCTTCGGAGTTTGTGTCCAGGTGATTTTCTACAATTAGAACCATTTACAGCGCCCAGGATGAGGATTTAGTTAATATAAGTCCCAATCGATTGACAAAATGGCAAATTCCAGGCCATTGTGTAATGCACGTCCAGACCCTAATGAGCTTTGGAGTTTGTGTCCAGGTAATTTTCTACATTTAGAACCAGTTACAGCGCCCCCGGATGAGGATTTAATTAATATAAGTCCCAATCGATTTACAAGATGGCAAATTCCAGGCCATTGTGTAATGCAAGTCCAGACCCTAATGAGCTTCGGAGTTTGTGTCCAGGTGATTTTCTTCATTTAGAACCAGTTACAGCGCCTCCGGATGAGGATTTAGTCGATATAGGTCCTAATTGATTGACAATATGGCAAATTCCAGGCCATTGTGTAATGCAAGTCCAGACCCTAATGAGCTTTGGAGTTTGTCACCAGGTGATTTTCTACATTTAGAACCAGTTACAGCGCCTCCGGATGAGGATTTACTCGATATAGGTCCCAATCGATTGACAAGATGGCAGCTTGTACAACAGATCCATCAACACTTTTGAAAAAGATGGCACCTGAAATATCTTAACTCTCTTCAACAGAGAGAAAAATTGAATGTTGGGTGTGATAGCCCCAAGGTTGGCACTTTAGTTGTCCTAAAAGAGGAAAATACTCCTCCGTTAAAATGGATCCTGGGTCGTATCACAAAGTTATACCAAGGTTCAGATGATATCATTCAAGTTGCTAATGGTGAATTGGATAGGCCTTTAGTAAAAATTTGCTCTCTGGCTGACAAATAACCACATAAAAGACAATGTAAAAATGAGTTTCTTATTTTTAAGTGGGCGGTGTTTGAAATTGGGGAAAGATATTTTCCACAAGTATATTTTTTTGTTTTATTTTTTAATATTTTTTTTTGATTATTTTTCTTTTTATAATTTTGGTATAGTTTGAGAAAAGAAGGATCAACATTTTTGTTTAGTTTTGATCAATTTAAAATGCGAATTACGCGCGTAAAATGGCTGTTAAAGTTTCGATGACACCTGCACGCCACCTCCGCCATGCGGCGACGATTTGTTCAAATCATTATTTTTGAGACAACTTTTTACAAATTTTTTTCGTTGGCCTGTGCTATTTGTTATGGTAAACCGCTCATAACTGTCAAAAAGTTATCTCAAAAATGTTGATATCGAGTTTACGGCATTATGGCCGTTGATCGAATCCAACAAGAGACGTGTACACATGAAGTCAGTGGCGGTTTCTCCATAAGTGCACATGTGCACGTGCACTCCCAAATTATACTTAAAAAATATTAAACTTTGATCATTCCTTAATTTAATTAATAATTACCCCAAAGGAATTCACTAAAGACTGGAATATTATCTAGAAATTAATACTCGATATATATGTGTTTGTATTCGTGTTCAAACCGACCTCGATTCTAAATCTTGACGGTAATTTACTGGAACCAAATTCTATGCACCGTGGATGTTATGTCGCATGCTAATTACGAAATATAGAAAGAGAGGACGACATGTCCCATTAGAATTTTACAGTACATAGAATCTGAACCTTCCTTCGGCACCGCGCTTATTCAAAAACTAGCCTCGATGCCGCCCGCACCCCCGTGATGAATCTCGCGGCCACGGTTCACGTTGCATTTTAGAGCAGCTCACGCGCACTTTTCAGTAGTGCTATTATCGGTCGGGCGCTGGCGGTTTGTTTCGATTTCGACAATTTGGTATTTACGACAATGGCGGAAGTTTCTAATTCTTTATCTTTACCATTAGAAGAGAAAATATATGTTAACTAGGTATGATACATTTAATATTTATTTATAATTACAATAATAATAGGTAGGTAACTAATATCTAACTAAATATCTAATTTTTTAATTATTTGCTCTAAATTATATGATATGACGACCCATTCGATAGCCCAAAAAGTTAGCGTGACACTCAAAAAATTTGTGCATGCGCCGCAATTTTAATTTTTTTTTGGTGTGCACCCCCAAAGCTTTTTACACGCGCCGCCACTGCACGAACTGAAGAGAATAGGAAATTTCAAGGTAGGCAGGATCAATTTTGATGCCATACGATCTATATTTTTTTTGTAATAAATAATCCATTTAGTAATTAATTAATGTTTAGGTTTCCCCGAATAATAGGGTGGTTCTTCACTATTTAACCTATAATTTATGACAGTCACCATTTGACATAATTTTTAAAGATTCATAATTTATGTGTTTTTTGGTTATAAATAATTCAATTTTTCACATTGGACTGTTAATGTTATACTCTTTTCCTTTGTAATCTTCCTACGATTTTTATTCTGGCCTTTGTAATAGACCCTCAAAACTTATTTCTGGGTGCGCTACTGTTAAAAGGCAAAGCAAAAATGGGCAATTGCAATAAAGTTACTTACAACGATTTCCCGCTTCTCGATCCTGTTGCGGTCATTTGTAAAACTTCCGTGATGCAATCAATTAAACTGGCAGAAACACGAAGAGCCCATAGCATCCATGAGTGCCATTCCCTTTTTACGCACAAAAAACATGTAACTAACATTTTACAGAGTCGAATCTCTCCAATTTAAACTTAAAATAAAAACCCTTAGTGCTTTATCTATCTATCTATCTCTACCTATTAAACCTTCTTCGATCCATCTTTGGACATAGGCCTTCCCCAATATCTTCCACTCTTCTCTGTCTGTCGCCGTGTGCATCCATCTAGCTCCCGCATGATTCTTCAAATCGTCCGCCCATCTTATTTTAGGTCTCCAGTTTACAATACCATTGTTCCAACGATCGGCTTTCTGTCTAATATTATGACCGGAAAATTTTCATTTTAATTTTGCTACTACCTGTAATGTAATACGTCCATTTTTTTAAATACATACCTGAACGATGATGACGTAATTCGGAGTGAGGAAAAAAGTAACTCCCCGCGTTTTTTGTGTGAATATTGAGATTTTTCTATAATATGTAGGAAATTTCACAAATATTTTGTAAACATCAAATTACAAAATACAAATAACTAAATATATAAATTTCACATAAAACTTGTGACATTACAAAAAATAAATATTTTTTCACAAATTTTGCCCAAAAATATGTGCTAATGCAAGTTCGTTTTAATTTTTTGTATATTTAGTTTATTAGGCAGTCTGTAGTGGTTTATAGTTTGTGAATATAAATTAAATTAATGCAATTTTATCTGCATTTTAAAGAACTAAAATTAAAAATGTATTCTGATAATCCTATGTAATTTTATAAAAAAATGTGTAATAAATAAAACAAGTGTGGCCGTATTTTTTAAAAATAAAATTTTCATACAATAAGCAATTTTGCAAAGTAATTCACAAATCTCTTTTTTGTGTTTGCAGCTTTAATTTAGAGCTCTCGAATTCATACGTTGCCTTCGATCTACCCTTACGCGAGACGTAGAAACTTATCCTCTCTTTTAGTCACGTGACTTTCAATTTAACTCTCTTGGATATGATCACATAACTGAAGTAATTCGATCACTACGCCAACAGCATTCCTTTTTCGGACAGTTATTTGGTCGTTCCATCTAACCAAAACCGTTTTAAAAAAGTCCTCGTAGGGTAAAACACCCAGTTAGCCGTCCACCCCCAATTGTCTTCCACTTTGGCACTTTCTGCCTAAAAATAAGATAACAAGCACCATATGGCTCCATCTATGGGCACTTTCTTAAAAATGATCCTTCCCCCACCAAACGGTAAAGTCGTTTTTTAAATCGCGCCAAAAGTTTAGCCAGTACAGTCTTGTCTTTAGAAGGGTGAACGTGCGTTGAACCAAAGTGAAGTTTTCGTTATGTTTTTGCTAGTGTAGGTGCCTGCGGGAAATAGCGAGTAAGTATTAGAATTTTACAATATGTGTTGAACTTTTATGTTTTTTAGTTAGAATAATAATTTTCCCATCGAGAAATATTACTTTTAGTTACTATTTCTTAGTTTTTCTATCAAAAAATGGGTGGTCGCCGAACTGGATGAAAAAAAGGTCAAAAATAATTATTTGTCCAGGTGGACGAAAACTAGGTTACATGTGCTTATAATATATCCTAATCTTTTATTATTAAAATTAGTGAAATTTTAAGACACATTGCAAACAGATTTTTTTTCTATAATATCATGTCCAGTTCTCGTCCGCATTTTTTTCTTCGTTTACCAGAGTTATTATTGACACAAAATCGGCAAAATTTGGCTGGTCGAAGAAATTGAATTTTTCGACCACCCAAAATATGGCCGGACGAAAAACTGGAATCTTTCGACCACATCAATTTTTTGTTGATTTTGACGTACGAAAAACAGGTTTTTTCGACTACTAGCAATTAAGAAGTTAATCCCTGACTGTTTCTTGTTAAAATAGGTAATTAAAAAAGGGAAGTAGGTACCTACCTAAAAGTATAGGGCATTCCCAGTTGGAAACTCTTGAAATTTTTCGGGTACTTCTTTCTAGGGACAATAAAAAAATGTTCCACTTTGCAAAGTTTAAATTTTATAAGAATTTAAATAGTGAAAAATGCATTTTGGTAATTTTTACCATTTTTGAGATAGAAATCCTTTTGTAAATTGCATTGGTGTTCATAATTTTATTATTTAGGTTAGTATTTTTTAATTTAAACCGAATACACTTCCAGTTGTTCCACTATGTTTTTTAGGTACACTAGTATGCTTAACGAACTTCGCGGGAATATTGCTCCTAAATCTGCTCAAATCAAGTTTTTCCTTGTGAATTTCGTCCAAAAAAGCCCAATTTTCGACCACTTTATTTGGCGTGTGATCGATTAATTCCTATTTTTCGTCCTAAAATGGTCGAATAATACCAGTTTTCGACCGCCAACAAACCAGTTGTTCGAACCACCAAAACCTAGTTTTCCGCCGGTCGAAATACTAGAAATTTTTGGACGGAAGGAGGGAAGGCCGTGGACGGAAACTGGGCAAAACGACATTTTTTTCATTTTAATTGTCTGGAACTGTTAGATTAAAGCAAAAAAATCTAAATTAATTATTTTTGAATTCTTAATTCATCAAAGAATGGAAATTAGCCGCTCATGATACCAAATGATGTAAAATGTTCGAGATTTCGGGCTCTAAAGTTGAACTTTCCACTAACTGGACGACAATTGGGCAGTTTACCCTACTGCATTGCGCGCGCTTTGGGATTTTTCGGACGGATTTATGACTGTCGAACGGGTTCATGGAACGATGCTAGATCACGAAAAATATACTTCACACGTTGGCTGTAAATTTTTTTAAATTTTCTGCGAATACAAAAATACAGCTTTCTTGCTTAGACTCATACGGGAAATGTATCCATGTATTATTCAGGCAATGGATGAGCATTAGCAAATGAGATGGATAGGGCAGTGAATGGATAATTAGATTCATCATTAGGTAGGATTAAAAATAAATAGGTAAGCTCTAGTTTTTAATTAAACAGGGTCTCTGCTAAGTTTTTGAAAACGGTCGATAATGGGCTAAAATATAAATATATATAAAAAAGTAAACGTAAAAATTTTAGATGTTTTAAATTTCGACTGAGTGGTAATAATATTAACTATACAAGCTAAATATTTTAATAACGTATTTATTATTTCGTGTTTTCGGGCGATTTATTAAGATACCTGTCAAGGTTGCTAAAATACCGGACTTCCCTGCCAAGTTGATAAAAAAGCCGGACAGGTGAAAACCCAGAGGTTACCACTTGTCATTGGCGCATTAAAATATTTCTAACTACATTAAACTTCTAGTAAGAACACTTTATTGTACTTGAAATACTTCGAATGTACTTCATGTACTTATAATGTAATTGAAGTACTTCCATAGTACCTAAAGTACGTTTTATTGTACTTGAAGTAATTTACTTGATAAAATCAAGTACATTTCCAAGTAAATTATTAAAAGTACTTCAAGCACAATTACTGGATTGTAGATGTACTTGTAAGTCCTTGAAGTACAATTTCAAGTATTGTACTTGAAGTACCTGACAACTCTGTGGATGGGAAAGTTGCTCTTATTTATGAACAACAAAAAAATTAGAAGAAAGAACTTTTAGACAAATATATTTTTATCTCGTTTAATGTTGAGACCTTGGGTCATTGGGGAGAAGTTGCAAGGCGACAGGTTAGTGATATTTCTGAAAAACTTAGAAATTCTTGTAACAAATTACTAACTAAGAGCAATATTACCCAATTGAAGCTAGCTTAGCTTAGAGTCCCTGTATGTTGACATATTTGGATATAGAAATATGTCAACATACAGGGACTCTAGCTTAGCTATTACACGGGGTAATGCATCAACTCTTGGAACCCTTCCCGAACAAAGAGGCTTAAAGGAAGTTTTTTATCCTATTTCAAATTAATTGTGTAATTCTAAATGTAGTTTATTACGTATAATTAAGTTATTTTATTTAGTTATTATTATATGTTTAATAATTAATGTTATAACCTTGTAATTTTAATTGAGACTGTAAATGAAATATTTAAATCAGAAAAGGGACTGAATATTTATTACTCACCCATTTCCTTAAACTCTGCAATCCATTTCATATCTGAAAAAGAAAACAGATATTAGATTTTTTTGGCTTTATGATTGTAATCTGACTTCTGACTCAAGCTTACAGTGCGTATTCATTTGAGAATGAATACACATACCTCGCTGCGAAGCCGAACAAGCATACGTATGTATACGTGCCTTCGAGGCGTGGCAGCCTCATTTTACGGCGCGCGGCGCTCACGTAAAAAGACGGTTGTCTGGTAACTCCCGGCCAATCAGATCCTGGCAGCTTATGTCGCGACAGTTATACTGCTCCACGATAAATAAAGAGAGGCACATATATCACATTATGAGAGAAATAAAAAATTACAAAAATTTATAAAAAAATTAAACAATTTTAAAATTTATTATGAAAATTTCAATAATTTTATAAATATCAAATCAAGGACATTATTATAAATTCTTTTTCTACATTAAATCGACTCTATTGTTCAACTTAATTAAACTTTTTTCGCCGAACACTAAAGCAATCACACATATTATTGATTTTTTTGTGTGTAAGAAGTACCTAACAAATGAGTTCCTTTTTGAGAAATTTTATCAAAAAAATTAAGGAAAAGAAATTGAATTGACTGAGTGAGTAAGGGAACATTCAAAAATTACATAGGTAACTCAAAGATTCAGGAATTTTTATCCCTCCTCCTTAACGCATTTTTAAGAAAAAAACAAAATAAAAATACATTTACTGTAATGGAAGGCTAAACTCCCTTCTCTCCTTGAACGTTAGATATAATTTAAGACAAAATCAGTTTTTATTTCTTCTTATGTTATATTGCAAGTAAGGCAGGCATTAACAAAAAACTATACCTATCTAAGTATATATTAATTACAATATAACAATAACAATATAATAATATAATAATAACAGGCGGATAAAATTAATTTAAGTTAGTCTTTATAAACTTTATTACATTTATAGCAAGCACGGAACAGGTATTTCAATACATACAAGACCCAAATTGCTTAAAAAATTCCTCGCAAAATACGAAATTACGCCATGCAAGGCATAAACAGTGTTTATATAAAAATCATATGGTTTTATCCAATTTTTTTTTTCAATAGGTTCTAAATCACTGCCGATTCTTAGGATAACTGTGACGTAGCTCCAACGTCAAGGCTGCCATGACACCCAAGTTACCAGACAACCGTCTTTTTACAAACCGTGCGCGGTGCCTGCTTATTCTTTGAAGATGAAATTACTGTCTCGATATACTACCTCGCCAATTTTTTTTGCTTCGTTCGCATTCGTTCGCTCTTATATACGTATTGAAAGATGAGCAGAGAGAAGTCCTAGATTTTCAAATTTTTTAAAGAAATAATTGGATTTATGACAGATCTGGTATATTTTTAGCTTATTACCTATAAGTAAAATGTATGCATATGCCATGTAAATTCAAAAATAAACATTTAATTATCTCTCTCTAATTTCTCTACTAGATACTACAGTTTTATTACAATACTAGTCTACTACAATTTCTTATAGGGTTCTCTTTATATTTTTAAAATCAGAAATGATGAATTTAAAAATGTAATTTTACCTATCGATACCCTAATTCTGATACGTCGTAACCCACACAAAAATGAAAATTTATATTTTTGCATCAAAGTTTAGTCAAACATACTGCTCAATCCTCGCAACCAACAAAAATACTCTGCCAATATATGGGCCCCTAAGCTCACACTAGGTACTATAGTTATAGTTTACGTGTGAGCTAATACAACTAAAACTGAAATACATTTTATTCAACTCCAGACTAAATTACCTTTTGTTTGATACCACACAAGCCATTTTTAAAATTTACCCCCACCCTTAAAAAAAGCAAAAACTTAAATGTTATTTGTTAAACTCCGGACTCAATTACCTTTCGTTTGATATCACACACGCCATATTTTCACTTAAACTCTAATTTTTGAAATCTACCCCCACCTTTTTATTTGGTTTATGTTCGGTGGATTTTATTCATTTTTAAATGGGACCGTCTCGACCCAAGACCCAGCCTAGGTACCAAATTTCATTAAAATCGGCCAAGCGGTTTTTGAGTTATGCGCGTTGGTCGTTACAGACAGACAGACAGACAGACATACAGACAGACAGACAGACAGACAGACGGCGCAACAAAAAAGTTTCAAAATCATCTGAAACGCAAAGATATATAAAAATTTTTGAAATCGGAGCAACTTTTTTTTTCTCGAAAAAATTAGGATCACCATAGAGCTCACACTACTATAGTATAGTATATGTGTGAGCTAAAAAGCAAAAACTTAAATGTTATTTGTTAAACTCCGGACTCAATTACCTTTCGTTTGATATCACACACGCCATATTTTCACTTAAACTCTAATTTTTGAAATATACCCCACCCTTTTTTTAAAATAAATTAAAATGTATTTTGTTTACCTCCAGACTCAATTACCTTTCGTTTGATATCACACACGCCATATTTTCACATAAACTCTAATTTTTGAAATCTACCCCCACCTTTTTATTTGGTTTGTGTTCGGTGGATTTTATTCATTTTTAAATGGGACCGTCCCGACCCAAGACCCAGCCTAGGTACCAAATTTCATTAAAATCGGCAAAGCGGTTTTTGAGTTATGCGCGTTGGTCGTTACAGACAGACAGACAGACATACAGACAGACAGACAGACAGACGGCGCAATAAAATACTCTGCCAATCTATGGGCACCTAAGCTCACACTAGGTACTATAGTTATAGTGTGAGCTAATATAATCAAAAACTGAAATATATTTTATTCAACTCCAGACTCAATTACCTTTCGTTTGATACCACACAAGCCATGTTTTGACTTAAACTCAAATTTTTTTAATCTACCCCCCACCCTTTTAAAAAAAAACTAAAATGTATTTTGTTTAACTCCAGACTCAATTACCTTTCGTTTGATATCACACACGCCATATTTTCACTTAAACTCTAATTTTTGACATCTACCCCCACCATTTTTTTAAAAATAAACTAAAATTCATTTTTTTTAACTCCAGACTTAATTACCTTTCGTTTGATATCACACACGCCACATTTTCACATAAACTCTAATTTTTGGAATCTACCCCCACCCTTTTATTTGGCTTGCGTTCGGTGGATTTTGTTCCCACTTAGGTACCAAATTTCATTAAAATCGGACAAGCGGTTTTTGAGTTATGCGGGTTGGTCGTTACAGACAGACATACAGACAGACAGACATACAGACAGACAGACAGCAAACCAAAAAAGTTTCAAAATCAATCATCTGAAACGCAAAGATATATAAAAATTTTTGAAATCGGAGCAACTTTTTTTTTCTCGAAAAAATTCGGATCACCATAGCTCACACTACTTATAAGTAGTAGTGTGAGCTAAAATACAAAACGGTAATTTCCGCGATTTCTTACAAATGGCATACTACTGACGCTGTGTAATTTGCATCTAACTTATCTTATTCCTGTAAAATTTTGTTGACTTGGATTACGAGATATCAGAATTAGGGTATCGATATATGGTTATATGTTTAAAAGAACATATTTCTTATAAAATTTGACATTTGCAATAACTTTTTGTAAGATTAATACATACTTTTAATTTTTTTTAAAAATCTTATTTGATTTATCCTAATAAACTTAATAAACTCGTTTATTTAAAAAAATGTAAACTTTCCATACGCAAGTAGATAAAAAATTTAATTTAATATTAATTATAGTTTAAATTTAAGCAAGGTGTAAATATGAACTCAAATGCCTCAAAGCCCTACTTTAATTAAAGTTTGTATGTTTCGGAGCGCCCGTTAGAGCTGTGTTAAGATCAGAGCATAAGAGAAGAAGAGATTACCCTTCCTTCCTGCTCTATACTTGAACGTATGGTTTGCCAGTTTCGACCGCACTATTACCACAAAGTGTACTTTGTGCTGTTATGATTACACTGGTCGGCATGAAAATCGGCCCGGACACCATTCTTGCCGATTTTTATGTAAAATGACCTCCTGAATCCAAATATGAACTCCGTTTTGTTGCTTTATTTGTGAATGGGACAGCCGAGCTCGGGTCAAACATTACATTGTACGGAACTGGCCTTTGCGAGAAAGATTTACTCCCGGTCAGAAAAATGTCGCCAACGATCCTTATTAGTCCCGCAAGATAATATTTACTTGCCGCCTTTGCACATCAAACTTGGATAGATCAAACAGTTTGTAAAAGCTCTGGACAAAACAGGCGACGCATTCATATTTTTGAAAACTAAATTTCCTCGTCTTAGTGAGGCTAAAATTAACGAAGGTGTTTGTGTTTTTGTGGGGCCGCAGATTAGACAACTTTTTCAAGATTCGACGTTTATTGAACACCTGAATCAAAAAGCAAAAACGAGCTTGGTTTGCATTCCAAAACGTGTGTAAGAACTTTTTGGGTAACCATAAAAGTGATGATTATGTCGCTCAGGTCGAGGAATTGCTCTTAGCGTACAAGGCCATGGGATGTGTCATGTCCCTTAAAGTGCACTTCCTTTACTCGCATCTGGACTTCTTTCCTAAAAATTTAAGAGCAGTTTCGGATGAATACGGGGAACGGTTTCATCAAGACATCGCTAAGTTGGAAAAGAGGCCCCCCCTGGGTGCCCCCCTGTATTTATTATTGTTTAAAACTAAAATAACTCTCTTTATAATTAAAAATTTAAATTTATGTCGATAATATTATAATTATACTCGAAAAATGATAAAAATAGGTGAAAGGGCTGCTCCCTCAAAAATGGTGGGTGGTAGAAGAAAACGCAAGCTATATTTGGATTCAGGGCGTCGTCTTACATAAGAATCAGCGGAAATAATGCCAGGGCTCAAGAATTTTTTTTTTGCAGACCAGTGTTATTAGTCTATAATCCACTCAATAAATGCGGAGACATGAAAATTACTGAAAACATCTTTCAGCGACTTTTTTAAAAGGACTCTACATTGACAAAGACCTCCCTTGTGCTTTTTTTAAGTTTATTGAAACATTAATATCTGTTAGTTCCAGAAACAAGAATCAGATTTTAAATAAATGTAAAGGAAAAGTCCTAAAACTAAAATGACTAATTACATTTAAAATTTAACTAAACTATTTATTCACAATTTGGCTAATATGGCGTTATTTATGTCCCAACCAGTGGCGACTGGTGACGGTATAAATTGGGCGGGGCAGAAATTTAAATTGCATGAAAAATGAGATAAAAAAACTTACCGAAACAATTTTATTTTAGTATTTTCCAAACAAGCAGCTGCTTGGTGAAGTTTTTAGGTTATTTGTTTATAGGTAAAGTCCATTCGCCTTTCTTTTCTATGGCCTCGTAGAGCAACCTCAAAAATCCCACAGAATTTTAAACAGTCTATTAACCTACTAAGTATATGTCTAATTTTTGTGACATTTTTATTATGTTCGGTAATGTTTTGCACTATTCAATTGGCACCTAATATTAGTCTTGCCTAGGATAGAAAATTCTATTTGGTTATTTAAATAAATACCACTTACTTTGTGTCTTTTTAACTTTTCACCAAAGTTCTTGATATCACTCATTCCCTTTGCCACCCACGCAGGATCACTTCGTAGATTGTTCATAACAAGACAAATAAAGCAAAAAAAGGCATTTCTTTTTTTACAACCGCCCAACCAGTTGTCAGCATCGTATAATTTTTTATTAAATTTTCTATTATAAGTTTCTTTGGAACACCCCTCGGCATTACTTGGACTAAAATTTTGGTTAATTTATAGGTCCGGTCTATGCGGCCCTAAATATTTTATTTGTAATCAAAGTTCATATGTCAACGTATTTAAATTTGCAGTTAATTATGTAATCGAAGGTATTTATTTCTGTTTTATATAAACAAACGATAACAAAAACAAACAAAGGCACGCGACCGGCAGAGCTTTTTACTACTGATATACCCCAAATCAAAACAAACTCGTACGTCTTCACTAAGGATAGAACCGGCAACACACAGAAAGGGCAACGAACGTTTTCGCCCGATGAATATGGCCAACGTCAAATAAAACAAACATTCCTCCCTCCCTCGCGCGAGAACAGCCACCCATACACTGCTGAAAAACGTGTGAAATTGAAACCTTGCCCCGCGCGGCGCCGGCGCTACCGGCTTGTAAGTATCAAAACAGGTAAACTAAAAATCGTTTAACTTGCAATTTTTAATGTGAAATATCCAGGTCCGGACAAATTTTTTTTTTAAATATTAAATATTTTTTTTCACCTTAAAACAATTTTTTTTTAATTTTTAGTATTTTGTGATAATACTAGCATGAAACCAATCAAAATGATAATAAAAAAATCCAGGTCCGTATTTAATTTTTTCATGATAAATACCATATCTCAAAAACTAAACAATATTTAAAAAAATTGACAACGTCATTATTTTCTTGTAAAAAAGTTGCCACAGAAAGGTTTTTAGAGAATAAAAATATCTCGCAAAATAAGCGAGATATAAGGGATTATTAAAAATACAATTTTTTCAAAAACTCCCTGTATTAGCGAAACTACGGGGTATAGCAAAAATCTGATAACACCATTTTTAAGGGCTCAAAAAAAGAGCCCGGTAAGGTGCAATCAGAAAATCAATATCTTTAATAATAACCGAGTTTCCCATATAATCCCATCGAAAATGGGACACGCTGTACATAATGTCGGTATTTTTAAGCGTTAAGTGGTATAAGAAATAGTTTTTTTGCAATTTTTTTTTAAATTAAATTAAATTGAATTAGAATACTTCTTACCGAATTCTAATTCAGCAATTTATTAATAAAGATTTAATGGTTGTTTAGATGGACATCGACATATTTTAACACACACTTTTGCACTGTAATAAAAATGACTAAGAATAAACTTAATAAGCAACATCTAAAACAAAAGTTTCACAAACTTTATATTCATTGAAATGAAAATAAAAGTTACGTAGAATGGGATTAGAAGAAATGTTAAACTAGGTACAAACCATTACAGAAAAAGAAATGATCTGTGGAAATTAATTTTCCGCCATTACTGCTTTAGCGTATTTTAAAAAGTTTAAGTATCATCGTTGTTTTAGCTTTAGACAAATATTCCACAAAGCTTTTTTTATTTTGAATTTAAATATTTATCAACAACGTTATATTGTACCGGGGGTTCCAGCAAAAATTTTGTTTTATTTTTCCCAAAAACGCAATACTACATTTTTTTATATTTTATTAAAAATGCTACTAATTTGTAAATTTTAAATTATTTTGTATCTGTAATTATAACAAAAGTTACCATTGTTTGTGCAAATAATGTGAAAAAAGGATATTATATTTTTTTAAATAAATATTATATTATTATCTAAATAGTACTTAAGTGAGTAAGAACTAGACAATGGACAAACAATACCTACCAATGAGTATGTATACTTAGGTGTCACATTTGATGAGTCAGGAACAGACTGTAGGGAACTGGGAAAAAGAATAGTATAAACAAAAAAGGTTACTGGATATCTTAACAGTTTTTTATGGAGCAGAGAGATAAAAAATAATGTAAAATTTAACATATATGAAACAATCGTGAAAAGTACGCTGTTGTGTGGAATAGGATAGACTTGTCGCGTAACAGAAAAATACAAAATTTTGGAAAGTGTCGAGAATGGACGCAATAAAAAGATAAATGAGAATATCTAGAACAGTTCATATAAGAAATGAAATCATAAAAGAAAGAATGGGAATCGAGGGAAGCATAACGGATGACATCACTTAAAGACAACTGATATGGTGCGGCCATGTACAACGGCTGAACGACGAAAGATTACTAAAGCAAGTCCTAGAATGGCAACCAATAAGACGCAGAAAAGGGGGCGTCCTAAACTGGAATGGCAACAGTCAATCCAAAGATAAATGAGTTAAAATAACCTGATAGAAGATGATTGTCAGGATCGTCGGAGGTGGAGAATAGGCGTCTGGCAACGTAGAAAAACCTTCTAAACCGACAAAGTATTTAGATCATTTGGGGATGGGAATTAACCCCTTTCCCTTTTGTACGCCGATGACCATGATAAACACTGAAATTGGAATAGTCTCTATCGTGTGAAATAAAAAAAATTCATTTTTTGTAAATAAATAAAGAAAATTATATTAAGGGTGTCCCATAACTTAGAGGCCATAGGCCAACTGGTGATAGAGTATGTCTCATAAAAAAATTCCTATAATTTAAGGGTCAAAACGCTTTCTTTGTCGAGATACAGAGCATCAAAGTTCGCAATTTTTTAAACTTTTTTGATAATAACTTTTTTTTTAAAATGCAGTAAAAATATGAAGTCGTGTATAAGAAAAAGAGCAATAAATTGAAATTAAAATTTTTTTGAAAAAAGTTAGTCGGTCAATTTTTTCAGATAAAACTATTTTTTTGGTTTAAACTTTTATAAATGCCATATTAAACGCAATGTTTTTTTTTATATTTTTTGTTAATAAAAACAAGTCTCTAGCGAGATATAATTATAAGATTTTGTTGATATTTTTTAAAAGAATAAGTAAGCAAAAATTCATTTTTTAAAAAATTATTTTTTTTATAGATTCTGGAGGTTATTTTAACAGCCTGTATCTCCTCAACTTGTAATTTTTTCAAAAAAAAGGAATACAACATTTTTCAATCATTTTTCCCCCACTCCTCTAACTTTAAAAATCCTATATCTTAAAAACAGATGTGTGTTGACCCCCATGTTATATAAAAAATTTTCTCGGAAATAACCTCCGCTATCACCTGCTGCACTATGGCCCCTAAGTAATGGGACACCCTGTATTTACTTAAAGGGATTTAAACCATTTTGCGTCACGGCGCCGACGAAGCAGGTAAGGCAAGGACGCTTCCTTAATAAGTTTACTCTTATTAAATTAATGCTGGCGGCTTTTAATTGCAATTTTCCAAATTTTCTTGACGCCCAGTAAGTCTAGTGGGTTTATTAATAAGATGTCCTTTTCGATTAAAAAATAATATGCAAGAGCATAATGTAGTCCCGACGCTCGCGCGTCCCTTTCGCTGAAATAAAGCTTGTAATTGAACCATATGTTGTAACAACGTTGTAAGCGCCAAATACTGTTTTTTTGGAAAATAAAAAAAAAAACGTTTTATTTTTAATTGCTTAGACATGTAAAGTGTTTATAAGTCTAATATGGTTGACTTTAGATTGTATAATATTAATTTAGGTATTATTGCCTTAGATGTATAAAGGATAGGGTTTTATGAACTTAGTTGCTATATTTTAATAAAACAACGTTATATATCCACGTCGGTTACAACGTAGTTTTGCGTTTAAAAATAAAGCACAATGACAGTAAAAAAACGTGTTTATTAACTTATATTAAAACCATCTTAGGGTTTAGTAGGTACCTAAAAGCTGTAATTATACACTCTTAAGATTTTCATAAAAAGTTACATATTTTAAAGAAATATATATGGCACATACAACGTTGTTACACTGGAGTATGCAAGTCAACTAATTTTATTACCATTATAAACTACGAATAGAAGCCCCGTATACTGAATATTTTTTCCTCACTAAAATGAATTTTATTTTAAAAAATTTTCATTCGTAGCGCATTTTATTTGCATGTGATGCTAAACTTTACAGATCACTCTTATTAAAAACGACAAAGACTCAGCGGCGGGTCCCAGCCGCAAGGAAGGTGAAGGGGCCCTCGTCCTCCCTAATTTTCCTTAAAAAAATATTAAAATTTGATCATTCTTCAATTTAGTTAATAATTTCATTATAAAGGATCAATAAATCCCAACAAGAATTCACAAAAGACTTAAATACTATCTAGAAATTAATCCCGGTATGTATGTGTTTCTATTCGTGTTCAAACCAGGATGCGGTGGATGATGGATGCGCTATGATCTCTATATAGTCACTTTGAGATAACTAATTCATCGCCATATAAAACAAAATTGTAAAGTTGTTGACAATGACAAGGATCTTAATTATCAGATTGGGGAGAATTCGGACGATCAAAAATTATAAAAGAAATATAAATTAAAAATTTTATATTATTAGCCCTCCAATCAGATTTAGCCACATACGCAAATAATTTTTCAAATAAGGTATTACAAGTACCCCTAAACTATTTAACCAGGCCCTAGAATTGGAAGAAATAGGCATCAAAGTAAGTGGACAATACTTGAACCACCCAAGATATACTGATAATATCGTCTTAATAAGAGATAAGAATCCAAAACTGATAAAAATGTTGGAAGAACTGGATACAGCAGCTAAAATATAGACTTGAGTATGAACTACACTAAAACTAAAAGCATAACAAACACAGATGACGGATATCACGATCAGAAGAAACCAAGAAAAAATAGAATAGAAGTTGAGGAATATTATTAACTAAAAAAAGAAAACCGAAGATCTGAAATCAAGATACGTGTAAGATTAGCCTGGGCAGCATTCGGTAAATTAAGCTACATATTAAAAAATTAAAACTATCCTCAGTATTTTAAAACAAAAGTGTATCATAACAAAAACATTTCATGTAAAAAAAAAGTAAGAACCTTTCATTTTGAAATTTGTATTGGAGAACTTGGCTTTACTTTTATCTCAATTCTTTTTACGGAAAGCCATTTTCGCGTACTTGGCTTTTTTTTACATGAAATGTTTTTGTTATGATTTCACTTCTTTTTTAAAGGAATTGGATAATACTTAATTTTTAAAGTAGTAAAATGCCTTACTTAAATTTTTGAGATTTTCTAATTTTTTTCCATGGTTTTATCGTAGTTTCTATCAGCCTTCCAAAGCTCAGCCCTCTAGCGTTTCTGAAAGTGCACAATGTTACTTTTACATAACTTTACATGTATAGGGGAGGGAAATAAATTAAAATTGTCGTGTTTTTAAATTTTGTCCTATAGTTTTATCATAGTTCCTATCAGTCTTCCAATGCTCAGCTCTCTAGCGTTTCTGGAAGTGTGTAATGTTACTTTTACATAACTTTACATAAATACGGGAGGAGAGTAAATGAAAATATTGGACTTTTTAAATTTTTTCCCATGGTTTTATCATAATTTCTATCAGCATTCCAATGCTCAGCTCTCTAGCATTTCTGGAAGTGGGCAATGTTAGTTTTATATAAATTTACATTTATAGGAGAGGGAAGTAAATTAAAATGTTGGTGTTTTTAAATTTTTTCATATAGTTTTATCATGTTGTCTTTCAGTCTTAAAAAGTTCAGCTCTCTAACGTTTCTGGAAGTGGGCAGTGTTACTTTTACATAACTTTACATTAATAGGGAAAGAAAGTAAATTTTTTCTATAACTTTATCATAGTTACCATCGGTCTTCCAAAGCTCAGCTCTCTAGTATGTCTGGAAGTAGGCAATGTTACTTTTACTTAACTTTACATTTATAGGAGAGGGAAGTAAATTAGAATTTTGGGGTGTTTTTTCCTATAGTATTATCATAGTTCCTATCAGTCTGCCAAAGCTCAACTCTCTAGCATTTCTGGAAGTGGGCAATGCTACTTTTACATAACTTTAAATGTATAGGGGAGGAGAGTAAATTAAAATTTTGGGGTTTTTGATTTTTTCCTATAGTTTTATCATAGTTCCTATCAGTCTGCCAAAGCTCAACTCTCTAGCATTTCTGGAAGTGGGCGATGCTAATTTTACATAACTTTAAATGTATAGGGGAGGGGAGTAAATTAAAATTTTGGGGTTTTTTGATTTTTTCCAGAGGTTTGGTCATAATTTCTATCAGTCTGCCAAATTTCAGCTTTGCAGCATGTCTGGAAGTACAGTAGAATATTGATGATCTATACATGAGTGAGTGAGTCAGTGAGTGAGTGGCAATTTCGACGTTTTTGAAATTTACTACTTTATGGAATTCCATGAAACTTGGAGGGGTTGTTAACTCCATGGAGTTCTACGACTGTGCAAAGTTTGAGATTCGTAGCTCATTCCGAAGTTTTAGGTAGGTCAAATATCGGCTGAAATGTTTCCAGAAAAGATGGTTACGGCGCGCGAACTTGGCGAGGCACTGCCGTGCCCTTAGATAGTAATAGAAGTCTATTGTCCAAAGAAGGATCGAAAAAGGCCAAATAGATAGATTGATAGATTACAAGTGAAAAAATAAATCAAACAAGTTTACGTGGTTAATCGGCAAAAAATAATGTTTTTTTGTTTCTCTCGTATTTCTCCGTGGATAACTCGAAATCTTAGCCTCACGGGGGTCCAAGATCTAATGGACACCTAATAAGTATTGACAGTTAACTGTTTCGTCCTTATGGGACTTATTAGAACACTGCTTGGTTAATGTGACACCTTTGCTAAGTTAAGCATACGGGCATCTCTCTCACCTTACGTTTTTAATGAGAAAAGAAAATCATATACTCTGCAAGAAGCGCCATCTACCGAAGTACGGAAGAAACTAAAACAGCAGCAGGCGAGTAAAACGGCTATATTATCGATCGATGAAAACGATTGAAAGAGAAAACGCATCATGTGACGTACGACACACATTGTCTTTTCGGACAGATCAACGCTGATTGCGTTTATTCCACCATTAAGACGTCGGCATCGCGTCTGTCAATGGAGTTTGAAGAATTTGGCTTGAAACTCCATTGACAGACGTGGGGTCATCCGACCTGGGGTCACTACATCCTAAAATACTAGATACGCCAGGCTTCCAGAATTAAGTGAGCCTAAATCGACCTGAAAAAAATTGTGTGTGAGCAGACCCTTTTCCCGGGGTTCGACAAGACACAAATTGGTTTAGGAAGAAAGTCCGTTAAAAAATTCAGTTGATGTGTTTTCATTTTTTTAAACCTACGAGAGGCAGCTTTCTATTCAAGTCGCTATTCTGTATATTATAATCTTCGCAGCTGAAAAAAAAACAAAATTCAACCATTGCACAAGTGATTTATTGGGGGCAAATGGGAAAATCGCAGCATTTGCAACGCTGTCAGGTAAATTCAATAAAACTTTCGCCAGAGGCAACGATAGAATTTAGAGATTGGAGAAATGGAGATATACGCGTTATAATGGAGAGCTAAGTGGTAAAAAGTCACCAGTGCAGTACGCGCGATTTTTTCTATTTTTCTTTTCAAATAAAATATTTTTCTGCCAGTAAATGTTAAAAGTCTCTATCTATCTATTTAGCTTTCTTCGATCCATCTTTGGACATAGGCCTCCCCAATATCTTCCACTCTTCTCTGTCTGTTGCTGTGTTCATCCATACCCAGGTAGCAAGGTCACGTTTTTTAAACGTCAAAAACAGGTAATGTTTAATGACCATTGACGTCTCTAATCTGACGTGTAAATAACTTTTAAATGACGTTCAAAAGACACACCGAAAATGACGTCATTTTTAGACGTTTTAAAGACGTCAGCAATATGACGTTTTAGGGACCAAATCAGAACATTAGACACACACACAGACACAAACCTATTTATGACTTTTTTAAACTCGTCTAAATATATAAAATATTCCCTGCAATTGAGAACACTGAAGGAAACTTAGACACAGAAGGTGACTCTTCTGTGACTTAGACCTGGAAGTACTGGAACAGGTACAGCGGTGTTCGTCTGTGAGGTACAGATCAAAATAGACCTATACCTAGACTTACAAATCTCCACCTTGAAGCGAAAGAAGCCTCGAAGTTTCTCATGATTTAATATTTAATTTATTTTACATACGTACCCCGTACATTCCGTATAAATCCGGTCAAGTACTGACTGGGGCACCATCTATGTAAGTATGAGTGTATGTCCCTTGGACAAAGTGTGCAGTGTGGGTAGTGAGACGTTAAAAACTACACTACAAAAAAACTTCAAGTAACTGACGCCTTAAAGACAACATTTTTTGGTAGATGACCTGCTGGTCATTTGATGACCCCTTGCTACCTGGGTATGGTTTCCGCATGTTTCTTCAAATCGTCCGCTTATCTCATTTGGGCTCTTCCCCTACTTCTTCTATTTTTCCAAGGTCCCCAGTTTATAATACATTTGATCCATCGATCGTCTTTCTGTCTGATATTATGACCGGCAAATTTACATTTTGATTTTGCTACTTCTCCTCTGACATCCCCTACCTTTGTTTATTACTTATTCATTCCTTTTTCTATCTGTTAGCTTTACATGTAACATTTGCCTTTCCATTAATCTTTGGGCTTTTGTTACCTTAGCCATGTTTGATTTAGTAAGTGGTCCAGGTCTGGGAACCATAGATAAATACCGGAAATATACATTGGTTTTGAGGTACTGAGGATATTCTTTTATTTTTTAATATGTAGCTTAATTGACCATATGCTGCCCAGGCCAATCTTACTCGTCTGTGGATTTCAGCTGTTTGATTTTCTTTTTTTAGTTTGATAATCACAACACCCTTTTTCCCAAAAAAAATCTGTTATAATTGGTGTTGCAGACAGAGCAATACAACT
Organism: Aspidapion aeneum; assembly: GCA_963576565.1. Classification (NCBI taxonomy): domain Eukaryota; kingdom Metazoa; phylum Arthropoda; class Insecta; order Coleoptera; family Brentidae; genus Aspidapion; species Aspidapion aeneum. Next base: position 209,010,997 of record OY755038.1, read on the forward strand.
ATCCGATTCAGATTTTCGAGAGTGGTCTATAAAAAAAGCAAAAAAAAGCCCTTTTACTTAACAACTACCCCGAATCTTTAATAGATAAAACTTTTAAAAACAGAATCTATTTATTTTAAAATAAACTTCAACATAAAAATAAAACAACAAATACAAAAAACAAAAAATATCTATCAATCCCATACATACCAAGGCTATCGGAACAAATAAGCAATATTTTTAAACCCCGTAATTAATATAACAACAGCCTATAAGGGTTACAACCTATCTAAAAAAAAATTCAGCCAACTAAAGTCTTCAATTTCAAAGGAGAAAAAAAGCCACGTTGTACATCAAATACCCTGTAAAGACTGCAACAACATATACACCGGACAAACTTCAGAATATTTGAAAAACCGCCTAAACGGACACAAATATGACAAAAAAAATAAAACAGCCTTAACCAACCACAGCATAATAAATCATACAATTGATTTTGAAAATACAAAAATATTAAAAACTGAATGCCACCAAAAAAAAACGAGAGTTTTTGGAAATGATTGAAATACAAAAAAGTAATAATTGTATCAACTCACGGACTGACATAAAAAAACTAAATCCAATATATTTTAACTTATTAACAAAAACAGACTAACACCCTCTCTAACCAACCTCAAACTCACCAAAACATGTAATATTGCAAAAAGGATACATAACAAAATCAGAAAAAATGAAATAAAGTTATAAGAACAAAAAAAAACTTATCATTATACCTCCCACCGAACCGTACCACAGACACACATACACACACAGATATATCGCGCTGTTAAACAAAATTTAAATTATAATAATATTTTATTAATAATAGTTGTCTAAAGAATATGTGTTTGTTTATTGTTGAATTTTTGAGAATGTTTCGTGTCAATTGTGATATGCCTGTTTTGAATTTGTTTGTTTTGACCTATGTAATGTAATGAGTGATTATAAACGAGTGACTGGTGAGTACTTTTTGTTATTTTAATTATTAATTATTTTTTTTCTCTCTTCAAAATAATGGTATCTAGAACAAATAGCCTAAAACGTTGTTTTCAATATCTTTTTCGTTCTGAAGAAGGTCTCTGACCGAAACGTCAATAAATATTTAAACTAAAAGTTGCTATTTAATTTATGGACCACATTCCCAAGAAACCAACAAAATTAAAAAAATTATATATATATATATATATATATATATATATATATATATATATATATATTGCTCTACTTGTTCTATTTTCTCTTGGTTTATTCTGATCGTGATGTCTTCATCAGTGTTTATTATGATTTCAGTTTTAGTATAGTTCATACTCAAGTCTATATTTTTAGGGGCTGTATCCAGTTCTTTCAGCATTTTATCAGTTCTTCTTTCTTATCTGTTATTAAGACGATATTATTTTGGTGTGATTTAGATCTATTTGCATTTTTTATATCTAATCTCCAAATTGATTTAAAAAGCCTTTACTCATATAGAAGATTTTTAACTTTCTGCTACGCCACAGATTTTAAACAATAAGAAAAACTCCCGCAACCCCGACTCGCTTTGAGCGTTTCTCCACGAAATCGAAATAAATCCTTGGGCTTCTTTTTCCTTTAAAGCTAAAAATCTGACGCAGAAAAGGATTTACTTTATACTTGATTCAAGCTTTCCAGTAAGACAGACCCACACCATTATCACAATAATATTTTAAAAGCATTAGAGACTTCTTGGAAGTTAAATAAGGTCTAGCAGTTATAATACTAGCAGTATATTAACGTCTACGCTTGCGTAGTTGCGCCTTAATATACGGCAAACTTTAATAAGAATTAGTGAACAAATAAAGTGATGCAGTACTACAAGTTAGTTAGAGAGATAAAAAAAAGCACGCTGTTGTGTGGAATAGAGACTTGTCGCGTAACAGAAAAATATAAAGCAAAAATGGAAAGTGTCGAAATGGATGCAATAAGAAGATCAATGAGAATATCTAGAACAGATCATTTAAGAAATAAGATCATAAAAGAAAGAATGGGAATCGAGGGCAGAATAACGGATGACATCACTAAAAGACAACTGATATGGTTCGGCAATGTACAACGGATAAACGACGAAAGATTACCAAAGCAGGTCCTAGAATGGCAACCAATAGGGCGCAGAAAAAGAGAGCGTGCTAAACTGGAATGGCAGCAGTTAATCCAAATATCAATGAGTCAAAGAAACCTGACGGAAGATGATTGTCAGGATCGAAGGAGGTGGAGAATTGGCGTCGGACAACGTAGAAAAACGTTCTAAACCGACATAGTAGTAGTAGTAATTATACAGTGCGGACCTAAATGGCCCCTCCCCCTTCCAACTTTTGAACAGCAAGAGATTGATTTCTGGTAAAAAGTCTGTTTAATGGGATCTTTTTTACAGTCATGTCAGAATAACCTAATGTAATAGGTATTTACGTTACTAGACCGGAAATAAGGACTTTACAGGTCGACACAGGAAATTTACAGGGCGAGCCGCAGGCGAGACCTGTAAACCTGCGGAGACCTGTAAAGTCAGTTTCCGGTCGTGTATCGTACGTATATTTTTTTTTAACCGACATAATGAAGCACAGCTGTCTGTCTTACTCAAAAGCTAGAGTAAGTATATGTTTGACTACTTATATTTAAACAATATTTATGCTACAATTAGGAACAATTCTTATACGCAACTACCTATATAACTATAGTAACCATTTTATATGTAAGTTACCTATATGTACCTAATATAAAATTCAAACAATTTTAATGCATCATTACTTTTTCTCTTGAGTATAAATATTAAAAATGCAGTTATGCACATTTTGGATATTTATATTTGCAGCCGAAGTATTTTCAATTTTTGGTGAATTTCTCTGCTGTATATTTATTGTTTCTGAAATGTTTGACAACATATTATTTTGAGCATCAGACACATTAGATGTAGTAAAATCTCTGGTTGAACTTCCATTGCTGGCTGCTACTGGGAAGCTCCCGCCTGCACCTGCTCCAATTTTTTTAGCATTATCAACTTTTTGTCTCAGTGAGTGCTCAATATATCCTTCAGCAACAGAGTTTGAATGCCAGCCGCCCAAATTTTTAAGGTTTAATATGTCTCCACCGCCTTCTATTAGGAGTGTGGCAGCGGTGCGCCTGAATGTGTGTCCGGTGAATTCTTGTGGATTTTTAAGCTGTAGAAATTTGGCGATTTTGGCAGGTGCCCCTCCTACGCCATGAAAACCTACTGGCTGCTTTCTACATTTTCCTTGAGAGTAAAATAAAAAGAATCTTTCATGCGGAACATTTGGGGGCCTTAGATTTTTGTATTTTTTAAATAACTTCAAATTTCTTTCACCAAGAATTACGAAAGTTCTTGAAACATTTGTTTTAGTGTTTGGTATATTGACTATTATCATGTCTTCTTTCTCAGTGACGTCTTTTAGGGTTAATTTAGTAATTTCTTCCCTCCTCATTGCTCCCGAAATGGCCATGATCATTACAACCTAAAATCAAAAAGTAAATTTAAAATTTTTGCTAACTTTACAATTTGTGAACAGTCCCATATGCAACCGATCCGTAATAAAAACTGGTATTTTTCCTCGTCTTGTTCTTTTCACTAGCCGCAGTCGAGCGTTGCCGGATTTTATTATTTTTATCATTAAGAATGCTAAGTTATTAAACAATCGGATACCTAGTACCACAGCCTACCTAGGTAGGCTGTGCTAGTATTAACCTAGATAGTTTTAAAAATACTTTTTCCACTATTATTTAAGTAATTAGTTAAAGTATACATTTTTTATATTATTTTTTGATAAAAATAAAGATGGTAAAACAAAAAAATCTGTGTTGTATGTTTTTTTTTGTAATTTAAATGGCAAAATTTGTATGAATCTTTTGTTTGTAATAAATAATAGTTGTAATTGAATTCCAATTTGAGTTTTTTATTTGGTTCCAAAGAATCTATATAAAACAAATTGGCATCATTGCTTAGCTTGGTAGTCCTTGTGTTATGTTATGATTATTTTAGTTAGGTTAAAATTAATAAATAGAATTGTTTTTTGTTTTTACAGAAAAAATTGTTAATTGAAGCTAATAAAATTTTAAAATTTGGTTAAAAGTTACAGTGCAGTTGTTGGGATTGAAACACACGTTTTTATAACAAAAATAGCAAGGAGAATAATTAGGTTTGTTTGTATTTTACTTACTTTGAGCATTAAAAATTCCTCATCCCTTGCTTCTTCCAAAAATTTATTAATTTCTTCTCCACTGAAAACTCTGGCCTTTTTAGGCTTATATCCTGCAGACTTTTTCTTTAAAAATGCAATTAGCTTGTAGTAGCGACTAATATCAATATTTCTCCTTAATGATAAGCAAGTTTTTATTGTTGAAAATAAACTCCATAAACTATTGGACTTCAATGTGGCTGATTTTTCGGCAAAATATGCCACTAGGACATTTTCATCAATTGATTTAACTTTGTTTGTGTGACACCAATTAAGGAATACATCATAATTTCTAGTATATCTCTCTTTGGATTTTTCTGGTAGCAAGTCGAAAGTTACCTTTGATGCTGCTTCAATTATTTCTTCCGGATTTAATTCTTCATTCATGTCCAAGTCCATAATTTACTTATTATTTTTTTAAATATCTCTTTTTAAACACAAGTTTTTTATTTAAAAGGCAGCCATATTGATTTATTTTAAATGTCAAAGCTGTCAAAACAAAACAATTTTTATAAGCTGTCATCACAAAGTCATGGCTAATTTGACTGAAATAGGGACCGGAAAGAGAACAAGAGACCGGAAAATTAAAAATAAAAATCACTTTGGAGACCGGAAAGAATCTGAACTAAACCCGCACTGTAAAATGAAACTTTCTGTACAAAAAAATGTACAGAAAGTGTATGTTTTCTGGTCGGTTGAAAAAAAAAAAATTTACATACCAATAAAAATTTTAAATTGGAACGGGGGCATGCTATACCTGTTTTGAAAGGTATTTTGATTATCTCTATCGGTCTATTTAGGTCCGCACTATATAACTTGGCAATGAACTTACTTGTATAAAACTTTTTCTTGACTTTCCCTTTTTATATTTGATTATTCTACTCACGCTTTTCTTCACTTTTTAAAGTTAGCCTTTGTTAATATTAATGAGGTGACGCTGGGCCTGTCTTTCTGGAAAGGACAACTTTTCAAATATATTTTAATAAGATGCGGTTTAAAAAAAATAATGGGTCCATGATAGATACTGATATTTTCCTGATCTGATACTTTCCTAGCCCATTAGCATACTCCAAGTAAACCTCACGCTCCATGCAGCCTTAAAAACAGTTTTGTGTAAATATCTTAGAAATCAAAGCTATTGCGAAATTTTTGGTTATAACACAAATGATTGATAAAAATGTGATGTACTATTGCCACGCAAGAATAGGAGGATTGTCACCAGTTGGGTTACGTTTGCGATAAATCGACCACGCTTACGTTTCAATCATCTCAATTATCATCAATTCGCCTGCCAAAATGAGGTCCGGAAAGTGGATTTAAGTAAAAATAAGTTGAGTTGGGACCTGTTAAGGTGCATTTCTAATCGTGTTCGCTGGCAGAGTTGCAATCCGACATGCGTGCCAGCCATATGGGAATCAATGTAACCATTTCTAATGACGACCACCGTGTCCGCTCGGTTCTTCCTGCTTGCAAGCTGTAAACTCTGCGGCCCGTGCTGGCCTCCGTGCGGCGTACCAAACATGCGCAGTTCCATCACCTAAATGATTGGTATCGGGAATAATCTCGATCGAGATCTTTTTTCCCTATATTAGTACGAGTAAAAGAAAGATAAACATATATTAAAGGTGCACTTGGGCGATCAAAAGAAATACGCATTCCCGAAAAATGTGGTTATGTGTGGAATGTTTATGATCTGGAATTTTCATAAACATTCTCGATGTTTCAATTACGATATATAAAGCGGCATGCAGAGCCCACTCAGCCAGTTGTAGAAATAAAAGTGAGCTATAAACACAACAATTACGCATGCGCTAACCACAGAACGCACGCTGGTACGCAACACGATTAGAAATGGCCTAGACCATGACGACTGCCGTGGTGGCATTCGTGTCGGCCCGCAAACACGATTAGAAATGTAACTTTAGTCGAATGATATTGATTTTCCAAAAAAATATTTTAAGTGGTTCTAGTTTTGTTTAACCTTTTATTTCCTGTAAGCGCGGATGGTTTTCTTGTAAGTTTTGTTTGCAAGGTATCCAAAAACAATATGTGCGTTTGGTTTTTATAATGGAAAAGCTAAATATTGCGAAATAGGCAAAAGAGCCAAAAAGAGTTCATGAGGTTGCTTAAATCTTACAAATTGTAGGTTTTAAGAGCTTAGTCTTATTTTTTATTGTTTTTTTGTTACTGTTGTCGTCAAAATTTGAAATAATTCCTAGGTAGCCTAAAATCTTGTGGTCACTGCTGACCCTGCATAGCTTAGACACCAGACCTCTACATAAAAATAGACATTTTTTACCTTCCTAGCCCGCGTAGCAATGGCTAGAGAAAATATTATTATCGACGAAAAAATTTATTTGGGTGTATTTTAATCTATCTTAGCAATATCGTCATGATGTCTGTCTGTGTGTGTGTGTGCTCCTAAACCGCTAAACCGATTTTCATAAACTTTTTAGGTTAAATATTGTTCCCAGTGGCGCACCCAGGAATATGTATTGGGGGGGCCGAGGCCTCTTGGGGGGGCCCGAGACCTCATCATGTCGTATTTAATACTATTTTATCTTTTTATTCATGAAATATGTGGAAAATATCTAAAAAAATCTTGGCCTTGGGGGGGGGGGGGCCTAGGCCCTTCCCCCTGGGTGCGCATATGTTGTTCGACACTCTAACGAGCTGTATAGATTTTGGTCGAAATCCATTAATGCTAAAGACAGATTTTCGACAATTAAAGAAAAATAAAAAATGCTATTTTTTTAACGGAGCATCGGATCAGTATGCAATTTTCGGAATATAGTAGACCATATTTTTCTTATAACCAAAAACTTCATAGGAGTTTTAGTTTCTGATATATTCACAAAAAACTGTTTTCAAGGCTGATGTAAGATGGAATTCACTTGAAGTGTGCATTTATTTATTGAAAAATGAGTCAATTTCGTCCGACTCAGACAAAGACACAACCTATGTTAAGGTTAAAAAATTACTAAAATTTTCTTATGTATTTTTAATTAAAAGTTCATCAGAGGAAATACTTTTACTTAAAGACGCCGACCATTGATTGTTTCTGTGCCGACGGCTTCTTTTCGCGTCATATCTAAGAGAAGCGTAGCCAAACGGATCACGTGATTTTCAGGAGAGTTTACACATGCATGGATTTAGTGGCGCCAGTGTTCGCGCCAGTTCTATTTGCACGCCAGTAAAAGTTTACACTATTGTGCGAAAATTAAAAAGTCTGGCACGCCAGTTTCATTTTTAAAGTGTACACGATACGCGATATGTCGTCTGAACTCTCGGAAGCCTGCAAAATAGTCGCTAAACTTTTATTGAAAAAAAAAATAAAAAAGATTCAGAAAAAGGAACAACGAAAAGGCCGTATCTAGGTTAAAGCATGGATTGCTCGTCGATCTACTGAGTTTCTCTTATTTGAACAACATTCTTTAAAATTCGGTCTGCTACTTTAAACCATGGTACTTTTGGGGTGTATACTTCATCTGCACCGGTTGCGGAACGTGGGCTTTTTTAAATTTTTGTCAATTCCAAAGCATATGTGTTTCTTATGGATTGTATTTTTGCTTTTACTTCTGCAACTTCAAAGCCTTCAATATTCATTATTTCACTAATTTTTTGGTAAGCATTATCTCGACTATCTTTGTTTTTATAAGAACTACTGTGTACATCCCATAAACAAGGAAAACATTCAACGCCTTCAAGAGACTGTATGGTCAGTTCTGCTGACCACTTTTTTTTAGCCATAAGCTATAAAAACAACAATAAACAAAATTTTGAAGCTCAAACACAATCAAAATAAATAACAATGTAAAATAATGAACTTAAAACTGACGAGCCAACGTGCAAGCACCTGTTTACACATGAAAATTTTCTTTTTCTGCGCGCATGCGTCAACACTGGCGCCAGCAAATTCAGTCAGCTGCAGACTTTTTTGATACATGCATGCAAAAAAATAACTTGTATGCAAGTCGGTGTTTACACTTGCAATTTTAACTTACTGGCGCGCCAGTTTTTATTGGCGCCAGCAAATCCATGCATGTGTAAACTCTCCTTTCCATTTCACCCGTGAGACGTCATAAAATGACACATCCGAAACCAAACGAAACCAATGCGCGTGCACGGATCATAGGTGATCAGTGGCGCGTGGAGCTTATTAGTAAAAAAACTCTCTTAATGGTATAGTTTTTGCAAAGTCAGTTGAACAAAGATAAAAGCCGACCATCGGCATATCTTTTAAAGAAACTGACATGGGCGGCGGTAGATATACTCATAAAAATTATTTCATTTAATTATTGCGTAAACTAAAGAAATAAAAATAGATAATAAAACTTTCTATTCCTATACCTACAGAAACGACACTGATTTATTTTCTAACTTTGCATACTGCCAACTAAAGGGGTCCCGAAACAAATACCTGAAAGCAATTAAAAGCGCATCTCAAAAAAATCTGCCAATCAGGTGCCGTCCATCCACCTGGCCTCGGTCGGTCGGAAAACAAATACTTTGTCGTCGGACCGCAAAGAGCCGCGCCTTTTCTCTGTCGGTAGGGTTGAAATTATACCAGGAAGATTTTATATGAATTTGGATAATTTTTGAAGGGCAGAATGAAGCAAAATTTCATGAAATCGATAGAACCCCGTATAAGGAGTTATTCAGGTGACTTTGCAAAAACTATAGAGGTGCTAATAAAAAAGGCAAAGCATAAAAATGCAAAGAAAAGCGCAACAACTTGGATTTTTTTACGATGAGTAAGTAAATTAATAAAAAGTAAAGATCTGATTAGTTTTCCGAGGAAAAAGACTCGTTAACTCAGCGGTAATTAAAAATAATTGAAAACTTTTTCTCTGAAATCCTTAATTCACGAAAAGAAATATAAAACTTTAATGAACTTGAATTGCTAAATAAAAATACACAGTTTTTTTTTTCAATTTACAATTTTTCCCTACGATCATGCGGAGTGCCTTACAGTCCTTTCACTGTTCCCACCAGAGGGTCTAATGTGGCTCCGAGGGGTAAACCGCGTGGGTATTTTGGTGTACAAATCTTGGGTATTAGGGGAATTGTTAGAGGAAATAGTGGGAATTAGAGGTATTATTAGGGTATTAGTGGGTATTAGTAGGCATTAGTAGGCATTAGTGGGTATTAGAAGGGTATTAGATGTAATAGCCGGGGTATTAGAGGAATTAGTCTGGGTAATTGCTGTATTAGAATTATAAAAGAACATACAATTTTTCAAACTTATTTCCCTATTTACCACAGAACAAGTCCAATGTAACCTGGTATCTGGGACCTTTCGACGCGTATCAATATGCTACAGTAGATTATGAGCATTTTTTATGGGAACCTCCTTATTAGTAGATACATATTAACGATTTGGCAACATTGCCTACACCTGTAGTGAAAAAAACCGTGCGTATCCAGTGGTAAACTTTATGTTTTTTTGTAGTGGCAGTGAAAAAAAATAAGGTAAGTTATGTTCAGTAGAAATGTGAGACTGATAATTGTCTATATGATTAATTTTTCATAATACTTTAATTTAAGTTGGCAATCGGCTAAAGCAATAAAGCGAGCAATAAAGTTAGGTTATGTTAACTCCAATATTTTCATGCAGCACCGAGTGCAGCACGATTGCTATTTTTTTTACAATGTTGCCAATAATAGTGTAATACAGGTAGTAATATGATTTTTCAAATTCAATTTTAAATTTTTCAAGGGGTCGAAATAAATTTTTGGTTTTTGGCTGCCGTTCATTTTTACTTGTAAAGTCCTAAATGATGTGGAAGTATAGTATCGGCAAAAAATTTTGAAAATTTTTTATTGGCTAAATCGTCTTAAAATGGCCCAAAACGCGTAGAAAACCTATTTTCAGCCAAAAAATGTTTTGTGTCTGTCGGTCTGTTAGTTTACTTTTGAATGAATTGAGCTATCGACTTGAAATTTGGCACACAGGTAGAGCTCCATAGTAGAATGGTTCGGATTGTATTTAAGCCAAATCAGCCCAGGGGTAGGGGGTAAGAGGTGGGTTGAACTGCCAAAAAAATGAATTTTTCGGTGTAAAATGCAATGAGGACGGTTTTCGGAGTCTGTTTTCACATGTAAATTTTTAATCAGGTTGTTCAAAAGCTGCATGACGTACTTAGCTTTGGCGATGGGGGTAAGAAGGGGTGGGGATGTGGTTAGATGGAAAATATTGTGTAATCTCATTTCCATGAACTATACTCCAATTCAAAAAAATTGAGACAACATTTACTGAGAGTTTGACAAGTCTGACATTTAAATGTTATTTGTAATGTCACATTTGTCAAACAGTCAATAAAAAGTGTCTCAATTATTTTGAATCGGAGTACATTTGTTATTTGTTAAGAAGGGGAGGGGATGATGCAAAATATCGTGTAATATGTCGTTTTCGAGGTTTGAGAGATCGGGGGACATTGGAAGATTCGCAGACTTAGAAAAAAGGATTGTAAACGCGAAGGAAATATTTGAAACTGAGAGCGTAATGGATGAGGCTGATGGTGAATTTGATCAATCAGAATCCTGTGATGAGAAATTCATAAAGGAGATTACAATAGGAAAATTCTACGCCATCGCCTATGATAAACAATGGTTTATCGGCAAAGTTTCTGATATTCTTAAAGAAAATCAATTCAAGGTCAAATTTCTAAAATCAAACAATAATCACTTTATCTGGCCTAGGCAAGATGACACAGACATCGTTGAGCTAAAATATATTTTTATGGTCCCCTGGAGCTATTAGGAAGTGGTCCTTTTAATTTAAGGAGGCATGACCTAATCACCTTAGAAAAAAATATAAAGAAACAGCTGAATAGTTTTATTGTAAATTGTAATAAATTATTTCCAATTCATTTTTTTTTATTCATAGCATATTTCGGTACATATTATTTACGTTTATTGTTATTTCTCCTTGAAGATTTATTCAAGACTCGGTTCAAAACGATTTGGAAATAAACATTATTTTGAATTAAAAATTTAGAAGTTTTAATTGTTTAAAATATTGGTAAGTTTATAACCCTTTCTGATTCAAGGCAAGTAATAGCAAGTAAATCGTGGTTGTGGTTATTCTGAGTCGGCGCAATAGCGACCTGTCCCGTGGTTTTGTTTAATTACCACAAAGGACGTGGTTAATTACGGATCTTTAGCGCTAACTATATATGAGTGGGTATGGTTATTTTACATTGACATTTCAACGAGGGGTCATCAGCTTTCAACAGTACTGTACAAATTGCACAACAGGACCCGACAGTACCATGACAGGACCCAACAGTACTCGACAGTACACGACAGTACCCAACAGTACTCGACAGTACACGACAGTACCCAACAGTACTCGACAGTACCACGACAGGACCCAACAGTACTCGACAGTACATGACAGTACCCAACAGTACTCGACAGTACACGACAGTACCCAACAGTACTCGACAGTACACGATAGGACCCAACAGTACTCGACAGTACACGACAGTACCCAACAGTACTCGACAGTACACGATAGGACCCAACAGTACACGACAGTACTCGACACTACCCCGCAACCCCAACCAGTGGCGTAGATGCGAAAAGACATGATGAGCTTTTTGTTTTTTTTTTTGGTCGCAAGTTTTTTGAGCGCGCGCTTTGTCCCTGTCGGTCTTCCCCAAACATGATGACCTTTTTTTTTTTTTTTTTTTTGTTTTTTTTTTTTGCTCGCATGTTTTTTGAAAGGCGCGCTTTGTACCTCGCAACAGTACCCAACAGTACACGACAGGACCCAACAGTACTCGACAGTACACGACAGTACCCAACAGTACTCGACAGTACTCGACAGTACCCAACAGTACTCAACAGGACCCAACAGTACACGTCAGGACCCAAGTCCTGTTGGACGCTGTACAAAATTTTAGGGTGCCGATGACCCCTCGCATTTCAACCAATCAACCAACCAAAACTGGAATCGTGTTCCAAATTCATATTTTTGTTATGTTTTGAACATTTTTGATTATTTTGATGAAAGTTTCAAACTATTTTTTTGTAAAATGGTTTTCTTGCAGTTTTATGAAATGACAGTTCGTTATGTGGCGTGTCCAAAAACTGTGTTGTTCGTGACAAATAGGTATGGTTATTATATATGAACCACTAACATAACCACAACTATAACGAAATTGACGTCTACATGTGCTGACCAAAAACACTCTAATAACTTTTTAACTGCGAAAAGTGGATTTTTTTCCAGAGATATTAGTATAGGTATTAGTAGGCTCGAGTAGGTATTAGTGGGTATTAGTGGGTATTATTATGGGTATTAGAGGTTAATAGAGGTATTAGTTTAACAAATTCGGGTATTAGAAGTAAAATGAGGTATTAGTGTACACAATTTTGAAGCGCGGTTTACCCCTCGTGTAGCTCACTTTTAAGTGGTTTCTCACCACTCTATTCCTCTATCTATCTATTCCTAGTCCTAGTCCTTCAAAAAAGGCTAGATATCAGTTTGGGCAAGGCATTGTTAAGATCCTTTGAACAAATCTGATGTTTGCCAAAAATGTTCCGAGGTAAACGTTCAATCCGCGGACATTTCAATAGTATATGTCTAAGTCTCTTCTATTCGTCTAATATAAAGTTAGTCCCCTTCAAGGTGGATAGAATAGACCGACTGCGATGTTCCGATCTTATATATATATATATATATATATATATCGAATTTTTAACGTCACTTGTGGTCCAGCTGATTTTTGTAAACAAAAGCTAGATATAATATGAACAACGGAACTACTAATATTTTTTAAATTTTTTGAAAACTAAGGCAATTTTCCCACTGTTTTCTAGTACATCCTTATAAAATATAATTTTCTAGACGTATTGTCGTTATTTTTTTTAGCCCGCTTTATGTTTTATTACACGAAACTTAAACTACAAGTCAAACTGAATGTGATCGCTTAGTATCAAAGGTGAACCGAGGACTTGGGAAGTATACAAAAATGTAGGTCAGCGGATTATTTTTGAAGCTGAAACGAACACATTATTTTCTTCGAATTTTAATTTTTGTGTAAAGAGAAATGAAGCAGGCTAAATAAAATACCGACTGGTATGTCTGAACAATATTATTTTATAGGAATATTCTAAAAATAGTAGGAAAACTACCTCAGTTTTTAAAAAATTCAAAATATATTAGTTGTTCATATCATATCTAACTTTTGTTTACAAAAATCAGCTGGACCACCAGTGTCGTGAAAAGTCGACATATATTTATAAGATCCGAACACCGGCCTATTCTATCCACCGTGAGTCCCCTTCCCTAAATGCAGACTTTTCAAAATCCCTTCGTAGCATAGCTGAAAAACTACGAGGCCTTTCAAGAAATGATTTGATATTTGAATTCGTCTTGAGAATCGAGCCCCTGTACATTATTATCTTTAAACATTGTCAAAAGACTGGTAAATATTTTAAGTTAACCTAAAATCGGTTGTTTCAAAGGTAAAATTTTCTACCAAAGTTCTCGTTTTATTATCATCCATATAGAGAAACCATATTCAATCCATCTCAATAAAATGGCATCTAGAAACCGTAATTTGTCACAACGAGAGACGTATTGCTTGGCATGTGATGGGCAGTCAAGCAAGGAACTCGTAACTAACATTTTTGACGTAAACCCTTTATTAAATTTTCTATTCCTAGAACTAAATCGACATAGTAGTAGTAGCAGTAAAAAGACTTAACTGAAGCTTTAATTTTAGATTTTAATAAAATTCTGAAAATATTTATAACTATAAAAAACATAACATATGTTCTGGGATTTCTTATATTATGACGTAAATAAACAGTAATAACCTATTTTATTTTGAGAAACTTCGAACAAAATGTTTAATCCTTTTGAGAGGCAACAGGACATACTTTTTAAAAATAAAATAGATTGTTAAGACCCAAATATTTACCTGCCTCCAGGATGTTTTCAAACGTTCTACTTTAGACCAAATTAGAGATAGAAAAGTGTTTATTATTTTACAATGTATTAAGTATTGGTAAAGTACTTTCGTTTACCACGCCTACTCCCTTCATTACTTTTGGTAGGAATGCTAGTGGTTGTTTATGTTGGTCTCACACATAATTCTGCGTTGCTAAACTATAGTTCTAGAGCGTCAGAGGCCCTATTCCGTTCGCAAATGTAAGAGCTGTTCTATTAAACTCCTACAAGCCCATAACTCATACGAGTATGTAGTTGAAATAGGGCTTTTTAACATTCAGTGCACCCTAGGCATGGCAATCGTATGTTAGGCACTGACTTCAGCCTTCTTTTTTGAATGTTATTGAAGAATAAATTTGGTTTCCAGTATTCCCTTCGTTTACAGACATAGATAACACAGCAGAATCATTTTTTTTCAATAATCCTATGTGTATAAGCTTTGCTGCCTGGGACCCTCTAGAATTTTTGTTTGAATCTTTTGCTCTAAAAATCTCTACCTAGGACGTTCATTGATCTTATCTAATTACGACTGTTTAACTTAAATTAAGAAACTCGTTTATTCCAAAGTTGGTGTTGTTTTGACTCTCTTGTCTCCAAAAATCCATTCTCCGTATTCCTGCAAGCGCTACGAAACAAGATGTTCTATTGTGGCCACGTTCTTTCAGGTGGGATCTCTCGTGGAAAACTTTAAATGTTAGTTCGGTTTTGACTAAGCTGGCATTTTTGTTTTATTTAAAAAAACTTTAAAGATTATATTGAAAAGGAGGTCGCAAGAAGTCAGAGTCAGTCATACTGTGGAGTGCCCAACCAGGCCCAACATTACCTTCCTTTTGAGAATTTGCCTACAAAATTTTCTTTTGGTCTATCTTTGTAATGACGTCAAATTTTGCCTCCAACCCGAGGCTACCATGACTGATACTTAGTGGTGCCGCGTGCTTCTATTATTGATGTAGGTTGGAGGGGCAAGGTCGAAAGGTGGGTAGGTTTGTCCGGTCACATAATTTTTACCCCAAAAGGCACTGATTGAAAAAAAATTGTGACTGCAAACGAGTTCCTGGGTTTTTCAAAAATAATGTTTTCTAAAATTTCAGTCTATGCAATACTTAATCTTGAAATAGAGACATTGGAGCGCACACTTAGTAATAACTAGTCTCGTAGGACTTACCGAGCTCTATCAAATACAATAGAAAAAATTAAGGTCGGCTGAGTACAGCACACTTGAAACTAACGTAAAAACAGTGCTGTTTTAAGTTGATAATAGCGTTATTACAACGCAGTTTTGAAATGTTATTTTTTATAACGTTAATGAATGACCTATTAAGCTTATTTTCATACATGAAATAAACGTCTTTTTTTAGCAGCTTTTAAAATCAACGGTTTTTTTTCTCACGCCATTTTACGTGTTAAACACGTGATTGTGCTATGTGGGACGATCACGACGCATCTGTTATTAACCTGATAAAGACACATTAATATTCTGTGAAAGTGTTTACTGTTAAAAAATCTTGTTTAGCTTTAGAAAAAAACATAATGTATATAGATAGATATATAAATATTTTCTCTTGCCTTGAGCGCCATCTTTAAAATTGTCTTGAACTGTTGTAGTCTTAAACTAGTGAACTTTTATAACTTCCTTTCGCGTCTCTTTTAAGTTAAAAAAATGTTATTAAAAAAACGTGACCACAAAAGACGCAGAAAATTAGTAGGTTTGAGAAGTCTTAATCTAGTAGCGTTTTAGAACATGTTGTGGAGGACTTTTCAAGTGTGAATTTGGTACATGAAAATAACGAGGGTAAAAAACACAGCACCAGAAACTCCAGCAAAAAGTACATTTTTATATCTTGATTTCTCCTTGTTTTTAAGTAATCTTTAAGCATGTAGATTTAACAAAATAAATATTACATGGTATGAGGTTGTTTTCAAGTAAAAAAAAACTTTGTTATTTTTGTTCACGTTAATTAAACGTTGATGTGATTTTTGTGCTATGTGGGCGGTTACATTGCCATTCCTGTCTGCAAATATTTCTTTATAAATTCATTATTACTGATCCGATTTTAATACGTTGTTGTTAAAGTACAATCAATTCTCACCCTGATTCTTTTTATTTTACTAAAATCGGTTTAGTTAAAAACAAAAATAGATGAAATGTGGGGGAAAAGTAGTGCTTTTTTTATAAATTAAAAAAAAACTAAAGCATTTTCAGAAAATAAGAACAAACACGCCATTTTTTAAAATCAAGTATGATTCTGTCCGCCGTTTTAAATTTTAAGATAAACTTTCATCATAATCTTTAAAAAGCGATCAATTCTCATTAGGATGTTTTTTATTTCATTAAAATTAGTTCAGTAGTAATGAATTCAAAGGCCAATAAATGCAGACATGATTGGCAAGGCAATCGTAGAATATGCAAAACAATGTTTGAAACAAAAATATTTTTTTTAGAACCACTGAGCCGATTTTGCTGATTCGTAATTTGTTGTGCGTGGCAAGAACGTAGTTTTTTAATAATTTAAAAAATAATTAAAACATGCTTGCAACACAAGAATTAACGAGCATCTTTGAAGGGTACATTTTAATTTTGTCCGCCATCTTGGATTTTAAGATGGCTGACAAAAAAATATATTTAATTAAAACTCTAATTAATTCTCTGCCAAGTGCAGTTTGTCCTAGTGAAATCAATTGTTCGGTTTTTTGTGGCCCACCCGGTATGTGAGTTGCGTTTTTTATGAGGCATTATTGTTTGAATGGTCACTTTTTGTAATTTAAAATAATATTCCTGATCGTTAAAATTGTAAATTATTTATTTTAGATCCTGGGAATGGGTCAATAAAAATCTATCTTTTTTGTTTGTAACGTTTCAGCACGGATCACCGTTTCAGTTTATTCAACCATCATCAGACATATTCTTCTCTGTACGTTGCACTACTCCGTAGAACCATCCGTGCCTTGATTTTTTTTTACGGTTATGCGCACTCGCAAGGAGATCCATATAGCTACGTTTACATTTAGAGAGTTTACTGGCGGAAAGTACTGGCAGCCACTAAACTTGCCATGTATAAACTACAAAAAAGTGCACTTGCTACTCTCCCGCAAGTTCTTTCCAAAAGTTGACGGGCCGGCTAGTTTAGTGGCTGCCAGTACTTTCCGCCAGTACTCTCCAAATGTAAACACATGTCAGCAAGCGTACTGTGAGAAAGTGTCCACGTTTTTTACAATGAATAAGTAGGATGGAAATCAGATAATTTCCTTGTTAAACATGTATCAAAAATATAAAATTTTGTGGAATATCAAGTTCATCATCAACCTAAGTGGAATGCAAATCAGATAATTTCCTTTTTAAACACATATCAAAAATATGAAATTTTGTGGATTATCAAAAGTTCATCATCAACCTCCGGTAAAAGACTAAAATAGTATATTTCGGTAGTCTGTATAAATACTGCAAGGAAGCAAAACTATCTATAGTGGCCAGATAGCGTAATGTGACTTCCAATTTATTTTGGGAGAAATAGGACTGCTCATACACGTTTCGGATTTGGTCAGTTTATGTTAACCTAGTCTTAACAGTTCTTTAAGTTTTTGGTATGATAATCTCATGAAATTTCTATAAAAATCGAGATCTTCAGTTGATATCTCCTTCGGGAGTCGTTCTGATGCAAGTATTTCTGCGTCTGATCCAATCTCAAACCCAAACTCGTTTTTTTCTAGTTTTCTTGCATTCTAACTTATTTGTTAAATTATTGGCAATTTCACACATAACAAATTTAACAGCAGCACGTACTACCGCCATTTTGTTTTTAGCTGCTTGGCAAGTAAACTTGAAAACGTGTAAACACAAAAGTTTAGTGACTGCCAGTACTTTCCGCCAGTAGTTCTCCAACAAAGCAAGTTTAGTGGCTGAAAGTACTTTCCGCCAGTAAACTCTCCAAATGTAAACGTAGCTTATGTTGGTTTTGAAACGGTTCAGGTTGTAACCTGCAGGGAAAACTGTCACAGGGAGTTTATTCTACAGCGATGCTGTTCTCCAGAGATATGAATTCTGATATAATGAGGTTCTTGGTGCCTCTATTTTGACAGTAAATTAATGGTTACCGTCTGTCTGACGTGGTCGCCTAGTAGGTGCTACAATAATTACAACAAATGCCAGGGATTCAATGCTACGGAGTGCAACGTACAAAGAAGAATATGTCTGATGATGGTTGAATAAACTGAAACGTCACAAACAAAAAAGAGAGATTTTTATTGACCAATTCCCAGAATCTAAAATATATAATTAGATTTTGTTACAAAAAAAAAGTGCCGTTAATAGGTACTTTTTAAATTTTTGGCCTTATACTTCACCTCTTATGCGTCAAGGCCCGGTTAGTCGTCACTTATGAAGGACATATATGGGGTACCAAGGTGCTATTCTCTTACCTGTGCACACCAAACGGGCCTTTTCTACTTTGCAAAGTATTTTTTCATGAACATCCATTTCAACAATATTTTCTTTCCATGTCTCTGGAAAATTTAGCTTTATTCGATTTTGATACGCTCTATTCTCCATAAATCCATAGCCTTGTAACCGTTTGAGTCGATTTCCGAAAATTTTTGAGGCGTGCCCATTTTCAATTGAGACCGACGCTATCCTTTAAAATGCATATTTGATCACAGGTATATAGATTTAGGTTATATAGTTTTCCGTTAAGAGTATAACCAATGTATGCTTCCTGTACTTGCCTATGGATCCCAAACCTGGACACTTACAAAATCAAACATGGATAAGTAACAAAAGCCCGACGAATAATGGAAAGACAAATGTTACATGTTAAACTAACACACAGAAAGAGGGATAAATGGATAAGAAATAAAACAAAAGTAAGGGATTTCAGAGGAGAAGACGCAAAATTAAAATGGAAACTTGCCGGTTATAATATCAGCGAACAACAAATGTATTGTAAACTGGAGACTTTGGGAAAATAAAAGAGGTGGGAGAAGAACCCAAATGAGATGGGCGCATGCGGGAACTAGATGGATGAATACGGTGACAAACAGAGAAGAGTGGAAGATATTGGGGGAGATATTACCAATTTGACAATATTTTTCCTTATATCACAGGAGTTAGGATAGGGAACTTACCTCCATCACTGTTTGTACAATGACGAACACCGCTGGAAGCTTTGAAATCCAACTGAGGCAAGCTTGAGGTCCTTTAATCTGGGCAAAGATAGCGCCGAGAATCGGAAAAACGCAAACCGAACAGAGTTTTGATTCCCACAACGGCAGTTTCTCGATTAGTGTCGTGTGCACGTGCACTCTCAAAATTTACTTAAAAAAATATTAAAATTTGATCACTCATTAAATAATAATTTCATCATTTCAGAAAGTATGAATAAACCCCAAAAGGAATTCACCACAGATTTGAATACCAACTAGAAATTAATACTCGGTATGTTTGTGTTTGTATTCGTGTTCAAACCAGGACGTTGTGGATAGTGAGTGCGTAGGCCGGCTTGCGCCACGCTTTAGTGGACCCAAAGTCTGTGCACCGTAGATGTTATGTCGCATTCTAATTACGATATACAGAAAGTGAGGACATGTCCCTATAGAATTTTACAGTACATAGAATCTGGGCCTTACTTCGATTGTGCTCTTGTGCAGAAATTGCGACGATCGATGCCGCTGTTAAAGCACCTCATATGCATTTTAAATTAGTGCAACGTGGCGTTATCGGTCGGCCCATATGATTTTGATTTCAACGATTTCGTAGTTACGAATTTTCTAATTCTAGCTGCGTTCGGTATTTACGTCGGATTATTCTTTTTGATCGAAATCGTTCGTTAATTCCATCTAGATCTAGGGGAGGTAGATCTGAATCGTTCGGAAATTCTGCTCAGACTAGTCGGACGTAAATCTGGTTGCTCCGTACATTTTGATTCACGAAACAGATCAATCTGAGATTGTGACGTATGTTGTGTATTTGTTTTGTTTACAAAAATAATTTTTTATGTAAAAAGATTGGAATCGAATTATTTGATGTTGAAGATAACAAATTATATAAATTTCCGACATCACAGGAAAATTTTGTCAAAATTATAGCTGGGCGTGAGTTGCAATATGTACATAATATTTTTGGTTAAATTTAAGGTTATAACCATTTATAAAAATTTGATCGATTTGATCTGGATCGTTCGTTAATTCCAATTTGCTCATACTAATCTGTACACACGTGACCAAAAATCCGTCACGTGTGAGAAGCAAATACCGAACGCAGCTTCTGATTCTAAGCATTAGCGTGCATTATTTAACCGCCATATTGTTTTGGGAGTGCATCCCTATAGTTTTGCACCATGCGCCACTGTGTATTGCAAATCACAAACCAAGTTTGCCAAATCGCATACCGTTGGATTGTGCCTGATGAGAATCGCAGCTTGTTAATGCACTTTTATTCGCCAGACCAACAAGGAGTCCTTAAAAAAATTCTGTATTACAACGAATGCCCTATATCTGATCAAATTCCCCATTATTCTAATTTTACTAAAAAGAACTCCGTTATCTGTGTTATGTTTTTTATATGTCGATAACAGGTTACCTTAGAGTCAAATAACACCCCAAGTATCTAAAGTCCCTCGACAGCTGTAACTCCTCATTTCGGAGAGTTAGAAGTCTTAGCCCATTTATTTTCCTTATATTTCATTCGAGGAAAGAAATTATTGCTGTTTTGTGTAAGCTGATGTTTTAGATTTTTCCACAATTAAATGGACAGGGTCTGCTGCATGTCAAACGCACTGTTCATTGTACTACAATCTATAGTTGATTTAAAGCCTTTTTCCTCGCAGTAACTACAAGTTACCAGGTAACCTGGTTACTCGTTTTCTGTTTTTCTTCGCTGAGTAACACTAACTATGACGTCATGAGTAACCACACAGTGTAACCAGCCTAGCAGATGTGGTTACCGAAATATTTTGAGGTTAAGATCGTTTTTCTTTTCAAAATGTTTGATTTTAATATATATATTAACAACGAATTATGACTGGTAACGGTAGAAAATGAAGCACATCCCTTGAAGTTGGTACTATATCAATTCAATTGCAACTAGTCTTAAAATGTACTGCCTTCGGTGTTCTGTGGCCTTACCACAGAATACCAAAGGAGCACCGTGTTTCCACCCCGATTCAAAAAACGCATCAGGTAACGCTGCATTTAACACTGGTGCAAATCTATGGCCCGTTTTTGAATCGGGGTGTTAGCTCCCGCTAAATTTCGCGGTTGTTTATATATATTTTTAAAAACACACAACTGTATGAAGGACAAAGCGCATTCCGCGTATTTGGACATGCGCACCAACAACCAGTGAGATCATTTGTCAATCGCCTAGAGAAAAGGCGTGTTAATTTCGTTCTCCAACTATTTTCAAATATCTACACCTGAAAGTGCTCGATTTTTGTGTACTGAAGCATAGAACTAGAAACTTCAACCCTTCAGCTACGTGGTGACATCATTAGATCCATCAGGGGCCCCTGGGAACGAGGAGAACTTGACTGCAAAGGAGGTGAGTGCTTGTCTTTGATTACCGTTGTGTGGTTCCAACAATTTTACCTATGGACATTTTGATTATTTCGTAATTTCATATCAATATATTTATGTTTGCTCGCGATATCATTAATTAAAATATTTACAGTCCATTGCCTTTAACGTTTTTCTATCCGTGGGCTAACATAAAAGTGTTCCTTCGAATCGAATTATTTTAAATAATAAATCCATACGACGGTATTAATAATTATTTACCAATCTGTGGCCAAGCCAAACAACGGCCTTCGGCCTTGAATTTTTTCGCGCATCGTCGTTGAAACGTCGACCAGAGAAAGTAGCCGGCGCAGTACCTGCCTTTGGTCCGCTGCCATGGTAACGGGTCTACTCCGCGTGGTGTAAACAAAACGAGTAGGATCAAAACAAAACAAAACAAAAGTTCAGTGGTGTATCATATCATTTCGATATTTAAAACAATTTTTATCAATTGGCGATAAATTAGTGCATATTTTCGACAATTCGTCATTTTTCTATTTCAGAAGCATTAATTTAGCGTTAATTGTATATTTACCGACAATTTCGTCATTTCAAAGGTAAAATCATGTCTGTCAAAAAAGCCGTACAAAAACGCAAGGGTTTTTTATCTGCGATCACCGAGTGTTATGTGTTGTCGCAGACTGCGGAAAAAGATGAAAGAGCGAGAAACGAGTTTCAAGTGAGGTATGCCGATTTGGATGAAACCTTCGATAAATGCATGCTGGCACATAATGACGTCATTATGTTGCTAGACGACTCGGACGATGAGGAATTTAAAACGCAGGATGCGATCCTTTCAGAAGCTCGTAAATATTTTTATGCGTGTAAGGGGGTTTACTCTAAAATATTTCCGGTTGAGGCCCCATCTTTTTCGGGATCATATGTTCGACAAAACGAATACGAAACTCCAAAACTCAAAGAGTTAGGTATTCCCATATTTCGAGGTGATAAAAAATTATGGCCAAGCTTTTTCGATCTTTTTAATAACATTATAGATCAAAATCAAAGTCTAAGTAACGTCCGAAAACTTCAATATTTATTTTCATATCTCGAGGATGAACCTTTAAAATTGATATCAGGGATTAGCTTATCTGATCAAAATTATAAAATTGCTTATGACAAATTAGTCAATAGATATCAAAACAAGCGAGATCTCGCAAATGATGCTTTAAGCTCAATTATGAACTCCACCTTAAAAAACGAGTCAGCTAAAGAATTGCGTAATTTAATTGACACCTTTTCTGAATCCCTAGAAATTTTAAAATCACTTAGCTTTGACGTTGACAGTTGGGACTTTATTATTTTTTTCATTTTATTAGAAAAATTGGATATTCCAATGCGTTCAAATTTCGAAATGAGTCACGCCAATACTAATACCGAAATTCCCACTTTTCAGTCACTTTTTCAATTTCTAGAAAAAAGATGTAAAGTTTTGGAATCACTTCCTCAATCAACAGCACCCAAAAAGGTGCCTATCTATCAAAAATCAAATTCTATGCAAAATCAGTCTGGGCAAAAGCCTACCTATCAAAATTCAAATTCTATGCGAAATCAGTTTGGGCAAAAGCCTACCTATAAATCATCCAATTCGCCTTTTATAGGACTGGCTGGCACCTCAACTAATTCGAGTACGGGAATAAAATGTTTCCGATGTAATCAAGGTCACGTGCTTTCGAAATGTCAAACATTTCTTGATCTCTCACCTATCGATCGCCTATCTTTCGTCAAACAGAAAAAATTATGTTTAGCGTGTTTTCATCCCTTGCATGATGTAGATACGTGCAAATCAAAATATTCATGCAGGACTTGCAATAGTAAAAGGCACCACACTTTAACTCATATCTTAGAAACTAATCAAGCGTCTGGAAGCCAAGATACTAGTCCTGTCATTCACACACCACCTGTCAATAATCTTCATGTGTCATTAAATGCCTCAGGACCTTCAGGTACCTTTCTTTTATGCACCGCCATAATAGATGTTATGGACGGTTGCGGAAATTTTCAACCTGTAAGGGCACTGCTTGATTCTGGATCACAGACTGGATTCATCAGTGAAAAGTGTATTCAGCGTCTTAATCTTCCTAGGCGAAGTTACACCACTGAAATATTCGGATTAAATCAGATGTCTTCTTTTACTTCCAAAGGGCTCGTTCAATGTCACATTAAGCCACAAGGACAAGTCACTCCTTTACTTAATTTCGAAGCAATTGTTGTTCCACAACTATGTTCCAATATGCCTACATTCTCTTTGAACGATAATCAGTGGAAACACTTGGGAAACCTTAAACTTGCCGACCCATCTTATTTCAAATCTAGACCTGTGGACCTGGTTATTGGTTGCGAGCTATTCGCACAGATTTTCAAGGAGGGCAGGGTTCTTGGACAGGTAGGGCAGCCTTCAGCCCTTGAAACTATCTTTGGCTGGGTCGTCATGGGAAAGGTTGACGAAGTAGGTAGTCTTACGGAACGAACCAGTTGTTTTTTAACGAGTCATTCACCTCCTTTAGAGGTCATTCTCCCTAGGTTTTGGGAAATCGAACATTTGCCTAAAAAACAAATCTTATCAAAGGAAGAAAAACAAGCAGAATCAATTTTTACTGCTAGTGTATTACGGCAACCGAGCGGTAGATTCATGGTAGATCTTCCGTTTAAAGATAAAATAAACCCTGACCTAGGAAATACTTATCCGCAAGCTTATCGTAGATTTTTACTTCTAGAAAATAGATTAATCAAAAATCCTGATCTGTACACTGCCTATTCAAATTTCATGCAAGACTATATCGATTCTAATCATATGAGTTTGGTTTTATCTAGTCAACCAAAGGTCGACGTATCGTGTTTTTTAGCACATCATTGCGTTTTAAAGCCGGAAAGCTTGAGTACAAAATTAAGGGTGGTCTGGGATTGTTCAGCAGTCACCCCAAAAAATATTAGTCTCAATGACACATTGTTATCTGGACCGAAACTTCAAAAAGATATTGCTTCTTTACTCCTTACATTTCGTCTTAATCCTATTGCCTACATTGCTGATATCAAACAGATGTTCCGTCAAGTCCTTATCAATCCTTGTCACCGTCCTTATCAAAGGATATTGTGGAGGTTTTCTCCACAGGACCCACTTTCAGTGTGGGAACTTTCTACTGTCACTTTTGGCATGACATGCTCACCTTTTCTAGCCATGCGTACCTTAAATGAGCTGGCAGAGAGAGAAAACGAACGTTTTCCTATGGCTAGTACTGTTCTAAAAACGTCAATCTATATCGACGATATCTTGGGAACTAGCCCTTCGCTTTCTGAAGCTCTCTCCCTTCAAACAGAACTCAATGATTTGTTGAAGTCGGGAGGATTTGAACTTAAAAAATGGGCAAGCAATTGTCCTGAGTTATTGGCAACATTGCCAGAGTCCGATCGTCAAATGCCTCTCTCTTTCGACAAGGAGGAACCCCACTTTATCAAAGTTTTAGGACTTCAATGGCATCCAAAAAACGACCTTTTTTCTTATCAATGCCGAATGAAGGAAAAACCCCCAACCAAACGTTCTATTTTATCTATCATAGGAACAATCTTCGACCCCTTAGGTTTTCTTTGTCCCTTGTTGCTACAAGCAAAATTTATTTTGCAACAGTTGTGGATATCGAAAGTAGGCTGGGACGAAGAACCAGATTCTTCTATCATCGACTCTTGGAACAAACTTCGTTCTGAATTCCCGCTTCTTTCCAATTTTCAATTACCCCGACAAATCAAACTGTCAAAAACCAATACCTGTCAAATCATCGGCTTCTGTGACGCTTCAATTCGAGGCTACGCAGGCGTCGTATATTTTCGTGTAGAAGAGGAAAACAATATATCTGTTTCTCTCATATCTGCAAAATCTAGGGTCGCGCCTATAAAGTCACAAACTTTGGCTAGGCTAGAACTCCTAGGCGCATTTCTTTTAAGCGAATTAATTGACTTCGTTTTATCTAGCTATGAAGGAAAAATAACTTTTACAAATATCGTTACTTTCAGCGATTCGCAAGTCGTATTGCACTGGCTTTCATCCCCTCCTAATCGCTGGCAAACCTTTGTTGGAAATCGCGTCAGTAGAATCCAAGAAATCATTCCCTCAAACTCGTGGCGCTACATTCCTTCTGCTTTGAATGCAGCCGATATTGCGTCACGAGGGGCCACCCCTTCACAGCTCATGTCACATGACATGTGGTGGAACGCACCGTCGTTTTTGTGGTCTCCCGAAAACGAATGGCCCGATTTTCATAAATCAAAAATGCCGATTGATTTCGGAGAGATTAATCTGGAGGAAAAGCCAAAAGTCTGTTGCAATGCGATAATTGATGTCAACTTCTTAGATCAGCTTCTTATCAAATATTCATCTATATCAAAAATTCAACGTATCATTTGCTATGTCCTTCGAATAGTTAACCTTTTTCAAAACCATTCCTATCAAAAACCCACTAAGCCGCCGGACCAAAAAGTTATTTTTGAGAATATTGTTTTTCCTACCACCGGTGAGATGCAAAGTGCGTTACACCTTCTTATCAAACGCGTTCAAGGTTCTTGTTTTTCTGAGCTTTTTTCTGCGTTATCTAAGAATAAACCAATACCGAAACCTTTGCGAAAACTTTCACCTTTTCTTGATGAGAATAATATCATTAGAGTCGGTGGCAGATTACAAAAATCTGACCTTTTGTCTTATTTTGCAAAACACCCCGTCTTACTTTCGAGTGACCATCGTTTAACTACACTTCTTATCGAGTCCGCTCATCGACAATATCTTCATCCTGGGTTTAAAACATTACATAATCTGCTTTTACAGCAATTTTGGATATTATCTGCCAGACGGTCAATTCAAAGAACCATATCCAAGTGCTTGCAATGTTTTAGAATCAACCCTAAACCCTATAGACCGCCCATAATGAGTTCACTTCCCGCTCATCGAATCAATCAGCTTAAACCTTTTTCGAGTGTAGCTATCGACTTTTGTGGACCTTTCTTTGTGATTCCTCATCGTTACCGTGGTTGTAGAGCTTTCAAATCGTATGTCTGTGTGTTTGTCTGTACGGCCACACATTGCGTGCATTTGGAATTAACCATGGAACTGTCCACCGAAGGGTTCGTAGGTGCATTCCATCGATTCATTTCTAGACGCGGAAGCGTGACGCAATGCTGGTCAGATCAAGGCAGTAATTTTATAGGGTTTCGTAACCAATTACTGGATTACGCAAGAAGTGCTGCCACCAGACTTTCTATTCGTTGGCATCTGGGACCTCCTCTCAGTCCACATTTCAATGGCCTGGCAGAAGCTGGCGTCAAAAGTTTTAAAACTCACTTTGTTCGAGTTGTCGGCGACCAGAAGTTGTCTATCATGGAGATGTCCACCCTTACCTGTCGCATAGAAGCCGTACTTAATAGTCGCCCTTTATCTCCTGCCTCTTCAGACCCACACGATCTTCAACCTCTTACCCCTGGGCATTTTTTGACACTTGAACCCCTTAACTCTGAAATTCCGGAGTCAGATTTGTCCGAGGTTCCCCTAAATCGGCTCTCGAGATGGCAACTAATCCAAAAACTACATAATGATTTTTGGAAACGGTATTCTATAGAGTATTTGCATACGCTACAACAGCGACACAAGTGGGCTGATTTGTCCCCAAATATCAAATTAAATGATTTGGTTATCATAACAAGTGATCACATTCAAACGCCTTTGAAATGGCCGGTCGGTCGGGTCATCGAACTGCATCCCGGCGGGGACGGTCAGGTGCGTGTTGCGACGGTAAAAACGGTTACCGGTGTTTATAAGCGGCCAGTTGTAAAACTGTGCCTCTTGCCAAATTAGAAGTAATTTTAATTTTCTACCTTTTACCGGGTATTACAATAGGTTTTTTATTTTTAATTTTTTTTTTGAATTTTTTGTTTGTTTGTTTTGCCTTTTTTCGGGATTTCGTTATCTCTAAATAAACTTACGATACTTATCTATTTTCATTCATTTATATTTATCGGTCGATTCTTTTTCTTATATCTATATCTGTCCGGTTGAGATTCTAAATTTGTGTGTTTTGGAGGGCAGTTATGTTAGCTCCCGCTAAATTTCGCGGTTGTTTATATATATTTTTAAAAACACACAACTGTATGAAGGACAAAGCGCATTCCGCGTATTTGGACATGCGCACCAACAACCAGTGAGATCATTTGTCAATCGCCTAGAGAAAAGGCGTGTTAATTTCGTTCTCCAACTATTTTCAAATATCTACACCTGAAAGTGCTCGATTTTTGTGTACTGAAGCATAGAACTAGAAACTTCAACCCTTCAGCTACGTGGTGACATCATTAGATCCATCAGGGGCCCCTGGGAACGAGGAGAACTTGACTGCAAAGGAGGTGAGTGCTTGTCTTTGATTACCGTTGTGTGGTTCCAACAATTTTACCTATGGACATTTTGATTATTTCGTAATTTCATATCAATATATTTATGTTTGCTCGCGATATCATTAATTAAAATATTTACAGTCCATTGCCTTTAACGTTTTTCTATCCGTGGGCTAACATCGGGGTGGGCAT
This sequence comes from Aspidapion aeneum, assembly GCA_963576565.1. NCBI lineage: Eukaryota > Metazoa > Arthropoda > Insecta > Coleoptera > Brentidae > Aspidapion > Aspidapion aeneum. Next base: position 209,039,287 of record OY755038.1, read on the forward strand.
GAATTGGTGGAAACAATGAATTATTTTCTGCATTTCGGAAATTGCTGGTAAAAACAAAAACAAACAATTAGAAATGTCATCTACAGCTGACTGTCTGACGTCATACAGCGGTTACTCCGAGTAACCGTGACGTCATTTCGAGTAACTTAAATGAATGACTAGTAACCTCGAGGAAAAAGGCTTATTGTATTAAAGTGGCACCGCGTCATAGCTATGGTAAACCAAATTTTGCGGCAAAATCTAAGTAAAGATGCCTTAAAAAATTAGTGTTTCACTTTATACATGCGGTGTGCCGCTCGGGGTTTAATGTTCGAAGGATAAAACACTAAGACCTTTTAAAGGAGAGATCAAATAGGTACTTACCTAATAAATAAAGATCCGAAACATAAAAGAGGATCCAAAATTATATTTAAATGTGGGCAAATATTGATTTAGTTCAAAAACGGTCATTTGTTTTGTAAAAAGCTTCGTCATAATTTGTTTGACATAAACAGTCAAAACAACAACGAATTGAAAACGTCAATGCCCGGCTAAATCAATAATATGTTCGTAACAACCAGATAAGAGTATATAATGTTCCTTTCTAATGAAATCGTTTAGAAGAAGACATCAATAAAAAGCTAGTAAAATAGTAAGCTAATGACTAATTAGCGCCGGTTCACACACGCGTTTTTCTGCAGCGATACGAAGCAGCGTTGCCGCAATTACGGTCCGTGATACTATGAAATAAATGACGCGATTCACACAGTTGAGCGGCAAACGCGCGTTCGTCTTGCGTGCATTCTTCAGAAAAATGCGGTAACGCTGCGTCACCGCGCTGCAAGAAAAAAGCGTGTGTGTACTGTATGTACCCCTCTACTCCCTTCCCGACCATCAAGGTTTTGATGACGCGGTGTCACTTTAATACAATATTATCTATAGTCAATAAGAGTAATCAGCGATTTTGTTTTAACTTAATTTTTTAGAATGTTGTTATCACATCGTGGTTAAAAGCTTTCTAATGAACATTTTCTGAAACCTCTGGTGAAAGAAATGATTATAGTAGGTATTAAGAATGCTTCGTAGTAGGTTTATGGAATTTAGAAGTGTTTTACCAAGATTATTGTTTTTATAGTTTTTTTATTAAAAATCCTAAACGGACGAAAGTTGAATATTTATAAAATTAGTGTTGGTTATCAAAAATATTACAGAAACTTGTAGAATTTTGATATAAAATTTTATAAATTGGTCAAATTATTTCAATTAAAACGTTGATAAATATTTAGGGATCCTTATATAAATTGGTGTTTGAAATACTTATATCCACTTTCTTTTAAACCCTATGATTTACCTAAATAGGTAGGATGCTTAAAATAGAGTTATATCAGCTCTATATAAGTTACTTGAAATCAAATTAACAAACCTTACCAAGAACAGCTTAATTAACCGTTTAAAATAGTCGTATCTCTAAAAAACATTGGTAAGAAACTTATCTTGCTTGGGAATTCAAAAAATAAGGTGAACCATTTTTATTTCTTAACTAACTTTACGAAACTATAAATCCAGTTTTAGCATTTTTCGGTAAATAATTTTATTAAAGTAAATGATATTTTAAAGAAATATTAAACAAGATTTTTTATTTAATCTGGGGCATTGTATCCTGTTGTTAATTAGTACAGTAAATCACCAAAAAATGTAAAGAACACTACTTTTTTTTGCTAAAAATGCTAACAAAATTTAAAAGAACTCAAATCTTACACTTAAGTGATTGAAATTCTACCACTTAAATTACGTGGAAGAAATATAATCTTAAGTGGAACTTTGACAGCACATGCAAGCCCTTAAGTAAAACTAAGTGGAACGTAGAACTTAAGTGCTAATTGAGAAAGATGGCCCAAGTGCCATGTGAGAAAGTGGCCCATGATCCCAATGTAGTAACCCCTGAATCCATGAGTTTATATTTTTCTAAAAATGTGTTATTAGAATACTTCGAAAATAATGTCATGCCTACTTAGGTTTTATTGCGGTTGTGACAAATGACAAGAATTTTAAAGAAAAATATCCCGAGTAACACAGAAAGCTACTTTTCCAGCAATTCATCTCAGTTATTCCAGTCTATCGTACTTATCCCTAAGCTTTATTCCTTTTTTATTTTTATGCAAACAAAATATCCTCTCCCTCAAATATGTATTTTATTTTTTTTAGAAAAATATTTGTTAAATTACCTTCTTCCAACCAGCTTGTTTGCTCTTTCTACCGTTCTCTCTTTTATTAGAAAATAAATAAAAAAGTAAGAATATGGTTTAAAAAAGTTATTGTGTGTGCTTAAGACGACACGGCAGAAGTGTAAACTTCAACAAGGCGAAATTAATCATATTGCCCCATAACATATTCTGCAAAGCGGACCGAACCGAATTCTTCTGTGTACTGGCCTTCATCTACATCATCATATCGCTCGCTGAATGTTTCTCACAGTTAGTCGACTCGAGCCGATTTCACCCGAATGAGCGTTACATAGCCGAGCCTAACGGCTGAGTTCAATTCACTACCCACAAAAACTGCTAAACGTGCCTAAAGAAGTTTACACTTCAAAAAGTCACATAAGTGACCAGTAATAGCGTTAATGTAGGTTTTTTCATTACCCTCCCACCCTGTTTATATTTCTTATTTTGCAAGATAATTTAATTCTTTGAAAACATTAATTAAAGGCACGTTCTCACGAATCGATTTTAGTTAATCAACTTTGGTTGATCAACTGAAATCGAATAAAAAGAACTGTGAGAACATATGCTTCAACTTTAATCGGTCAACTTTTGTCGTTTCCACAAAAGTTTGATCCATTCAAACTTTATCGTTCAAGTTGTGAGTCATCAATATTTTTCGTCGAGTCGAATCTTGTTTAAAGCGTGTGAACGTTTGTTGGTCGACTTGAATCTCTGTATTTTGTTGCTGCATTTTACCTGGGCAGCTCTCCGCTTTCAGTAGTTTTGTTGTTTTGTAGAGTAATGTTATAATATAAAATAATTATTGTTCCATTAAAAGCAAAACAAAATGAGTTTAAAAGGTGTTACCTACGTTTAAATTTATGGAACTATACTATAGCAATGACTGTCTTTGGAATCATCGACTAGATAGTTACAAAAATAAAGATGACAGAGAAAATGCTTTAAATGTGATGGTTCGGGAAATGGAAATAGACGGTCTAAGTACAAGGTTGCCAGACGTCCAGCCGTAGGGGGGACGGTCCCGCTTTTTGTAGCTCGGTCCCGTTTTTTTTAAATCCTATAAAAGTCCCGCTTTTTATGCAAATTGTCCCGATTTTCCCGCTTTTTTTTTCATTTCTGTCCTATTTTTTTACCTGTCTGTATCTTCTTATATATAACTTGTAAATTTTATTTTTAAAAAAATTGTGTCTGCTCAAGACCACACGGCAGAAGTGTAAATTTCAACAAGGCGAAATTAATAATACGAAATACAAGATTTTTTGCGTTGTATATTGACAAAGTAATATACAAAGTAATAACATTTACATAATTTTAATTGGGTAAAAATTACTCTGGTCAATTTTGCTCTGAGTGGCCTTCATCTGCATCATCATATCGCTCTGCTGACTGTTCCGCTCACAGTTAGTGGACTCGAGCCGACTTCACCCGAATAAGCGTTACATAGCCGAGCGTGACGGCACAGTTCAATTCAGTACCCACAAAAAGTGCTAAACGCGCCTAAAGACGTTTACACTTCAACAAACAATCGAAGAGGAATGTTTTACTTTTTCGTTTAAGTTACTTTCTCATTTTAGGGCGGATATTTTTTATCTATACATACTTATCTTATGTGTTCGTTCATATTTGTTTATTTTAAATAAAATTCACAAATCACTAAAAGAAATTACAGATCATATATTTTATTATGCATGGAATTTTGATAATCGAAATATAATGAAGACAATGGAAGTTTGAAACACAACTTAATTTAAAAGTTTTTTACCTCTTCAATTAAAGAAACTCACTAAATTTAAATACGTAGGTATAACATTTAAATTTTAAAATTACATTATTGAATGTATTTTGGAAACGTAATTAAATAAACACACTATTTGGTTCCTAAAAGACTCCTACACTAACTTTATGTTAAAATCGATGTAGATTTTTAGTATCTATTTTAAATTTTTGTGTTTACGCATTTACTTAATTTGTCCCGCTTTTTAATTTGAAAAATCTGTCAACCCTGTCTAAGTACAAGTCCCAAGTTTTTACAAAAGTGATTTTTTTTATAGAAATATACAGGGTGTCCCAGAACTGTAGATTCCTTGGGTCAAAATATTACGATTTAGCCATACTTACCTTAGTCCAAAAGTTCAAATTAACCGAGATACAGGGTGTTAAACTTTATTTTTTTAATTCGATTTTCTTTAATAACTTTTTTACTAATTAATATTTTTGAAAAAACTAACCAGCGAGTAAGTTTTTTTTTAAATCGGCAAGACGATTCCTTTGAAAAATTTGATGCACAGTGTACAGGGTGTTCCTTGGACCACTACCATTGCATAAAAATCAGTATATTTTTTTGTGCATCAGTGTATACCAGTTTTTATGTAAAATAATGGTTTTCCCATCCTTTTTATTTAAAAAAGTTATACTGTTTTAAAGTCGCTCAGAGCAACGGTTTTTGAGTTTTGTGCATAATTTTTTTTTTATTGCATGTGAGTGATCTGCCTAATTTATGTACGATACTTAACTTTCTTCAATTCTTTCTACTAATTAATAATTTTGCACAAAAATTGGGTTTGGTGATTTTTGGGCATGGACAATTTAATTTTGGTTAAAAAAAATAAACATATTATACAGGGTGTTCTCTGGCTCGGTACCGTTACATTAAAATAGGTCTAACTTTTTTGTTCCTCGGTGTATACAAGATTCTATACAAAACATTAATTTTTTATTTTTTTAAGTGAAAAAGTTATGGTGTTTAGATGTCGCTTAGAGCAACGGTTTTTAAGATATTTAAATTATAAGTTTTTATGGTATGCGTAAAAGATTTTTGATTAAATTCTTACCCACTTCATACATATTGGCTATAATCAATCAATTTTTTATAACATTTTAAGATTGGATGTTTTCTTAGGAAATATTAAGTTACAAAATATACAGGATGGTTCTTGAATTATCATAAGTGTGTTAAAACAATTGTAAATTATTGTTCGTTATGGCAACTGTGTAGGGCGATGTTTTTAACGAGGAACAAAAACTTCTTCGTATTAATGTTTTTAAAAATGATAAGTACGTATACTTTATTAATGCAACTATTTTTTTATTGTTTTGAAAGAAAATTATAATTATTAATAAAATTGATATTTTATTATTTATTTTAAAAAATATATAAAACAACAACAAAGTTAAAATTTTAAAATTGACAATTAGTAAATCAAACCTAAAATTATTTATTATAGTAGGCTTTGAAAATAAAAAACAATAAAATCCAATAAAGTTGCTGTCTGCGTCTATTCTGTCAAACTTTCTTAAAACTACAGAACTGTTTGTAAAATTACTTAATAATTAAAATCATATTCTGTTTAAAAACCTGCTTAAGTATACACCGAGGCACAAAAAAAATACACTGATGATTTTAATGGATAGTGGTCCAAAGAGCACCCTGTACATTGTACATCAACTTTTTCAACTGAATCGTCTTGCAAATTTCAGAAAAACCTACTTGCTGGTTAGTTTTTGCAAAAATATTAATTAGTAGAAAGAATTGAAGAAAGTATCATACATAAATTTGGCATTTCACTCACATGCAATAAAAACTTTAAATGCAAACATCTCAAAACCCGTTGCTCTGAGCGCCTTTAAAACAGTACAACTTTTTTACATAAAAAGGATGGGAAAAACCATTATTTTACATAAAAACTGGTATACACCGAGGCACAAAAAAAATACAGTGATTTTAATGCAATGGTAGTAGTCCAAGGAACACCCTGTCCATTGTACATCAAAATTTTCAACGGAATCGTCTTGCCAGTTACAAAAAAATTTACACGCTCGTTATTTTTTGCAAAAATATTAATTAGTAAAAAAGTTATTAAAAAAAATCGAATTGAAAAAATTAAGTTTAACACCCTGTATCTCGGTTAGTACGAACTTTTGGACTAAGGTAAGTATGGCTAAATCGTAATATTTTGACCCAGGGAATCTACAGTTTAACTATGTACCATTAGTTCTGGGACACCCTGTATAGAGCAGTGTAATAAAAATAAAGTATAAAGATGCAAATTTTAGAAACATCACAACTGTTTTATTTAAATATTTTTACCATTAATTAAAATGTGATTTATAAACATTTTGTCAGCATTTTAAATTTCTTTTTTGCGCAATATGTTTTTGACCAATTTATGCGTTTTTCCATGGTTTTAAAATATTATTACCATTTTCCATTTTTTTCATACATTTTCACTTGAATAAAGGGCCTGCAGCCATAACTTTTGCAGTGCTGTTTTATTTTATCGCTCGACAGTCAGTTCACAATTTTCACAAGCGATAAAAAATAACAATTTGTTTTGAAAAAAAATCGCTTACATGCTATAGTTCTAGACTACACCATAGACCTGGCAACATAATGATGAGGATTCCTCTTCGGACCATTCCACATTGTTTTAATCGCTTTTTATTTAAATTATATTAATTTTAATAATCTGACAACAATTACAGAGGAATTTCAGTAAGCAGTACTCTAAGTACATACATACGGTAGGATTCAGAGATCTAATAGAGAATAATTTTAATGAGCAAGAAGAAGAAGATGAGCAAAGTGGGTTTCGTGCAGGCAGATCTTGTAGTAATAATGTTTTATGTCTTAAACAAGTAATTGAGAAACGTGTTACCTTCGTGGACCTACAAAAAGCATATGATACCGTTCTAGTAGAAAAATTATGGACAGTGTTAGAACAACCTAATATCAATCATACATACATAAAAGTGATAAAATCAAAATCTAAAATTAATATTGGAAATCGACTTTCAAAAGAATTCCTGGTAACAAAAGGCTTAAGACACATCCCTCACTTTAACTTTTTTAAAAATATATATCGCAGTAGCTCCAAAAAACTAAAAACGTAAAGTACGCGGCATGGGAATACAATTTAATGGCCGATTTACCATCTACACACTATAGTTTGCTAACGAGCAAGTAATTGTAGCTAATGATAAAGAAGATATGGAGCATATGATAAGAAAGTTACCGGAAGAATACCAAACGTGGGCAAGACACAGTACTTATGTATTGGAAACGAATCAAGTGAATGAGAACTAAACAATGGCCATACAATATCTCCATGCTATAAGTATGTATACTTGGGTGCTACTACATTTCATAAGACAAGAACAGACTGTAAAGAACTGGAAAAAAGATTAATAAAAGCAAAAAAGGTAATTAGATGTCTTAACAGTATTTTATGGAGCGGAGAGTCAAAAAAGAATGTAAAATTTAACAAGCAAGAAACAATGGTGGGCATGCTGTTTTATGAAATAGAGACTTGTCGCGTAACAGAAAAATTCAAAACAAAACTGGATGCAACAAGAAGATCAATGAGAATAAAAGAAAGAATGGGAATAGAGGGAAGCATAATGGATGACATCACTAAACGACAACTGATATGGCCTTGTACAACGGATGAACAAAGAAAGATTACCAAAGCAGGTCCTAGAATGGCAACTAATAGGGCGTAGAAAAAGAGAGCGTCCTAAACTGGAATAACAAAATTCAATTCAAAGATCAATGAGTAATCTGATCTGCTAGAAGATGATTGTCAGAATCAAAGAAGATGGAGAATATGCGTCGGACAACTTAGAAAAAGGTTCTAAACCGACATAGTGGTATAGTAGTATAATAATCGAACCTATTTACCCCACCTTGTAATTTTCAGTTATTTGGCAAAAAGTGATTGTAAAATTTCATAAACTTTATTAATAATGACCTTGTACAGAACGCAAAATCTTCATTGATGAAAAATTCCCGACTAAAGCTTAAAAGGTCGCGATATAATAACTGTCTGTCCTTATTGACTTTTTAAAGAAATCGCTGATATCCTATAATTGTAGACTAACACGTAGAACTGGCAACATAGTGATGAGGATTCCTCTCCGGACGATTAAACATTGTTTCAATAGTTTTTTATTTAATTTAAATTATTTTGTGCGGGATTTTACTATTATTTAACCTATTTACTCTACCTTGCACTTTTGTAAAGCACTTCGTCCTGAACGGTATGAAATATTCGGTAACTTAGAAAAAAAATCATAATAGAGCTCCATAAACTTTATTAATAATAAGACACGTTGTACAAAACGGAAAATATTTGTTGATGAAAAATTCCTGAAAGGTAAAAACGGCGCTCCATAATCGCCTTCTGACAATAATGACTCAAAAAAAATTGCTTACATCCTATAATTCTAGACTACAACATAGACCTGGCACCATGCTGATAAGGATTTCTCTCCTAACCATTCTACATTGTTTTCCTACGAGCGTGCGGAAATGTTACTTTTTTCGTTTGGAAAGATGTACTTTTCTGCACGATTTAACTTTTCTGTACCATTTTTACTTATCCGCACGATTATTTTCCGCACGTCCAATATGTAAAAATCCTCCTGTTCACAATCGTTTCCAAATGAAAACCCGTCCTCCTACACACAAGTTTCATTTTCAGGAAGTGCTGCTGTACCGATGCTACCAGAAGCACCGAAGGAAGAATATTGTAATGTGTTACAGCCTGTACAGACCAATATACCTTCCTCCATTCACTACACTAGTAATTCTCAGCAGCAAACTGATCAAGGCATTTCTGTAGTGGGCCAAACACCAACCAATCAAATTCAAATAAGAAACGACATTCTTCAAGATGTTCCAGCATCTGCTATATTGCAGCATGCAACAAACACAAAGTGCACTTTCAATTTGAATATTTACCATCGTTAACTTTTTCGTTATTGTTAATTAAATGATCTTTAAATAAAGTTTATTATTAATATATCATGATAAAAAATCTTGTTTCATTATTTTTCCATGCATAAAAAGTCGTGTGGAAAAGTAAAAAAAAATTTGTTTTGTTAAAAATGAAAATATTTAGGACTAATTAAATGATTTATGTAACTATTCTATCTTATGTATCATTTTCTAGCATTATTATAAAATCTTTGCGAATTAAAACATGTTTTTTTGATAAGGAAGATGGACAAAAACACTCATAGGAAAAACATTGTACCTCTTGAGGAAACTATCTTTTCCACCCTTGACGGCTTGCCTGAACTCTGCTCCGCGTGGTCCGTGCAACTCCCGTCGCGTAAGGAAAAGTACCACTTTCCGCACTTATTAGGTAAATAACTATTTAATAGACTTTTATTTAACTTAAATTCATTTGTGCATGATTTTAATTTTTATTTTGTATAATAATCTAACCTATTTAATCCAACTAGCAATTTTGTAAAGGCCTTAGTCCTCAACGTTATGAAATATTCCGTAATTTAGAGAAAAAAATATCAAGAAACTTCATAAACTTTATTAATAATGAGACACCTTGTACAAAACGGAAAATCTTCGTTGATGAAAAATTCCTGACTGAAGGTAAAAGCGGCGCCCCATAATAGCTGTCTGTCAATATTGACTTTTTAAAGAAATCGCTTAGTGTAAGGAATTCCACGACTTTTTGTGAATATTTAAAAAGCGTGTAGCGATATTTTAATAATTTTAAACTTGACGTGTAGATGGGTAAACATTTTTGCCGAATGTGCAAGAAAATATTGAAAGTAGTATAGAAATAAATCTAGAATTGTAGGCAAAAATGTTAGAATTACGATATGCCTAAATAAAATTTAATAAAATTTTTATATTTATACGATTGCTGTGATTTATACCTTGAGTATCGGAACCCCTACGTTCGCGAAAATGATCAAATGTCGTTAATAAAACTTAACCTTAATCTTGACCTAACCTAAATTCAAAACGACAGTGCGATGCATATAGTTTTATACCTACAGTGAATTTTTAAGTTAACAAATCAGTCGAAAAATGGAATTACACCGAGAGCATTTTTGGGCTATAATTTTTTTTAAACAAGAATGCCTTGCCAAGTTGATTTTCTATTTTCGGTAATGAAGCACCACATCAGTCGATAGTTTCTCGTTGATTTGAAGAATTTAAACGGGACATATTGGACTCAGTTTTGTAAAAAGCATACAACCCACACGACGTGTGTTTTGCAGAAAATTAGAAAATATATATTTTTTAAATAAATTAAATATTTTTTTCCAAGATATTGATAAACCGCTACATTTAAACCTTTTTTTTTGTTTGAATACTTACAAAAAACAAGTATTTTTCAACTAACTTGTTTTTTTAAGTGTGGCATTAAGCCTTTTTCCTCGAGGTTACTAGTCACTCATTTAAGTTACTCGAAATGAAGTCACGGTTACTCGGGGTAACCGCTGTATGACGTCAGACAGTCAGCTGTGGATGACATTTCCAATTGTTTGTTTTTGTTTTTACCAGCAATTTCCGAAATGCAGAAAATAATTCATTGTTTCCACCAATGCATGCCCACCCCGATTCAAAAAACGTATCACGGGCCATGGATTTGCACCAGTTTTAAATGCAGCGTTACCTGATGCGTTTTTTGAATCGCGGTGGAAACAGGGTGCTCCTTTGGTATTCTGTAAGGCCGCAGTACCACAGAACACCGAAGGCAGTACATTTTAAGACTAGTTGCAGTTGAATTGATATAGTACCAACTTCAAGGGATGTGCTTCATTTTCTACCGTTACCAAACATAATTCGTTGTTAATATATATATTAAAATCAAACATTTTGAAAAAAAAAAAAACAAAAAAAAGCGATCTTAACCTCAAAATATTTCAGCAACCACGTCTGCTAGGCTGGTTACACTGTGTGGTTACTCGTGACGTCATAGTTAGTGTTACTCAGCGAAGAAAAACAGAAAACCAGTAACCAGGTTACCTGGTAACTTGTAGTTACTGCGAGGAAAAATGCTTATTGATTTTTTGGGGCTTGGATGCTTTCTGCAAAACGGAAAATTAGGACCCAGTTTTGTAAAAAGCATCTAACCCACACGAAGTGTGGCTTGGATGTTTTCTGCAAAACAGAAATTTTGTAATCAACAGCAAAACAGAAATGATTTTTGAAGGCTAAGTGGTTTGGATTGTTTTTGCAGAAAAATAATTCAAGATTAATAAATAGGTATTTCTTTTAATAGTAGATTTTGACCTTGAATCGCTAAGATAGCATTTGGTCGTTTTATGCAAAATGAAGAATGGGTCAAAACAAATCGAAAACATCGGTGCTGTGTGCGTGCTCATCACGGAATTCATTGGGGATTTCCAAGACCTTATTTCAACAAATTTTGGATAAAGAAATAGGAATAAGAAAATTATTCGCTTACTTGATATCGCATCTGCTAACCGAAGAATATAAAGAAGCTAGGGTCAATTGGTGTCAGAAAACTCTAGACCGCTTTGATGCAGGAAACTTGAAAACAGTGCACAGCATTGTCAGTGGTAATGATTCGTGGATTTACTCATTTGAACCCGAAAAAAGACGTTAGTCGTCTGCTTGTGCGTTCCAAAGTAAAGAGAAGCCAACAAAAGTCATCCGTTCTCAAAGTGTATCCAAAAAGATAGTCGCAAAATTTGCCTTAAAAGTAGGTTATGTAGCAACAATTCCTCTGGAAGAGCAAAAGACTGCTACTGCCGATTGGCCCATCACCATTTGTTTGCCGAAAGTTATCGCTGAGCTTCGAAGAACGAACCCAGAACGGCGATTCATCCTCCACCAAGACAAAGTAGGTTCGCACAAAGCACAAAAAACCATTAAATTTTTAACCCAACAAAACGTCGAATTGTTGGACCAGCCTCCATTCAGTCCCGAACTAAGTCTCAACGATTTCTATACTTTCCGAAAATCAAGAATGTACTGAGTGGTCAGAGATTTCAGTCGTTCAGTTCATAGGAAGCACTCGACGCCTTCAAGAATGTAATTTTGACAGTAACAACAAATGAGTGGAATCGCAGCTTTGACAGATGGTTTGAGCTCATGCAAAAGTGCATTAATTTTCGTGAAGAATATTTCGAGAAACAATAAAGTCTTTAAAAGTTATCTACTGTTTTATTCCAGTTGTATATGCAAAACTTGATACAACCCTCGTAGCTACTTCTAAGAATATTCTACTTACAAGAATCTCGTTACACTTTAAAATTAGTGGAAAATTGTGTTTTTTAACGATTGATGCAGTCGTGTGCGGTAAAATTTATGACAGCGGAAAATTAAGTAAAAAAAGCAGGTTTTTTATTTTCTGATTTTTGAAGTGTAAACTTCTTTAGGCGCGTTTAGCAGTTTTTGTGGGTACTGAATTGAACTGAGCCTTCAGGCTCGGCTATGTAACGCTCATTCGGGTGAAGTCGGCTCGAGTCGACTAACTGTGAGAGGAACATTCAGCGAGCGATATGATGATGCAGATGAAGGCCAGTATTATTAATTTCGCCTTGCTGAAGTTTACACTTCTGCCGTGTGGTCTAACGCACACACAATTTTTTTTAAATTAGAAAACACTATCTAATGTAAATACAACAGCACAGTTCTAGTGGCTCTTACACAATCATTTACTAGAAAACTGCCTGCCCCTTATATCACGCCCAGGTTGAGATCACATAAATCAAATGCGTATTAAGTCGAAAAATTTGCTTTATCATAGTCAAAGCCCGATGGACCGCTGCCCATATGGTCCGCTAGACCGGGTCATAAGAGCCATGAACCTAGTTTCCTTGGTCAACTCTACTGATTGAACTCTACTTTATAAGTGTATACGACTGACACTAAAAAATAAAAAACCCACATTAGCTGTGTTTTTAGACCTACCAAAGGCCTTTGATACGGTCAATCATAATATTTTGTTAAAAATATTAGAATAGACAGGGGTCCGAGGAACTGTGCATTTGTTATTTATAAACTATCTTTATAAAAGGCAGCAAAACACAAAAATCATCGAAACGTTTAGCTCAGAAAAAACAATAACTTATGGTGTACCGCAAGGTACAGTCCTTGGACCTATTCTTTTCCTTTTGTATATAAATGGACTCTTTAATATTGACAGCCTAGCCGTCATCATAAGTTTCGCTGATGATACTGTATTAAAATATATTGGTAAAACATGGGACGAATTAAAACAAATACCTGTTACAAAAACAAATTACTAGAATTTACTAAGTTAAACGTTAAAATAGAAACAGAAAATTTTAAAATTCATATAGCAACCAAAGTAAAGTATTTTGGAGTAGTTTTGGATAGTCATTTAAAATGGAATTTTCACATAACAAATTTGGTGAATAATCTAAGGCCTCTAATTAGCAAATTTAAATATTTAAACACATTTTTAAACATAAAATCATCTTAAGGTTTTTTACTATGCTTTAGGGTGGGGTAGGGTTCTGCATACTACACTTCAAAAACTAAACGTTTCGCAAAAATAGTTCCTTAAAATTATGATTAAAAAAAAATAGACAGTATTTTTCGGATTTACTCTTTTCTGACATGGAATGCCTTGATATTAGACTATTTTTAACAAATATTTTTGATCAAATCTACAAATTAAAAGATGAACTAATTCGTTTCTCACACAGTCATGAGACCAGAGACAAAAATAAAGACTTTACTCAAACTATGATTTGTAAAACAACTCAAGGTCAAACATCTTATCAATTTTTACGGGATCACATCTATAATATTTTGTCAGAATCAATAAAAAATTTATTAAATACCAAGTTCGTGGAAAAAAGAAATAAAAATAAAATACGCAACAAACAAATAGACAAGAAATTAGTGATTTAATAAATTTTTATAATAAATGTAAAAAATAAACAGTTTAATTAGGTAGTGGGTACAAGTATAAGTTGCGAAAGCTTATTTTATTATTTAGTTTTAAAAAAAAATTAGATTAAGACATTTAATATTTATTTTTTCATTAAATTGAAAAAACATAAAATTCACATTCCCACACACAACTTGCAAGTTTGGTGGCCCTTTTCTTTATGTTTATTCGATTATGAGTTAATGTAGGAAAATGTAAACTATTTGATTTGTTTGAATAAATATTAATTATTTATTATTATAACTGTACATGAAGCTGCGCACCAGCGCCGACACAATACGTAACTTCGTCCCCAAGCCTCTAAAAATATTAATAAAGAATAAGGTTGTATTTTCAAAGATTTCCCTTAGGGGCAGTGTTACGGTCAAACAATAAAATTTCTCCGCTCGGATTTTTCTGTCTTTCTTTATGGTTTTTTGATTGGTCAGACGATCGGACGGGGACATAAACGAGACGCTTACAAGCAACTTTGTGTCGAAAAAAACCATATAACAAAATATCACATGACAAGCAGTAAATAATAGAAGCTTTAACCAGAAATATGGGATAGGTATAGATAGCTTAACGGCACGTGCGCAGCTGAATTTCATGGGGACTCCATAAGGATCTGTGAGTCTGATATTTTGTGGTTCTATCTATCTATCTATTTACCTTCTTCGATCCATCTTTGGACATAGGCCTCCCCCAATGTCTTCCACTCTTCACTGTCTGTCGCCGTGTTCATCCATCTAGTCCCCGCATGTTTCTCCAAATCGTCCGCCCACCTCATTTGGGGTCTTCCCCTAATGTTTTATTTTCCCAGTGTCCTTAGTTATAGTACATTTGTTTCAGCGATCGTCTTTCTGTCTGGTATTATAAAGGGCAAATTTCCAAAGCACATAATTGAATAGAAGCATAATATAATGAAAGCAACACATTTTGTTGCAGGTAATTCTATATAATTAAAAGTGCGTTAGATCTGAGGAATTTCTTGCGACATTATTGTTCAAACTAAGTGTACGCTGACGGTAGTATCCACTGCTGCGATGTTTCCTGATTGGAAAATTGAAAAAAAAACTTATCTATACTGAATTTCCCAGCAATTTTCCGGAGTCTCTCGTCGCCAAAGAGCAAATGAAAAAATAAATTAAATAACGCGCGAAGTTGCCCCCGGCCTTTTAGCCATTTTTCTCGAGTTTTAAACTCCGACAAAAAGATTGATCAGGCTAATTTGTTTTAGAAAATTATTCGAATGGAAACTAACATTGCATTTTTTTTGTTTTTCAGTTTATTGCCTAGGGCACAAATATGGTCAGGCAGTCAATTTTGAAATATTCAATTTTTGGGTGATTTTGATATAACTTGGCATGCTGTTTAAGGACTCCCTACGAAGTTAGGAAAAAACAGTGCTTTGCTCGGCGTCATATTGTAGGTAGCATTGCGACACTCTAAAGGTGAAAATTCATACTAACCTACTTTTTGTCAAATATCTTAAAAACGGTAATTTGTAGGACAATTTTGTTTTCACTTTTGTTCAGCCAGTAGATGTATCTATCTACCTCTCTATAACAATCTCAACAAATATCTTAAGTATTTTTATTAAAATTTGTAGAAGTGAAATTTACACCAAAATTTAAATTTGTAATTTTTAAAATTTTTGGATTATTTGGTTGCCTCCAAAACAGTTTAGTGGTGATTTTGATCTCGCATAATAATTATTGTATTTTTTGAGCTAGCCTCACAATGTGCTTAAAATTATATGTTATCTTTACATGGAACCGCGGAAAAAATACCAAAATTAGCAATATCGCGTTTTATTAAAAATTTTACAAAATTGCTCTTAAAGTTAAATAATTTTTTTAAGGTATTACTACTTATTTTTTTATTCTTATTTTTTGCCTAATTATTATTAAAACTTAACTGGATTATAAAAAAAATATTGCGGTAAACGTAAAATAGTCCGGGTGTCTAATAAAAAAATTCAAACTTAAGTAATGCTACGTAAAAAAACATTGGATTTAGGGCTCAATTTGACATCTCTTCATTTGTGTGCCTCGGATTTCTATATTTTCTGGGTGATTTTGATCTTCCACTAAAATTAGTTATATTAAGAAACAAGCTTTCAAAAACTGTATAATTTTACAAAAATCGTGCCGGAGTTTTTATGCCAAACATGCCTAAAAATAGCACTTTTTAAAAAAATTTCGAAATTCCCAAAAATACAACATTTACCTTAAATATCGTTTTACAAGTGACAATTTTATAAGGTTTAAAATAATGCAGCCATACCAAATTTAAAGAGAACCTTAATTCTCGAAAACGGAACCAAAATTTTTACATTTAGTAGGGGTGCCGACTACAAAAACTTCAATTATTTGCTGTCAAAGTATTATTATGTTTTACGTCTCAAAATGCTTTGAATGTATAAAGAACCTCAGAACCAACAATACCTTTGAATATCTGAAGCCCATAACAGGACCCGCCCTAGATATTTAGGCGCCCTGGGCGAAACAGTAAATTGGCGCTTATACTCCCTGACTTTTTTTTTGAACTGCAATATATTTTTTTAAATTTTCTTTAAATTCTAAAATATAATAATAAAAACTCGAGAAAAAGCTTAAGAAAAAAATAGTTCAAAATAAAGTGTAGTAAAAAAATGTTTTTGTTATAAGCGAAATCCATGGATATTATAAAAACACGGACTTTTTTGCATGCGAATGAAAAATCTAAGTTATACTATATTCTCATAGGCAGACTTAAAAGGAACCTTAGTTTGCAACCAAACCCAAAATGACCCTTAAAACCACTTAATCGCACCAAATAAACCAAAATTAATAAAAAATACGAAAATGCAAATTTTGATAAAAACTAAATTTAATAATTTTTATTTAATGGAACTTAATCACACTCATTACCTGCCTAAAAGTAAAATTAGAGCTTAAAAAATCAATGTCACGTCATATTTTAAAGCGTCGCGACGCTCCATATACTAAGTTGCCGGAAAAAAATGACTTTTGTAAATATATGTTCATAATTTTTTTAATCGAACCAATTTATAACAAAATCACCACAACTTAAGAAATTCTGCGCAACCTATAGTACTTTTTATACGACTGTCTTGTAAAAGGGGGTTTTGCGCACGGAGAACACGATCTGAAAATGGCATTTTGCGCACGCGGTGTGCAAAACGTTTTGCACACGCTTATGTCATTTATGCGCACGCCTATGTCATTTCTGCATACGGGTCTCCCGTCATTGTGATTTTTGTTGTTGTCACCCATCAATATAAGTTGGCTTAGTTCCGTAGCAACCGTCACTGCTCGTATGTTTTGTTGATTAGAAACGTCAAAAAATTGTTGAATTTTTAAAGTTTTGTTGTAAAAATGTTGGAAATAAAAACAAGTTAAATTAAAATTTGATTTTTCTTTCTTTATTAGCAGTCGTATAAAAAATATTGTAAAAAACTCGTTTGAAAACCTCTTTGCACACTCCCTCGACTTGTAGTACCAAACTGTCTCGATCGTGTGCAAAGAGTCGTTTTAAAACCTTGTTGTTTAAATAACTATTAAACAACTACTGAATAAATCAGTTCAAGTTGTCATAGCAGGTGACATAAAAGTAAATAAAATAAATAACGATTTTATTAGAAAATTTCACTATAAAGTCTTATTATAGATAAGAATCAAATGGAGATCTATACGTTCCACGATTCTACATCAAACTTAAAATTGATGGATATCTAATCTCAAATTCCAATTACAATGCCTAAATAATGCCGCACAGCTCTTACAATAATAGGAAGGAGAGCTGCTTTGATAAGGTAACTTTTTGGACAATATATAACCTCAAAACAGAACTCTAAAACCTGAATAAAATACCCTAAAAACGAGTCGAATAGTGTTGATTATTTACAGAAATAAAACAAATATTTAAAGTCTGATTTAAGAGTAAAAATGGCACGTTACAAAACTTAAAAATAGGGACATTTTGGGTCGCGTATTTTACACTTTGTTACCGCTTATCGCTCCCTTTTTGTTATTTACGGTAACGGTGCCCGGTACTTACGGTAGCCGTCCTTCAATATTACCGTTATTTTTTAAGGTTAGTTTTGTATTGTTTTTTTTTTATTTCATTCGAATTTTTTATTAAAATTCGACAGTTTGGGTTGTAAAAGGCCATAAATCTAATAAAAATAAATAAACAAATACAGGGTGAGAAAAAAGTACCGGGACCCCTTCAAACAATAAACAATTTGCGATTTGTTTTGACACAATATTAAGATATAATGTCGTTGTCACAGCTACACGCATAATAAAATACAGGGGTAATTAAATAATCTACGAGTTTCTTAAAGTGTTAAGGTCACTTTAAGAACAATTATTTAATTTATATTCTTCGAAATGTCATTCTGACACAAAATTACAATGTCATTTTAAACGTAGATTTTTATTCTCCATCGAATGTTAAAAGAAAAAAATATGGTTTTCATTTAAATTTTTAAAGTTGACCTCCGAAAAACTCCTAATGCTGACAGATACGTTAATGTCAATGTCACGACCAAATAGAACAAATTCAATCCTAAAACTTTTATTTAGACCATTTTTGCAAATAACTCTTAGTTATCGAGATATTTAGGGGTCCCGGTACTTTTTCCTCACCCTGTATAAATAAACAAAAAGTTGAAGGTGTGTGAAACCACTAAATTAAAGTTTGTTTTATGCTCATTTTTAGTGTTCCAAAATCTATCTTTTTTGCGCTGTATGTTACCATTATTCTTAGTTACAATCAGAGCTATCACAAGTACATTATGAAAGTACCTCAAGTACCAGTACCAAGTACATTAAGATTTGTAAAAGTACCTGAAGTTCCAAGTACATTTTCTTTTCAAATGTACTTCAAGTACCAAGTACATTATAAAATGTTTATACTTGATTTTCCCCAAGTCCTTTACTTTTACAATAAAAGTACTTCAAATACTTTTAATATGTCAATAAACGAAAAAAATGTCTAAAAACGAAAAAAATGCCATATGAAAAAAAAAATTAAAAAATGTTAAAAAATTTCAAAAAATGTCAAGAAACTTCAAAAAATATCTAAAATGACAAAAAATGTCCGAAAATAATGAAGGTGCGTGCAAATAATTAAGTCTATACGCATTATTCATTGAATAAACGTGTACCTAATATTACGATTTTTTGGGCGATTAATTAAGACGTACCTATTAAGGTTGCTAGAATGCCGGACTTCTTTGCCAAGTTGATAAAAAAACCGGACAGGTGGCAACCCTGAGGTTACCACTTTTCTTCGGCGCATTAAAGTTATGTCTCACCTGTATCTACATTGTACTTCAAGAATATTTTATTGTTTTTCAAGTACTTTT
This sequence comes from Aspidapion aeneum, assembly GCA_963576565.1. Taxonomy (NCBI): domain Eukaryota; kingdom Metazoa; phylum Arthropoda; class Insecta; order Coleoptera; family Brentidae; genus Aspidapion; species Aspidapion aeneum. Next base: position 209,058,555 of record OY755038.1, read on the forward strand.
AATGTACTTGGAGTACTTCGAATGTACTTTGAATGTACTTGAAGTACTATGAATGTACTTGAAGTACTTATAATATACTTGAAGTACTTTACTTGACAAAATCAAGTACATTTCCAAGTACACTGTAAAAAGTACTTCAAGTACCAAGTACAATTACCGGATTGTAGATGTACTTCAAGTACAGTACTTGTAAGTGTTTGAAGTACAATTTATAGTACTGTACTTGAAGTACCTGACAGCTCCGGTTACAATGACGTTACTGTCAAATTATCTGTTATTTTAACCGACCCAAAATGTCGGTAATTATAATGTGCCATTAACGCTATTGTTAAATCTAGACAGTAGTAAACATAAATCTGCCTAATTATCTAAATCATTGATTTTTAAATTCACGGGTACGAAATTTCACGTTTGTTAGTATTATTTGGCTTAGAAATTTCGCTGATTGGCGCTCGATTCTAAAGGGGCGGAAAAACGCTAATAAGCGTTCTTCTGGCCTGAAAGACAGAAGAGCTGTCGTAGGTCACGGATGGTTGTTTCTATTTCTCTGCAATCGATCTTTTCATTGATCGATATATATATATAGCAGGTTATTTTTGCCTACTCTTGTTCAAGTTTCTCTCGTATCTCGGTAGATGGCACTTCTTGCGAATGTTTTCTCACTATATACATAGCATTAGAGACAAAACCGTCTAATTAACTTCGCAAGGGTGTCACATTGACCAAGCAGTGTTCTGAGGAGTCCCATAAGGACGAAACAGTTAACTTTGGTACCTCTGCATTTTTCTGCTAGATTGATTCTTGCAAATAGTGATATTTAATTGATACGGATATCTTATCGTGCTAACATCGTCAAAATTTCCATCAGTCGGCCATCGCTTTTATTATTATGATAATATTAGAATGTTAGAAAATAATTTTTTAATTTTTAGTGCATTTTATAAAGGCTTGTGACTTAAAAAAAAATTACCAATTTATTTACTTTTTAGTCCAAAATGAGCCGCAAGATTTGATAGACAGACAGTCAGATAGACAGACGGACAGCCAGGCTTTGTAAATTTAAATCAAATAAAACAAAAAGGAGCGACAGTTTTAAAATTATATTCTCTTTTACGAAATATTTCACTTATTATAATAAGCATTTTCAAATTTCCTTGGGAATTATTTCCCTAGTTCAACCTCTTGATATCGCGGAATTTAAAATTTTCAATACTGCTCGGGTATTTATTTTATCCGCTTTATAAAATCTGGAGTGAAAAGATATAATTTTCTAAAATGACTACCTACCCAATAGAGAATTGTCTGGCAACAGTGATCGAATGTTGTTACTAAAACTCAAAATCTGTAGAGGATAGGTTACCTGTTAACTTTCTGACCAATCAGAGGCAGTGGTTGAAACTGGAAATGACGTCATCCGGAGTGCCCATTTAAATAAAAAGCATTTAATACAGTAGGAAAGCTTAAAGTTTCATTCTTGATTTAAATGTAAATATGTTTTATTTTTCTTAAAGTGTCTTTAATAACAATATTCATAAAATACATGAACTAACTGAAATACAAAACTTACCGTATACCAAATATCACAAACGCACAATATCTTGGAAAGCTTTTAGCTTCTTACGTCTGTTAAAATAACTACAAGTAAAAAGTATAAGTAAACTAAAACATGTATTTACAGTTTTTAAATGAGTATAGTCCGAAAAAACATCACAAATGTAAAAAATAAACCATCGAAGATTAAAATTACTTAAAAATACAGGCTATACCATTATCTTTGAGATAACTTTTTTTCAGACCACAGCATAGCAAGGTAAAGATCAAAAAATTGCTTGCTTTGGTTAGGAGTCAATCGTTTTTCTTGAATAATTTCATAAAAAAGACAATTTAATATACAGTTTCAATGCGCTAATAGAGATAAACGTATACATGTTGAATATTCGTTTCATAAAGCTTAACTTATCCAGCGATTTAATCCTCTTGATAGCATGCGCGCGGCCAGTGCATGTTAAAAAGAGATGAATTGCAGTTGAGTTGATCCGGTGCTAAATCAATATAAGTATGGAATTAATCCAAGGTGGTGTATGTCTAAAAGACAGTTCCGTATCTATTTACATTTTGCTATTTTGTTTATTTGAGATTTTTCTATAAACAAGCATTTGGGAAGTGAACGAAAATTTCGTTAAAAGTAAATTTTTTTTAAATTTTGGCTGTGTATTTAAATTATAGACGGTAAGTAAAAGTACAGTTTTATATTATAATTGGTTTTAAATAGATAATGTGGCTAGATAAAAAAGTATCTATATCTTAAGTTATAAAAATCTTAATATCTCAAAAACTCTATAGTGTCCTGTGGAGTCCGGTAGACAATTTCTGTACACCTACTGTGGGCAGCTAATCACCCCTCGTGTACACCCGTTTCCTATGTAGTTTTCATAGTATACCGGGTGGGCCAAAAAAACCGGACAATTTTTTTGTTATAATAACTTTTGAACTATACCATCAATTTTAATGGAAAAAACTGTACTTGGCATAGAATTAATCGGAGTTTTAAACAAATAAATTTTTTTGTCCGTCATTTCAAAATCCATTCGCCTCTTGTCACTACAAACAGCACTGCCAAATTTCAACAAAGTTGACTAAACGATTATAGGTATTATGATCGTTTTTTTATTTTGTCACCCTTAAAAATACGACCCCTAATGCATTATTTCCATGTTTTTTAGTAAGAGCTTTTCTTTAAATTACTCAAAGGAGCACCACATACTTTAAAAATACCCTGTTACGTCTATATTAGTCTAGTTTGTGAACGATCCCTAACTTTATTTTTCGTCTAGTCTGAATCCGGACCTGTGCACCCTTGGGCTGCTTTTTTCTTGACGACAAGTCAAAAACCAAGCGGTCTAATCAAATCTTGGCACACCAAATGACGCGCTGTCACCTCTCACGCCGCTCCGGCTATAGAGTTACCAGGCAACCTATCCTCTACAGACCTTGACTAAACCTCAACCCCAATCTTTACCTAACCTAACTCAAAACTACAGTGCGATACATATAGTTATATAGCTACAGTGAATTTTTTAATTTAACAAATCAGTCGAAAGATGGAATTGAACCGAGAACATTTTCGGGCTATTATTTTTTACATTTATCTCAACAAAAATGCTTTGCCTAGTTGATTTCTGTTTTCGGTAATGAAGCACCACATCAGCCGACAGTTTCTCGTTGGTATGTAGAAATTAAGCGTGGACAGTTTAGTCTTAGCGACGATCCAAGGCCGAGTGCACCAAAAACGGGTGTCACCCAGGAAAATATTGATGCTGTGCGCTTCTCATTAAGGAAGGTCGACATGTGACATATCGCGAGATTGAGGCTTCATTGGGAATTTCAAAGACCTCAATTCAAACAATTTTACTTAAAGAATTAGAGGTAAGAAAATTAGTTTCCCGCTGGATACCGCATCTGTTAAACGAAGAACAGAAAGTAGCTAGGGTTAATTTGTGTCAGAAAATTCCAGACCGCTTTAAGGCAATACACAGCATTGTTAGTGGTGATAAATCGTCGATTATATGAATCCGAAACTTCAGTCGTCTGAAGGAAAGCCAAAAAATGCCAAGTGTATTGAAAAAGATGGTCGCGACATATGTCTCAAAAGCACGTCATGTAGCAACAGATCCTCTAGAAGATCAAAGGACTGTTACTGTCGATTGCTACATCACCATCTGTTTGCCGAAAATCATCGATGAGCTTTAAAAACGAACCCCGAACGATGAATTATTCAAGACAATGCAAGTTCGCACAAAAAACTATTGAATATTTAAACCAACAAACGTTGAACCGACCTAGGTCCCAACGATTTCTATGACTCTTTTAAGGGGGCATTAAAGGCTGCGCTAGCGCTGTAAGAATGAGAGAGACAGAACAAGTAGGCAACACCTCGTTTATTCTCCTCCCTTGCACTCGAATATTCGTGCATACGTTTGCTTGGTTAAAATTAATTTTTCCAACTATATAGAAAGGTCGAATCTCCAAATTAGCAAAGTGGAAAATCCAGTATAACTAGCAAGTGGTGAAAAGCTTTGGGGGTGCACACCAAAAAAAAAAAAAAATTGCGGCGCAGGCATAAATTTTTTTTGAGTGCCACGCTAATTTTTTGGGCCATCGAGCATCAAGTGGGTCGTCATATCATATAATTTAGAGCAAATAATTAAAAAATGAGATATTTAGGTAGATATTAGTTACCTACCTATTATTATTTTAATTATAAATAAATAATAAATGTATAATACCTAGTTAACATATATTATCTCTTCTAATGGCAAAGATGAAAATTGAATTGCTTTTAAATATTGCACGCCAATGCTATCAGAATTAGAAACTTCCGCCATTGTCGTAAATAGGAAGTTGTCTAAGCGCGCACTACTGAAAAGTGCGCGTGAACTGCTCTAAAATGCACCGCGAACCGTGGACGCGGGAGGCATCACGGGGGTGCGGGCGGCATCGAGGCTAGTTACTGTAAAATTCTATTGGGACATGTAGTTCTCTCTTTCTATATTTCGTAATTAGCATGCGACACAACATCCACGGTGCATAGAATTTGGTTCCAGTAAATTACCGTAAAGAATTAGATTTGAGCTTGGTTTGAACACGAAATAATTTCTAGATAATATTCCAGTCTTTAGTGAATTCCTATTGGGGTAATAATTAATTAAATTAAAGTTTATATATTAATATTTTTTAAGTATAATTTGGGACTGCACGTGCACCTGTGCACTTATGGAGAAACCGCCACTGGAAAGCAGCAAATATGTTATCGCATATTAAAAACAAATAAAGTAATTCTCTTTTAGGGTAAATTTGGGCGCAAAATATAAAATTAAAATTAATAGGTACCAAAAAAAATTTTTGGTTTTTCTGCTAGATACTGCCTTTTTCCATATTTTTGGCAAAATCATCTCGATTTCATAATAGAAAAAAAATGTAGAATTTTTTAAGGGCTTTGAGGTTTGGTGTTAGCTTATTTTATTTTCGTATTTGATAATAGAGTTTTTGAGGGAGTTTTTTTTTTAATTTTTTAACTTGCAGTCTAGTATGTGTGCGCAGTAAGCGTGTAAGTGACAAAACAATTCACGGGACCTAAAATGTACGTTTGTTAGAATTATTTGGCTTAAAAATTTCGTTGATTGACGCTCATGTCTGAAGGTGGGCAAAAACGCTAATCAGCGTTGATCTGGCCTGAAAGGCAGAAGTGCCTTCGTAGGTCACAGATGATTTCTTGTTCTTGTTCTATTTTCCCTCGTATCTCGATAAATGGCGAATCCTGCAAGTGTTTTCTCACTATGGACGTAGGATGACTAACTTTGCAAGGGTGTCACATTGACCAAGCAGTGTTCTGAGGAGTCCCATAAAGACGAAACAGTTAACTGTCAACACTTATTAGGAGTCCATTAGATCTGCGACCCTCGTGAGGTTAAGTATCCACGGCAAAATATGAGAGAAAAAAAACTTATTTTTACCCGATTAGCCAAACTTGTTTGATTTTTAAATTCACGGGTACCTTAATTTACGTTTGACAAAACAATGCCAATTTTTTGCCTACCCTGCTTTGATTAGGCTCACTGGATCCTGGAAGCCTGTCGTCTCCATAGACACTACGTCTTCGTGATGCAGTGACCCTAGTTTTAATTACCACTGCACGCCACTGCTCGTCACCCTGTACATAATTGGTTTTGCCGCACGGTAAAAAATTTTGTCTAAAATGAAAACACGTTCTTTTCTTGAATAAATTGTTTTACCTTAAAACAATTTGTTTTGAATTAAAACATTTATTTTTAGTTCAACGCAGCGTTTCATCTAGAAATGAGACTTTATTTTTCTTCTTTAGTTGTTTTGTTTTAGTATACTCCGATTTGTAACAAAGCGAATTCTCTTCATATAGGTAATATTTTCCTTCTAGAGAAAACGGTGCCTTAGATTAATTCAGTTCCAATTTATAAGAAAAAATTTTTTGTTTCACATTAAAATAAAGAGACAAGACATTTTTTGTGGAATATCAAGAAAATATTCTCCTGGTGAAGAGGAAAGCAAAAATTATTTTACGTTAAAGCAATTTGCTTTAATCTAAGACAATTTTTTTACCGTGCGGCTTTGAAAACTTACCCACAAAATCGCAGCAGTCTTTATCTGTCTTGATATTTTGCATATAGGAACATAGATAGCGACACTAATCATAGGTCATTACTAAAACCTAACCTCAATCTGTACCAAACCTAAATTCAAAATATCAGTGCGATACATATAGTTTTATAGCTACAGTAAATGTTTTAAATTAACAAATCGGTCAAAAAATTGAATTAAATAGAGAACATTTTTGGGGTATAATTTTTCACAACTTTCGAAGGAAATTATCTCAACAGGAATGCCTTGCCAAGTTAATTTTTGTTTTTGGTCATGAAGCGCCACCATCAGTCAACAGTCTTTCGTTGGTATGGAGAATTCAAGCGTGAACGGATTAGCCTTAGCGACGATCCAAAAAAAGGTGCACCAAAAAAGGCTGTCATCCAGAAAAACATTGATGCTGTGCGCATGCTTATCACAGAAGAACATGTGACATATCGCGAGATTGAGGCTTCATTGAGGAATTCAAAGACTTTAATTCAAAAAATATTGCTTGAAGACTTAGGGATAAGGAAAAAGCGGGGAACTCACCGCTGGATATCGCATTTGTTAACTGAAGAACAGAAAGAAACCACGGTCAATTGGTGTTGGAAAACTCTAGACCGCTTTAAGGCAGGAAAATCGAATTCGTGTAGAGTATTGTCACTAGTAACGAATCGTGGATTTACTCATATAAACCCGAAAATAAACATCAGACTTGGGTGTTCGAAGTTGAAGAAAAGCCAACAAAAATCATCAGTTCTCGAAGTGTATTCAAAAAGATGGTCGCGATATTTGTCTCAAAAGCAGGTCATGCAGCAATAAATTTTCTGGAAGATCAAAGAACTGTTCCTGCAGATGAGACGTCACCATTTGTTTGCCAAAATTTATCGTTGAGCTTCGAAAAACGAACCCTGAACGATGAATCATCCTATACCAAGACAATGCAAGTTTGCATAAAAAACCATTGAATTTTTAACCAAACAAAACGTCGAACTATTTGACCATCCTCCATACAGTCCCGACCGATATCCCAATAATTTATATACTTTTTTCAGTCGCCAGATGAAGCAGTCGACGCTCTCAAGAATGCAATTTTGACAGTCCCAACAAACGAGTTGAGTTCAGAGTCGCTTTGACAACTAGTTTGGGCGTACACAATAGTGCTCTAAAAGTTATCTACTGTTTTATTTCAGCTGTATATATTCAAAACTTAAAGACAACCCTCCTAAGATTAGCCTGAAATAATATTCTTTATATCTGACAGATGTGGTTATGATAGCATTGGCGTAACAAATATTTTTGGAATCAGAAAGAAAAGAGGAATTTAAATTTATAAGCAAAGTCATTAATTGTCTATGGGTGAGTCCACAAAAAGAGTTCCGAAACACTTTTAAATTTAAAATAAATAAGTGTTGGTGTGCCAATATTTTTTTTGCTTGTTTTATTGTTAGCAAACTGAGTGAGATAAACAAGGTCATTCTTATATTTTGGTTTCGTATTATGATTGAGAAAGTGAGAGACACCGAAAATTAGAAATGCACAGCTTTAAGATTTATTAAACAAAAGTGTTCTACTATACTCCGAAAACCGCATCTGATGTGATGCTACGTTAAAAAGTTAGCATTTTTTCATTTTTGAACTGTCATTAGCATTAATGGATTTGGACAAAAACAGGCAGACGGCATAAAGATATTGCTAAGATAGGTCAAAACACACCCAAAGAACACATTTTCATTGTTATCTCAAAAAATTATTTTCGGCGAAAAAAATAATTATGTACCTTCTCTAGCCATTGCATTGGTGCAAAGGTAAAAATGGAATAGCCAAGCCTTCTTCCGTATATATGTCAATAAATAGACTGGTACGATGGTTGACTGATTTTCCAATATAAAAATTAAATTTTTGGTTCTTCGACAAAGTTTAGTTCAGCTCCTAAATGTTAAAAAAGACCGTCAAGGTACCATTACACGTTAATAAGATTTAATGAAGGAAACCTTAGATTTGTTTTGGCTCGGATGTTATGAAAACCATAACTATCTAATAGAATTTATATCCATAAAGAAAAATTACTTGAAACCAGTTGTGGATCCAGCAAGGGAGTTGGCGGGCCCGCCTCCCTTCTTAAAATTGAGCTTATAATTTTAGTTCTAGTAAAGAAATAAGTAATGCATCACGCGAAAATGTTTTTAAAAGTTATATCTAAAAAAATTACTTTATTAACCAAAATTTTCATGTAATGCCAATCTTCAGTGCTCAAACTTCTAAAAAACCGCATTTTCTAAACAATTTTTTTTTTGTTTGTGTTGCCTCCTTGGCCCCTGCTCTCAAGCACCCTGGATCAACCGCTGCTTGAAGCCACAAGCCTCAGCATTTCAGAAAAAAATTGTGTCATATGGTAACTATACAAAAAATGTTAAAGTTACAATATGTTCAAAGGAACCTTCGTAGTCGTACTTATTGAGACAAATTGTGTTCTGCATCTCAGCTATACTCTTTTTTTTATCTTAAAGTTTTAACTCTGGTCTTTGACATCAGTATTATACCGATTTAATTGTCTTGCATCTGCCAGAATTCTAAAATAAAACTCACCATTATGCACAGCTGGTTCAATTTGAGGTTATAAAATAAAAAGTATCTTTTCCAAAAAAAACACAAATTGAAACAAAAATAAACAATTTCTGGTTAACACTATTAAAACCAAAACTTAAAAAAAAACGAAAACACACTGTCTGACAAAAAAACACACAGCACAGCTTCTTTGTATCTGTATGAAAAGCAAGTGTCTCTCACGCGACGCGTGGCGTCACGACGGCCGACGCCGACGGTAGACGGGCCGGCAAAGTGAGCGTTGCCACGGCCACCCTCGCTTTTTATAGAGAGGGGAGGGTGGGGAGTAATGTACACGGATGCTGCGCTGCGCAGCATACACACACATATTCAGCGCCAACCTGGTTTCATGATAATTATATCGCGTCGCGCGAATATAGTAGAGTTTGCTGTTCTCGTAGAGATGCTAGTTGGCCTAAGATTAAAAAGGAGTTAGTAACGCTGCCTCTGTATATCTACTTCATTGATCTCACGAAAGTGTTTGATAAGATTCAACACCAAATATTCATACACAAAAACTTAAAGAAAAGAACAGATATATCTGGGAGGGACATCAAGATATTAAGTAGCAAACACACACTGCTGCTCCCGTAGAAATGCTAGTTGGGCCAAGATCATAAAAGAGTTAATAACGCTACCTCTGAATGTCTGCTTTATTGATCTCACGAAAGTGTTTGATAAGATTAAACACAAAATATTCATATTCATATACTTAAAGAAAAGGACAGATATGTGTTTGAGGTACATCAAAATAGTAAGTAGCATACACACACAAATATACACTATTGTTCTCGTAGAGATGCTAGTTAGGCTGATATCAAAAAGGAGTTAGTAAGGCTACCTCTGTATGCCTGCTTCATTGATCTCGAGAAAGTTTTTGAATATATTTTATACGAAATATTCGTATACATATATTTAAAGAAAAGGACAGATTTATCTGGGAGGAACGTAGAGATGCTAGTTGGGCTAAGATCATTAAAGAGTTAATAACGCTACCTCTGAATGTCTGCTTCATTGATCTCACGAAAGTGTTTGATAAGATTCAACACAAAATATTAATTTTCATATACTTAAAGAAAAGGACAGATATATGTTTGAGGTACATCAAAATAGTAAGTAGCATACACACACAATTATACACTATTGTTCTCGTAGAGATGCTAGTTGGGCTGAGATCAAAAAGGAGTTAGTAAGGCTACCTTTGTATGCCTGATTCATTGATCTCGAGAAAGTGTTTGAATGTATTTAATACGAAATATTCATATACATATATTTAAAAAAAGGACAGATTTATCTGGAAGGAACATCAAGATAGTAAGTAGCATTCACACACAAACACACACTGCTGCTCCCGTAGAGATGCTAGTTGGGCCAAGATCATAAAAGAGTAACGCTACCTCTGAATGTCTGCTTCATTGATCTCACGAAAGTGTTTGATAAGATTCAACACAAAATATTCATATTCATATACTTAAAGAAAAGGACAGACATATGTTTGAGGTACATCAAAATAGTAAGTAGCATACACACACAAATGTACACTATTGTTCTCGTAGAGATGCTAGTTGGGCTGAGATCAAAAAGGAGTTAGTACGGCTACCTCTGTATGCCTGCTTCATTGATTTCGAGAAAGTGTTTGAATATATTTAATACGAAATATTCATATACATATATTTAAAGAAAAGAACAGATACATCTGGGAGGTACATCAAGATAGTAAGTAGCATACACACACCAACACACCCTGCTGTTCTAGTAGAGATGCTAGTTGAGCTAAGATCATTAAAGAGTTAATAACGCTACCTCTGAATGTCTGCTTCATTGATCTCACGAAAGTGTTTGATAAGATTCAACACAAAATATTCATATTTATATACTTAAAGAAAAGGACAGACATATGTTTGAGGTACATCAAAATAGTAAGTAGCATACACATACAAATATACACTATTGTTCTCGTAGAGATGCTAGTTGGGCTGAGATCAAAAAAGAATTAGTAACGCTACCTCTATATGTCTGCTTCATTGATCTCACGAAAGTGTTTGATAAGATTCAACACAAAATATTCATATTCATATACTTAAAGAAAAGGACAGAAATATGTTTGAGGTACATCAAAATAATTAGTAGCATACACACACAAATATACACTGTTGTTCTCGTAGAGATGCTAGTTGGGCTGAGATCAAAAAAGAGTTAGTAACGCTACCTCTATATGTCTGCTTTATTGATCTCACGAAAGTGTTTGATAAGATTAAACACCAAATATTCATACACATAAACATAAAGAAAAGAACAGATATATCTAGGAGGGACATCAAGATATTAAGTAGCATACACACACAAACACACACTGCTCTCGTAGAGATGCTAGTTGGGCCAAGATCATAAAAGAGTTAGTAACACTACCTCTGAATGTCTGCTTCATTGGTATCACGAAAGTGTTTCATAAGATTCAACACAAAATATTCATATTCATATACTTAAAGAAAAGGACAGACATATGTTTGAGGTACATCAAAATAGTATGTAGCATACACACACAAATATACACTGTTGTTCTCGTAGAGATGCTAATTGGGCTGAGATCAAAAAGGAGTTAGTAAGGCTACCTCTGTATGCCTACTTCATTGATCTCGAGAAAGTGTTTGAATATATTTAATACGAAATATTCATATACATATATTTAAAGAAAAGGAAAGATTTATCTGGGAGGAACACCAAGATAGTAAGTAGCATATACACACCAACACACCCTGGTGCTCTCGTAGAGATGCTGGGAGGGACATCAAGATATTCAGTAGCATTCTCGTAGAGATGCTAGTTGGGCTAAGATCATAAAAGAGTTAGTAACGCTACCTCTGAATGTTTGCTTCATTGATCTCACGAAAGTGTTTGATAAGATTCAACACAAAATATTCATATTCATATACTTAAAGAAAAGGACAGACATATGTTTGAAGTACATCAAAATTGTATGTAGCATACACACACAAATATACACTGTTGTTCTCGTAGAGATGCTAGTTGAGCTGAGATCAAAAAGGAGTTAGTAAGGCTACCTCTGTATGCCTGCTTCATTGATCTCGAGAAAGTGTTTGAATATATTTAATACGAAATATTCATATACATATATATTTAAAAAAAGGACAGATTTATCTGGAGGAACATCAAGATAGTAAGTAGCATACACACACCAGCACACCCTGCTGCTCTCGTAGAGATGCTGGGAGGGACATCAAGATATTCAGTAGCACACACACAAACACACTGCTATTCTCGCAGAGATTCTAGTTGGGGTAAGATCATAAAAGAGTTAGTAACGCTACCTCTGAATGTCTGCTTCATTGATCTTACGAAAGTGTTTGATAAGATTCAACACAAAATATTCATATTCATATAATTTAAAAAAAGGACAGACATATGTTTGAGGTACATCAAAATAGTAAGTAGCATACACACACAAATATACACTATTGTTCTCGTAGCGATGCTAGTTGGGCTGAGATCAAAAAAGAGTTAGTAACGCTACCTCTATATGTCTGCTTTATTGATCTCACGAAAGTGTTTGATAAGATTAAACACCAAATATTCATACACATAAACTTAAAGAAAACAGATATATCTGGGAGGGCCATCAAGATATTAAGTAGCATACACACACAAACATACACTGGTGCTCTGGTAGAGATGCTAGTTGGGCCAAGATCATAAAAGAGTTAGTAACGCTACCTCTGAATGTCTGCTTTATTGATCTCACGAAAGTGTTTGATAAGATTCAACACAAAATATTCATATTCATATACTTAAAGAAAAGGACAGACATATGTTTGAGGTTCATCAAAATAGTAAGTAGCATACACACACAAATATACACTGTTGTTCTCGTAGAGATGCTAGTTGGGCTGAGATCAAAAAGGAGTTAGTAAGGCTACCTCTGTATGCCTGCTTCATTGATCTCGAGAAAGTGTTTGAATATATTTAATACGAAATATTCATATACATATATTTAAAGAAAAGGACAGATTTATCTGGGTGGAACATCAAGATAGTAAGTAGCATACACACATAAATAACGCTACCTCTGAATGTCTGCTTCATTGATCTTGAGAAAGCGTTTCATAAGGTTCAACGAGAGAAACTCATATACCTTAATGCGGGTCAAACAAAACCAGATGTTGCTCAATGTTACCAGTTCTTTAAATATTTGCATTAAGAGTAATGTCCTTACTCCATTACTAAGGTAATGCATTACAATACCAGTAAAAAAATGTTGGTAGAAGTTAAAGATCACTTAAATGTAAGTTGACATTTTTACAGACTGTAAATCAAGCAGAACTTTTTTGCTTTTCCTTTTACAATGATGATTTGATCACTAAAAGATTTTAAATAAAACTAAAGGCTTTATAAGAGAAAACAATCGCAAGGTTGTTAAATATTCTTGCCTAAGAATGTTTTTGACATTTTCCGAATATTTAATGAAACTAGCATAAAATACGGTATTATGGGGTCTCGCCCCCCCCCCCCCCCAAGACATCTTCCTGGGTGCGCTACTGTGTCTATACTCAAATACTCCGCTTTTTCCCGTGTAAAGTCTAGGTAAGGTATACCCTGTTATGGTACACATACAAAAAGTACATGGCAGTGGAAACTAAATTGCGTTTTAGAAATTTTACATCAACATTTTCATAAACTAAAAAATAAAATGGTATAAAATACAGCATCATGAGCCTCGGTTCCCCCCCAAGACTCTTGGGCGATCCCCAAGACATATTTCTGGGTGCACAACTTATTTATTTGGAGTTTAAAGCTTGATGGATTTATCTATTTATGATACTTTCTCAATGTTTTACCCCTTAAAGTCTGTGAAACAACGAACCTAGTATAGGGGAAACACAAGAGACTGTGGTTTATAAAAATAAAGTAGATAAATCCTAAATTTTTCTTGTACGCCCAAGGACTAGCTGCCTGAAACCGGATCTGCTGCCAATTCTTCATGTTTTTTACCTTATTGGGTCTTTAATTTCTGCCTCTTAGCTTTCGCAAATTTTCTTCCACTAGGTGCTTGAATCCGGATTAGGGCCTAACTTTTTTTTGATTTTCGAGTAGCAACATTAATGTCAGTATGTATTTCCATACTTATCACTTACTTTAAATTATCTAAGAAATTGTTGACAGGCAGAACACTGACCGTAGCGAGGGCTCTAGTACTATTCGGCAGGCCAACTCGGCACAGGCTAACTCAACAAACTCGATTCTTTTCAGAACCACAATCTTTCTTAAGAAAGAACTCGGGAATTTCCAATTTATATGTCCTATTGCCTGCGACGAAGCAAGTAATGGTCTTTTTTACCTTCCTAGCCCGCGCACCAATGGCTAGAGAAGATATTATTTTCGACAAAAATTTGTTTGTTGAGAAAATGTGTTATTTGTGTGTAACATGATAGCTCTAAAACCGCTAAACCGATTTTCATAAACTTTTCAGGTAAAATAGTGCTCGACACTTTAACAAGCTCATTAGAATTAAAGAACTAAAATGATGCTAACTTTTTAACGGAACATCGCATCAATATGAGGCTTCCGGAATCTAGTAAACCATTCTTAATAATTTGTGTTATAACCAAAAACTTCGTAGGAGCTTTTGTTTCTCAGATATTTACAAAAAACTGTTTTCAAGGCTGATATCATGGAGTTCACTTGAAGTATATAATTAGGCTGGCTATAGGAAGGTATCCATTTATTTTAAAACATACTCTCCTGGCCTCCTTCCGAGGATTCCCAGAGAATGATCCCTGAGAATTAATAGCCAACGTATCCTAACCGTCTCAATGAAGAAATTTCTAAATATCATATGAAAACATTAAACTTATTATCAAAGTAAACCTGCACGAGATATTTCGCGCCGAGTCTGCCAGCGCTGAATCGCTCGCCCTGAGTCGTACCGCTGAGCCGAGTCAGCAGCACCGAATAGTACCTTGTGAAAAGATGTGTCCAAGCCGTATGTCAAAAAATGGCCTTGCGGCCGGCGGATAAAAGGTCGAAAGTACAAAAGGTTGAAAGTACAAAAAGTCGAAAAATTAAGGTCGAAAATACAAAAGGTCGAAAATACAAAAGGTCGAAAATACAAAAGGTCGAAAGTACAAAAGGTCGAAAGTACAAAAGGTCGAAAGTATGAAAATAAAAGATTGAAACCTAATCAAGTCGAATTGCCCTGCCCAGCCGAGGTAGTCCAGAGGTCGAGGATAGTTCATAGTTAACCCGGTAAGATTACTAACCCAATCTGACCAGGTTAAGTTTGTTTACTAAAAAAAAACTACCCTGATTTCATTAGGAATTTTTTTTTTGATATTCTTACCTAACCGGGTTAGGTTGGGATACTAACCTAACCTATCCTCGGCCCCGGGTCCACCTCGACTGTACAGGTCACTTTGACTTGATACGGTAAATTGGTATTTTTAATATTTTGTATTGTCGATTTTTTTTCGACCTTTTGTACTTTCGACCTTTTGTACTTTCGATCTTTTGTACTTTCGATATTTTATACTTTCGACCTTTTGTACTTTCGACCTTTTCTACTTTCGACTTGTTGTACTTTCGACTTCTTGTTTTTCAAACTTTTGTACTTTCGACCTTTTGTACTTTCGACCTTTTGTACTTTTGACCTTTTGTATTTCCGACCTTTTGTATTTTCGTCCTTATTTTTTCGACCTTTTGTACTTTCGGCCTTTTGTACTTTCGACCTTTTATCCGCCGCCCCTAAAACTAATATGGTGCAGTAATTTCTAAGTTTTTTGGCCATCCTAAGGTTCAGAATTCTGTTGTTTCACCAAAGGTTTTGTGGAAAATTTGATTTGAAATTTCCCGATCGTCCAACCTCTTGTAGGTAACCAAGACACCCGTAACTGTTTACTTTAATGGACCAGAAAATGTAGGTTCTTTGTAGAGGCGGTAGAGCCGGAAACCTTGAAGCAGGAATATCAAACGGACGAGCCATGACCAGTTGACGTCACACGCAAGGTCATTTTTTTATGGCCACGTCACGTCAATAACCGCTAAATTTTTGATTGTTTCGTCAATTTTTGACGCTTTTTGACACTTAATAATTTATTTATTAACATGTGTATCCGCAAAACAAAATATCAAAAATGTATTTTATACATACATTTCAGAAAAATAAATTACTATGTAGCTTTAGGCTCTGTCGCTTTAAGGCTATTTTACTTGAGACTCTCGATTGTTAAAGTAGAGGAGAACCTTACTACCAGACCGGTCTTATGTCATAGCACTTGCAATAAGGCAGAAGGAATATTAAAAATGACTTACAGCCAGATTAGTGTACTTGTTATAAGTCGGAAATAAGAACTCGCAACCAGACTAAGCATCTGCTACGAGTTTTGAGTAAAAGACCTATAACCAGATGAAGCACCTGCTACAGGTTTAAGTAAGAACTTTATAGTAACCGGACGGTGAACTTGCTACTACATAGTTAAAGAATAATTGCCAGAACGCAGTCTCACGCTCTGCTAGCAGGTATGCTAGGCCGAAAATAGACTTGGGCACAACAGTGAGAAACAACTATTAGTTTGAATCTGTTTTGTATATATATATATATATATATATATATATATATATAATCCGTATATATATTTAGCAAAAAAGCTAATACAAAACAAGTCTATAAATGTCAAAAAATCATAGAAAAGTACATCTTAACATAATAAGCAAAAATAGGTACTATAACCACAAATAAAGCTAATTATAATTAAGTATTATTATTACAAGAAAATATTATAGATTAAAAATCAGGAAACATCAATCTGCTTAAAATATAAATAAAACAAGTTGTTTAAAATAGAGTGTAGATTTAAAATCACACATATAACACAAACAGTCATGCAGCCACCAAATATTAAAAACAAAAAATTAGGAAACATCAATCTGCTTAAAATATAAATAAAACAAGATTAATATTTAAATAGAATGTAGATTTAAAAGCACACATATAACACAAACAATCAGGAATCCACCAAATTTTAAGAAGTTATAATTTTATTTGAGCAATAAAAACTTTATTAAATTTAAAATTTGACTTAATAAAATTAAATTTAAATTAACACCGTTGTTTGATAGATCAAACAAAACCCTGCCAACATTTATTCAGAGAAAACATTACAGTTTTTTAATAATAACATTTTTAATAGAAATAAAATTTCGGACTTCCATTGTCTTTATTTATTTTAAAACACGACGTTTCGGTTAGTAAGTATCTCTAACCGTTATCAAGTTTACACTTGATAACGGTTAGAGATACAAGTGTAAACTTGATAACGGTTAGAGATACTTACTAACCGAAACGTCGTGTTTTAAAATAAATAAAGACAATGGAAGTCCGAAATTTTATTTCTACACAATCATTGTCTACGAGTTTCAAACAAAGAACATTTTTAATTGTTTTTTAAAGCTTTGGAGGGAGGAACAAGTTTTTATGGCAACTGGCAATCTATTAAAATCATCTAGACCCTTAAAAAATACTGAATTGGCGGCTAGTTTTTTTTTACGTGAAATATAAAAATTATTTGTTTGTCTTGTTACATATCCGTGAACTTCATGGTTAAGTGTCAAATTATTTCTGAGATATATTGGAGCTTGACCAGTCTTAATTTTATAAATAAAAACGAACACTGTATATCTTAAATATTCAACAATAGGCAACCATTGTAATTGTCTTAACATTGTTAGGGTGAGGGTATATCTATTGCAAGACAAAATTATCCTCATTGCTCTGTTTTGCATTTTTTGCAGGCCATTAATCTCATTTTGTTGCAACATATACAAAATGATAGAGCAATAGTTAAAATGTGTTAATACCAGAGTGTTATAAACTACCAGTTTTGACCATCTTGTCAAACTATGAGATGATTAATAGCAAAACTAATCTTAGAAATAACTGAGTTACAATGTTTTACCCCTAACCGGACGAGGCACGGATAAGTGAAAAGCACGGATAATCCGGACATTCATTTATTACATGTTACATACATATTATGTATATATACTCAAAATATGACAGAAACAAAAAGATCCCATAAGTTCAAACTAAGTTTTTATGTATGTATTGCATAAAAAGATAACAGAACAAAAAATATAATTCTACATAAGGTTTTGGTCAAGTGATTTCCGGTAACGCTATTTCGATAGAACTTCAAAAACACAATTTCGATGCTAAAAAATCATAGCACGGATAATCCGTGGCCCGGATAATCCGCGCTCGGATAATCGGGGTTCTACTGTACAGTAAATGCTTATTAAGCTAAAAGCAATTTGAGTCATTAACACAAAAATGTTCCGTTTTAGGTAAATGGATAACTATTAAATAACCAACTAGTGAGTTGTAAACCAAAGACAACTAGTGAGTATTTGCTGGAAAAAACAATAATAATAATAATAATAACAAATATATTTGCAATTATAAAAGAAGATACAAAAAAATGCAAGAAGGGACTAGAAATAAATTAATCTAGTCCAGCCTCTGATTATAGGTAGGTAAACATTGTATTCAGTGGCGTATGTAAATAAATGTTTTGGGAAGGGGGCTCGAGACCCCATGAGGCCGTATTTAATGCTATTTACTGTTTGTATTCATGAAATATGTGGAAAAAAATTTTTGGCTTCTGGGGGACAGGGGACTTCCCCCTTATATACGCCACTGATTGTCTTAAAGTCATGTGCGAGGTCATGTGTTATACTTCATAAGTCACTACGTGTTAATATCATATATTATTATGGGTACTCTTTACATTCTATGTTTTAGCCATTTATCGCGGTCCAGACTGTGGCAAAAACGAGTGGGAAAGGAAAAGAGGGGGTGAAATACATGAGTGAGAAACACACTTTACTACAAGAGAATTGCTCTTTTGCCCCATTATAGTATTGCTTTCACATGATTTAATGGTCTAACTGACCTAATTATATACGTCCAAAGAAGATTTCAACAAGAAGCGACATAAGTGACTCAAGCTAGTCTGTTGATTTAACGTAAAATTATTTTTTTAAACTAACCGGAAAAATAGTACATTAACTACATATTTTTGTAAGTGTTACTTTACAGGCCGATCCTTTTGGAAAATTTTCTGGTCTTAACAGGCACCGCTAAAGAAGCAAGAAACTGGAAAATAGGTATTTACGTTACTAGACCGGAAACGTGAATATTACAGGTCGACCCAGGAAATGTACAGGGTGAGCCGCAGCTAGACCTGTAAACTTGGAAAGTCAGTTTCTGGTCTTTTTTAACTGATGTAAAATACTACAAGCACACTCCCACATAGCACAATAACGTGTTTAACACGTAAACAAGGCGTGAGAAAAAAAAACGTTGATTTTAAAAGCTGCTAGAAAAAAACGTTTATTTCATGTATGAAAACAGGCTTAATAGGTCATTAATTAACGTTATTAAAAATAACGTTGCTAAAAACTGAGTTTAATGCCATTATCAGATTAAAACAGCAATGTTTTTACGTTAGTTTTAAGGGATTTTTATCAACGTTAAAATCACATTAGATTCACGCCTTTTCTACACGAATTTTAAAACGCAATTTGCATGGCTTTTCTACCAAATTTTTTTGCGATTTTACTAGCAGCAGCGCCACCTATTGTCGGGATTTTTCACTTACGAAATCTATCAGGCAGTGCTTTGGCCTCTAAACTCCAAAAGCCTGTTAAGGAACTGATCCCTGATACACGATCACAACGCAATTATTATTAACCTGACAAAGACACATTAATATTCTGTGAAAGTGTTTACTGTTAAAAAATCTTGTTTAGCTTTATATTAGATAGATATATAGATATTTTGTCTTGCTTTGAGCGCCATCTTTAAAATTGTCTTAAAGTGTTGTAGACTTAAACTAGTGAACTTTTATAACTGCCTTTCGCGTCTCTTTTAAGTTAAAAAAATGTTATTAAAAAAACGTGACCAAAAAAGGCGCAGAAAGTTGGTAGGTTTGAGAAGTCTTAATCTAGTGGCGTTTTAGAACATGTTGTGGAGGACTTTTGAAGTCGTCGTTGATCTTACAAACTGACGTAACTCATTTATTAATTTTACAAGAATATCTCGAATAACGTCCATTTTTGAGAGCGAAAATATGAATGTTTTGAGATATGACAAAGGGAACATCGTACTGCTTTAAAACCTATAGCATTTAAGTTACGACACTTTGTGAGATAAAAGAACGACACAAGTAAGGTAGTATTATGGTCTTATCTCAAAACTGCATTTTTTTGAGATACGTCAGTTTGTAAGATCAACGACGAAGTGTGAATTCGGTACATGAAAATAACGAGGGTAAAAAACACGTTATATACACAGCATCAGAAACTTCAGCAAAAAGTACATTTTTATAGCTTGATTTCTCCTTGTTTTTAAGTTATCTTTAAGCATGTAGATTTAAGAAAATAAATGGTACATGGTATGAGGTTGTTTTCAAGTAAAAAAAACTTTGTTATTTTGTTCACGTTAATTTAACGTGGATGTGATTTTTGTGCTATGTGGGCTTATAATGTAAATATCAATTTTTTAAACAGAAATAAAACGTACGTGTAAATTAAAGTATACCGACCCAAAAGCTAGTTATTTGTTTATTTATCTATTTATTTAGCCTTCTTCGATCCATCTTTGGACATAGGCCTCCCCCAATATCTTCCACTCTTCTTTGTCTGTCGCCGTGTTCATCCATCTGCTTCCCGCATATTTCTTCAAATTTTTCTCAACTTCTTTGATTTTCCCAAGGGCCTTCAGTTTACAATTCATTTGTTTCATCGATCGTCTTTTTGTCTGATATTATGACCGGCAAATTTCCATTTTAATTATGCTACCTCTCCTCTGATATCCCTTACTTTTGATTTATTTCTTATCTATTCATTCCTTTTTCCTATATATTAGGTTAACATAGGTCATATCTGAGGGCATGGCAGTGCCTCGCCAAGTTCGCGCGCCGTACCATCTTTTCTTGAAACATTTCAGCCGATATTTATCACCTATCAAATACTTTACTTCGGAATGAGCTAGGAATCTTAAACTTTGCACAGATCTTCATGAAGTTAACAACCCCTCCAAGTTTCATGGAATTCCATAAAGTAATAAAGTAGTTACGAAATTTCAAAAAACTTCGAAATTGGCACTCACTCACTCACTCATGTATAGATCATCAAAATTTTACTGTACTTCCACACATGGTATAAAGCAGAAATTTGGCAGACTGATTGAGAAATTATAACCAAACCCCTGGAAAAAATCAAAAAACCCCAAAATTCTAATTTACTCCCCTCCCCTATACAGGTAAAATTATGTAAAAGAAATGCTAGAGAGCTTAGCTTTGGCAGACTGATAGGAACTTTAAATGTAATGTTATGTAAAATTTACCTTGCCCACTTCCAGGAACCCTAGAGAGCTGAGCTTTAGAAGGCTGATAGGAACTATGATAAAACCATAGGAAAATATAAAAAAACCTCAACATTTTTAATAAGGCATTGCAAAAGTTTTGAACAATATTCCGCATATTTTACTACGTTAAAAATTAAATATTATCCAAATCCTTTAAAAAAGGAGTGAAATCATAACAAAAACACTTCATGTAAAAAAAACCAAGTACGCGAAAGTGGTATTCCGTAAAAAGAATTGAGATAAAAGTAAAACCAAGTTCTCCAATACAAATTTCACAATGAATGGTTCTCACTAGTTTGGAAATGTTTTTTAAAACTTTGCTATTCTAGCCAAACTTCTTTACTTTCAATTTAGCACTGTGCCTAAGAGTCATTCGCAGCCGTAATAGCCAAGTTTAGAAAAACATTTCCAAACTAGTAAGAACCATTCATTTTGAAATTTGTATTGGAGAACTTGGCTTTACTTTTATCTCAATTCTTTTTACGGAATACCACTTTCGCGTACTTGGCTTTTTTTTACATAAAGTGTTTTTGTTTAAAACTTTTGTAAAAAAATTTTGAGGTTTTTTTTATATTTTCCTATGATATTATATATATATATATATATATATATATATATATATATATATATATATATATATATAACTTTACATTTATAGGAGAGGAAAGTAATTAATGATGAAATTGATGTTTTAAAATTTTTTCTTTAGTCTTATCATAGTTCCTATCAGTCTTCCAAAGGTCAGCTGGACAAACAAATGGAGAATGTTAATTTACATAAGTTTACATTTATAGGGGACGGAATTTATTTAAAATTTGAGGTTTTTTAATTTTCTTTTATAGTTTTATCATAGTTCCTGTCGGCCTTCCAAAGCTCAGCTCTCGAGTGTTTCTGTAAGTGGGCAATGTTACTTTTACACAAACTTACAATTATAGGGGAGGGAAGCAAATTAAAATTTGGGGTTTTTAATTTTTTTTTTACATAACTATACATGTATGAGGGAAGGGAGTAAATTAGAATTTTGGGGTTTTTTGATTTTGTCCAAGGGTTTAGTCACAATTCCTATCAGTTTCCCGACGTTTTTTGAAATTTCTTTACTACTTCATGGAAGTCCATGAAAACTCGGAGGGATTGTTAACTATATAAAGATCTACGAATGTGCAGAGTTTGAGTTTCGTAGCTTATTCAGAAGTAGAGTTTTAGATATGTCAAATATGGGCTGAAATGTTTCAAGAAAAGATGGTACAGCCATTTCCGCGCGAACTTGACGGAGCACTGCCGTGCCCCCAGATTATAGTTCCTATCAGCCATCCAAAGCTCAGCTCTCTAGCGTTTCTGAAAATGGGTAATGTTACTTTTATATAACTTTACATTTATAGGGGAGGGGAGCAAACTAAAAGTTTGGGGTTTTTAAATTTTTTCCCATGGTTTCATCATAGGTCCTTCAGCCTTCCAAAGCTCAGCTCTCTAGCGTTTCTGGAAGTGGAGAATGTTACTTTTACATAACTCTACATTTATAGGGGAGGGAAGTTAAGTAAAATTTGGGGTTTTTAATTTTCTTTTATAGTTTTATCATAGTTTCTATCGGCCTTCCAAAGCTCAGCTCTCTACCGTTTCTGGAAGTGGGCAATGATACTTTTACATAATTTTACATTTATAGGGGAGGGGAGCAAACTAAAAGTTTGGGGTTTTATTTTTTCCCATGGTTTTATCATAGGTCCATCAGCCTTCCAAAGCTCAGCTCCCTAGCGTTTCTGGAAGTGGGCAATGTTACTTTTATATAAATTTACATTTAAAGGGGAGGGAAGTAAATTAAACTTTTGGTGTTTTTAAATTTTTTGCTATAGTTTTATCATGGTGCCTTTCAGTCTTAAAAAGCTCAGCTCTCTAGCGTTTCTGGAAGTGGGCAGTCTTGATTTTACATAACTTAACATTTATAGGGGAGGGAAGTAAATTATAATTTTGGTGTTTTTAAATTTTTTCCTATAGTTTTATCATAGTTCCTATCAATCTGCTCAGCTCTCTAGCATTTCTTTTACATAACTTTACATGTATAGGGGAGGGGAGTAACTTAGAATTTTAAGGTTTTTTGATTTTTTGAGGGGTTTGGTCATAATCTCTATCAGTCTGCCAAATTTCAGCTTTGTAGCATGTCTGGAAGACAGTAGAATTTTGATGATCTATACATGAGTGAGTGAGTGAGTGAGTGGCAATATCGACGTTTTTTAAATTTCGTAACTACTTTACTACTTTATGCAATTCCTTGGAGGGGTTGTTAACTCCATGAAGATCTACGACTATGCGAAGTTTGAGATTCGTAGCTCATTCCGAAATCCAGTTTTAGATAGGTCAAATATCGGCTGAAATGTTTCAAGAAAAGATGGTACGGCGCGCGACCTTGGCGAGGTACTGCCGGGCCCTCAGATTTGGTTACTTTCTCATACAAATCTTATTTAAAATAATTCTGCAGTATGGAAGTAAAAGCAGGAATAAAACATTTTCCGATTTCTGGTAACAATAACATAGCCCGCAGTAGCAGGAAAGCATAGCAGGAGCGCTGTCTTGCTTAAAACATCATGTTGACCTATCAACCACCAGGGACTGAGATGAATTATGATTGAAAACCGACTGTGTTTGGGAAACGATAAAGCTGCCTAGATATCTGTGCAGATAGCAGAGATAAAGCTTTGGTTTAAATGATGGTAACATTTTAAATTATATTTTAAACAGGATATTATTAAAATTTTAGGATGGTATCGATGTTGACCTCCCAGACCTTTTAATAATATACAGGGTGTTAATAAAGTATGCCGCTAAACTTCAGAGGCCTACTTTTTGAGTGACTAAACAAAAAATTTGTATAAACATAGGTCTGCAAATGCTTAGTTCTCAAGATAGAAGTTGTTAAAGTTTTTAGATATAACTCGTGCAGTTTTTCAGATGTTTTTTTATTTAGTTTAAAGCTGGAAAGTGTATTTTAGCTACAAGGAATACATCATTTAGTATGCCAAATATTGGGAAAAAACTACAGAGTGATGTTTTTTCCAGGGTGATGCCCCCTTTTTTCTTCCAGAACTTTTTGCAGTAAGTTACTGGCAGATTCAAAAATATAAAATGAATTCCTTGTTTTATTTAAAAAAAAAATTCGGATAACGTCGAAAATGTTTTTTTTTTGGGTGTATTTTGACCTCTCTTAACAATGTCATCGTGTGTGTGTATGTGTATTACTATGCGTAACCAGGTAGCTCCTAAACGGCTGAACCGATGTTCATAAAATTTTTAGGTAAAATAGTGTTCGACACTCTCACGGATTTTGACCAAAATCTAATTAGCTCGTAAGAGCAGTTTAGGAGCTATCGTGTTACGGACAGAAATAATATACACACAGACAGATATCACGACGATATTGCTATAGGATAGGTCAAAATACATCCAAATAACACATTTTTGGCGTTATCTGAAAAACAAAATTCCTCAAAAATAATACCTTCTCTAGCCATTGCTATGCGGGCTAGGAAGGTAAAAATATATTTTGCATAACTGATAATTTATTTTGCATAAAGAACTACAGAAATTTTGTTTTGCTTCTCCTGTAAAATTATAACATTTTGACTTGCAACGATATCGAAGGGAATGTGCGAAATCAAACCAAACTGTGGACTCCTCCTCTACCTTTCTTCTTAAGGAGTCTACATAAATAAATCATCTAAAAAAGAAAATGTTCCATAAATCACGTGGGATTACTAGAGAATTTAAGTCTGTATTAGTCATAAAATAATTGAATTTTCTCGTTTTCGTTATATACCTACTTCTTCTTTTGTGTCGCAAACGTAACGTAACGAAAATGACGTAGACTTACAGGGTGATAAGAAACTTAAATTCGAATTTATATTTCGAAAAAAATATATATTCGCGTGTTCATAAAAATCCCGTATATGGAAAGTTGAATTGATAATTTTTAGTGTAAACTGAAAATCGAGCTAAGATATCTTGGCCTTTTTAATTTTTTTTTTGTAAAGTTCAAAATGTCGAGTTAATTTTTGAAATCTGGTGAGTTCTGTCATTTCAAAATGCCGCACAAAAACTGGCGCGTGTCACCCTAATCATAATAACCATTTTGGGATTTGCAGGAGTCTGTGCATAAATTAAAAATTTATTTTCAAATTTTAGGAAGAATTTCTGTGTTTTAAGCACGGTTAGGTATACAACATTCTTTAAAGTTTCGAACATACCTTATACCATCCTATAAGTACCTAATTACTTCTCAAAATATAACAAAGGCTTTCGAAAGGTACCACCTGCATTCTTTAATACAGGGTCAAACAAATTTTAAAATTGTTAGCGGTTGTTTATATTACGGATTTGAATTCATGTCATTATTATAGTGATATTTTCATTATTATTGTAAATAATAACAATTATAAACCTGTATATTTTAGTTTGTTTTTATAGGTGAGGACCTAGTAAGTGATATTAATAATGGCGTTTTGGCGGCCATTTGAAACACCATAAACAAATTTTTGGAGACCATTTGAAGACCAAAGAGGAGAAGAAGTGGTGGTACCATTAGAGTCTGCGGTTTTACAGAAAACAAAACCTTAACCCTAAAAAATAAATGGATCCATGACGGAACTGACACCTTCCTAGCTAGCCTATTATCAAACTTCAAGTGAAGCCATGATAATATATTAGCCTTGAAAACAGTTTTTTTAAATATCTCAGAAACTAAAGCTTCTACGTTTTTGGGAATAACACGAATTATTGAAGAAAATATAGTCTACGATATTTTGAAAACAGTGTATTAAGACGATGCTCCATTAAAAAGTTAGCATTTTTTAAAGTTTTAATTGTCAAAAACTGCCATTCGTATTAATGGATTTTGAGCAAAATCTAATAAGCTCGTAACAGTATCGAACACTATTTTACCTATAATATATATAATATAATATACACACACGCAGACAGACATTACGACGATATTGCTAGGATCGGTCAAAATACATCCAAATACACATTTTTGGCGTTATCTCAAATCGTCGAAAATAATACCTTCTCTCTAGCCAGTCCTACGCGGGCTAGGAAGGTAAAAATATCCAAAGGGCAAGGCAAAATTTTTAAAAACAAATTGTACGAGGAAAACTCAAGATATAATTTTTGATATGTATGCGCAACTCTCAGTAGAAAATTACGGAAATCGTTCCAGAATATACGACCGTATTACACATATTAAAGGGGCAAGCTACATAGTATATAGTACCTATCTATTAATGATTATTATACGCATTAAGCAGCAACTTTTATTAAACATTTTATTTTACTTGACTATATACTATAAACAGTTCCCAGTCCGGCCCATATTCTCTTTTATTTGTTTAGGATTCCTTAATGGGCTTCACACTTTAAATTTTATTAGGGTTTTTTGACGGCTTTTTGAAATGAAAGGACTATCATTACAATATAAACATAGCCAACAACAAAATATAAGTAACCTATTACCAGCGGCGTAGCGTGCCCGAAAGGGCGGGGGGGCGACAGCTAAAAAGGAAAAAGGGCGCCTCTGAAAACTGATGAAAAATCTTGTGGCAAAAAAAAAAACGACGACCAAAAAAAAAAAAAGGTCATCATGTGTGAGGGGGCGGCCGATAAGTCACAAGGGCGCCTCTCACGAATCTGGCGAGCAAAAAAAAAAAAAAGGTCTTCATGTCGTTAGTTTCCTTTGGCACCCACTCAATTGGCCATTACCGGCCCGACTTAATAACGCTGAGGGCACTTCGGCCACCTATGGGGCGCCACTACCCTCGGGGCGGGGGGGCGACGAACCCCCCGCGCCCCCCCCCCCGACGCTACGCCGCTGCCTATTACAAGTTTTCGTACACCGGATTTTTATTAACACGTGTACCTAGGTACCTGAACAAGACACGTAAGTAGCAAGGCTCTGTAAGAAAAGCGCGAGTGACAAAATCGCGAGTAACAAAACCGCGGTAACAAAACCGCGAGTAACAAATGCGCGAATAACAAAAGCGCGTTGTAACAAAAGCGCAAGTAACAAAAGCGCGAATGTGTATATCTGGCGATATGTTTGTTTCCATAGTTAATAGCGCATGACTTTTATCCCGGGATCCTAGAGAAAGTGAATCTGAACCGAACTTAACCAAACCGAACCAGCATATTTTTTTAACCGGTTCGGTTCGGATTTACACCCTCTAGGATTCCGGGAAAGAAGTCAGGGAAGTTTTTTATTTAAATATGCTGGTTCGGTTCGGTTTTGTTCGGTTCCGTTCGGTTCGGATTGACAACCTTAGTATACACATTCGCGCATTTGTCATATCGCGATTTTGTTACTCGCGGTTTTGTTACTTCCGCTTTTGTCAATCGCGTTCTGATAACTCGCGGTTTTGTCACTCGCGCCTTTGTTACTCGCTTATTTGTTACTCGGGATTTTATTACATCGCGTTTGTTACTTGCGGTTTTGTTAGTTGCGATTTTGTCAATCGCGCTTTCATTACAGAGCCGTAGAATAACACAGCGTAAATTCCTGTCAATTAGTAAGTAAATTAAATGGCTCTGTAACGAAATAGCGCGTATCAAAATAGCGCGTATCAAAATAGCGCGTATCAAAACAGCGCTTTTCAAAACAGCGCGTGTTCAAAATAGCGCGTGTTCAAAATAGCGCGTATCAAAATAGCGCGTGTTCAAAATAGCGCGTATCAAAATAGCGTGTAAAAAAATAGCGCGTATCAAAATAGCGCGTGTTCATAATAGCGCGTGTTCAAAATAGCGCGTGTTCATAATAGCGCGTGTTCAAATAAGCGCGTGTTTAAAATAGCGCGTATCAAAATATCGCGTGATCAAAATAGCGTGTATCAAAATAGCGCGTGTACAAAATAGCGCGTTCCAGGTCTGCTTACGTATATTCACCTAAACAGTTTGAGTAAGGTCAGATAAGTTATACTTTAAACCGATGGCTTGCTATACTTAACACAACTCATATAGTTCGACTAAGGGGTCTCTTCTAACATATTTTTTCAAAAAAAAAACTTCACTGGCTTCTTTTCCGGGATCCTAGAGGGTGTGTAACCAAACCAAATCGAACGGAACCAAATCGAACCGAACCCAAACATTTTTTCCAGTAACTCCCTGACCTTTTTCCTTCAAAAAAATGTCCCCAAGTCATAGGTTAGAATAGAAACCTACCAAAATAAGGATCGGGAAGCTAATTTAGGGAAATAATTTTTTGAAAAAATGTTTTGGTTTGGTGCGGTTTGGGGACACCCTTTAGGATCCCAGGAAAAAAGTCAGGAAAGTTTTTTTTTTGAAAAAATATGGTAGAAAGAGACCCCTTGCTCGATCTATTTTATAACAGCGACGTTTGTAATGGCGATCTTTCAAAACACAGTATTTTTAGACGCGCTATTTTAAGACGCGCTATTTTGAACACACGCTATTTTAAGCACGCGCTATTTTGATACGCGCTGTTTTGAACACGCGCTAATTTGATACGCCCTATTTTGAATACGCGCCATTTTGATACGTGCTATTTTGATCACGCGCCGTTATGATACGCGCTATTTGGAACACGCGTTATTTTGAACACGCGCTCAAATGAGCGCGCTATTTTGACACGCGCTATTTTGAATACGCGCCATTTTGATACGTGCTATTTTGATCACGCGCCGTTATGATACGCGCTATTTGGAACAAGCGCTATTTTGAACACGCGCTCAAATGAGCGCGCTATTTTGATACGCGCTATTTTGTTACAGAACCAAATTAAATATGTCGCAACGTTTTTAAATATCGTATTGCGTCTGTTTTCTCTTTATTGTCTACATTGGTGCAGCAATTATTCTGTGTACCAACCTGAGAGTAATTTTTTTCTTTTCTTTCCTTTATTCCTTTTTTTCCTTTTTGTCTATATTGTTTCTCTTTATTTTTTCCCATTTTTGTAACCTTTTTATTTCCTGTTATTTTCTTCTCTTCTTCTCAACTCAAAAATCTCAGAAGCATTTGCAAAAATAGGAGACTTAAAATAAAATTTTATTGTCTATAACGAAATATAATACATATTTTTTGATAAAGAGCTTGGTTTTTAAGGAATTTGAATAACACTTGTAAAATCACCACTATTCACGGACGTCGCTAGAGAGTTTGTTATAAGTGAGACCCCACCGATTTTTACATTGTTAAAAAGGGAATTTTACTGCCCAATATAAAGTATGGTTTATATTTTTACCTTCCTGGCCCGCGCAGCAATCTAGACAAGGTATTATTTTCGACGAAAAATTTTTTTTTGAGATGACGCCGAAAATGTGTTATTTAGGTGTATTTTGTAAATCGAATAAATCTTGGAGAAACATGGGTATTTTTTCAACTTTTTTCTAAATTACTACAATTATCGGACTCCGCTGGATAGTTTATTATCAGTCTCCATTATTGAGTTATACCGTGTTAAAAAGGGAATTTTATTGTCTACAATAAAGTATGTAATAAATTTTTTCTCAGAAACTTAGCTTTTAGGAAACTTTGAAAAAACCTCAAACTTGCATATTTTGGGGGTCTGGAAAGGTTTTTGCAGCCATTAAAAAAATCTAATATGATATTAACTTTTACAGTGCCCCTCCCCGCGTACTCCCAAGAATTATAAAATCATATTTGCAATGGACATTTCATAATTTTATCTTGCAAAAAAGTTGATTGACCAAAAAAACGTTTTTAACTAAATGTTTTCAAAATTGCTCGAAAATCAAAAAAAAATCTAAACCCAAAAGTTTTTAACTTTTCATGACCTAATAATGTTCTTCACATATTATGGCCTGAGAGATAATGAACTCGCCCTATAAATAAGAATTATGAGAGGGTGACAAAGTTGATAGATGTGGCTCATTTCACGAGAAAGTTACGTTTTTCGGGGGGTTGTTTTGATTTATTTGAAAGCAATAAAGATAAATAATAATGTATAAATATGTAGGTATATTCACATGGTAGATCATATACGGTGGGATAGCTAAAAGTTCTTACTAGAAACTAGTTTTAAAAGGTATTAATATAAAGACACATACCTATTAGGTATAGTTCAGTCAATGGATGGGCATTAGGGGGTTGTAGACTGCATGGAGGGGGGGGAGAGAATTTTTCTCTTTAGGAATGTATTTGGGGTAGTTAGGAGGCAAACATACTAAAAGTCCCCACTTCTAACCCTCCCGCTTCAGTGGCGTAGGGGGGTGAAAAGGTGCATTTTTTCGGTTTTTTACCTATAACTCGATTACGGTACGTTGTACAAAAAAAAATGTTCTATTAAAAACTAAAGAGCAATACATTCCCTACAAAAGCGTTGTGATGGCTTTGTCCTTGACGTAACAGGTACTGAGATATTGGCTTCCGAAAATCGGTAATTTTTGAAAAACATATTATTGCCCCATATTTTTTATTAAACATGTTCGTCTAACAGATTTGTTTGTGATTTTATAAAAAATTCGTTAAGATTAAAGTTAAAGACCGATCAATTTTCTTTAGAAGTGTGTAGTTTTTAGCATTCTACCTTTAACTAATCAAAAGAAAGAAAGCAACTTTCACTTTTTAATCAAATTTATCAACTTTCAGAAATAATACTAAAACTTTCCTATTGCCGTTTTTATATGATTTAAAAGTAATACATTTTGTAAAATAAACTGAATATAATTTTTTACCCAAAAGATATGCTTAAAAATAGGGGCGAGAAAAGATAAAAGTTAGGGTAATGTTAAATGTTGTAATGTAATGTTAACCCCTTAACTTTTTTAATATAAATCGAAAAAAGATTGAACATTACCTGTAAAGTTTAATAAAATTAAATTTTTTTTTCTCCGGAGTGTGGCAAGAATGTAATTCTCTAAACGGAACGTGCTCTATTTTTTAAAAAAATTGTCTAATACTATTTTTTGTAGCAGGAAAAAAGAAAAACATTGATATATACGACATGGGTAAAAAAATAAGTTAAATCAGGTCTGTTGCAAGAGAAATTACTATCCCAGTTTTTATTTCATCTTTCTACAATATAACGTAAATTTAAAAAGGTAAGAGGGTGGAGATTAACATAAACCCAACCTGTGAGTTCAGGAAAGTGAAATCACAACGCTGCAAGCATCAGATGATGCTGACATGCTAATTAAGCACAATGCAAATCAAAACTCAATAGTATAACATTATTTTTTCGTTGCTATTGGAAACTAGTTTTAGGTTTTACCTTTTTGCCGAGTGAGTAAAGCTGGAGGGACCATAATACTGCCGTCTCACGAAAAAACACCGTATGTTAGGATATCCACTTTCTAGAAAAGATAGTGGATATCCTAACATACGGTGTTTTTCCGTTTTTATTGCGATAAAAATGATTTTATTGCTGCAGCCGTTTACGAAAAAATTGTGGTCCCCTCAGGTTAACCATAAACGTAGGAAGATAGGTGGTCCACCTAACTTTACGGTTAACCTAAGGGGACCACAATTTTTTTGTAAACGGCTGCTGCAACAAAATCAATTTTATCGTAACAAATTAGCAGCAATTAATGAAATCAATAATTGTTTTTGGGCCCCTTATCAAGGTCCCTCCAGCTTTGCCTACTCTTATTTGCCACTTGTCAACTAGAGCATATAGGTACATATTAAGGTCACTGTATAGCGAAGTTTAACTTCGTTATATAGTGACCTTAGGTGGATTAACCAGACAAAAGTAGTCAAAATTTAAAATCATTTACGGAAACTTATAGAGTAGATTTTTTTAAAAGAAGTGTCAGTTTTAAAAATTTGAATCATTAGATAACGAGATATAAATGTTTCTTTTTGAAAAAAAAACCCTTATATCTTGGCAGCTAATTAACTGATTTTTATGAAATTTAAATTTTTTTAAAGAAAATGCATTCTTCCGTAATGAGGTTTTTACTTGGACTACTTTTGTTTGTGTGGATCTCCCCCCTCTCCTGCATGGGTATATGCTGTAATTGACAAGTGACAAACAAGTAAAACCTGAAACTAGATTCCAATATACTAGATTAGTTTAGTATATATATATTGAATAAAGCATTTCATAAAATCCCTTGGCAACATTTTTTCGTGTTTATATTTTTACCGAAATATAAAATATGCAAACCTTGTCGCACATACATCAGAAGTGGGATAGGAGCCGTGCCGTGCCCTACCAGTCGGTCCATTTTAAATCATTTTGAAAAATAACTGGCCACCAGTAGGGCCGCGGGATTATTTGCCTGTTTTTAGTGCATTACATTTATCACGCGTGTTTGTACGCCTCTTGCGAATTCACGCTGACAGAAAATGAGTAAGCTCTGATGTGAATTATACTAACGTGAGTGACGACAATGTAAACTTTTTTTTATTTAGGCCTTGCTAATATACCCCACAGTATTTATTATTAAAGGATAAAAGGTAACTTCAAACTTCAACCACGGACACCGGTGTTTCGGAAAAAGGCAATTTTATCCTCAGCATGACTTACTTGACCACAGTAAATCAAACTGACTACAAGATTCTTAGATATTTATTTATTGGTAGTAAAACGACAGCGAACCAAGGAAACTTAGTCAGTCCATGGCGGGACGAAAACCTTTGTCGGTTTATAAATTTATTGCTTGGATTTTTTTAAGCACCCAATCAACATGTTTCAAATTTTTATTATTTTTTTTTTCATGTTTTTATACAAAAAAAGTATTTGAAAAGAAAATACAATCATTTGTAAAATTTTAATTATTTTCTAAATTGTTCATAGGAACTTTGAGGCTACTTTATGTCTAAGAATAGTATTTTAGTGGAAAAATATATTATTGTGACAAAAGTATGACACTGTATCTATATAAAACCAATACTTACTTGACCCTACATTGTAGACAACAATTATTCAAACATTATTAATGGGAAAGAATGTGGAAACTGTAAAAAAATGAAGTTGTTTCCCTTACATATTAACAACTTTTAGGTTATGTTTAATATGTAACATACGGTTCATATCATTATCTTTGAGACAACTTTTTACAACTTTTTTTTGTTGGCATCTGCTATTTGTTATGGTAAACAGCTGTTAACTATCAAAAAGTTATCTCAAAAATTATGATATGGAGTTTACTTACAAGAAAAAATCTATATCACATAGTGAAAAAGAATTGGTTGTGCACCTATAACACTAAAGTTAAAAAACTAAGGTTTTCTCTTTAAAACAGTTTTATTTAAAAAAAAATCCTTTTTAACTTCACCATGGTGATGAAAAATGCAAGCGAGAAAAGATAGAGATTGATGTCAATATCTGTCATAACTAGTTACCTTATTTTGTATAGAAATCTGTAATCAAATATTCGGCAAAGGATTTTCCTAATATACCCAACAATATTTATTATTTTACATATCTCCCATTTGGTACACAAAGGCGTCGGTCCATTTTATATCATTTTGAAAAATAATTGGCCACCAGTAGGTCCGCGGGATTATTTGCCTGTTTTTAGTGCATTACATTTATCACGCGTGTTTGTACGCCTCTTGCGAATTCACGCTGACAGAAAATGAGTAAGCTCTGATGTGAATTATACTAACGTGAGTGACGACAATGTAAATATTTTTTATCAAACGTGAAATTTCGTACCCGTGAATTTAAAAATCAAACAAGTTTCATGGCTAATCGGGCAAAAAGGAGTTTTTTGTTTCCCTTATATTTTTCCGTGGGTAGCTTGAAAGCTTAACCTCACGGGGGTCCAAGATCTAATGGACACCTAATAAGTGTTGACAGTTAACCGTTTCGTCCTTATGGGACTCCTCAGAACACTGCTGGTCAAGTGACAAATCTTGCGAAGTTAATCAGACGGTTTTGTCTCTAATTAAATGTAATTAGTGAGCGAACTATAGCAAGAGGCGCCATCTACCGAGATATGAGAGAAACAAAAAACCAAAAGCAGGGAAAACACTGCTACACAATATCGATCAATGAAAAGATCGAATGCAAATAAAAGAAAACAACTATAGTCCGTGACCTATGATAGGCCTTTCTAATTTACCTCACAATATTTATTAATAGTATATGAGGTATGGCAATTAAATTTTAAGACTGGCGCCCGTACTAACAGGTTTTAAATCTCCACGCCTCGGGCGGTCGGAGTTATTCACCTTGATGTGCGTTCTACCAACGTGCGCAATCTTGTCGACTTTCCTCCACTAGTTTGGCTTACGCAGTGGTTTGAAGCTGATCGTGCACAGCTCATTTGCCGGAATTATGACAAACGAAAAAATTGACCATCGTAATAATTTAAAGTAAAACTTATAAAAACGGCTACTGAATGCTTTCAAATGCTAAAAGATGTCTATGGCGAGTAGTGTATGTCTCGTCCAATGATTTCCATGTCGCATAAAAGCTTTTTTGATGGTCGTGAAGAAGTTAAAGATGATGAACGAGAAGGGCGCTCCAGCACATCCAAAACAGCGATGCTCATTGTATTTTTTTCGATATTAGGGGTGTTATTCTTATTGAATGGGCTCGTGAGGGTCAAACAGTCAACAACATTTATATTTGGAAGTATAAATGTAGTTAAGGGAACGTGTAAGGATAAAGCGTCCAGATTTGTGGAAGAACAACGCGTGGCTGCTCTACCAGGACAATGCACCGGCCCACAATGTCCATTCCATTAAGCAGTTTTAGCTAATCAGAAGAACCATGTCGTTAACTACCCACAATATTCACCACACTTAGCCCCTTGCGACTTCTACCCGTTTCCGAAAGTGAAGAAGTAGATGTTTTACAACAGTTTTATAATTTTATTGTCATTCCTCGTAAACTATAAAAGGCAACTTCAAAGGGGTAAAGTCAACCACGGACACCGGTGTTTCGGAAAAAGGCATTTGCATCCTCAGCGTGGCTTGCCTGACTACAGTAAATCAAACTAACTACGAGATACAAGGTAAATTAAAAATAATGAAAAAATAGGTGAAATCTATTTATTTATTCAACGAGTGAAATGACAGCGAACCAAGGAAACTAAATTCATGGCGTTTGTTTTGGAAACAAAAAAATAACATTAAAGAAATAAAAAAAAATTATTTATAAAAGCTTTTGGTGACAAAAAACAATTAAAATTAAATTAAAAGAAAAAATCAAAAACTTTGGACGCTGCTGTAACCAGCTCTTGAGGTTTGATAAAACTCTAACAGTGGGGCGAAACGTTGCCGAAAGAAAACTGGTTTTATTCCATCTAACCGTCTCCACCCATATAACCCAACAAAACAATCTTCTAAGATATTTGTTATTTTACACAGATGCGACTGACTACGTGTGGTCGAGAGTAGGGTTAAAAGAATATCATTTAATGTGTGTAGATTAATGAGTTTTGTTAAATTTTATATATATTTTGTGCCTTTCAAAAGTAGCCCCCTTGTAGACTTGGCGACGAAACGCCGCTGATATTTGCAACAATTTTTTCATATTTATGATTTTACTGCAATATAAAATATGCAAACCTTGTCGCACATTCATCAGAAGCGGGATAGGAGGCGTGCCGTGCCCGACCGGTCATTTTGAATCGTTCTGAAAAAAAAACTGGCCACCAGTAGGGTCGCGGGATTATTTGCCAGTTTTTAGTGCATTACATTTATTACGCGTGTTTGTACGGCCTTTTTGAATTCATACTGACAGAAAATGAGTAAGCTCTAATGTGAATTATACTGACGTGAGTGACGACATTTTTCCTTTAGGCCTTCCTAATATACCCAATACTTAATATTTATTAATTAACAGAGATGAGACTGATTACGTGTGGTCGTGATGGTGTCTTAATGAGTTTTTGTTAAATTTTATATATTTTTGTTTCTTTCAAATGTAGCCCCGTTGTAGACATGGCGACAAACCGCTACTAAATGTATATCAAATTATAAAAGTAATTTTTGAAGTTATGTCAAAGACTAAATAAATTAATTTTCATGCTGGTCCCCTGAACGGGGTAGGAAAAGCCGTATACATCGATGTTTCAGTCTTCTTAGACATCATTAGTACGGCAAAAAAATGGATAAAAAGGCGAAGAAATGAAGTTGATGAAATCTGAAAAGGAAAAAATGAAATGTGAATACCCACTCTAGAAAACCGACTGACAGTTTGCGGTATTAGCTAGGATAGCATCGGGTCTGAGGCAAAAATGTCAAAATTACTACGGAGACAGCTAAAGTCAATCTCAGTAAGTATCCTAAGCCCATGTTCAATATTAAATATAAAAGGAATTTTTTGAGCTTATGTCAAAGACTAAATAAATTAACTTTCAGGCTGGTCCTCAGAACAGGATGGCAGTAGCCGTATACATTAGAAATCATCAGTACAGCACAAAAAAATGAATAGAAAGGCGATGAAATGAGGGTGATGAAATCTGAAAAGGGACAAATGAAAAGTGGATACCCATTTTGGAAAATCAACTGGTAATTTGCGGTATTTCGATATTATTTCAGTAGACAATAGAAAATTATATATATATTTATCGATTTTACAACGTTCTACGTCTTCCGATGCCCAATCTCCACTCGTTTCTGTTTGCCCCTAATTCATCATCTAGGCCTCTTATTCTTATTTCACCGTCTATTCCTTCTCTCCAGCTTCTCCTCGGCCTGCCTCGTTTTCTTCGGCCAGTTGGTTTCCCTTGTAATATTTGTTTAGGTAGTCTTCCATCATCCATTCTTTGTACATGTCCGTACCACACCAGTTATTTTGTTCTTATATCATCTACTAAAGTACGTTCACCCACTGTCATAATTTCTTTTATTCTTTGATTTCCCTGCTGCTCTTCTCCAATAGTCCATCTCCGTATCGGAAAGCATTTTTTCTGTTCTATCTTTGATTGGCCATACTTCTGAGCCGTATGTAGTAATACTTTTTACAATGGTGTTATATATAAGCTTTTTGTTATGTTTTGATATACTTTGGTCCCAAATTATTCCATTTAATAAAGTTATTGCTTTCCTTCCTTGTACGTTTCTATCTTTTATAGCTTTGTCTAGTGTTCCGTCAGTTGTAATTTTTAGACCTAAGTATTTATACTCATCACAGGACTGAATTCGCTGCCCAGTATTTAAGATTAGATCCTGTTTCGTTCCACCAATGCACATATATTCTGTCTTATTGATATTAACCTCTAGTCCCCACTTATTGTACTCTTCTATTAGTTTTCTATTAGTTTTCGTGTCATATATTCGAGGTCGTCATAATCCTGAGCCACCACTATCTGATCATCGGCGAAACATAAAGTTTACAAGGTGGTTTCATCCAACGGAATTCCGATGTTTTGGCATTTTCTCTTCCAGACTTTACGGACCTGTTCCAAATAAATCTTGAAGAGCGTAGGCGAGATTATATTAATAGAAAATTAATTGCTTATATTTTTCTGATGGTTGTCACTGCTCAACTAATAGAGATTGAGTTAGAGATAGATAGCGACGAGCTCTTAAAATGAGTTCTGCCGCTGATATGCTCGTATGTGCATAACCGTGTGAAATGTTACATGGTTAAACTATTAATTCTAGATGAAGCTTAGAGTATTTGAATTTGCGGTATAATAAAGTTTTAGTGGAGTTCAACTCGGTTTATTTAGAGGTAACATTAATTCCGTCAGTAAATGATGATGCGCCGTCTACACGTATCTACAGGATGTCCCAACAAAAATGATCCAGATCTTTTCTGGTAGGGGAAGTAGACTTAATAAGCTTTAAAAATTCATACAAAAAGAAGTTTTGACGTTATTAGTTTAAAACATTATGCTGTTGATGAAATGTTCTTATTTGTTTCTTATAGTTTATTTGTAGTACTTTAAATACTTAAAAATAATTTGTTATTTTAAAAAATCTGAACCATTGCAGTTTTCCATTTTACCCTAATTGTGCAGGTATTGGGATATAAAATTAACATTGAAAATACAAAATAAAAACTGGTTTAATACAAAAATATAAAAAAATACCACACAAAGATAAAACTAAAATGAGATATAATTTGTTTGAACTAATTATCCAGGAATCTTAATAATAATATACTTATTATTCTTAATATGGCTCAAGGATAGGTATAAATAAAACAAATTATTTATTGGTTAAATAATAATCTAATAATAACCAGTAAAATACTCTGCCAATATATGGGCCCCTAAGCTCACACTAGGTACTATAGTTATAGTGTACGTGTGAGCTAATATAACTAAAAACTGAGATATATTTTATTCAAATCCAGACTAAATTACCTTTTGTTTGATACCACACAAGCCATGTTTTGACTTAAACTCAAATTTTTGAAATCTACCCCCACCCTTACAATAAAAACAAAAACTAAAATGTATTTTGTTAAACTCCGGATTCAATTACCTTTCGTTTGATATCACACATGCCATATTTTCACTTAAACTCTAATTTTTAAAATATACCCCCACCCTTTTTTTTAAATAAATTAAAATGTATTTTGTTTAACTGCAGACTCAATTACCTTTCGTTTAATATCACACACGCCATATTTTCACATAAACTCTAATTTTTGAAATTTACCCCCACCCTTTTACTTGGTTTGTGTTCGGTGGATTTTGTTCATTTTTAAATGGGACCATCTCGACCCAAGACCCAGCCCAGGTACCAAATTTCATTAAAATCGGCCAAGCGGTTTTTGAGTTATGCGCGTTGGTCGTTACAGACAGACATACAGACACACAGACAGACAGACAGACAGACAGACAGACAGACATACAGACAGACAGACAGACAGACGGCGCAACAAAAAAGTTTCAAAATCATCTGAAACGCAAAGATATATAAAAATTTTTGAAATCGGACCACTTTTTTTTTTCTCGAAAAAATTAGGATCACCATAGCTCACACTACTATAGTATAGTATATGTGTGAGCTAATAATTCCAATTTATTATAAAAAAAGACACAGAAACCTAACCAAAACAAAAAAAGTTTATAAAAAGGCGGCATCTAAAAAACACAATATTAATTAGTTTTTATCAATCAGTTAATTGAGGTAAAACAGTATATCTCATTTTTTTCAAAAAATATTTAAACTAATTATACTTGTTTCTCATTTAGTAAAAACAGCATGTTTGATGGTAGCCAAGACTATAAACTTTACAAATATCAACAGCAGAATATAATATCCCACCTTATTCAGTAGTCAATTCTTACAGCCTTTAAATAAAAAGTTACAAGATGTACACACAAAAATGAAAAAAAAATTACTGCACGTCCCTGTAACCATCTAATGACTGATTTAAAAAAGGCGGCCTATTTCGATCCCAATCAACAAATCTAGGGATACAGTGCAACGTTGCCACCTTTAGTTTGGTCAGGATTGCTGGTATCCCATTTTCCTTACTATCCCATTATATGTACATTTCCTCTATTTGTGATTCGTTTTTGGAAAAATGCTGTTTTCCAGTAGCAGCTTTAATTTATCCATTCGGTACACCTCTTAAGAGGGGTTAATTAGTTTTGGAGATTTTCCTTACCCTTCCGATACCCAATCTCCACTCGTTTCTGTTTGCCCATAATTCATCATCTAGGCCTCTTATTCTTATTTCACTGTATATTCCTTCTCCTTGGCCGTCCTCGTTTTCTTCGGCCAGTTGGTTTCCATTGTAGTATTTGTTTAGGTAGTCTTTCATCATTCATTCTTTGTACATGTCCGTACCACACCAGTTGTTTTGTTCTTATATCATCCACTAAAGTACGTTCACCCACTGTCATAATTTTTCTTATTCTTTGATTTGTAACTCTTTCTCTTTTTGATTTCCCTGCTGCTCTTTTTTAATAGTCCATCTCCGTAGCGGAAAGCATTTTTTTGTTCTATCCTTGATTGGCCATACTTCTGAGCCGTATGTAATAATAATTTTTACAATGGTGTTATATATAAGCTTTTTGTTATGTTTTGATATACTTTGGTCCCAAATTATTCCATTTATTAGAGTTATTGCTTTTCTTCCATGTACGTTTCGATCTTTTATAGCTTTGTCTAGTGTTCCGTCAGCTGTAATTTTTAGACCTAATTATTTATACTCATTATTATTAATTAAATAATTTTAGTAAATTATAATACTCCGCCAACAAACATACGGTGTCACAAGAAAACAAAATAGAGCTTAATATTAATTGGGTGCACTGTTACCTTTTTACTCAACTGCAGTACGGCGAAAGCAGTGGCTTGTCGTATAGGGGCCAGGGGGGAGGGCGAACCCCTGGCGTGCTTTGAGAAAAAAATAGAATTAATATTGTTATTATTTTTAAAAAAGGTTTGTAATTTATTTGACTCCCATACCCATATAAGTATGTAAATATGTATGTATGTGTCACGCTAAAGGCTAAACGGCTGAACCGATTTTGACAAGAAAGGTGTCGTTAAATTGCTACTGATCCGGAAGGTGCTACAGGCTATATTTTTTAAAACAGGAATCAACATGGCCGTCTGCAGACGCTATTTTGTCACATGATGTGGCTTTAAGGCATATAAATTATCTAAATTTCAGGCGATTTTAATGAAATTCCTTTGATCATCCATTGCAAATGTCCTCTAATTTGCTGTAGTTATTTTGTAGTCCTCCCTGCTTCCACCTATCTCCCCTCCTGTCATTCCCCCACCCAATCTAAAAACCATATTCGCATAAGTTTATCAAATATAGGGCGATTTCAAAAATTCCTTCTGCATACGCTTTCAGATTTTTTTTTCAACACCCTTTTACTAGCCCTACCCCCCCATCTCTCCCTCTCTGCTCCCCGCCCTCCTTATTAGTAATAGTTGTAACTAAATAAATAAATAAAGCAATTTCAAAAGTTCTTTCTGCAAACGCTTTAAGACGTCTTTCCAACATCATTTTACTAGTTTCCCCCTCCCTCTCCCACTCTTTTCCCCATTCTCCTTATTAGTTATAGTTGTAGCTATACATTTCACAAATGTACAGCGATTTGAAAAATTCTTTCTGCACACGGTTTAAAACTTTTTTCCATCATTATATTACTAGTTTGTTTAGCATGTCTACACGGTAAAAAAAAATGTTTGAGATCAAAGCAAATTGTTTTGAAGTAAAATAATTTGTGCTTTCTTATTCACCAAAAGAATATTTTCTTGATATTGCACAAAAAATGTCTTGCCTCTTTATTTTAATGTGAAACAGAAATTGTTTTAATATAAATTGGGACTGAATTATTCTAAGGCACCGTTTTCTCTGGAAGCAAAATATTACTTATATGAAGACAATTTGCTTTGCTGCAAAGTGTAGTATACTGAAACAAAACAATCAAAGAAGAAAAATAAAATCTCATATCATGATTAAACGCGACGTTGAACTAAAAAGAAATATTTTAATTCAAAACAAATTGTTTTAAGGTAAAACAATTTATTCAAGAAAGAAGAACCGTGTATTATTATATTGCTGTTGCTAAAAATATGTATTTTATAGGTACCTAGATAAAAAATACCGAAACTTTTCCCTAAAAAACTACTTTTCTTCTACACTCCTAATGTTATTTCCAAGTTGCAAGAGAAAATAAGTAACACCTAGGTAGCTACTTATTGAGTTATGACTTCAAAACACAAACACAGATTTATATCAAAAACTTTTCTTTTTCTTTGAGTCATATATTTTTAAGACGGCTGTCGACCTGTGGTGGACTCACCTAGGCGGAAAATGCTTTTCCAAAGAACTGAACAAGAATAAGTAAAGATAGGTTTATGACAGTACGAAACATCGCTGCAGTTTTCTTATATTATTTTATCATAACAAAAACATTTTATGTAAAAAAAATCAAGTACGCGAAAGTGGTATTCCGTAAAAAGAATTGATAGTTCTCCAATACAAATTTCAAAATGAATGGTTCTTACTAGTTTGGTAATGTTTTTTTAAACTTTGCTATTCCAGCCAAACTTCTTTACGTTCAATTTAGCACTGTGCCTAAAAGTCATCTGTAGCCGTTTTTTTCCAGGGGTTTGGTCATAATTTCTATCAGTCTGCCCAGCTTTGTAGCATGTCTGGAAGTACAGTAGAATTTTGATGATCTATACATGAGTGAGTGAGTGAGTGGCAATTTCAACGTATTTGAAATTTCGTAACTACTTTACTACTTTTTGGAATTCCATGAAACTTGGAGGGGTTGTTAACTTCATGAAGATCTACGACTGTGTAAAGCTTGGGATTCGTAGCTCATTTCGAAATAAAGTTTTAGATAGGTCAAATATCGGCTGAAAAGTTTCAAGAAAAGACGGTACGGCGCGCGAACTTGGCGAGGTACTGCCGTGCCCTCAGATAATTTTATTTTAAATATGCGTATTTTGGAGGAGGGCCTAACAAACATTTTTTTTCCTAAATTTTTTTAACTCCTACAGAATGAACTATAAATAGATAATAAAGTTTTTTTGGCCAACCGCCACGTGACATGTATAAGAGTCGAGAATGACCAACATGCCTGAACTGGGGACTGAAAGAAAATACATTAAGGGCCCATCGCACTGACTTTCAACATTTCCTTTCTTAACTATGGATTGATTTAATTTTAAGCATGCCTTATTTTTAAATTTGTTTCATCGAGCAAAAATCTGCTCTTCTTTGTTAAGATCCAATCAGGCAACGCCGCTGTTTCAACCAACCAAATTTTTGAACTATGGAACACCCAGTACTTCTCAAAATAGTTTTGTTAAAAGCCATTTTTCTGTGTCAAGCCGCATTTAAAAATTTATTTAAAAAAATAAAAGTTCTTGAATTTTTGGGAAAATATTTGGAAGATGATAAAATCGAGATGGTGATACTCGATTTTGTGGAATTTGGGTGTCCTCGTCGACACAACCAGAGTTATAATGAAATTAGCGTAAAGTGTTAAGGCAGAAAGGAACATCGTCTTGCTACATCATGCAGAGCAGTTTAATTTAAATGCAAGGCTTTTCTTACACTGGTCAGACATTCTACCCTTAGCGCTGTACCTACCAGGCTGTGACCAACAGTTAAGTCGAAAATCAGACGAAACTATTGTACTTAAAAGACGAAGAGAGAACTATATTTAAATTATTTTTGTTCCATACAAATCTTGTTGTAGATACATAAGTATATTTTTTCACAAAAACATTGTGCCAAAAGAACCAAAATCTAGCCTTATCTTTTGCAATAAAGTTTTGCAAAATCATTTTTATTTATACATGTTTCTTACTTTATTTACTTTTTGCCACCAATGTATGAATTATAAAATGGGCGAGAAGGAGTACTCCCTCAAAATCAGGTGAAAGTCAAACTGCGCATGCGATCTCACTTGATTTCCGCATCTCTATTGGTCTTGACGTGGGGAGATGCTCATTCTCACTCTCACCCGTTTGAAGAATCCATACACTGGCCAGTCGATTAGTTTCAATCTGTGTGTAATCTGGGTCCGGAATTATCGATAAGCGTGCCAGTGAAAAAAAAATGACCTAGTGCTAAAGCTAACAGATCTGATGGGTCAGAAGGTATCGCACTGATAGGATAGCTTCTATTTCCATGACTACCTGTTGACTGCAGATTACCTATCATGAGATATAAAGTTGGTGCCAAAGTAAGACTAGATTGGTCTGCTTTTTCCTCTTCGAGCAAAAAATTTGCGTAAACTTCAACTTAGTTAAAGCAACCGTGAAGACTCTATGATTTAGTAGCTCAAGTACTAAACGAAGGTTCCATTATCTAAATTGTAGTTACTGGTTTTTGTAATTTTTCCAGCCACGGGAACCGTGTAAATCCGCCCAAACGAAAAATAGGTGCGGACTTATGTGGCAGGCATGAGGATCGAACCGCAAAGCAGACGCATCTCCAGTGAACCGTTCGGCCCTTACTAATCAAGAAATTTCTAGAAATCCTCAAGTTCTAGCTCTGAACCCCTTGGAGTTTACAACTGTGTTCGTTTTGTCTTTAAAGATCATACAATGACGTTATTTAAACCAGAACTTACCAACCACTCCTCTATGCTTGAAAATATTGCGGAGAATTTCTTATTGAATTTGTAAGTTAAAAAATAAATCATTATGCCGTTAGAAATCAAGAAATTTGTAGAACTCCTTA
The DNA here is from genome assembly GCA_963576565.1 of Aspidapion aeneum. NCBI lineage: Eukaryota > Metazoa > Arthropoda > Insecta > Coleoptera > Brentidae > Aspidapion > Aspidapion aeneum. The sequence goes on from OY755038.1 coordinate 209,102,801, forward strand.
AGTTCTGGCTCCGTGGAGGACTCTTCGGATTTTACAACAGCGTTCATTGCATCTGTAAAGATCATATAATGACGTTATTTAAACTAGAACTTGCCGACCACCATATTGCGGAGAAGTTAAATAGACCAGGTTCTTTCGGCTCTAGTCTAGTTACACTTATACTGTTGCTGGATAGGAGAGTGAAAGGACCTCATTAACAGACAGGAACTTATTACCAGACAGGACCCAAGCGCGGATCTGGATCACAATCTAGGGGGGGGGGGGGGGGGGGCTAATAGTCAACGAAAAAATTATTTATAATATATTTTTTTTTCCAGGAGGGTAAGGTAATTTTCTCATTTTCCCTTTTATTATTAACACAAAGTGCATATTTTCATAATTTTTTTTCTAAGGGGAGTAATTACGATGTTACCCCCTCCCCCTTAAATCCGCGCTTAATAGGACCTGTTAGACAGGACACTGCACTTGGAATAAGGGGAAGATGTAGGACGTTATAACGAGACCGGACCTGTTAGCCAGGACACGGCATTTGTAATAAGGTAAAGGTAAGGAAAAGTAATTGCCAAAATGCAGTCTCACGCTCTGCTAGCAAGTAGGCTAGGCCGAAAATAGACTTGAGCATAATAGTGAGAATCAGCAGTAAGCTAGAATCTGTTTTATTTAAATCAATTGATCGTCTATACAGGGTGTTCGGCACATGAACCGACAAAATTTTTTGGGATATTGTAGGGATCATTTGCTACCTTTTCAACTTTGGAACTTGAATCCTTAGAGTCACGGCTAAAGAGATATGAATTTTTTATTTATTTTTCTTCAATTACCCAAAATCCCACCTTTAAACGTTCGTAAGCTTTTTATTAATGTCTGAAAAAGCACCATTTTTTTTATGATTGTGTAATATTATGCTACTTCAACTAATTAATAGATTTCTTAAAATTTATGTCCCAAAGGGACATACGAAGTTTTTTATTGAAGAACATTTGTGATTTTGTGAAAGAAAATCAATTTTAAAATTAAAAATTAAAAAAAGTATCGACACTTGAGATCTTCGTTCTTTTAAAAACTTCTCTAGTTGATTACCTTTCTAACGGTATGCTACACATTGATTAAAAAAACAATTCTGCTTTAAAATACGGATATTCTGTGAGACGGGCAATAATCGTTCGGAATTGGTAAGAAAAACAATTTGATGTTTATGATCGTTTACCTACTTAAACAAAATTTAAACTTTTAAGAGTCTCGCCCTTCTGACGGAATATCCGTATTTTAAATTTAAAATGTTTTTTTTAATCAATGTGTAGCATACCGTTAGAAAGGTAATCGACTAAAGAAGTTTTTAAAGGAAAATAAAGTTCTCAATTGTTGATACTTTTTTTGATTTATAATTTTGAAATTGCTTTTCTTTGAAAAAATCACTAATGTTCTTCAATAAAAAACCTCGTATGTCCCTTTGGTACATCAATTTTAACAAATCTTTTAATTAGTTGAAGAAGCATAAGATTACAAAATTATAAAAAAATGGTGCTTTTCCAGACATTAATAAAAAGCTTACGAGGGTTTAAAGGTGGGATTTTGGGTAATTTGAGAAAAAAAATTAAAAAATTCATCTCTTTAGTCGTGATTCTTAGGAGCCAAGTTCCAAGGTTGAAAAGGTAGCAAATGACCCCAACAATATTCCAAAAAATTTTAACGGTTCATGTGCCGAACACCCTGTATAATAAGATACAAATAAAAGCTTACTAGGCATAAGGCATCGTTCATACACACTCGATTAAATTAAAAATATAAAAAAGTAAAAAAATTACAAAATGTTCCAAGATAAACATAAGTCCATCTTGGTCCTAAGCGCAATCAGTGGCCGCAAAAGTCTAACATACGGAGACCATTTAGCCAGTAAGGGTAAAATATGGCCGCGGTGCAGATTTATTGAAAAATCCCCCCGGATCGTAGGGGCGCCAATAATGGTGACATATGACGTACTTCGGTAAGCCGCACGCGGGTGTGTAAAAGAAACCCCCAAAAAAATGTTTGAAAGTTATAAAATATATAAAGTGAATTGTTTTTAAAGTAACACAGTGTTTAAGTTTCGGTGTTTCAAACAAAAAGTAAAAAAGAGTTTTTATGTTTCTAAATGTTTTAATAATGATATATATTTACTTAATCTCTGCTTAATAAATTAATAGAAGTCTTTTTTAGCGTTCACACCCTCTGTATTACAGGTTTACGCTCTCTCTAAACATCGCTAAATTTGACTTTCAAGAGTTTGTCGCCCCTCTATTTTTTAAAAATGTCATACATACAGCATCCCCGTTTAAAATTCGTAACTAAACTGTTTCTTTTAATTCGCCTCGTCTGAAGCACTCGCGGAGCTCATGCATTTAAACACTAGTTATATAAGATACTTTTTTGCCTGAGTATCATGGTTGGGCCTAAATTCAAAAAATCGAAAAACTGCTTTGAATCTTAAATATAAACCCTCTTCTCTAAAGGATTTTTTAAGGTAAAAATATCAGATAGGACGTTAAAGCAATATATGACATATAAATGACATGAAGCGATAACAAAAGCTCCGTATCAGCGAAATAGTCTGAATGACACACAATAGCTAAAGAATTTAAAGAAGAGTAGAACATCGGATCTACCTTAATATTCAAAAATTTAAAGGTGTTTTTCTAAAAGTGTGCGCAAGGTTAGATTATTGTAATCACCATATACCCATATTGACAATTGTGACAGGCATTATGTTGACACATTCACATTGAAAACTGACAGTTGAACCTTCAAAATTGACATATCAAAGTCGAATTTAAAACTTTCGTCGTTTATTTTCAATTAGTAAAAGAAGGCACTATTTATTCCGGTTCATATAGTAAACAAAGGCCGTGTGTTGAAAGATCACAGCTGATATCACAATGTGAAGGTGTCAAAATTGTGCCTGGAACTATTATAGCCTGGCTTTATTTCAATAATTCTCTATTATTAGAATTTAAGGCAACAAATTCGGTTTAGGCATTTTTTAAAGCAAAAGACAACAAGGCAAAATATTTAAATATCAGTCAAAAGGTGGCACTACATTTTAGAGTCATAGAGGCACCGAAAAATTAAAGATTAAAGTAAATAACAAAGTCTATTTTTTGGTCAAAAACCGGCAGGTGAAGTTTTACCTTATTATAAATAAAAAAAAATGTTTTCCTTCTTGCGAGCGTAAAACGCGTTTTTCTGCACCAATTTTCATGTGGAAAGTTCAACTTCACGCATGCCATGCGTAAAAAAAAATTTGCGTAAAAAACTGGTTTGGCGTGCGTAAAATTTTTTTTTTACGCACGCTGTTTTTTTGTAAAAAATGATACTATTTGGACCAAATAGAAATTATATTAACAATAAAAAATTACATTTTTATAACAGTATATAATTATAATTTTATTTGGTAGAAATAACAAATATTAACAGTCGACAGTTCAAAATCTTCATTTCCAGCACAAATTCCAAAATCCATTTTGACGGCGCCAAGACAAATCAAAAAAAAAATTTCACGCACGGCGTGCGTAAAAAACTGGTTTGGCGTGCGTGAAATTTTTTTTTACGCACGCTGTTTTTTTGTAAAAAATTATACTATTTGGACCAAATAGAAATTATATTAACAATAAAAAATTACATTTTTATAACAGTATATAATTATAATTTTATTTGGTAGAAATAACAAATATTAACAGTCGACAGTTCAAAATCTTCATTTCCAGCACAAATTCCAAAATCCATTTTGACGGCGCCAAGACAAATCAAAAAAAAAATTTCACGCACGGCGTGCGTAAAAAACTGGTTTGGCGTGCGTGAAATTTTTTTTTACGCACGCTGTTTTTTTGTAAAAAATTATACTATTTGGACCAAATAGAAATTATAATAACAATAAAAAATTACATTTTTATAACAGTATATAATTATAATTTAATTTGGCAAAAATAACAAATATTAACAGTCGACAGTTCAAAATCTTCATTTCCAGCACAAATTCGAAAATCCATTTTGACGGCGCCAAGACAAATCAAACAAAAAACCTGACGCTTGACGGTATATCAAGTGACATATAGAGTGATTGCAATTTATATAAAACTTTAATTATTATAAATTAGCGTGCGTAAAAGTAATTACTTTTACGCACGCCGTGCGTGAAAAATACTTTTACGCACGCTAAATTTCAAATTGAGTTTTAGGCCTTATTGACCCATTTATAAACTCGATTAAATGAAAAATGAAAGCAAAATTTGTTTTTTGCTGTTTTAATCTAAAAAATACCAAATATATTAAAATGTAAAACAAAGCTTTTTATGCAATTACGAAAATTTTTGTACCTAACTCTTGCGAAAAGTGCCTTTTCCGCCATTGACGGCATGCCCGAACTCCGCAAAGCGTCGTTCGAACTGCCGTCGCGTGCGTCAAAGTATCACTTTCCGCACTAGTTAGGTAAATAACTATTGTTCACTGTGATAGAAAATACAAATAATCCCAAAGAAGGTTTTGCCACAATATAAGATGGAGCACATAATGCTACTACGAGCCTGCCACCATTATACATTCAGAACAAAGATATTAAAGACCTTCGGATGTGTTTGATCCAGAATATGAAATTGAACATCTCCTGATCCAAAGATGCTGTTAGTTTATCATTGTAAATTTAATATAATAAATGAGTTATTTGTATTTTTGTGCGTTATTTTGGTGTCCACAACCTCTTGAAAAAAAATATTGTACCTACATACTTAACGCGTGTGTTTAGGTAAATTACTATTATCACAAACTATGAATCGGTTCGTGATCCCGTGATTTTGTGTAGTAGGTCATGGCCAGAGGCCCTCACAAAAACTTTGTGTAAATAGAAAAAATGTCTTTAAATACCTACCCATAAGCCGTTAACTTATATTAAGCAACATTTTATTTGTTCAAAATAACTAAAAATAAGCTGAAAATTCGGATCACGTGATTTTAGTAAAAAATTTTTTATCGAATTGACTCGCCCTCCAGAGGGGGGTGGCGCTTCAGTTAGGAGGTTGATGGCTCTGGTCTGATTTGGTGTCTTGCAGCAAATATAAAATTGACCTCGCTTTTATAAATCCTAGTAGATCTCTTGTCAAACATATCTTGTAAGATTTTTTATTTTCTTTCGTTTATCAAGCAATTTCTATAACACAAATAGGCCACTGAAATGTCCAACATTGTTTTGAAATATTTGTTGTGTTTTAGCCATAACTTTTAAAAAATGTTTAAATAAGATGAATTAGTGAAAAACTGCTAAGATAAATTTGTTAAAAATGCTTTAGAAAACTACACCGCAAAATTTCGACGTATTCCGCTTTCTCGTTTTCTATTTCTATTAGGACAAAATTCCAAAAAAAATGTAATATCATTGTTGTCATATGGTCAGTTTTCGGACGAAGTTTGCCCCCTTAAGCCAATAATTTTAATCACAGAACCACACTAGTTAGTACTCAGCAGTGGAGGGCAACGGGGCAGTGCCCTCCCAAAACGAGACAACAAACTGTATTTTTAATTGATTTATTTAAAAAAATTTAGCGTAAATAATAACAAGCCGGCAGCACCGCGCGGGGCAATGTTTCAATTTCACTCATTTTTCAGCGATGTATGGGTGAGTGTTCTCGCGAGGGGGCGGGAGGAATGTTTGTTTTAGTTAACGTCGGCCATATTCATCGTGCGACAACGTTCGTTGCCCTTTCTGCGTGTTGTCAGTTCTATCCTTAGTGAAGACGTATAAGTTTGTTTTGGTTTGGGGTATGTCAGTAGTAAAAAGCCTTGCGCGTGCCATTGTTTGTTTTTATTATCGTTTGTTCATAATAACTGTGCAAATTTAAATACGTCGTTTACAAATAAAATCTTTAGGGCCACATTGACCGGACCTAAAAATTAACCAAAATTTTGGTGTAAATAATGCCGAGGAGTGTTCCAAAAAAACTTATAATAGAAAATTTAATAAAAAATTATACGATGCTGAAAACTGGTTGTGCGGTTGTAAAAACAGAAATGCTTTTTTTGTTTCATTTGTCTTGTTATGAACAAGCACTTTAGTGAAAAGTTAAAGACACAAGGTAAGTGCTACTTATTTAAATAACCACATAGAATTTTCTACGCTAGGCAAGACTGATATAAGTTGCCAATTGAATAGTTCCTATAGGCACTGGCGTATATATGGGGGGGCCTGGGGGCCCCGCCCCCCCAGAAGCTAAGATTTTTTTAGATATTTTCGACATATTTCATGAAGACAAACATAAAATAGCATAAAATACGCCCTCATGAAGTCTCGGCCCCCCCCAAAACTGCCTCGGGCCCACCCCGAACCTTTTTTCTATATACGTCACTGCCTATAGGCAAAACATTATCGAACACAATGAAAATGTGGCAATAAATAGACATATATATATAGTAGGTTAATAGACTAATTAAAATTTTGTGTGATTTTTGAGGGTGCTTTACGGGGCCATGATGAGTCTGAAACTGGTGCTAATCCGAGCACTTTGCGCTTGTAAAAGAAGGGCGAATAGATTTTATCTATATCTTGATGCTATAAACAAATAAACTAAAAACTCATAAAAACTACACCAAGTAGCTGCTTGTTTGTAAAATGCCAAAATAAAATTGTTTAGGTAAGTTTTTATATCTCTTTTTGTATGCAAGATAAATTTTTGCCCCCCCCCCCTCAATTTTTAACGTCACCAGCCGACAGTGATACTCAGTACTAAGTAAACCAAAGAATGTTCTCAGATATTGTTTAACTTCTTTTGTACGCTGGGACAGCTATTGCGTTGGTGGGAGGGCACAAACCGTCATCAAACATTAACAAGTTCGTTATGATATCTAGCGAAACTCTTAATAGGGTCTGAATAAGTGATGGACTAACCGACACATTTGAGGAGTTAGACTCTACATTTAGCACATAGTTAGAAATCCAATAGTATTGTAAACATATAGATAGGTAAATTTCCTCCTCCGGCCTGAATAAATAACAAGCCGTCTTTGCTTGAGGATTGGCAGAGGGCGCCACATGTGGCAGGACGTCTCACTGTTTATTAACGTTAAATGACATACTATAACGTTTTAGTTACTATACGTATTTTCCGATTAGTACCGTTTGGATAAAACAGCTTACTGTCAACACCTAGCAGTGGCGGTTTCTCCATAAGTGCACATGTGCACGTGCACCCCCAAATTATACTTAAAAAAATATTAAACTTTGATCATTTGTTAATTTAATTAATAATTACCCCAAAAGGAATTTACTAAAGACTGGAATATTATCTAGAAATTAATACCCGATATGTATGTGTTTGTATTCGTGTTCAAACCAAGCTCGAATCTAATTTTTTACGGTAATTTACTGGAACCAAATTCTATGCACCGTGGATGTTATGTCGCATGCTAATTACGAAATATAGAAAGAGAGGACGACCTGTCCCAATAGAATTTTACAGTACATAGAATCTGAACCTTCCTTCGGCACAGCGCTTATACAGAAACTAGCCTCGATGCCGCCCGCACCCCCGTGATGCCTCCCGCGTCCACGGTTCGCGTTGCATTTTAGAGCAGTTCACGCGCACTTTTCAGTAGTGCGCGCTTAGACAACTTCCTATTATCGGTCGGGCGCTGGCGGTTGGTTTTGATTTCGACGATTTGGTATTTACGACAATGGCGGAAGTTTCTAATTCTGATAGCATTAGCGTGCAATATTTAAATGCAATTAAATTTTCATCTTTGCCATTAGAAGAGAAAATATATGTTAACTAGGTATGATACATTTATTATTTATTTATAATTACAATAATAATAGGTAGGTAACTAATATCTAACTAAATATCTCATTTTTTAATTGTTTGCTCTAAATTATATGATATGAAGACCCACTCGATGGCCCAAAAAGTTAGCGTGGCACTCAAAAAAATTTTATGCCTGCGCGCAATTTTTTTTTTGTTGGTGTGCACCCCCAAAGCTTTTTACCACGCGCCGACACTGACACCTAGTGCTTCCATAATTCCATAAGATCTTGAAACAACCTGTTTGAACGACGACAAAACTGTGGCACTCTCCGTTACATCAAGCAAAGCCTTTAATGAAAGAAGAAGCGTTTAATACACACACAGCCAGACTCTAAGGTTTTCTGACTCCTGTCGTTTATACGGAGGACATGAGGAAGGATAAAACAAGGGCAGTTCCGCCACGCGAGAAGGGTCAACCATGTTCATAGACGCCGTCTAGAGCCACGGTGGATAGAATAGACCGGTGTTCGGATCTTTTAAATATATGTCGAATTTTCACGTCAGTGGTGGTCCAGCTGATTTTTATATTCAAAAGTTAGATATGATATGAACAACTAATATTTTTTGAATTTTTTTAAAACTAAACTACTGTTTTTTAGTATTTTCTTATAATATAACATTTTTTAGACATACCAGTCGTTATTTTTTTTAGCCCGCTTCATTTCTCTTTATACAAAAATTAAAATTCGAATAAAATAATGTGTTCGTTTCAGCTTCAAAAATCATCCACTGACCTATATCTTTGTTTACTAACCAATAGTCCTCGGTTCACCTTTGATACTAAACGATCACATTCAGTTTGACTTGTAGTTTAAGTTTTGTGTAATAAAAAATAAAGTGAGCTAAAAAAACATAACGACAATACGTCTAGAAAATTACATTTTATAAGGATGTACTAGAAAACAGTACGAAAATTGCCTTAGTTTTCAAAAAATTCAAAAAGTATTAGTTGTTCCGATGTTCATAACAGCTAACTTTTGTTTACAAAACTCAGCTGGGCCACCAGTGACGTGGAAAATTCGACATATATAAATAAGATCCGAACATCGGTTTATTCTATCCACCGTGGTCTAGAGCCACCTCCAGTAACAATATAAAACTAGAACTTACCTCCTTCCTAGTTTGGAGTACGATGTCAAAATGAAAAACTGTATGACTAATAGTTACCTATAACAATGAGAGGACGTAATATTAACAAAAACTTATAAGAAACTAACCTGGCAAAAATAAAATATTTCTTTTTGTATAAAGGCAAAAATAATAATTATTCGATACCAGAGAGTATCGTTATCGATAACGGAGTATACAATACAAATCTCAATTTCGCTCTGCTCTTACGACGACGGAAGTCATTGTAGCGTATAAACTGGCTGGTGCTGTGCATCGAAACCAGATGGCACATAAATCGTCATTGTTACACTGGACTGTCAAGACCAGGTCAAGTCGCAATCGAGCGCTCTCTTGACCAAAATAGCAGAACTTTTAGCTCTATTTATTTGAATGATGTGCACGTAAAATTTATTAAATTTAAAATGTTATTTCTAAAAGGGAAAAATTAAGGATTAATGTTAAAGCCCACCCACATAGCACAATCACGTGTTTAACACGTAAAAAAGGCGTGAGAAAAAAAAACGTTGATTTAAAAAGCTGCTAGAAAAAAACGTTTATTTCATATATGAAACAAGCTTAATAGGTCACTCATTAATGTTATAAAAAATAACGTTGCTAAAAACTACGTTTTAATAACGCCTTAATCAAATAAAAACAGCACTGTTTTTACGTTAGTTTCAAGTAATTTTTATCAACGTTAAAATCACATTAGATTCACGCCTTTTCTACACGAATTTTAAAACGCGACTTGCATTGCTTTTCTACCGAATATTTTTGAGATTTTACTAGCAGCAGCACCACCTAGAGTAGGAATTTTTCACTTTGACGAAATCTATCACGCAGTGCTTTGGCCTCTAAACTCCAAAAACCTGTTAAGGGACTGATCCCTGATCCACAATCACGACGCATCTGTTATTAACCTGATAAAGACACATTAATATCCTGTGAAAGTGTTTACTATTCATTAATCTTGTTTAGCTAAAAAAAAAACATAATGTATATAGATAGATATATAGATATTTTGACTTGCCTTGAGCGCCATCTTTAAAATTGTCTTGAAGTGTTATAGTCTTAAACTAGTGAACTTTTATAACTTCCTTTCGCGTCTCTTTTAAGTTAAAAAAACGTGACCAAAAAAGACGCAGAAAGTCAGTAGGTTTGAGAAGTCTTATTCTAGTGGCGTTTTAGAACATGTTGTGGAGGACTTTTTAAGTGTGAATTTGTCACATGAAAATAACGAGGGAGAAAAACACGTTATATACAAAGCACCAAAAACTTCAGCAAAAAGTACATTTTTATAGCTTGATTTCTCCTTGTCTTTAAGCATGTAGATTTAACAAAATAAATATTACATGGTATGAGGTTGTTTTCAAGTAAAAAAAAACTTTGTTATTTTTGTTCACGTGAATTTAACATTGATGTGATTTTTGTGCTATGTGGGCATATGATAAACAAAAATTATCCCGTTTATTTATTGATAAGATATTTTCAACCTTATTTGATACAGTCTAATACTACACTATTTATCCAACATCTAAGCATTCAATTTTACAATATTCGGATAAAGATTAATTTATTTATAAAATATAACACTTAAATATTGAAACGTCATGCCTGAAATCCAAAAATTTGGCCCGCTTCTCCAGCACATTGTGTACATATTTATCGTGAAATTAACGAACTCAATAATCCCTCTTATGTCATATTTTAAGCCCATTGATGTGGACCACTCTGTTTAGATAATTGTACGTGGGTTTGCCCTTTGTGATATTAATAAGACTGACTTCAAAGATCCCCATAGCAGTCTATTAAATAAAAGCATGTGTAGGTCAATTTGGAATGACACGTGTAAAAGACACTCTCACCCAAAAACTTTACAGAAAGCACTGGACGACAGTCTACTTCTTAAAGGCCTACAAAATCCAATTTGGGAACGTCACATATAAAAATTTATAAGGAATAAAAACGGAATAAATTTCTGCATAGATAGAAACTAAAAGAATCCATATTCATTTGTTAATATGTGCTAAATGAAGGACTGAGACAATATAAGTTAAAGCCCGGTCTAGACATAACATTTTACCTTACGTCTTGCTTGTCAGTCAAAAGGGTCAAGTATGACGGTTGAAAGACTAGCGTACACACTTGATAGTTTTAACGTACGTTTTTAGATCAGTTTTTGATACACCATGGATGAAGCACTGCTTTTGTCAATAATGTTTTTTGTTTTAAATGTCTATGACTTAACCGTTTCAGTAGCTAAACATAGTTTTTTAACCAGTTTTTCAAAATGTTGTGCTGATTTAGTTTGGTAATGTCCCCTGAAGATGTAAGTCTGCTTACGAAAAATTTCGGGACTATTTGTTTAAAACAAATTAAAAATTAGCGGAGGAAGACAAACCTGTTTGATTTCCTAAAAAAATTATCTTATCTAATGTCGGACGTTTCGTATACCAACTTCTAAGTTGCACTCGAAAGGAATTAAAATTCAAACAACATTCAAGTCTTTTGTTTTGATAGATATACTCTCAAATTGCTCTCCTTGCTACACATTAGGGACCTATTGCAATAGTGCCAGGCACAAATTGTGCCGGGCACTATATTGACAGTTTCTCATTATAAGAACAGCTGTGCGCTTTCAAAATTAGGCCTTTGTGTATTATACGAGCCGGATTTAATAGTGACGCCACTATTAATGGAAAATAAACGACGGGATTTATAAATTTGATTTTGGTATGTCAATTTTGAAAGATCAACTGTCAGTTTGTAATGCGAAACTGTCACTATAGTGCCCGGCACAATTTGTGCCTGGCACTATTGCAATAGGTCCCTATTATGAACAAATCGTTGCTTAAAGTTTACGACTGCTAGTGATGGGTCGTTCAAGATTCGGATCTTTATACTGAGCTGTGAGAACCGACTCTCGGATTTTCAAAGAGCCGGTTCGCGGACCCGCGATCTGCGAGTCTGTGACGATCTGGCGATTGAGTAAGCGTCCGAAGATTCACGAACTCTTCCGACCACAGAACTCCCGACTTAACCGCAGTTCAAACCACTTAAAAAAATCAAGCAACCGAAGAGATCCGAGATCCGTTAAATGCGTTGAATCGCAAAGACACAGAACACTGAAGGGAGACTGCGTAAAGAGCACGTTGACAACTTTTATTTAAAATCTTTATTTTTTACGGCACACTTTTATGATAATTTATTTACTTAATTACTTGAAAACAAACGGACGTGTTTCTTGATATTTTGTTTATGGTCAATCAGATGATTCATAACTACAACGGCGTTGTTATAGTTTTTTATGTGCCGCCATGGGTTTGGTAGCGCCACGTATCCAATTTGCGGCGAGCGGCAAAAGCCAAGACCAAGAGCGCAAATTGACAGTGAAGCGGAGAACCGAACGCAGAAATCACGATTGTCATAAATAAGAGAGATCCGGATCCGCGAGCCCGTTCAATGAGTCGGCTCTTTGTACTGACCCGGATCCGCTGAGCCGGATCTCAAAAAAGACCCGGATGGCCCATCACTAGCGACTGCCTGTCAACGTGAAAGCATTTTAAGCTACTTAATAATTTAAGAATCTATTCCCTCTTACTCTTCAAGATCCGTTTATACTCTCGAAAGTAGTTTTCAAGTGAAGACGCAGACTTAAGTTTGGAAACAAATTAAGGTCTGACAGAAATGAAACCACTGTCTTTCTCTAGTAAGTCTGGTAATTAACGATCGTCGAGGACTGCACTAGTTACATTTCTTCAATCCTATTTACCCCTACTGAGATTAGAGCTATGGCGTTTTTATCATCGCTTTTAACGTCTAATATAAATATAACATTTGTTTAACCTTAACGATGTTTCTCACTGATGTTCTGATTTAGCTGTTCGCGCCATTGCCTTTCTTTGGAACTCGTTTGTGGTTTACTGTTCATTGTCTATAAACCATTACAAAAATAGAATTTTGCATTTCATGCAAAAACTTTGTTTACTTTTATTTATTCATTTTTTAGAGCACTTTCGACCACTTTGTGGTCATCTTCAGTGCCTCTGAAAAAATTAGATCATGTTTTTGAAATCTTTAAATAGTTCCTTAGGTCTAAACACACTACACAGTCAATAAAATTGTTTTAAGCATTGACAAGACAAGTTTAAATTCATATATACAGATTAAGATAAAGGCTCTTTCCTATACAGTGAATATCGCTTATAACGAAATCGGATATTACGACAGATAGGTTATAGCGACGACATATTAAGGTTCAGAGCTCTATAATATTTTACATTTTGTTACCTTTTTTCTCCATAACGACGCTCGGTTATAAGGACCGAAATTAAGCGGTCCCTTCAATGTCGTTATAACCGATATTCACTGTATACTTACTTGCACGGTGGATAGAATAGACCGGTGTTAGGATCATATAAATATATGTCGAATTTTCACGACACTGGTGGTCCAGCTGATTTTTGTAAACAAAAGTTAGATATGATATGAACAACTAATATTTTTTGAATTTTTTAAAAACTAAGGCAATTTTCCTACTATTTTTTAGTATATTCTTATAAAATAATATTTTTCAGACATACCAGTCGTTATTTTTTTTTTAGCCCGCTTTATTTCTCTTTACACAAAAATTAAAATTCGAAGAAAATACTGTGTTTGTTTCAGCTTCAAAAATAATCCGCTGACCTACATCTTTGTTTACTTCCCAAGTCCTCGGTTACCTTTGATACTAAATGATCACATTCAGTTTGACTTGTAGTTTAAGTTTTGTGTAATAAAAAATAAAGCACGCTAAAAAAAATAACGACAATAAGTCTAGAAAATTATATTTTATAAGGATGTACTAGAAAACAGTAAGAAAATTGCATTAGTTTTCAAAAAATTTTAAAAATATTAGTAGCTCCGTTGTTCACATCATATCTAACTTTTGTTTACAAAAATCAGCTGGACCACCAGTGACGTGAAAATTCGACATATATATATAAGATCCGAACACCGGTCTATTCTATCCACCGTGACTTACTTGTATCTTAAATCCGAATAAGTTAAAGCAAGACCAACAAAAAAATACAGGCCACGATTCTGAAAAAATCAGCTGTTGTTGTGGGCTGAATTTTACATTGGGTTTTATGGGCAAATAGAGATTTATTTGTGATATTTTGGCACTACAGATTTTCGCAAAAATTTCAGTGAAATATTCGCAGACACTATACCGATCTTCTGCCAAACGCTTGTAGAGATGAAAGATGATTAAAATCTTCAAGATTTAGCATTCCTTATTTTGAAATCAAATTGCCCGCCATGCCTCGCACGCCAACTATTATATCTAACACGGATTTGACTTTGTCATCTGTGTAAGTTATGGCATTTGTTTATTTGTTTGTTTTGCAAGGCTGTTTCGATTTTTTAATGGTTTTTTTTCAAAAAAGTTCATTTAAAATGCAAAAATACCAATGTTCTATCTATCTACTTCTTTTATTTTCCCACGGTCTCCAGTTTACAATATATTTGTTTCATCGATCGTCTTTCTGTCTGATATTAAGACCGGCAAATTTCCACTTTAATTTTGCTACTCTCCTTACTTTTTTTAAATTTCTTATCCATTCATTCCTTTCTATTCTTTCTTTACATTTAACATTTGTATTTCCATTGATCTTTGGGCTTTTGTTACCTTATCCATGTTTGATTTTGTAAGTGTCCAGGTCTTGGATCCATAGGTAAGTACAGGAAGAATACATTGGTTATACACTGTCGTTTCGAGGTACTGAGGGTATTTTTTATTTCCTAATATGTAGCTTAATTTACAGAATGCTGCCCAGGCCAATCTTACACATCTCTTGATTTCAGCTGTTTGGTTTTCTTTTTTTAGTTTAATAATTTGTCCCAGGTATATATATATATATATATATATATATATATATATATAATATCTTCATCCGTGTTTGTTATGATATTAGTTTTAGTATAGTTCATACTTAAGCCTATATTTTTAGCTGCTGTATCCAGTTCTTCCAGCATTTTTATCAGTTCTTCTTTCTTGTCTACCAGTGTTAATCTTTTTAAAACAAAACTACACTACATAAAAATCATTTTTTGATGTTGCTGAACATAAGCAAATAGATGTAGGTGAGCCGATTACTTTCCACGCAGAAATGAACAGATTCGCTTCTGCTTTAAATTTAATTTTTGGGTAAGCTAATGAAGCGGCTCTAAAAAATTACTATTTTTTTAAATTGTTTTACAAGAATATAGTAAAAACAATTTTAAAACCGACTTTATTTTTAAAAAAAATCAAATACCTATTTATCAACCATCATTCCAATTTCACTATTTTAAACACAATCAGCCGTAGATCGTGGTCCAGGGCTATCAAAACGGACACGCCACGATCCTCCACCTTGTTGGCGTCACATCGGGGGCTGATTTTTTTTTAATGGTCACGTCACGACACTAATTGTCTTTAAAATATTGAAGTTGTAATAACGGTTCATGAATATTTGATTTTCTGTTTAAATAAAGCCGGTTTTGAAATTGTTTTTACTATATTCTTGCAGAACAATTTTCTTTAAATGTATAATTATTCTTAACTTTTCAGAGCCGCTTCATTTGCTCACACAAAAATTAAATTTAAAGCAGAGGCGAATGTGACAAACACAGATGACAAAGTCAAATACATGTCAAGTATAACAGTTGGCATGAGGTACATGGCGGGTAATTTGAATTCAAAATAAGTAATGCTAAAAGATTGAAGATTTCAATTTTAACCTATTAACCATCCAAGGCCAACACAAAAATAGAGGCCACGACCCTGAGAAAATCAGCTGTTCTCCCGGGGCTGAATTTTACATTGGGGCTTATGGGAGGTCAGACGTTTTTTTATGATATTTTCAAAATGGCACTACAGATTTCCGCAAAATTTCAGTCAAATATTCTCAGACACCATCCCGATATTCCACCAAATGTTGGTAAGGAAGCAACATGATTCAAAGGTTAAAATCTTCAAAATTTAGCATTCCTTATTTTGAATTCAAATTACCCGCCATGTACCACATGCCAACTGTTATATTTGACATGTATTTGACTTTGTCATATGTGATTGTCACATTCGCTTCTGCTTTAAACTTAATTTTTGTGTGAGCTAATGAAGCGGCTATGAAAAATTAGGGCTTTCTATACATTTAAAAAAAATTGTTCTGCCAGAATAAAGTAAAAACAATCTCAAAAACGGCTTCATTAAAAAAAAATCAAATATCCATGAAACGTCATTCCAACTCAGCTGTGTCGTAACGTGACCATCAAAAAAAAATCAGCCCCGGATGTGACGTCAACAAAGTGGAGGATCGTGGCCCGTCCATTTTGATAGCCCTGAACCATCTTGCATCCCTACAAAAGTTTGGTGGAATATCGGGATAGTGTCTGAGAATATTTCACTGAAATTTCGCGAAAATCTGTAGTGCCATTTTAAAAATATCATAAAAAAACTTCTGACCTCCCATAAGACCCAATGTAAAAATCAGCCCCCCGAGAACAGCTGATTTTTTCAGGGTCGTGGCCTCTATTTTTTTGTTGGCCTTGCGTGGCCCGTCCGTTTTGATAGGCCTGGTTGACTTAAAGAAATTATGTGATTCCGTCACGCTGATGCTGATGACAGCAAATAAAAATAAAGTAAAAATGTCATTAAAAGACGTGCTGGCCGTTTGCTCAAATGGCCTTTATTAACCGAGTGTATCGGTCTATTATACGAAAAAGCAAAAGGGAAAAAAGGCCTTTTATCGGACTATCGGGCTTTTCATATTCTCCCAGTCAGTCGTCCACCTGATAAGCTCCTTTATTTAGCGTATTTTTCCGATAAAATTTGAGATATTTTGTGCTTTTTTATTTCCTTTTTTTTGTTCATATGTTGTGTCCATGACAGTATTGTTTTAAATTGAAACTGGTAAAGCTGAAGGAACAATAAAAATAAAAACTAAATACAGACATTTGACGTTGATAAGAGGCTCTCAAATATATTTTGACAGTTAGTTTACAACAGACATAAATCCCTTTTATTTCAATTTGTGGTACCCCGAACCCACGGTGGATAAAATAGACCGGTGTTCGGATCTTTTAAATATATGTCGAATTTTCACGTCACTGGTGGTCCAGCTGATTTTTATAAACAAAAGTTAGATATGATATGAACAACTAATATTTTTTGAATTTTTTGAAAACTAAGGCAATTTTCCTACTATTTTTTAGTATATTCTTATAAAATAATATTTTTCAGACATACCAGTCGTTATTTTTTTTAGCCCGCTTCATTTCTCTTTACACAAAAATTAAAATTCGAAGAAAATAATGTGTTCGTTTCAGCTTCAAAAATCATCCGCTGACATACATCTTTGTTTACTACCCTATAGTCCTGGGTTCACCTTTAATACTAAACAATCACATTCAGTTTGACTTGTAGTTTAAGTTTTGTGTAATAAAAAATAAAACAGGATAAAAAAAAATAACGACAATAAGTCTAGAAAATTACATTTTATACGGAAGTACTAGAAAACAGTACGAAAATTGCCTTAGTTTTCAAAAAATTAAAAAAATATTAGTTGTTCCGTTGTTCATATCACATCTAACTTTTGTTTACAAAAATCAGCTTATTTTTTATGAGATTTGGTCGGCCAACGCTTATGTGGCTATTCGGCCACAGATATTCTATTATTGTCTTCATTGAGCTGGTATTTATTTTACAATAATTGTCTTTTTTAAATTGGACCCTATGGTTTGAATTTATTTCCTAAATGATAAAATAAAAATTTAGTCCGAAAGTTTGAACGAAATTATCTCAACAACGAATGGATAGATTTCTGAAATTTTTACACGGTTTTATGGAAATTCAAAAGGCCTTCAAAAAAATATCATTACATCCACTTTTCCTATTTAAAATATAGAGATAAAGTATATCCCTCGAAGGGGATTCGTGCTACAAAAAATTCAAGATAGCCAAAAAGTGTCCCCTCGCAAACAAAATCGCTGTGTCCGAGCGTTTCTCCAAATTCGCACTCTAAATACCCAAAAAGGCCTCTGTTTCGATGTTCGTGAAACACTGTGTATACATTTTATCTAATATTTTAAAAGGTTTAAAATATTCCGCGCCCCTGATTGTAGTAGGGCGGATAGTAATGGTGGGGAAAGTGGGATAGTTAAACCCTTGATGCACATTCTCCCCAAATA
Organism: Aspidapion aeneum; assembly: GCA_963576565.1. Lineage (NCBI taxonomy): Eukaryota > Metazoa > Arthropoda > Insecta > Coleoptera > Brentidae > Aspidapion > Aspidapion aeneum. The sequence continues at coordinate 209,120,944 of OY755038.1, forward strand.
ATATACATGTAACACAGTCTCCACAAACACCCCGCACTACATAATCACAAAATTAATATAAACCAGAAAAATATGGTGGGCAGCAAATAAATAAATATAAGTTTGTTTACGAAATGATTAATACATTACATACATACGTAGATGTAATTATAAATAAAAAGGTAAAAGAACTAACACTAGTCCACACTAGAGTCCCTGTATGTTGACATATTTGGATATAGAAATAAAATTTCGGACTTCCATTGTCTTTCTTTATTTTAAAACACGACGTTTCGGTTAGTAAGTATCTCTAACCGTTATCAAGTGTAAACTAAACAATCTAGTCTCTAGGCTACTACTTATACTACTTGGTGTGCAGTCAGGTGTGACGGCCCGCCACCTTTTTAATCCTAAGACGCCTGTTTTCCTTAAGGAGTGGTTTCCATATGTTTGGTAAGTCCGTGCTTGGTTGACTGAAAACTTCTTTATTCTGCATTATAAACGCAGCTTCAATAAACTTTCGTTTTCGCCAATGCGACTCCTTATGTAAAACTTTAGCTTCTGACCACTGAATCCTGTGATCATTTGACCATGCATGATCTGCTAAACCGGATTTTTCAATATCCCCTAATTGGGTACTTTTTAGATGTTCATTTACTCTAACTTGAAGAGGGCGTTTCGTTTCACCTACATATGATTTACCACACTCACACGGGATTTGGTACATACATTCCTTATTATTTGAGGGATTGTCTGGTTTTGTTTTAGTTACAAAACTTCTTATCGTATTTCCCGAAGAAAATACTGTTTTTATATTATAGTGTTTAGCTATTCGTCTTATGTTTTCTGAAATCCCTTGAACATATGGAATGTTAATAACACCTAACGGATTATTATTTTGAGAATTTGGTACATTTAGTTTGTTTTTAATTTTAAATATCGTTGAGTTAAGTCCTTTTTAATGTTGTTAATTTCTGTGGTTAATTCTTCATTATTACTACAAATATTTACGGCTCTTAAATACAAACTTCTTATAACTCCTTGTTTTGTTGCAACAGAATGATTAGACTTAAAATTTAGGTACTGTCCCGTGTGTGTAGGTTTCCTATATACAGTGGTTTGAAGTTTCTGTCTAATCGTTTGACAAGAACATCCAAAAAAGTTAAGGCCAAATCTTTTTCAATTTCCATGGTGCACTTGATTGTTGGTCGAATACCGTTTAAATGGTGTAGAAAATTTTGTAGTTCGTCATCATTTTCCTGCCATATAATAAATGTGTCATCCATGTATCGTAGCCATAGTTTTGGTTTAACTCTTGCTGTGTTGATCGCATGGCCCTCGAACCACTCCATGTAGATGTTTGCTACCACTGGCGAAAGAGATGAACCCATTGGGAGTCCATCATTTTGCGCGTAAAACTTATCTTTCACTTGAAAGTAAGAGTTACGGAGACAGAGCTCTAAAAGATCCATCACCCCCTCCACCGGTAGCGTTGTTCTCTCGTGAAGTGTATCATCAGTTTGTAATTTGTTTTTAATGATACTGAGTGACTCATTTATTGGCACGTTGGTGTAGAGACTTTCTACATCAAAACTTACAAATCTATCGCCGGGATCTAATTCGATACCTTTTAAAACCTCCACAAAATGTTCCGAGTTTTTGACAAAAGATTCGGACTTACCCTGTAGTGGTTGAATTATGTCCAACAAAAACCTCGACAAAGTGCTGGTCGGTGAGTCCCTGGAGCTGGTAATTGGTCGCAGTGGTTAACGGTTAACGTTTAGAGATACTTACTAACCGAAGCGTCGTGTTTTAAAATAAATAAAGACAATGGAAGTCCGAAATTTTATTTCTACACAATCATTGTCTACGAGTTTCAAACAAAGAGTTGAAGAACGGTACGGACCCGGAATCAACAATCTATTCAGAGGCTACGAGAAGACCAAACTTAAAGTGATAAAGGAAGAAGAGCACATTTCATTCTTGTGCGAGGCGCGCGACAGTGGTGTCATTCCGGTTGGTTTCCGCCTAAAAGCCAACTTTCCGGGAGTGAGAACGAAGAAGATCTTAGAGAGGACCAGCCAAGCACTAATCCGATCCCAAATCAGTTACCATCGATGGAGAAAAGCCAAATTCAACGCCGACATGGAGGACCGTTTTGACGAAATTAGACGACACACATGGGAGAAGACTACGAACCGATACTGAGTAAAATTGACAGTACGTGCAACAGAGAACGACAGAAGATAAGATCAACACACCGAGAAAAACTTAAGAAACTACAGACACGTACTCAAGATAGAACAGACTCAACAACACCAAGCACTATAGTGAACATCTCCAAAAGGACTCTGAGCACCAACGAAGAATTGGTACTCAGTAAGTGACTTAAGTTCGCCATTGCACCGGCACAGACACCGACACTGGAAATTATTGCGGCAATAGAAACCGTTAGTCTACCTCAACCCGAAGCTGATGAGTTTCGCCATAAAGTAAGAACAACGTTGGACAGAAAGAAGCAACAAAAGACAAACATCACCAGTCAAGAACAACGGGCAATCAAGAACCTACAGGCTGACAAATCAATCAAGATTCTACCGGCCGACAAAGGAAACGCAACGGTGATCATGGATGTCGAGACTTACGACAAAAAGATCCAAGAAGTTCTGGAGAAAGGAGACTACAAGCAACTACCCAAAGATCCAACCACCACCATAGAAGGACGCATCTACAGGACTTTGAAGAAGTATGCTGAAAATATCCCGGACGCTGTTAGATCCCGCCTGACTCCACACCACAGTAAGGCACCACATTTTTATAGATTACCAAAGATCCATAAGAAGGATATACCACTGCAACCAATTACCAGCTCCAGGGACTCACCGACCAGCACTTTGTCGAGGTTTTTGTTGGACATAATTCAACCACTACAGGGTAAGTCCGAATCTTTTGTCAAAAACTCGGAACATTTTGTGGAGGTTTTAAAAGGTATCGAATTAGATCCCGGCGATAGATTTGTAAGTTTTGATGTAGAAAGTCTCTACACCAACGTGCCAATAAATGAGTCACTCAGTATCATTAAAAACAAATTACAAACTGATGATACACTTCACGAGAGAACAACGCTATCGGTGGAGGGGGTGATGGATTTTTTGGAGCTCTGTCTCCGTAACTCTTACTTTCAAGTGAAAGATAAGTTTTACGCGCAAAATGATGGACTCCCAATGGGTTCATCTCTTTCGCCAGTGGTAGCAAACATCTACATGGAGTGGTTCGAGGGCCATGCGATCAACACAGCAAGAGTCAAACCAAAACTATGGCTACGATACATGGATGACACATTTATTATATGGCCGGAAAATGATGACGAACTACAAAATTTTCTACACCATTTAAACGGTATTCGACCAACAATCAAGTGCACCATGGAAATTGAAAAAGATTTGGCCTTACCTTTTTTGGATGTTCTTGTCAAACGATTAGACAGAAACATTCAAACCACTGTATATAGGAAACCTACACACACGGGACAGTACCTAAATTTTAAGTCTAATCATTCTGTTGCAACAAAACAAGGAGTTATAAGAAGTTTGTATTTAAGAGCCGTAAATATTTGTAGTAATAATGAAGAATTAACCACAGAAATTAAAAACATTAAAAAGGACTTACAACAGAATGGTTATTCCGAGAAATTAATAAACTCAACGATATTTAAAATTAAAAACAAACTAAATGTACCAAATTCTCAAAATAATAATCCGTTAGGTGTTATTAACATTCCATATGTTCAAGGGATTTCAGAAAACATAAGACGAATAGCTAAACACTATAATATAAAAACAGTATTTTCTTCGGGAAATACGATAAGAAGTTTTGTAACTAAAACAAAACCAGACAATCCCTCAAATAATAAGGAATGTATGTACCAAATCCCGTGTGAGTGTGGTAAATCATATGTAGGTGAAACGAAACGCCCTCTTCAAGTTAGAGTAAATGAACATCTAAAAAGTACCCAATTAGGGGATATTGAAAAATCCGGTTTAGCAAATCATGCATGGTCAAATGATCACAGGATTCAGTGGTCAGAAGCTAAAGTTTTACATAAGGAGTCGCATTGGCGAAAACGAAAGTTTATTGAAGCTGCGTTTATAATGCAGAATAAAGAAGTTTTCAGTCAATCAAGCACGGACATACCAAACATATGGAAACCACTCCTTAAGGAAAACAGGCGTCTTAGGATTAAAAAGGGGGCGGGCCGTCACACCTGACTGCACACCAAGTACTATAAGTAGTAGCCTAGAGACTAGATTGTTTAGTTTACACTTGATAACGGTTAGAGATACTTACTTACCGAAACGTCGTGTTTTAAAATAAATAAAGACAATGGAAGTCCGAAATTTTATTTCTACACAATCATTGTCTACGAGTTTCAAACAAAAATATTTGGATATATTAATATATCCAAATGTGTCAACATACAGGGACTCTAATCCACATAAGGCGAGCCTTATACCACGGATAATAGAATATTAGCGGATTGGATTTGACCAAAGTGAAAGCGGCAAATCCAAAATGGCCGCGTCCCAACCAAAAAAACCCAGAGAACAAACGACAAAATGTCAAATTCTTGTCAACCGCTGTTTTTGTTTATTTTTTTTTTGAAAGTTTTTGCGAATTTTCTTAATCGAATTTGGACAAATTGGAGAAATATCAGTAACACAACACAAAAACAACCCGTCTTCCGCCATTTTGCACGGGCCCGTCACGATAAAATCAAAGTATAAAACAGTTTGGTTTGGGCTGCCGGCAGGCCGTGACCCACAGAACAATAAGTGCCCAACGATTGTTTTCGGTATGTCAAACGCATGGCGTCGCCACTTTTTCTATTTTGGTTGGTTCTGAAATCCAATCTCTTTAATGTTCTAATATCTCTGCCATATACGTGGCGAAAACCTGGTATTAACTTATTGTATACAGTGCGGACCTAAATACCTTCTAACAAAAAGAGATATCAAATTCTGGTAAAAAGCCTTTTTAATGGGACTTTTTTTAAGGATATTTAAGTTATGTGACAGTTTCAGTTATCTCAAACTCATTTAATGTCAAAAATTTGACATAACATCAAAATTATTGAATTAGAAAGGGGGACATGTAATACCTCTTTTAAAAGGTATTTTAATTCTCTATACAATACATTTAAAATTTTTAAAATCGGTTTAGTTTCTTTGAAGATATGTTTATTTTTCTACGCGTAAATAAGTTTAAAAATTTCAATAGGCAAACGTGCTGTGTTCATTTCATCATGTTTTTTTATTTTAAATTTAAACAGAAATAAAAGGATTTATAGCGGGTCTAATACCTTCCTCCTATTTAAATTTTTAAACTTATTTTTAGGTTTTGTCATAAGTAAGAAGCATTGAAAATCAATTTATTATAAAATAAATCAATTTAAATAATTTGTTTTGCTTGATAAAATGTTACCTTTATTTACGAAATGATGAATACAATTACATATGTAGAGGTAATAATAAATAAAAAGGTAAATAAACTAACACTAGCTTACAAAAGGCGAGCCTTTTACATGGCAAAAACATCGTAATTACTTACTGTATACAGTGCGGACCTAAATAGACCCCCCCCCACTTCTAACTTTTGAACAAAAGGAAATATCGATTTCTGGTAAAAAGTATTTTTAAGGGACTTTTTTTGAGAATATTTGGGTGAGTGACAGTTATATTAAACTCATCTAATGTCAAAAATTTTACATAATATCAAAATTTTTAAATTGGAAGGGGGCATGTGGTACCTCTTTCATAAGGTATGTTAATTTTCTATACAATACATTTTTAAAATCGCTTGAGTGTACTGGGAAATATGTTTATTTTTCTACGAGGTCGACTAAAAAAGTCATTTTTTTATAAAGTAAAAAAAATTATTTAATTTGATTTTTTTATTATAAATTGAATTGTTATGTTTCTAAGTTATGTCAGAACCTAAGAATAAGTCAAAACATTTTAATAGGGAAACGTGCTGTATGATCAATTTTTCAACTTTTTCACCTTTATGCCCGTGCAGCAATGGCTAGAGAAGGTATTGTTTTCGACGAAAAAATTTTTTTCAGGTAACGACGAAAATGTGTTATTTGAGTGTATTTTGACCTATCCTAGCAATATCGTCATGATGTCTGTCTGTTTGTGTGTGTGCATTTTGTTCTGTCCGTAACACGATAGCTCCTAAACCGCTGAACCGATTTTCATAAAATGTTCAGGTTAAATAGTGTTCGACACTCTAAAGAGCTGATCAAAGATTTCAGTCGCCAGAGAAAGCGGTCGAAGCCGACGCCTTCAAGAATGCAATTTTGACAATACCAATTAACGACTGGAATTACAGCTTTGAAAACTGGCTGAGCGCATGCAGAAGTTTTTTCCAAAAGAATTCGCTATAAAATAACGTTGAAATTCGATATTTTGAAGGTAGGAGAACAAACTTACCTTCACTTTCTTTACATGTAGAGCTTGAACCTGTGGAACATCTCATGGTTGCTTTAATTTGGTTCACGTACTCAGAGATTATAAAACAACTATAGATTGGACTTCACAACCAACCAAAATAAAAAAAGCGGGTACACAATATACAGACAACATTGCCATTCATTATTTCCCACCTGTCAATTTGAACCAATCAAAAAGACGGCTTTTAACGTCAAAAATTGTTTGACAGCTCCTGTCAGAAGTTTAACGATAACGTGTTTGATAGGTTCTGTCAAAATAAAAAATTGTTAAAATTTAGTCAAGTTATCGGTGAATGACTTTGGAAAAACAATGGCTTAGCAGCCTAACAACGCTTTCATTTTGAGGTAATTTTATCAAAAAGTGTTCTTGTGCAGCACGAAGGATCGTTTTGTATATGTTCAAGATGAAGAACTGAGCGAGAAGTAGAAAAAAGCATCCCCAGCAACACAGTCAAGACACATAGCAGCATTTGAAAGCAGTTCATGAACTTTTGTTCAGAGGAAAAGTATGTAATTGATAGAAATACCACAGTAGTAGCTTTGAGTTTAATTCTTAAGGACTGGGCATGGAATATGCGAAAAGTCAATGGCGAAGAGTATAAAGAGCATTGCGTAAAAATAATGTGAAACATCGTGGCCACAAAGCTACAAGAAACCTATTTTGTCAACTACAACATTGTTTTTGATCCGTTTAAAGATATTGAATTCAAGACCTCTCGTGACGCTAGAAATGCAAAAAAAAGAACTTTTCAGAAGCAGGAAGATAAAAGGAAAACAAGTTCCACTTTACTAACGCTCGATTAGTACTACAAAATGGTGTCTTTGTGGGATGAAAATACACCCAGTGGGCTACAGTACAAGTTTTATTTTATAGCAGCAGTGGAGCTGGTGTGGAGAGGTGGCGAAGCCTCAAATTGTTGTGTGCACTATTTTAAAGCAGAGACAGACAATGATGGAATAAGAACAGGAATGTTTGATTTTCTTACTTTAAAATTCTTTTTTGATACCTATATTTTTCTTTTTATAAAAAATGCTGGAAAAAGTTTCATTTTGACAAATGATAGTAATGAGATGTATCTTCTCTTGTTGCAGAAAGAATAAAATACAACCCAGTGTTCAGCAAAACCGCTCAAGGAGGTGCCAAAACCCTGAAAAAATTCTAAAAACTCGTCTTTAAGTAAACCGAACCGAAACAAAACACTCGCGTATAAAAAGTCTCGTATTTTGTTTCAAACAAATTACTTGTCAACTCGTTTGAACAGTTTTAACAGTTAAAACCCGTTTAGGAACTTCAAACTCTTAAAAATCTTAGATATGTTTTTCGTTTTTTCCAAAAAGCCTTAACATCCACTAGCAAATTTATTCCGAGCGGCTCGTTCTCAGTATATTGTTTTGTTTATTGTTAAATCTGTGAGACAGCCTACTGCGTCCGGTATTCGGTCAGGAATTCCCTATAATCCGAGTTGCTGACCTCTGCTTACGTCATTGGAATTCCTTTGCTGCACTGTTTCGAATATTTCGCTGCATGTTTCTCTACTCCCTCTATGTTATCCCTTTTATATGTATAATAGAAAGTCTATATAACCAGACAACTTAAAAAAAAACTGGAACCGATTTCAATGTACCTACATAGAGCCACACCGAGAAAACAGGTCCAAACCAGACCCTGAGCTGAAATTTTTGAGTTGCCAGAACCAACTACCGTGTGTTATCCCAACTCATGCCATGGTTTATTACAACTCAGATTGTGTGTTAAAAATGTATTTTACACATCTCTGGGGTTTGTTTTAACACCTTACCCTCGGTTGGCAGTTTTACAACTCAGGAACATAGTTTGGAATAACGCATTTTTTGGGTTGTCTTGCTTTAGCAACACAGAAACTGGTTTAACGTTTCAAAACCCATTTCGTGTGTTGCTTTAACTCCCAGCGCCAAGGTAGGATTTTTAGGATTGTAGCAACAACAAATGCGTGCCCACCCTGATTGAAAAAACGCATCAGGTGTCGCTGCATTTAAAATCGGTGCAAATCCATGTCCCGTCACGTGATGCGTTTTTTAAATCAGGGTGGGCATGCATAGGTGGAAACTAGGCTTTAATATCAGGTTTCCACCCATGCGTGCCCACCCTGTTTCAAAAAATGCATCAGGTGACGCTGCATTTAAAACCGGTCACCACGACCGGTACAGTTTATATCATTATTTTTAAGACAACTTTTTACAACTTTTTTTCGTTGGCCTATGCTATTTGTTATGGTAAACAGCTGATAGCTGTCAAAAAGTTATCTCAAAAATTATGATATGGAGTTTATATAAAGCGTATGAACTTCAGAAGTAAAATTCAATATGGCGTCTCCTTAGGGCAATCGATTGTTTGTTTACATTTGATGGCGTTGACATTTTTGAAGCGAAAAAAGTGTTTCAGATTGGATTTTTTATTCATTTTTTAAAGGAAATATGTACCCAAGAGCTTGCGTCATTGATTAAAAGCATTTTCAGGTAATGGTGATTACTTACCTTATCGGTTTTTGTGATTTTTCAGTGCTTAGTCATAGGGGTTGTAAATGGACTATGTGTTCACTTTTACGGTGCATTTATAGTGAATCTTGGGATTCTTGGGGTATTGTCGGCTAATCACATAGTGTAGTGATACGATAGCCAGGGGAATAGTGGGTTTAGGTTCGGTTCGGTTCCAACCTTAAGTAAATCCTAGGTTATCCAGTGGTTCTATTTTTTTTAAAAATTCGGTTCAAATACCTTGTAGTTGAGGTTATTTTATATAAGTGCTGGTGAATTTATGACTCAGAAAATTGTGTTCCTATTTTTTTAGAGATGCCAGGTCGCTGCGCCGTTCCAAATTGTAAAACCAATTAGAGTAATCAAGGAAAAAGATACTCAATTTTTAAATTTTCTAAAGATGGAGAACTTGTCAAGAAATGGAAACATGCTATCAAGCGGGAAGATTTTTTCCCAACCAAGTGGTCAATGGTGTAAATATATTAGATTGTGTTTTTTACCTTCCTAGCCTGAGCAGCAACGACTTGAGAAGGTATTTTTAAGATAACGCGGTAAATATTTTATTTGGGTGTATTGAGTGGCGGATCCAGGGGTGGGAGAGCAGAGGGGCTCGGGCACCCCCCCTCCACCTCAGACAAAGATTATTTTTTAGTTCTGCTGCTTCACTTATTTAAATTTGTTAACAAAATCTACTGAAGTTTTCAACATTTTTCGCCTGTGGCGCATTTGGACCACCTTTTGAAGCTAAATTTCACAGCTCAGACCTACGAGAAACTACAAAAATAAATACATTGGTATTTGCTGCCACTTTGGCCCCTTTCCCCAGAAATCCTGGATCCGCCACTGGGTGTATATTTTGATCTATCTTAGCAATATCGTCGTGATGTCTGTCTGTGTGTGTGTATACGTCTGTCCGTAACACGATAGCCCCGAAACCGCTTAACCGATTTTCATAAAATTTTTAGGTAAAATAGTGTTATCCATTGATGCTAACAGTTTTTGGGCAATTAACATTCTAACTTTTTAACGGAGCATCACATCAATATGCGGTTTTCGGAATGTAGTAGACTATTTCTCTCAATAATTTGTCTAAAAGCTTCGTATGAGCTTTCGCTTTTGAGATATTAACAAAAAAGTATTTTCAATGTTGATATATCATGGAGTTCACTTGAAGTGTGCTAATCTAAAAGCTATCTAGGAATGTATCAGATCCGTCATGGATCCATTTATTTTTTAATATACTCGAAATGATGTTTTTTCCAAAATTGTTAGGTGTATGAATTGCACTTTAAAAGTGAGGAAGTTGAGCGTTCCATAAAATATTTCACAAACACAGGAGAAGTATTAGATGTGCCACTAAATAAACTTTAAAAAGGTAAGTCAAAGAGCCGACCCGAGCTGACCCAAATAATGTACAGGGTATATTTTATAAATGTTCACATGCATTTCAAAGTGTTGGTGACAAACAATTTTTTTTGGTAATAGTTGGTCAAAGAGGCGAAATTCCATTCCTATCAGAGGTTTAAGTTTTTTAAATTTTTAGCTGCTATTTCCTACCAAATTTCCTGACTGTCCAAAATATATGAACAAAGAAGAACATTTCAGGGAAAGTCCAAAATCTAAGACAAAGCGTTTGGAATATGATTTAATACGCCAAGCTGTTGAAGAAAGCCAAAAAACCTTCCAATCTGGACGTTTCTCCAAACCACGAACTCTATAACCTTTATGACAATTACTTATAGCATATATATTATCTTCATTGTTTTCTTAAGCTTAAAAAACCATAAGAACCCTCGCCCTTAATTCCGAACCGAACTCTCACTTTTAATCCCACCTCCCTCTTTTTTTCCCTTCTCCTGGTTTTAAGAGAAAAAATGTCTGTGTCCATTTATAAATAGTATTATTTATGAATAGCTACATATACTGATAAAGTAATTACCAAAAATCCATAAAATTTCAATCGTTTAAATATTCTTGCCACTGCAAAATACATTATTTGTATTTATTTGCAGTTTAAATCGTATAAATTCATCAATTTCAACCAATTATACCTAACCGAACGTGTGGCGGAATTGCCCTCATCGGCGGCCATCTTGGATTCGATACCAGGCCTCTATCGAGAAGGATGGTGAACCGGTGCATCCATGTCCCGTCACGTGATACGTTTTTTGAATCAGGGTGTTGTTTCAGCGCGCTAAAAACATCAACAATGTCAGTATTCTTGAAATCTCCCCGAACGAGTACTCCCCGGGAGTGATGCCGAGTGAGCACTGCCTCGTTGCCATATTGCATAAATACAGTATTCTTGGCTGTTGCCAATTTTCATGACAATTTTGAACAATAAAAAAGCAAAAAATTTTAATAGACAACTAACCAAATAGAGTTATGTGATTGAAGAGAAATAGCCCCAATTTTTCTTTCCTTGATTTTCTGTTTGTAGACGTTGTGAAAAATGAGTTATATAAATTTGGGTAGGGGAAAGTTTGCCGCGGTCGATTTGCTGCTGCAGATTCGCCGCGGAGACTATTCGCCGCTGGCCTACTCGCCGCAAGGACAATTCGCCGCCAGAATTTTTGTTTAATTTTTATTTAAATGTAACTTATTTTTTCTTAAATCATAGCTTCCGTGTTCTCATGTTGGGAGATCAAAATCTGTGTTAAACCTAACCGCGGTGAATTGATCGCAAACATATCCTAACCGATGTGAACCACCAGCATTTTGCAAAATAAAATGTCCCCACAAAAAAAATGTTTTTCGAAAAAAATGCTAATTTACAAAAAAAACGCCCAAAAAGATTTAATGGTGAAGTGTATCAAGGCAAGGCCTGAAATGAAGGCCAAAAACTATCCTCCAATATTTACAAAACCAACAAGGAGAAAACTAAAAAAAAAACAAAATGCACACGTTACCAAAACCAAACTTTTTAGGTTATCTTAAGGTTTTTGACAGAAGTCACTACGTCGTCGGCACCTATCGAGATCTCCAGCGGTGAGAATTCGGGAAAATGTCACACGTTTTTCGGGTGAGAGTTTCAAAAATACAATTGAGGGAGAGACGCCCACTTTCGATCGAATTTCGAGGAGTACTCGCTCGGGGAGATTTCAAGAATAACGACACAGAGCTGACAAAAATTTTATTCTTAACCGTCTTCCGAGCTCACCCACCAAAATGCAGGGTGCCGTCCACGGTCCGTAAATAAACCGGTTGTCAGGTAACTCGGTGTCATAACAGCTGTGACGTCAGAGCGACGTCACAGTTTTCCTAGGAATCAGCAGTCAAACGCTGTATATAGCGTAATTTCGCTTTTTGCCAGGAAATTCTGTACATTTTGGGTTTGGCAGGTAGTGTTTATACCTGTTCCGTGGTTGCTATAAATATATTAAAGACTAACTAAAGGAAATTTTAGCCACCTGTTATTATTTTGAGCTAAATTCAAGTCAACAATCAAACGTAAACAATTTCCTAAGGCTGGATTTAGAGTTCCGTTAAAGTAAGTTACAATTAGTTGGTATTTGCGTGAGGAAAGCAATAAGAAATGATTTCTTAGTGCTTTCTGCTTACTTTGTACTGTAACTAAACCAAACAGTAAATTTTTCCTTGCAGCTTACTTTACGGAACCATGAATCCAGCTTTAGATTAGGCTGAATTCAAAGCCACCATAAATACTCATGAATCCTCCCAAATCCGAATTGACAAATTTAGTGATAGTTCATTTACTTCATCTTCTGTATCAACATCTACAAAAATATGTGTAAAAAAGATGGTTGAGTTTATAAAAAAGTTTAAATGGGCAAACTGGTAGAATTTTTGAAAATTATAAAATTGGTTTTATGTTTTTTGAAAAAACTCGAAAACTCGATGTTCGATTTTTTTTGATTTAAGCATCTTAAAGAGCATCAAAAATTCTACTATTTAAGTTTTTTCTATCTTTAATAAAAAAAAGTTAGCAAAGATGCACACTTAACTTGGAACACCCTGTATAATGCTCAAGGGGGGGGGGAAGGAATATTAGTGTGATAAAAATACGTTGACTATAGTATTTTTATTATAAATGTTCTTGAAAATGCGTTAAGAAGGAGGGATCAAAAATCCTGAATCTTTGCGATATATGTAATTTTTGAATGTTCCCTTACTGCCATTGACTTTTAGTCATTTCAATTTCCTTTAATTTTTTGATAACATTTCTCAAAAAAAAAAACTAATTTTAATAATACCTATGTGGCTAGTTTGCTTTAGTGTTCGGTGAAAAAAGTTAAATTAATATGAAGAAGAGAGTTGAATTAACTTAGGAAAAGTATTTATAATCGTGTCCTGAATCTGATATTTATAAAACTTTTATCATAAATTTTTAAATTATTTTTTAATAAATTTTGGTATTTTTACGGCTTCTATCTTTATTTCTCTCATAATATAACGTATAGGTCTCTCTTTATTGATTGTGGAGCAGGTAATTTGCCGCGTCATAGGCTGCCGAGTTCTTATTATATAATATAATATAATATAATATAATATAATATAATATAATATAATATAATATAATATAATATAATATAATATAATATAATATAATATAATATAATATAATATAATATAATATAATATAATATAATATAATATAATATAATATAATATAATATAATATAATATAATATAATATAATATAATATAATATAATATAATATAATATAATATAATATAATATAATATAATATAATATAATATAATATAATATAATATAATATAATATAATATAATATAATATAATATAAAATAATATAATATAATATAATAAGAACTCGGCAGCCTATGACGCGGCAAATTACCTGCTCCACAATCAATAAAGAGAGACCTATACGTTTTATTATGAGAGAAATAAAGATAGAAGCCGTAAAAATACCAAAATTTATTAAAAAATAATTTAAAAATTTATGATAAAAGTTTTATAAATATCAGATTCAGGACACGATTATAAATACTTTTCCTAAGTTAATTCAACTCTCTTCTTCAACTAGCAAGCAAACTAGCCACATAGGTATTATTAAAATGAGTTTTTTTTTTTAGAAATGTTATCAAAAAATTAAAGGAAATTGAAATGACTAAAAGTCAATGGCAGTAAGGGAACATTCAAAAATTACATATATCGCAAAGATTCAGGATTTTTGATCCCTCCTTCTTAACGCATTTTCAAGAACATTTATAATAAAAATACTATAGTCAACGTATTTTTATAACGCTAATATTCCTTCCCCCCTCCTTGAGCATTATACAGGGTGTTCCAAGTTAAGTGTGCATCATTGCTAACTTTTTTTTATTAAAGATAGAAAAAACTTTAATAGTAGAATTTTTGATGCTCTTTAAGATGCTTAAATCAAAAAAAATCGAACATCGAGTTTTCGAGTTTTTTCAAAAAACATAAAACCAATTTTATAATTTTCAAAAATTCTACCAGTTTGCCCATTTAAACTTATTTATAAACTCAGCCATTTTTTTTACACATATTTTTGTAGATGTTGATACAGAAGATGAAGCAGATGAACTATCACTAAATTTGTCAATTCGGATTTGGAGGATTCATGAGTATTTATGGTGGCTTTGAATTCAGCCTAATCTAAAGCTGGATTCATGGTTCCGTAAAGTAAGCTGCAAGGAAAAATTTACTGTTTGGTTTAGTTACAGTACAAAGTAAGCAGAAAGCACTAAGAAATCATTTCTTATTGCTTTCCTCACGCAAATACCAACTAATTGTAACTTACTTTAACGGAACTCTAAATCCAGCCTTAGGAAATTGTTTACGTTTGATTGTTGACTTGAATTTAGCTCAAAATAATAACAGGTGGCTAAAATTTCCTTTAGTTAGTCTTTAATATATTTATAGCAACCACGGGACAGGTATGAACAGTACCTGCCAGACCCAAAATGTACAGAATTTCCAGGCAAAAGACGAAATTACGCTATATACTGCGTATATAGAATACAAACGTCGCTCTGACGTCACGGCTGCCTGACAACCGGTTTATTTACGGACCGTGGACGGCACCCTGCATTTTAGTGGGTGAGCTCGGAAGACGGTTAAGAATAAAATTTTTGTCAGCTCTGTGTCGTTATTCTTGAAATCTCCCCGAGCGAGTACTCCTCGAAATTCGAGCGAAAGTGGGCGTTTCTCCCTCAATTGTATTTCTGAAACTCTCACCCGAAAAACGTGTGACATTTTCCCGAATTCTCACCGCTGGAGATCTCGATAGGTGCCGACGACGTAGTGACTTCTGTCAAAAACCTTGAGATAACCTAAAAAGTTTGGTTTTGGTAACGTGTGCATTTTGTTTTTTTTTAGTTTTCTCCCTGTTGGTTTTGTAAATATTGGAGGATAGTTTTTGGCCTTCATTTTAGGCCTTGCCTTGATACACTCCACCATTAAATCTTTTTGGGCGTTTTTTTGTAAATTAGCATTTTTTTCGAAAAACATTTTTTTTGTGTGGGGACATTTTATTTTGCAAAATGCTGGTGGTCCACACATCGGTTAGGATATGTTTAGGTTTAACACAGATTTTGATCTCCCAACATGAGAACACGGAAGCTATATTATATTATATTATATTATGTTATATTATATTATAATATATTATATTGTATTATATTATATTATATTATATTATTATAACGGACCGTGGGTGCGGTCAGGTAAACAAGCGAAGGTTAGGTTAACCTGCTCTTACGTACTTACCTACTTAACCTGTTCCCCGACCTTCGACCCTGTTTTTCTCTCCGATGACTAGACACAGCGGCGACGCGGCATTATAAAAGGGGGGGGCCGTATATTTTTTTAAAAGTAATTTGCAAATTTTTGTAATGATATAAATTATTGAAGAAAATGTGTTCTACAATATTCCAAAAATCGCATATTGATGCAATATTCCGTTACAAAGTTACCAGTTTTTAAATTTTTTAATTGTCCAAAATGACAAAAATCTAACCAGCTTCTTACAGTATTGTATTTTAACTGAAAAATTCATAAAAATCGGTTTAGCGGTTTAGAAGCTATAGTCGGTTTAGAAGCTATAGTGGGCCGGACATACGTACAGACGTCACGACGATATTGTCAAGATTGGTCAAAATACACCCAAATAACACATTTTCGGCGCAATCTCAAAAATGTTGTTCCCTATCTGCCATTGCTTCGTAGCCTAGGAAAGTAAAAATTTAAATTTAAATTAAATAAAAAATTCTTAATACGTCTCTGTCTGCTATCTATAATCCGCGAAGAAAACCCCGGAAAACCCTGCCCCACCACGCGGCATTGGCTGTGACATAGCCAATACCCCGATCCTAGCGTTCCACCCACCAGACAGATTCTTTTTTGTTTTTCCACGGCACACTACTACGATCTGCGAGCTAGAGCCATCTTATCCTGTTTGCAGGAAACTAAAGTTACACATAAATATAGAGATAAAATAACAAAGAAAATAGATGAAAAACCTTTTTTATTATTTAGACTTCCTTTTAGGAACCTTTTGTAAGTTAGCTATAGGGGAGGGGGGTAATATGAAATAGTAAATTTTATAGGCTGATTTCTCCTATTAAATGTTTACCATTGCATTGCAATGTGGAATTAAAGTGGCCAAATAATATATTATCTTTATGTTTTTATTTTCAGTTTAAGCGATTTATAACTCCATCATACTTTATTTTTATTTTTGTAAAAAATTGACTTTGTGCCATTTTGTCCCGAAGACGAGGTAAAATGCATATACGTAATATTCCAATACTCCCTGTTACCTATTTACACAATGGTTGGCGTTTGATGCAAACATTCAGAAATAAAGGTACGAAAAATGCATAGATACCTAATTTACATAGATAGAATTTATGTCAACTGTACGCCGATGATTTGACGCAACGAATACAAGAATAAAATAGTATTTATGCGTAAAAGTATATGTCTTTGAAAGCAACCAATCAGGTCTTTTTTGCTTAAACACCCCAAGGCCCTCATGTTTGCATCATGAATGGGCAGTAACCGTGGGTATTGGAATATTATGTATATGGTAAAACGGGGTATCTAATGTGGCAAAAGGAGCGGGGATATTGTTTAAATAAAAAAAAATGTGTAGCTTTTCTAATTTATCTATAACTTATGCAATTTGCAATGTTTAACCAAATTTCTTAAATTTCACAAATACAAAACAAAATCCTATTATTTTTGTATATCATTCAAGAGTGAGACCTTTGATAAAATAAACGGAATAAATATATTATATTATATAAAAAATATAATTAAAGTCAGTGGCGGATCCAAAATTAGAGGACTATTTGTCAATCTTTTGTTGGGAAAAAATCATCAAACTATAATGTGGTTTTTGAGTAACCATCCTTAAATTACGTAACGCACAAAGTAGCGAGGGGGGGTTTGGCCTTTTTGCTTCATAATGCGTTACGCGATGGGGAGGTGGGCTTTAAAAATCCTGAGTTTTTGCTTTACGTAATTTAAGAACGTTCCGGTCTTTTTACTGCATAAAGTTTTGTGGCAGAGAAGATCCTCAATTACTCCAATTCAATTCTTGTTGTTTTTGATAGATATAACATTACAAAAATGAGTACTATAGCTGTAAAACAAAATAGACGCTTTTGTTTGAAAAAATTAGTTTGTTTGACTTCTAAAAATCCAAATTAGTGTAAGTCAAGAATTTATTTTCAATCCCAAAACAGAGATTGCCTTATAAAGTTACTAAAGAAAAACTTTATTAAAGTAGAATCACAACGCTGCAAACATCACAGAATATTGTGAGCACTGCAAATCCAAACTCCATGTAAAAGATAAAATTTGCGGTAATCCTGGTGGCAAATACTGCACCCGACCACAAAATTTTGTTTATAAATCCTGTCAGGGAAGAAGTAGAAACCCATGTATATTTTGGAGGGGTCAGCTAGGATTTATAAAGCTTTATCAAAACTACCCTAAAATCCAAAAACCAGCTAAATTGTTTTACAATCCCCGCTCTTTGCTCAGCGAAGTAGAACTTGCTTAACAGGAATACCTGCTACAATGGTATAACTCCCCACTCGCCAGCAAATAAAATTCCTCCAAATGCCTACACCTTTTCTTTATTTATAAAATCAGAGTTAACTTAAAAAAAAAATGCAGTCCAAACCCAAGAAAGCCAGACAAACAAAATACTTATAATAAAACATTTTCACATCACGTTTATCCAAATATTACTCTGATCGATTCTCATCTCCCAAGTGTGGTAACAACAAAACAACATTAATTTAAAACATAATTATCAAGTACCTACAGCTTTGGTTAGCAAATTAGCTAGTTCCAGAAATATGGGGTTGGGATTCTAAAGTAAACTGTATATTTCCAGCCTTTACCAATTATTAAGTGGCATCAAAAAAATATTTAGATGCGTAACTCACTACACCAACATCAAATGTAGCTGCAAAAGATGTTCATTACATTATCCCATTTATGCCACAATTTTCAGAATTTTTTTTTAAAGGGTGTTCGGTTCGGTTCGGTTTGGTTCATTCAGGCAGATCTTGTAGTGATAATGTTTTTTGTCTTATACAAGTAATTGAGAAAAAGAGCGCTAGAAATATACAGACTCACGTTACCTTTATGAACCTACAAAAAGCATATGATACCGTTCCTGCAGAAAAATTATGGACAGTGTTAGAGCAGACTAATATCAATCATACATACATAAAAGCGATAAAGGAACTATACCAAGGGTCAAAATCTAAAATTAAAATTGGAAATCGACTTTCAAAAGAATTCCTGGTAACGAAAGGCTTAAGACAGGGATGTTGTATCTCTCCAACTCTTTTTAAAATTTATATCGCAGTAGCTCTAAAAAACTGGAAAAGAAAAGTACACGGCATGGGAATACAACTTAACGACCGATTTACCATATACACACTACAGTTTGCTGACGACCAAGTAATTGTAGCTAATGATAAAGAAGACATGGAGTATATGATGAGAAAGTTAAAGAATACCAAAAGTGGGGGTTAACAGTGAACGTGGACAAGACACAGTACTTATGTATTGGAAACGAATCAAACAATATCTCCATGTAATGAGTATGTATACTTGGGTGTCACATTTGATAAGACGGGAACAGACTGTAAAGAACTGGAAAAAACAATAGTAAAAGCAAAAAAGGTTATTGGTTGTTTTAACACTATTTTATGAAGCAGAGAGATAAAAAAGAATGTAAAATTTAACATATCTGAAACAATGGTGAAACGCACGCTGTTGTGTGGAATAGAGACTTGTCGCGTAACAGAAAAATACAAAGCAAAAATGGAAAGTGTCGAAATGGATGCAATAAGAAGATCAATGAGAATATCTAGAACAGATCATATAAGAAATGAGATCATAAAAGAAAGAATGGGAATCGAGGGAAGCATAACGGATGACATCACTAAAAGGCAACCGATATGGTACGGCCATGTACAACGGATGAGCGACGAAAGATTACCAAAGCAGGTCCTAGAATGGCAACCAATAGGGCACAGAAAAAGAGGGCGTCCTAAACTGGAATGGTAACAGTCAATCCAAAAATCAATGAGTCAAAAAAACCTGACGGAAGATGACTGTCAGGATCGAAGGAGGTGGAGAATAGGCGTCGAACAACGTAGAAAAACGTTCTAAACCGAGATAGTAGTAGTACATATTACCGATACTCAGTTTGTGAACACATTGTATATCTATGCAAAAATTGACAGGTATCTGTGATCGATGAGTACGCTAAAATTAATAAGTTATTGAAAAGGATTCTTATACCTTTATGGACGGCACGGAAATTGAAACCGTTAACGCAATCCTAGAAAGTCCACCCCTGCAGCTGTAAGCTCGCGACACGTAACAAGGATAAATTTTATTTTCTCCAAAGGGAAGGGCCAAGCCGAGAAAGAAGCCACCGCGCAGCCGATGCACTTTTCTTTTCGTATTTTTCTATTTTTTCTCCAGCTTTTTTCTTTTAAAATTTTTGCTTTCCTTGCCATCCACAAGAAGCCAGTTACAACGTTGTTATTTGCTTAAGGCAGTCACTTCACAACTTAGTGTGTGTATTATCAAATACCAAATTGCAAATAATGCAAGGACTTAAAACTATAAACAACAAGTGAAATTAAAGAAAGAAAAATAAGAAAAAAGTTGTTGCTTCGGCCGGGACTTGAACCCGGGATCTCTTGCTCTCTAGGCAAACATTATAAACATTGAACTACCGAAGACATACATAAATTTTTTTGAAAAAGTGATTTCATGCTTTTAGACGTTGATTCTTTACGTCTAATTTGAGTTAGCATACCTTTGACAGTGGGAAAGAAGAATTAAAGAGATCAGTTGGATGACTTGGTCGAGTTAATACCCTGAGAATTTCTCGTTCTTGTATTGAGACACCGCAGCCTGCATAGATGAAAGTTTTCCGAAAAATTTATGTATGGCTTCGGTAGTTCAATGCTTAGAATGTTTGCCTAGAGAGCAAGAGATCCCGGGTTCGAGTCCCGGCCGAAGCAAAAACTTTTTTTCTTATTTTTCTTTCTTTAATTTCACTTGTTATTTTTAGTGTGTGTATATCATAAACTAAAAAACGAAAACCAAACAGCTGAAATCAAGAGACGAGTAAGATTGGCCTGGGCAGCATTCGGTAAATTAAGCTACATAGTAAAAAATAAAAAATATCCTCATACCTTAAAATGAAAGTGTATTACCCATGTATCCTTCCTGTACTTACCTATAGATCCCAGACCTGGACACTTACAAATAGATAATAATAGAAGCCCAAAGATCAATGGAAAGACAAATGTTACATGTAAAGCTAACAGATAGAAAAAAGAATAAATGAATAAGAAATTAAACAAAAGTAAGAGATGTCAGAGAAGAAGTAGCAAAATTAAAATGGAGATTTGCCGGGCAAGACAGAAAGACGATCGATGGAACCAATGTATTGTAACTGGAGACCTTGGAAAAATAAAAGAACTAGGGGAAGACCCAAATGAGATGGCGGGTGATTTGAAGAAACAAGATATTGGGGGAGGCCTACGTCCAAAGATGGATCGAAGAAGGCTAAATAGATAGATAGATATCATCGGAGTGCTAAATAGGATTAATACACATCGTCCATGTAAATTGATAACAGTTAAATATCTTGAAAAGTATTTTATGACTGCTGTGAAATAATTTTTTTTATTTTTTTTACCAAGAGCAATATGTAATAGGGTATTTGACAAATTTTAGAAAAGAGTTTAGAATGATACATAGATCCCTAATTTGCTACGCAAAATTATTAAAATAATATATTTTATCATGACTACATTTAAAATCAAGTTTTCTAATTTCCCATTTGAATTTGCCGCTAAAACGCTCATTTCTAGCATGGCGTTGCAATGACGTCACAGCACAGTTTAACTCGCGGACAGATACATGGCATTCAAGTATTTATTTATTTTTGGTCTGTGTTTTTACTGTTTTATATGTAAAAAATGTCCTATAAGTGGTGTGTAGTGCCTCAGTGTTCGAATACTAGCATAAAAACACCTGAAAAACTATTTATTGATGTGCCTACAGCAGTAAAAGAACTAAAAAAGTAGCTAGAACTTGCTTGAAGAGACCCAAGGGCCTTATCTAAAACATCTTCGCTTTACATTTGTGAAGATCACTTTGATGTGAGTATAACTAAATTGTTTCTATTAATTTTTCTCACGTTGTCTATAATATATATAAATATTTCGTAAATGACGATGAAATTTTTGAGGTTATGTTTATTACAAGGGGCGAACAACTATAATAGGCAGAAAGGTGTACAAATTTTTAGGCGTTGCTAGGCAGGACTAGGGAGTACCTCTAAATGCAGGATTAGGCAGTGCACATGCAGGCTAAATGTAGAACTGAGCAGTGCATATGCAAGTCTGGGAAGTGCATAGGCAGGACTAGGCAGTACCTAGTTTTGTTTTAAAAAAGCAATTTTTGATTGTTTCTTAATGCTTAAAATAATAATGATTGGGTATTTAATTGAATCTATTGCAAGTGGCATATTAAACAAAAAAGCAAAACATATAACCTAACCTCAAAATCTAAATGAGTAAAAGTAGGCGAAGAATATCGTAAAAAAACTTTCAGTTATATACAAAACAACGCATCGAATACTTCCATCAACATTTTAACGTTTGTCATCGGTCCCATATGAAACGGGCCTGGCAAGGGTAACGCTATATTCAATAGACCAACTTGACCATATCAATTTTTTATCATCTTTTAGGGGGTATTAAAATAGCGGTATCGAAATAGCGATAATCAAGAAGCGATGTAACGAAAGAGCGACTATCAAACTAGCGATGTAACAAAATAGCGACTGTAACAACATATTGATGTAACAAAATAGCGATGTAACAAACTCTGAGTTTTTTCTCGGGATCCTAGATGGTGTGATTACGAACCGAACCGAATTCGGTTGGGTTTAGTTCGGTTTGGATTCACACCCTCTAGGATCCCGGGAAAGAAGTCAGGGAACCTTTTTTTAAATATGCTGGTTATATTATACTTCGCGTATCGAAAGAACTCCCGCGTTTTGAAATTATATACAATTTTCGCGAAATAATACGACAGAAACAAACTTTTAATTATAAATACTTGTAAATATAAGAAAGTAATCGCGTTTCTATCAATTGCCGAAGTAGATTCCGGAAAAAAAAACGCGATATTTCATTAAATAGCAAAAAAGTGTGAAAATAATAATAATAACAGTAACGCACCCAGGAATATGTCTTGGGGGGGGCCCGAGGTCTCATATTGTCGTATTTTATGCTATTTTTTGTGTTTATTCACGAAATATGTGGAAAATATATACAAAAATCTTAGGCTTGGGGGGGGGGGCCTGGCCCCGGGCACGCCCCCCCCCCCCTGGGTGCGCCCCTGATAATAATCGATAAAATAACCCGTGTACGCCAAAGTATAAACGACTAGTAAACACAAGTAAACTGTGATTATCATATTATTTTAGTAAAATAAAATTGAGCGCGCGATATTAGTTTAAAATTTAGTTGTTTGTTAGTGTATATTTTAAACATAGCTGTAATAGTGAACAAAACTAAAATTGCATACTTGTAAGCTAGTCCAAGACATGGGAACATTTATGAAGTGTTGTATAAAAAGGCCACAACGAAACCTGATATGTACAGTGTGTCACAATATATTTCATCCTAGCTGTTGTGCAAGGCGACAATACACACCAATCAAAGGCAATCTATTCTGGTGCTCCGAGGTGTGTGCAACCAAAGCTCTTTCGGAAGAAGTGGAAGATGTACAGAGCCAGACTATTTCTGAACTAAAAAATGAAATCAATCAACTCAAACACTATATAGAAAGTTTGCATGCTAGTAAGAAGAACTATGAACAAGAGATGATGGAATGGGAATCACAATTTAATCTTCAAATTGAAAGGCAAAACATTGAAATACAAAATCTACAAATGAAGGCAAAAAAACAAGCAGCTTTCATTGAAAACATAACATCAATCAGCGTTTGTTCAGTGGCGATCCAAACTGGCTCTGCATCAGAAACTCGATCCCAAGAAACCCAAACAACGAAGTTTGAAACTGCAAATTCTGCGGTACCGTGTAAAATTAAAGAAAATTTGAACCTTTTGGGCACATGTGAAGCTCCTTATAAAAAAAGCTGTTCTCAAGAAACACAAACGACTCAAACAACATGTCTTACTTTGCCAATTCAGTGTGGAGTTACAGAAAACTTGCGGGATAGAAAGGATGAAGAAATCAGCTCATTTGAGCGTCTAGTCAAAAAAAATCCGGAATTACTAATTCTGGGTGACCACTATATCCTTAAAGGTTGTACAAGGCTTCTGAAGGAAAATCTAGGTATCACAACGGACACAAATGTCCAATACCAATATAAACCTCTTTTCTGCGATTTTAGTCAATATATAGAAATGACAAAAAATTTCTCTAAAAAGGACTTTGTCATAATATTCTTGGGAAAAGAGGCGTTACTTGACTTTGACTGCGTTTTCGTAAAAAAGTTTTGTTTGGAACTTTTCGCATCTTATAATTGTGCAGCCACCCATATTACAAAGTTTTACCTGTCCTTCTATAAAAACAGCTATGCAGTCCCTAAGGACAATTTTGTCAAGCTTGGATTACACTATGTTGGTAGAGATCAATCAGTGCTGTAAAAATCCAATTTACTATAATAGATTAGATAGTACTAAATATTGCGGTAAGCACCATATTGTAAATCACCTTATCGAAAAGATTACAGAACGTAGTTTACTTACAATTTACGTACCCGCAGGATATCCAGAGAAACAAAGTATTACAAAAATTCTTATTGATCAAGAAACTACACAAACCTCGGATCTTGAAATTGCCATAAACCTAGAATTTGAAGAACGATTAAAACGACTTCGGAGCTCCTATATTGAAAGAGATCAAAACATATCTATGAATAAAAGCTTGGCGGAAGAATTTTTGGAAATATCTCACAATATTGAACATCCATGTGAGCAGTTTTTTCACCCAATTTGGCAGTCAACTCAAAACACCTAGCCAAATACAACAGTACCTCGTGTAAAATCCCAAAGAATCTCTTGATTTTTCACCATAACGTACAGAGCTTACTAAACAAAATTTCAGACTTAGAGATTTTTCTTAAGAGCAACACAATCTTACCCAACCTGCTATGCATTACTGAACATTGGATAAAGGATTGTGAAACTTTTTTCTCAAAAATAGATCAATACGAACTTAAATCCGTTTTTACCAGGAAAAAATCGCAAAGAGGAGGTGCAGCTATATTTACAAGTGAGGGTGACAATAACTTTAAAAGATTTAAAGAGAAGATTTTAGTGTTGAAGGGCAGATTGAGTGTGCGAGCGTAATTGATGTATGCGAAAAGTTTATATATGTGTGTGTGTGTATAGGACTTGTTTGGGAGATATAGAGGTATTTATGGAGGAAATGGAAAAAATATTATTATTTCTGCAAGGTAATTTCCAATTTTTTAATATTGCAATATGTGGAGACTTTAATATCGATTTACTTACTAAATCCAAAGAGGCGATAGCTTTCAATGAACTCTTATTAACTTTTAACTTTGCCCAGACGATTTTTGAACCAACAAGAGTTACCCAAACTACAAAAACGCTTTTAGATAACATCTTCCTTAACTTTGAAAACCTGGACAGTAAAAATATTAAGATGCCATACTCAGATCATGACGAAAAAAAACGAGTCATAAAAGGAATTTTTCAAAACAAAAGCTTGAACAGTACAGTTTAATACTTAGTGAATATGATTGGGAGTCTTTTCTTACCTTGACAGATGCGAACTTAGCCTACAACAACTTCGAAAATATACTTGTTAATTTATTGAACATTGTTATTCCAAAAAAAAAAATCTCAAACAAAAAAAACATAAAACTGGATAACCCCAGGTATCAAAATATCGAGTGAAACTAAACGTGTGCTACTAAACCAAGTAAAAGAAGGAACCGTGTCTCTCGGGTACTACAAAAAATATTCGTCCATTCTTAAAAAAGTTGTTCAACAGGCAAAGCAAAAATATTACACTAACTTTATTAACAAATCAGATAATAGAGGGAAAGCCACCTGGCAAGTTGTTAACTCTTTGTCTAATAAATCAACTCAAAAGAATATTCTCCAAAACTGTGATGTATCTTTAAAAAATACCACAACCTTTCTCAATAAAGTTAATGAACATCTTATAAACTCCTGTCCTTCTCAATGTAGTAGCGATGTCAATAACATAAATATTCCCGAATGTGATTTTACCTTTCAGTTTCTACCAACTACACCAGAAGAAGTATTCCATACCATTAGGACACTAAAAAATAAAACATCAGTCGGATATGATGACATACCTATGTCTCTGCTTAAAATATGCGCAGAAAGCATTACTACCCCTATTGCACACATAATAAATCTTTGCTTTAGAGATGGCATCTATCCAGACAAACTAAAATTTTCTGATATAAAGGCAATCTATAAAAAGGGAGACAAAACTTGTTTCAAAAACTATAGTACGCTTTTAGTGTTGACCATAAAATTCTCATTATAAGAACTTGAAAAATATGGAGTTCGGGGTTTAGCTGCCTCTCTTTTAACCTCATATCTAACAGGAAGATATCAGTGTGTTAAGGAAACAGACAGCGAAGGTCAAATTTCTAGATCAGAATACCTTGAGGTTAGAAGGGGGTGCCGCAGGGCTCAATTTTGAGACCTCTTCTCTACATTCTGTACACCAACGAGCTGCCAAGCTATATTAAAGAAAAATTGGTAATATCTGGAAAAACTGTAGACATTGTCAGCTCCTTGGCGGTGCAGAGTGTGGAGAGGCCTAATGTGTGGTTTGGTGAGAACGGTCTAACACTGAATACTGTTAAGTCTCAAGTTGTTATATTCGACAGAAACGGAAATTCCAATGTAGCACTTGACTTGGCGGGAACTCTGGTGACTTCCGAAAAAAGTGTGAAATTGTTGGGAATAAATATCTATCAGAGACTTGACTGGAAATGCCATATCGAATGCCTCCTAAACGATATTGCAAAATACAGTTTTGCACTTAAAGTTATATCTCGAAACGTGGGGCTTACTGCTGCACTAACTGCTTACCATGGATATGTCATGTCTAAAATCAGATATGGTATTATATTTTGGGGGAACTCAACAAACGTGCAAAATGTCTTAATTTTTCAAAAAAGGTGCCTTAAAGGCATGTTCAACTTAAAAAGTATTGAAAGCTGTCGACCTGCTTTTATAAAAAATCAAATTTTAACAGTTATAGACATTTACATTTACGAATGCGTAAAATTTTATGTAAAAAATAAATCCCTATTTGTCGATAACATAAGAAACTATAATTATCCAACTCGACATAAGAAAGATTTATTGACAGAAAAAACTAATTATACATTTATTCAAAATTCAGTAAAAAATAATATTATCAAAATCTGGAACCACTTGCCCCAAGCTATTAAAAAATTCCCAGAAAAAAAACTTTTAAGTTCTCTAAAATCCGTTCTTCTCCAGAATACCTTCTATAACCTAAATTACCTTTTAAAAATTTTATAATGTATTACTAACTAAAACCTAACAACATTTTAAATGACGAAATTTTATTTTGTACTATTGACGAAAATGTATTCATTTGAACTTAATAATTTTTTTTTATATACATATATTTTGTCGCGTAACATTATTTATTTGTAATGTATTTATATTTTGTATCTATCAGATGCTAGTATTATATTGTTAATTGACAAGTTCCACACCTGTAAGGTAATTGAACAAATAAAACATATTCTATTCTATTCTATTTTGATACATCGCTATTTTGATTGACGTTATTTTCATTGTCGCTATTTTGGTTCTCACTATTTTGATACATCGCTATTTTGATATGTCGCTGTTTTGTTACAAACGCTATTTTGCTACATCGCTATTTTGATCGTCGCTCTTTCATTACATCCCTATTTTTTTCATACGTCGCTATTTTGTACATCGCTATTTCATTCCGGACCGTTTCAGCAGCACTATTTTTGGTACATCTGTGTAAAAAACGCATATACGAGTATAGTTTTTGCAAAGTCAGTTCAACAAAGATAAAAGCCGACCATCGGCATATCCTTTATAGAAAGTGACATTGACGGCGGTAGATATTCTCATGAAAATTATTCCATTTAATTATGGCATAAAGAAATAAAAATAGATAATAAAACTTTCTATTCCTACACCTACAGGAACGACACTGATTTATTTTTTAACTCTGCATACTGCCGACTAAAGGGGTCCCGAAAAGCACACCCGAAAGCAATTAAAAGCGCATCTCAAAAAAAATCTGCCAATCAGGTGCCGTCTATCCACCTGTGCTCGGTCGGTCCGAAAACAAATACTTTGTGGTCGGACCGCAAAGAGTCGGGCCTCTTCTCTGTCGGTAGGGTTGAAATTATACCAGGAAGATTTTATATAAATTTAGATAACTTTTGAAGGGCAGAATGAAGCAAAATTTCATGAAATCGATAGAACCACGTATTAGGAGTTATTCAAGGACTTTGCAAAAACATGCAAGATTTTTTAAAAGTTTTACTACTCGAATTTATTTACAAAGCTGTTTTAAAAAGAAACTAGAAAGGGAAGATATGGAAAACCATTTTGGGTCATGTTTTTATTTCATTTTGCTCAAAACATACATTTTTCCATTAGAAAATTGCGCAGACGGTACGTGCCGGATAACGATATCTCTTCCATGGATAACATGGAAAAGTCTCCTGCAGACTTCTGGTTATTCCCAACGTGGATAAAGATACGTAATTTGATAGTTTTCCTGGATATGTCTTATACCTGGTCTGGAAATTGAGTTTTCCTCGCAGAATTTCAATCGAAACTGCCGTTTGAAACAGAAAATTATACAGAGTATAATGTGTATTAAATGCTTATACAAGGTGTCACGAAATTTAATCACGTATTCTACTTTCCAAACTATACAGAGTGTCCCAAGTAACAGATACGAGTTTGTTTGTTTAAATGAGAAAAAAGTTGTGCTATTTCAAGCCCAATCAGAGGCCGTGTCAAAATTAAAAATATTGCTGCCATCTTGCAAACAAATTTCATGAAGTTTGGTAGTTTTGTATAAGCATCTACGGCCAATTGAATGACGTTAACAATTTTTTTTCTAGGCCTTCTAGTTTTTTTGAAACCATAGCCAACTTTGTTATTTCTTATGACCGCCATATTGGATTTATACTTCAATAAATAAGGCATAAAAGGAGTTTTTCAACCGTGTATAAAAGCCTATCTTTGGATGACGGAAAATGTGAATTTATTAAAAAAATAGTTTTTCACTTAGTTACCTGTGAAACAAATGCCGTAGTTGTATTTGTTGTTATACCTACATAACTACCTTTCAAAAGTTTTCCATTAATTTGATTTATATGCAAATCTTTAAGGCCCTTATTTTTAATTTTTCTCTGGCTAAGAAATAATACAATTTCCTAAAATCTATCTTTTGTTTCTGAAACAAAAGCTTGCATTTATTGTTTAATTTAAAATAAAACTAAAAAACCGATAACGCATTGAATTAAATAAGCAAATGTTCGAAAATTCCGCCGTTGTTATTCATGCAAATCCTGCATCGATGAATTAGAGACATGCATACATCTTTAACCATTTGTTCAGGAATTTCTTCTATGGCTTGAACAACGACTGCCTCAAGCTCCTCTATCGTATTATAAGTAGTAGAATAAACTTTATCCTTTAAGTTTCCGCAAATACAAAAATCAAGAGGCGTAAGGTCCGGCGAACGTGTTAGGCTAGGCAACTGGACCTCGATATCCGATCCAGTTATTTCCATGTTGCTGATTCAAATAGTTGGTTATGATTCTTGCATTATGTGGAGGTGCTCCATCTTGCTGGAACTACATGTTTGCTACATCTTGAAGCGGCAAATTTTCTAAAATTTGGTCAACGTAATTTTGTAGAATTGAAGAAAATTATTAAATATTATGTGTTCGTTTATTACTCCTAACCATACATTCAAACCCCACCTAACCCACGTAGTTATGTCTGTTAAACACCCCGCAGTTTGTAAACTTGCTCTCATCAGACCACAGAACCTTAAGCGGAAATTGAGGGTTTTCTTGTAATTTTTGTACGAATCAATTGCAAAACATGGTTCTTCTTCCTAAGTCACCATCTCGGAGTGCTTGACTAATATGTGTTGCATATGTATGATACTTACATTTTTTAAGAATTCTTTGTGCAGTTGATTTGGGTACTTCAACATTATTTTCCATTTCACGAAGGGAGATGCGAGGATTGTCAACGACACTTTGTAAAACCAGAGCTTCAATATTTTTATTAGGTTGTGGTGATTACGATTTTGTGTTTTAAAGGAACCATATTCAATTAAATTATTTCTAAGTATTCTGAAGATTAACAAACCTGGTTGTCTTTCTGGATATCTCTGAAAGTACATATCTCGAGCTCTTTCAGCATTCTTATTATAACAAATATAACATTCATACATATCTACTTTCTCCCAATTTGGAAACTTTCCATGTTAATTTTGATTGATAATGTAACTCAAAAAAAATCTTAAGTAGAAACTTTAAAACTCCAACAGATAAATTAAATAAATGACAAAGTTTTGACAGATAGTTACGTAGGTATGACAACAACCGCAACTACGGCCTTTGTCTCACAGCCAACCAAGTGAAAAACAGTTTTTTTAATAAATGTACATTTTCCGTCATTTAAAAATAGGCTTATTAAACATGGTTGAAAAGTTCTTTTAATGCTCTATTTATTGACGTATAAATTCAATATGGCGGTCATAAGAAATAACAAAGTTGGCTATGGTTTTAAAAAAAGATGGCGGCAATATTTCAATGGTTCAAAAACACAATTTTTAGTTTTTGCTCGATATTTTAGTAACCCCTGTGGATATCTTTAATATTGAGACAGCACCTGATTGGGCTTAGAATAGCGCAACTTTTTTCTTATTTAAACAAACTCGTATCTCTTACCGTTTCCGAAATCCCCATGTAGTTGCGTTTATCTGGGACATATATAAAAAAGGTAAATCAAAAAGAATGAAAAAATAGGTGAATTCGGAAATAGGCATTTCCATCCTCAGGGTGGCTTGCCTGACTATAGCCAACCAACTGACTACAAGACACAAGGTAAATCAAAAAGAATGAAAAATCAGCGTTTTGAGAGTGACCTAATATACGGACGTCCCTGGAGAGTTAGTCATATTTTCTATCACATTTTATGATACATCGTTTAAATTGAATTTTTTTATCCATTGAAAAGTTAGGAAGAGATTTTATCGTAAAAACCTTAGTTTTTAGGAAAAGTGGATAAAACCTGTAAAAAATTTGATTAGCTTGGGTATAAATAATTACTTTAAATTAAGTACGCCACTGGAGTGGTAACGGTGAAAGAATTAGAAAATTAGAAAAAACCTGTAAAAAAAAATGGTTTATTTTGTCTTTTTTTTTAATTAATTTATTCTACGGATGCCCCTAAAGTTAAAAAAAATGATAAATCTTGCATAAATCTATAATCAACACTGAAAAAGCTCAAAGTACTGCAATGCAAATCATTGGTTCAGTCCCTGTTTTAAATAACTAAAATATTTTAAAACTGTACGACTAATATAGAATATGTCACTATAGTGCCGAAGATCATATAAATCAT
This sequence comes from Aspidapion aeneum, assembly GCA_963576565.1. Classification (NCBI taxonomy): domain Eukaryota; kingdom Metazoa; phylum Arthropoda; class Insecta; order Coleoptera; family Brentidae; genus Aspidapion; species Aspidapion aeneum. The sequence continues at coordinate 209,152,183 of OY755038.1, forward strand.
GCTATAATCGACATTGAAAAAACCCATAGCACTAAAATGCAGATCGTTGGTCAAGACTCCTTGCGATAACCAAAGCAGCTCCGATTTGATGAACTTGATTTCTTCGCTCTCAGGCAGCAGCGGGTACTTGAGGTAAAGCTTGTAGGCGATTTCGGAAGTACGTCTTGCTTCTGATATGGTCTGGTCACATTTATGTGCTAGCAGAAACGCGTAAAGCTAAAAAAACCATATAAATTAATACAAAGCATGGTTAAAAGCTATAGGATTCGGGCGACGGATAAAAGGTCGAAAGTACAAAAGGTCGAAAGTATAAAAGGTCGAAAAAATAAGGTCGAAAATACAAAAGGTCGAAAATATAAGAGGTCGAAAGTACAAAAGGTCGAAAGTACAAAAGGTCGAAAGTACAAAAGGTCGAAAAAAAATCGACAATACAAAATTTTAAAAATACCAATTTACCGTACCAAGTCGAATTAACCTGTCCAGTCGAGGTGGACCCAGGGCCGAGAATAGGTTAGGTTACTATCCCAACCTGACCCGGTTAGGTTAGTATATCAAAAAGAAACTTTCCTGATGAGATCAGGGTAGTTTTTTTTAGTAAACAAACCTACCTGGTGAGGTTGGGGTAGTAACCTAACTGGGTTAACTATCAACTATCCTTGACCCCTGGACCGCCTCGGCTGGGCAGTGCAAATACAAAATATTAAAAATACCAATTTACCGTACCAAGTCGAATTGACCTGTCCAGTCGAGGTGGACCCGGAGCCGAGGATAAGTTAGGTTACTATCCCAACCTGACCCGATTAAGTTGGTATGTCAAAAAAAAACTTTCCTGACGAGATCAGGGTAGTTTTTTTTTAGTAAACAAATCTAACCTGGTCAGGTTGGGGTAGTAACCTAACCGGGTTAACAATCAACTATCCTTGACCCCTGGACCACCTCGGCTGGGCAGGGCAATTCGACTTGATTAGGTTTTAATCTTTTATTTTTCGACCTTTTGTACTTTCGACCTTTTGTACTTTCGACCTTTTGTACTGTCGACCTTTTGTACTTTCGACCTTTTGTACTTTCGACCTTTTGTATTTTCGACCATTTGTATTTTCGACCTTTTGTATTTTCCACCTTTTCTATTTTCGCCCTTTTGTTTTCCAACCTTTTGTACTTTCGACCTTTTGTACTTTCGACCTCTTGTATTTTCGACCTTATTTTTTCGAACTTTTGTAGTTTTGACCTTTTGCACTTTCGACCTTTTGTACTTTCGACCTTTTATCCGCCGCCCACAGGATTCATACACTGCTTGCTTTGCTTAATGTGTGGAAGAGAGAAGTAGAAGAAAGAAAAATATATTTTGGGCGGTGTTGAATTATTTTTTACCGTTTTACACCCGTATTCGGACTAGAAGTGGGAAAGTAGGGTAATACATCGTAACCTCTCGTCTTCACAAAGTGTTTTGTCATTCCGTCGTGTGCAGCGAAACAGGTGAGAAGTGGGTATTTGGTTTTCTCGCAAATTTTAGCTCAACTCAGGCCGCTTACATTTAGCGTTTACGAAAAAGTAAAGATGGTATTTCGGGGGAAATAGCTGTCAAGATGTGGCTAATTTATTTGTTGTCATATTTGAAGGAAGGGATTATTCAAGTTGTAGCACGGTCCAAAAAATAGTGACCCATTTCCAACGAACAGGATGTGTTAAGTTTTGTCACAAATGCAGTGGTGGAGGGGCACCTCCTGTTCGTAAAATTCAGGAGAGTTAAGAGAGCGGCTCGAAAAAATGATTTGTCCCGCAGCAGAAGTTTTGCCTCCCTGTTCTAGTAAGGAAACTCCCAATTATGATATTTCACCCTTAACTGTCCGAAAGATTTTGAAACCAAATGGATACCGGAGTTTTAGCGCCGGTACACACACGCGTTTTTCTGAAGCGCGGTAACGCCGCGGTGCCGCAGCGTTACCGCATTTGCGGTCCGTGATGCCAGTACACACACGCGTTTTTCTGCAGCGCAGTACCGCTGCGACAGCGCGCTCCAGAAAAACGCGTGTGCGTACCGGCACCACGGAGCGCAATTGCGTTAACGCTGCAGCACCGCGGCGTCACCGCGCTGCAGAAAAACGCGTGTGTGTACCGGCGCTTAAAGTAAAAAAAGCGCAAGAAATTTTTCCAGATGATCAGTTTCGAAAAATGGAGTTTTGGAAACCATAATTGAAAAAGCGAATGGATGAAATTTCAAATAGAAATTATAAAAAAAACAAGCTTGAAAAAAAGGGATTCTACATTACGTAGTTACTTTTTAATAAACGTGAAATTTCATACCCGTGAATTTAAAAATCAAACAAGTTTCATGGCTAATCGGGCAAAAAGGAGTTTTTTGTTTCCCTTATATTTTTCCGTGGGTAGCTTGAAAGCTTAACCTTACGGGGGTCCAAGATCTAATGGACACCTAATAAGTGTTGACAGTTAACCGTTTCGTCCTTATGGGACTCCTCAGAACACTGCTGGTCAAGTGACAAATCTTGCGAAGTTAATCAGACGGTTTTGTCTCTAATTAAACGTAATTAGTGAGCGAACTATAGCAAGAGGCGCCATCTACCGAGATACGAGAGAAACAAAAAACCGAAAGCAGCGAACCACTGCTATACAATGTCGATCAATGAAAAGATCGAATGCAAATAAAAGAAAACAATATAGTCCGTGACCTACGACAGCTCTTTGTCTTTTCAGGCCGGATCAACGCATTTTGCATTTTTACCCGTCATCAAGACAGTGAACGTCAATCCACGGAATTTTTAAGCCAAACAATACTAACAAACGTGAAATTTCATACCCGTGAATTTAAAAATCAAACAAGTTTCATGGCTAATCGGGCAAAAAGGAGTTTTTTGTTTCCCTTATATTTTTCCGTGGGTAGCTTGAAAGCTTAACCTCACGGGGGTCCAAGATCTAATGGACACCTAATAAGTGTTGACAGTTAACCGTTTCGTCCTTATGGGACTCCTCAGAACACTGCTGGTCAAGTGACAAATCTTGCGAAGTTAATCAGACGGTTTTGTCTCTAATTAAACGTAATTAGTGAGCGAACTATAGCAAGAGGCGCCATCTACCGAGATACGAGAGAAACAAAAAACCGAAAGCAGCGAAACACTGCTATACAATGTCGATCAATGAAAAGATCGAATGCAAATAAAAGAAAACAACTATAGTCCGTGACCTACGACAGCTCTTTGTCTTTTCAGGCCGGATCAACGCATTTTGCATTTTTACCCGTCATCAAGACAGTGAACGTCAATCAACGGAATTTTTAAGCCAAACAATACTAACAAACGTGAAATTTCATACCCGTGAATTTAAAAATCAAACAAGTTTCATGGCTAATCGGGCAAAAAGGAGTTTTTTGTTTCCCTTATATTTTTCCGTGGGTAGCTTGAAAGCTTAACCTCACGGGGGTCCAAGATCTAATGGACACCTAATAAGTGTTGACAGTTAACCGTTTCGTCCTTATGGGACTCCTCAGAACACTGCTGGTCAAGTGACAAATCTTGCGAAGTTAATCAGACGGTCTTGTCTCTAATTAAACGTAATTAGTGAGCGAACTATAGCAAGAGGCGCCATCTACCGAGATACGAGAGAAACAAAAAACCGAAAGCAGCGAAACACTGCTATACAATGTCGATCAATGAAAAGATCGAATGCAAATAAAAGAAAACAACTATAGTCCGTGACCTACGACAGCTCTTTGTCTTTTCAGGCCGGATCAACGCATTTTGCATTGCGTTGATCCGGCCTGAAAAGACAAAGAGCTGTCGTAGGTCACGGACTATAGTTGTTTTCTTTTATTTGCATTCGATCTTTTCATTGATCGACATTGTATAGCAGTGTTTCGCTGCTTTCGGTTTTTTGTTTCTCTCGTATCTCGGTAGATGGCGCCTCTTGCTATAGTTCGCTCACTAATTACGTTTAATTAGAGACAAAACCATCTGATTAACTTCGCAAGATTTGTCACTTGACCAGCAGTGTTCTGAGGAGTCCCATAAGGACGAAACGGTTAACTGTCAACACTTATTAGGTGTCCATTAGATCTTGGACCCCCGTGAGGTTAAGCTTTCAAGCTACCCACGGAAAAATATAAGGGAAACAAAAAACTCCTTTTTGCCCGATTAGCCATGAAACTTGTTTGATTACTTTTTAATTTCCAATATTTTATGTAAAACTACCCTCGATCGATTTTCTTTACAAATTGTCGAAAGAAAAGATCAACGCGTGGATAGAATAGACCGGTGTTTGGATCCTATAAATATATGTCGAATTTTCACAACACTGGTGGTCCAGCCGATTTTTGTAAACAAAAGTTAGATATGATATGAACAACTAATATTTTTTAAATTTTTTAAAAACTTAAGTGATTTTCGTCCAGTCGTTATTTTTTTTAGCCCGCTTCATTTCTCTTTAAGTACACAAAAGTTATAATTCGAAGAAAATAAATGTGTTCGTTTCAGCTTTAAAAATAACCCGCTGACCTACATCTTTGTTTACTTCCCAAATTCTCGGTTCACCTTTGATACTAAACGATCAAACTTCAGTTTGACTTGTAGTTTAAGCATTGTTTAATAAAAAATAAAGCGGGGTAAAAAAAATAACGACCATATGTCTAGAAAATTATATTTTATAAGGATGTACCAGAAAACTGTGGGAAAATTGCCTTAGTTTTCAAAAAATTCAAAAATATTACTAATTCCGTGCATATTATATCCAACTTTTGTTTACAAAAATCAGCTGGACCACCAGTGACGTGAAAAATTCGACATATATATATATATAAGATCCGAACACCGGTCTATTCTATCCACCGTGAACGCGCTAGGGCAAACAATCAATATGTCATAAATTTCCTCACACTACTTGAGCGGGGCGCACATAGCTGGGTCTGGCCGCAGCCCACGAGAAAGACCGGCCCGGGCGCGGAAATATCACGTGACCGTAGGAGTCCCACAAAAAAACGCCTCACGGCTTGCTGTCATTATAAAACATGTGTGTGTTCAGTTTTAGTATGTTTGTTTACGTCGATTTTTTTTTTAATTCGGGCACGAATTTTATGTGAATTTTATCAAAGTTATTAAAATAACGCAGCCCACGAAAAAGACTGTAGTGGGCTGCGTTAAAATAATTAATGACTAATGAGTAAATTATAAAGAAAATACCTATAAGATAAACAATGCCGCGAACGTGTAATTAGTGTTGTTCCTTGTCGATCCAACTATAAAACTGAAACCTAATATGTTGCAAACGGGAAAGAAGTGGTAAAAGATAAGATCGTGGATAAGATTGATCAAGTAATAGACATCCTTAGTGACATTTTCAATAGTGAGAGTGAAAAATGTGTTCAGTTGTCATTTCTTATTGAACAATTAGGTCTCTTGAAAAGGTAACCTGAGAATCGAAGATATGATGTTTGCTTCATCTTTGTTTATCCAGTTTAAGGTAATATGTCTTCCGCACCCTCGCAATATTAAAAAACTGATTTGTAAAATATTGTTAACAGATAGTAGTGTGAAATATTTAAAAAGTAAGATACAGCTTTTAAAAGAACATGAGTTGGTAGTTAACTTAACTTTATTGAAATAGATATTAAACTTTGTGCTGGGAAATTTTTCAAAAAATTATTGACGACCACTACATTTAGTTCATTGAATGGGAAAACCATCTCACTTGTTCAAAAAATCACTTGTTTCCTTTTAATAAATTAATGTAAAATGTTTTATATTGAAAATTTTTCTTCAGATAACTCTAGCGAGTGTTTTTGTGGAGAAAAACATTTGTCAAAGCTTGAAAAAATTAGTTTAAGGGCATGTAAAGTTTTTTAAAATAATTTTCTGAAAAAGCACAATGATTTAGTGTCTGCTAATAAATCTTTGAATAAGAACTCAAAGATGATGACAGTCAAAGAAAAATTAAAAAACTAAAAGCTTAGGTTGGATATGTCCAATTTTGAAAGACTTTAGATTTAAAGTTACTAACGACATTATGTACCTAATATATGTACCTGAAGATATTAGAGCGCAAATTTTGTATACTTTTTTATTTTATAGATTCAGTTCTTTTATCCATAATAAACACATATATCAGCAAAATTCATTTTTGCCTATAAAAGTACAAAAATTTTTTGTTAATTTATTTAAATTGTGTAAAAACATATAATATATTAAGCAATACAATAAGAATCCTGGGGCTCCTAAGATCACGTGACCGCCGACTTGCTTATAACGCGCCATGGCCGGTCTTTATCTTTGGCTGCGGTCTGGCTGTTCTAAAACAATGGGCGTTACCACGTGTAAGCTTCTATCCTTTTTTCTGACATACTACATATTTTATGCATATGCAGTTGTTCTTATCGTACATAAAATAATGATTTCCTATGAAGCATTAATTTAATCATGATGTATTTGGCCGCATAGCTCAGAAAGCTTAGGCCAATAACCGTTATCCAAGAGGAAAACAATATTGATACAAAGTTTAGGGTATATTGCGGTAAGGCAGTCTTAGGGCAGAATTATCAATTATTATCCGACAACAATCAGTGTTGTTTTACTAGTTTCTTTTTTTAGATGCCTTAAACATTTGATGATGGATTTAATTTAACAGTTCTATAAACAGATGTGCCTCTCCTTATCGGTATTTTTGGTCACGTGATTACAGATTAATCTGAGCAAATTGGAATTAACGAACGATCCAGATTAAATCGATCAAATTTTTATAAATGGTTATAACCTTAAATATAACCAAAAATATTATGTACATATTGCAACTCACACCCAGCTATAATTTTGACAAAATTTTCTTGTGATGTCGGAAATTTATATAATTTGCTGTCTTCAACATCACATAATTCGATTTCAATCTTTTTACATAAAAAATTATTTTTGTAAACAAATCAAATACACAACATACGTCACAATCTCAGATTAATCTGTTTCGTCGATCAAAATGTACGGAGCAACCAGATTTACGTCCGATTAGTCTGAGCAGAATTTCCGAACGATTCAGATCGACCTCCCCTAGATCTAGATGGAATTAACGAACGATTTCGATGAAAAAGATAAATCCGAAGTAAATTACGAACGCAGCTTGTGTTATTTCCCTAGATATTTTTTAACGTTTTTCTTTATTTAGGTTAGGAATTATTTCAAATTTTGGCAGCAAAAATAAAACAGATTAATAACTACAAAAATGGATGGGACATAGTTTTCCCTTTATTTGAAGAATAGCAAATAGGTTTATGAGTGATTTTCAATTTTTTTGGTATTACTTTTGACAGGTTTTTTTCATTTGGCATTTTTATTTTGAAGATATTGTTTTTGCACAGTCTAAACGTACCTAAACTATATATATTTATACAACGAGGACATTTTAGTGGCATAAGGGCAAGAAATAAATAGGATAATAAAAAGATTTACCTCAGCCTGGATTGGAACCAGCGACCTTTCGCTAACCAGGCATACGCCCTTTCATCTGAGCTACCGAGGCACTGATTCAAAATATACCTATTCAAAAACCGTTTCGTCATCTCTAATTTTCTTTGTTAGTATAGGTGTGTGTTCTCAAACTTCCGGTAGCTATGAGAACACGGTAGGTATTATATGGGGATCGGAGAGGAATACACATTCACGATTGTTAGTTGTATGAAACCCTATTTATCCATGCACCAGTGGTGCACGACATATAGCGCGTCACTAAAGGTGTTAGACGTGGAATTTCCAACAAACAATATCAAGTCAAACTGAAAATCCCAGAGATTAGTTTTACATATAAATTATACGACAAGGAGAATTTAATAGCATAAGAGCAAGGGATAAATAAGAAAAATAAGATTATAAAAAGATTTACCTCAGGCTGGATTTGAACCAGCGCGGCGACCTTTCGCAAACTCCCTTCGATCTGATCTACCGACGCATTGATTTAAAATTCGCCTATTCGAAAACCGTTTCGTCATCTCCATGCCTAGGAAACTCTTAAGAAATTGACAGGTCTTAAGTATTGGTTCCGAAACAACTCAAAAGAAGCGCTGCAGTTTCGCGTTTATTTCGTTATTCTATTTTATTTAATAATTATGTGGTTTAGATTTTTCCTCCCCCTTTTATTCAGGTACCAAAACCTCTTCTACCGCATTTTACTTCCAGTTTATTTTAAATCTATTTCTTTCCTTTAGTCGAAGTAATCTGTGGTGCCAACGCGTGAATGACGCATGATTAAATTGCCATTTTTTTGCAGTTTTTCAACAAAAACAATGAGATTTCGGTATTACTTTCCTGTGTGTAGTATCCAAAGTTTTCCCAAAGATTTTAAGGTAAGTTTTATTATTTTCTTTTTTGAGGTTAGAATTTGTTGGAATTTTTTTATTACATAAAGTTTTGCTGTTTTTACCAAGATAAACAATAGTTTATGTGGTTTTTATCTTCTTAATGTGACTATCAGATCCGGATCTCATTAGAAAAAACATTTTTAAGACAACATTCATGCCACCAGACTTATATGCCTGGTTTGCCAGCAACATATGCAGTATGCACTAAGGATAAATGTATTCCTTATGAATTTTATATCTTTATGGGTAATAGTTTTTTTATGACTTTCAGCTTATATATGGTGTGTTACCACTAATGAGCCATACTGCTTCGAAGAGTACACTGCACAAATTACATAACCAAGGTCGGGACATACTATTTAAATATCATGATCTTCGTTAGGCTGCCAAAAAGTCAACATTTAAGAATGATTCTCTTCAAGAATAACTGTTTCATTGAGAAGAGTTTATTCACTTACAAGAAATGATAATAGCGAAGTTAAACAAAACAGTGTTTAGTTTATCAATAAATTTGTATGGTTTTTTACCAATCAATTACAATATTTATTATTTTGTGTATGTAACATTCAATATAAAAGGAATTTTTTAAGGTTTGGTCAAAGAATATTTAAATTAATTTTAAGGCTGGTCCTCAGTAGTAGCTGTATACAAATATGTATGTCTCCTTAAACATCATCAGTATGGCATAACCAAAATGGATGGAAAGGCGTTGAAATGAAGGTGATGAAATCTGAAAAGGAAAAATCAAATGTGGATGCCTACTTATTATATGGCTACTATTACCTTGTTCTGAAGACCGACCCGAAAATGAATTTATTTAGTCTTTGTATTATTTTATTTAGCTTTATGTAGTATTTGTAATGTTTTTTAATAACAATAAAATCTCAGTTAAAAAAATGTTTTATTTATTGCACTTTATCATTTTTAATCAGTTTATATCTTATAAAGACATTTTATGTGTTTATAAAATATTAACAGACTAAAAATTTCATAAAAACATTCAAAATAAAAAAAATATTGTAAAAGGCGATTCAAATTTCCCGCCACCTTTTAGTTCGCGCAACAGCTCAGTAGTGGGCGCCACAGAGTTAATGATCTGTCAAACAGCCGAAGTTGCCGATCTAAAACTAACCAGACTGAACCGTAGTCGTTTATCTATGGTCATCTCTAATTTTTCTTTGTTAGTTTAGGCGTGTGTTCTGAAGCATCCGGTAGCTACGAGAACATGGTAGGTATTATATGAGGAATATACATTCACGATTATTAGTTGTATGAAACCCTATTTATTCATATGTGCCCGACATATATTTCATTATCTTATTTCTCTTATTTATCCCTTGCATTTAAAAATGAGCGTCTCAATCACCAGGCCTTGTATTCTCAAAGATTTCACTTCAACTGACCTCCTAATTTTCTCTTTTTTATTTTTTTGAATTAAGATATTACTTACAGGAAAAATCCCAAATAAAGTATAGCGCTGTATCCAATCTAAAACAGGAACTGGAATACTCGGATTGTGCGTGTACCAGTTCCTTAAAATTTTTACACCAAATCCAGCAAAAATTACATTTACCAGAAATATTTGGATTCCAAACAGTTTGTTTGTTGTCAAAATCAGTTCTATAATTTCCTGATATTTTCTGACCAAATATGTTGCTTTTAGTAGAGTTTTGTTTATATTTTTGACATCTAAACTTTTGAAAATTTGTGCGTTAACAAACATAGCGATTTTATGCAAACACCACATTAGAAAATAAACTTGAAAAGCGGCTAATGAGAGTATCCAAACTTTTGTAACGCCTGGAACTTTGTAGATTATCATTTCTTCGTTGGTTAATTTATATATTGTATCCAAAACTATACGGAAAATTAATGGAAAAAGAGTGTATATTTGTGCAAATAGAAAAATAAAAAACAATTTGTTTGATTCAAAATTTACTTCTTTCTTACTGGTGTAACACAAGTCCTCTATAACTGCTTTCATTTTATTAAAATATTTAAAAATCTTGCATCTTCTTAAAAAAATATTTGAAAGCGACATAACTACCGGTCCCAATATAAATCCTGGTTCGACAATAAATACTAGCAATAAATTTACATCAATTTTTTTTGTTTTACGAATAGTTGACTCAAAAATAAAACCCATATCTATGAGAAGTAAGGACAAATAAAACACAGCGTATACTTTGTAAGTTAAAGAAATTTTGTTTGAGTCAAACACACATGGAGTTTCAAAGCAGAAGACAATAAACAAAATGTGCAAAATTTTATTTGGCAAAGCCTTATTCCAACTTTTATTAGTAAGGACCTTTTTTGTTATTTGAGGATTGACTTGATTTTTTGGGAAAAATTGTATAATTCCTACATATTTCGTTTTTAGTTTGGTTTTAGCCACTGCAGACATTTTTAAATCGAAAAGAATAACCAGGTAGGTATGTAACAATTTATATCTAACTTTGTGTTCTTAACACTACCGCCAAACTTAAAGGCTATTAAAATATATATATATATATATACTTTTTTATAACATTTTCATTGTCAACCTGACAGAACCCATTTCTCTATAGAATATTTTAGTGACCGTTAAAAAAAATTATATTGGTATTTGAGTTTTATTAATACGATTGAAAATAATAAAATATTCTTTGGGTATTGTGTCCGCGAACTTTTCATTTTATGTAAGTGGTTTCCATTAGAAAAATGTCGCTTTATTAATAACTGTCGGATAAACATTAGCGTAAATACACTACGTCTTTGTTGGAATAAAATTATAGATGAGTAATAAGCTGCAATAAAAAATTCTTAAATTTTTTTATTTAATATCGATATAGAACCTATAAACTTCCCGACCTTTGCAATACATATTATTCTAACCCTGCCACAGTAACTACATACATTAGGTACATTAATTTAGACTAAAAAAAGTGAGATTTTTCCTTATTCATTGTAAAACCGGACTTTTGCACTCCTAAAATTATTTCTTGCAGAATTTCAAGATGAACTTTGAAAACATTGCTACAAAATGATATCGTCAAAATATACTATTTAGTATCCGTCGTTGACAAACGGAGTCGGACATACGTCTTTTATGGTTGCTTTGTTGAAAGTTCTATAATCAATACAAAAGCGCGAACCTCAAATCTTCTTTATAATTTGAACCTACAATCGGAGACTACCATGGAGAATTGAAAGGTTAAAAATTCAACTCGAAAATACATACGGACAGACGTCACGACGATATTATTATTATACACCCAAGTAGGATGTCACCACGATATTTCTAAATAGGACAAAATACACATTTTCTAACTCATTTTCGGATTTATCTCAAAAAAAATTTTTTGTCGATAACAATACCTTCTTAGCCATTGCTGCACAGGCTAGAAAGGTAAAAACTAATTTTTTAATGTTTGTAAAGGCAAACTCTCATTTTATTTTAAGGACATAAGATATACCTATGTTACTTTTTTTTTAAATTTGCACGTGAGAAATAAACAGCAAAAAGTTTGGTGACTCGCATAACATAATATTGGTAACTCGTGCTGCGACCAAATATTTAATATTTATTTTATAGCTATTGGTTATAACAGTTGCTAAAGTGACAGTTCTTAAATGAATTTTATTAGATCAAATAAATAAACTAACGCTACTCTTTAGCAACAAAATAATCCTACTTAATAAATAATATAGGTAAATAAACAAATTTTTATTTTTTTCTTATTCGCATTTTTATGAAATTTCCCTCAACATCCTCATTTTATATTTATTTTTCATTTCTGAATGCGATCGACAAACTCCTTTTGAACTTAATTTCTTTTGGAAATTCGGTTTCAGACAAACCGGTATATCGGTAGATGGTCCCAAAAATCAGTAGACTCCTTGCAGATTCAGTGGACTTGCATGTCGGTGAAAACGGAATCGGGTATGCGTCTTTAATGGTTGCTTTGTTAAAAATTCTGTAATCAATACGAAAGCGCTAACCTTTCGACTTCTTTATAATTATAACCTACAATCGGAGACGACCATCTTGAATTCGAGGTCAATAATTTCACCAAAAAATATCTTATGTAGTTTAATAATAACCTCCCTCTCTAGAGTGCACTCTAAATAGGGTACTTTTGAGAAAAAGGAAATAAACAAGCAAGAAGTCAAAGAATCCAAGCCCAATCATCATATGGCATTCGGCATCTAGAGAAGTAGGAAATTTCCTTTCACCAATAACACCCATATAACTCCCAAAGTAAATTCCTTAAAAACAGGCAGTGCAGAAACAACTATCAGTTCCAAAACTGCCACCCAACCACTCAAGTCATTAAGGGCCCATTTTTAAATTACGTAACACAAAAACAACTACCCGTCTATCTTCAAATAATTGAAAGTAACATGTCTATTAGTGTGCTACGTAATTTAAGAATAAGCACTAACTTTACTGTACCTTACCCTTGACATCACAGGCAATAACCAACAGGGCCCTCAAGTTGTTTCTTAGAGGCCCTGGATCTATTTGACTAATGTAATTTTTGAAACACAATATATATTTGTGAGAAATAAGGTTTATCTTTTTCTGGAATAGACCTATTAAGGTTACGTAACCCCTCGAGGAGCACACAGCAGGTTGTGATCTCTTAGAATCCTATCCAAGCACTAGTCTTTCTATAAAGCCATAAAATCCAAAGAGATCTAGGCTTAAATTCGACCCAGTTTTCTTCATGTTTTCTGACTAAGTATATTGATTTTGTCAGAGTTTTGTCTACATTTTTAAAATTTAAACGTTTACAAATACAGCGATTTTGTGCAAATACCACACCAGAAAATACGCTTGAAAAGCCGCTATTTACAGTATCCAAGCTTTGGTAACATCCGAGATTTTGTAAATTATAATTTCTTTATAGGGTAGTTTACATATGAAATCCACTACTATACGAGAAATTAATGGAGGAACAGTGTAAAGTTGTGCCAATAGAGAAATTAACTTGTTTTCGTATAACACAAATCTTCTATAATTGCTTTCATTTTATTAACAAACTCAAAAATCTTGCATCCTATTTAAAAAATATTTGCAAGCGACTTTACCACTGGTCCAAATGTTAATGCTGGTTCTAAAATATATGTTAGCAATAAACTGACTGACCTGACAACCTTGCATGTTGTTGAAAACGGAATCGAAAATGCGTCTTAAATGGTTGCTTTGTTCAAAGTTCTATAATCAATACAAAAGCGCTAACCTTCTAACTTATTTATATTTATAACGTATAATTAAAGTCGACCATGGAGAATTCGAGACGGTAGAAATTTTATTCAAAATTATCTTATGCAGTCTCTAGTGCAGTCTAAGTATGATAATGGCATCATTTCATTGGATCACAATCAACCTTATTATTTAAATAAATTAGATCCGTACATCTAGTTTTGACAAAATTGAAATAAAACAAACGAGAAGTCAAAGAATCCAAAGCCAAGCATCATATTGTATTCATCATCTTGAGAAGTAGAAAATCCTTTTTCACCATCATTCAAGTAATTGGAAATAATACCCATATTGCCTTGGTTGAGGATGATTCGTCGTTCGCGTTATATTTTTCGAAGCTCAGTGATGATTTTCGACAAACAAATGGGGATGTACCAATTGGCACTAACAGTCCATTGATCATCCAGAGGAATTGCTACATAAACTGCTTTTAAGGCAAATGCGACCTTTTTGGATACACTTCGAGAACGGATGAATTTTGTTGGCATTCTTTCATCTTGAAACACCCAAACCGATGACTGACGTATATTTTCGGGTTTATATGAGTAAATCCACGATTTATCACCTCTGACAATGCTGTACACGTTTTTCGGGCCTCAAAGCGGTCTAGAGTTTTGTGACGCGTCTTTCTGTTCTTCGGTTAACAGATGCGGTATCCAGCGGGAAACTAACTTTCTTACACCTAATTCTTTATGCAAAATTTTTTGAATTGAGGTCTTTAAAATCCCCAATGAAGCTTCAATCTTGCAATATGTCACATATCGATCTTGTGTTCGATGCTTTCCTGTGTAAGAACCGTTTTTGGTGCACTTGGCCTTGGTTCATTGCTAAGGTTAATCCGCTCACGTTTCAATTTTCCATACTAACGAGAAAATGTCGACTGATGTGGTGCTTCATTACCGAAAACAGAAATGAACTTGACAAGGCATTCTTGTTGAGATAATTTCCTTTGAAAGTGGTTAAAAAATATAGCCCAAAAATGTTCTCAGTTTAATTCCATTTTACCGATGATTTGTTAACTTAAAAAATTCAGTATAGCTTTAAAACTATATGTATGAATTTAGGTTGGGTAGAGATTGAGGTTAAGTTTTAGTAACGACATTCAATGTCGCCCTCTATGTTCCTTTATGCAAAATATATAAGATAAGACAAACCGACTATATTATGTGGGATGCCCAAGCGCCCCAAAATGGCCCTGCTATTTGATCCCTGATAAGTGGGCGCCAAATTCTAATGTTAGCACTGGTGGCACCGGTAACCCTAGCTATGCTCTGTTTGCCTTGACCCATCGAAGAGTTACAGTGGCGCACCCAGGAATGTGTCTTGGGGGGGGGGCCCGACAGCTACGAAGGGCGCCCTCAGAAAACTTGCGACCAAAAAAAAAACAAAAAAAAAAAGGCCATGGAGGGGCCCGACAGCTACAAAGCGCGCCCTCAAAAAACTTGCGACCAAAAAAAAAAAAAAAAGGTCATCATGTCTTTTCGCAACTACGCCACTGCTTGGGGTTGGGGGGGGGGCGAAGCCTCCTGATGTCAAATTTTAAGGTATTTTTCATGTTTTATCATCAAATATGTACAAAATATATTAAAAAATCTAAGGCCCCGCCCCCCCCCTGGGTGCGCCCATGGAGTTATATGTTTGATGTTAAACTAATCTTTATAAGAAGTACATTTTTTGTATTGGTTTTAAATCATTGAGACTGCTTACCAGAAAATTTCCAAAAAAAGCATAGCGCAGTATCCAATCAAATACAGAATGTTGAAGGCTTGAATTATATAACATCTTTAGAAGTTTCACGCTAAATCCAGCAAAAATAACATTTACCAGAAATGTCTGAATTCCAAACAGCTTGTTTGTTGTTAATATCAGTTCTATGAGTTCTTCATATTTTCTGACTAAGTATATTGCTTCTGCCAGAGTTTTTTTTCTATTTTTAACATTTAGATTTTTTGAAATTTGGACGTTTATGAATATAATAATTTTGTGCAAATACCATACCAGAAAATAAACTTGAAACGCGGCTAGTGACAGTATCCAAACTTTGGTAACACCCGGGATTTTGTAAATTAAAAGATGTTCCTTGGGTAGTTTATATATTATATCCACTATTACACGAAAAAATAATGGGAAAGCAGTGTAAAATTGTGCCAATAAAAAAATTACAAATAATTTTTCAGGTTCGAAATTAACTTCTTTTTTATTCGTAAAACTCAAATCTTCTAGAACTCTTTTTATACTATAAAAAAATTTAAAAATCCTGCATCTTCTTAAAAAAATATTTGCAATTGACATTACTACCGGTCCAAATATTAATCCTGATTATACAATATATGTTAGCAAAAAATTGATATCAATTTTCTTGGTGTTTCGAATAGTCGACTCAAAAATCAAACCCATATCTATGAGAAGCAATAATAAGTAAAACACAGCATATACTTTGTAAATTAAAGAAATTTTGTGTGAGTCAAACACACATGGAGTTTCAAAGCAGAACACAATACACAAATTGTGCAAAATTTTACTTGGTAAAGATTTACTCCAAATTTTATTAGTGGTTAGGACTTTTATTTGTACTTGAGGATCAATTTGGTTTTTTGAAAATAATTTAGTTTTTGCTAAATATTTATTTTTTAATTTTGCTTCAGCCACCGCGGGCATTTTTTTAAAAGAAAAACTAGGTATGTAATTATTTCTTTATAATTTTGTGATTTCTAAACACTACAGCCAAATTGTTTTTAAAAGAACTTCAAAAATCAAAAGCTATCTTTGTTAATAACATTTGCATTAGAACCTGGCCAAAAATATTTTTTATTGATTATTCTAACATAGGTGCAAGAAGAATGTTATATTTCTATTTCAATTTTAATAATATGACTGAAAATAATAATAATGCATTTCATTTTATTTAAGTAGTTTCCATTAGAAAAATGTCCTTTTAATAATGACTTTCTGTTAAACATAGGCGTAACTTAGCCATATACGTAATAATCCAATACTCCCTGTTACTTATTTACACAATGGTTGGCGTTTGATGCAAACATTGAGAAATAAAAGTACGAAAAATGCACAGATACTAAATTTACATAGATAGAGTTCTTGTCAACTTTACGCCGATGATTTGACTTAACGAATACAAGAATAAATAATAATTATGTGTAAAAGTATAACCAATCAGGACATTTTATCTTGAGGGCCGCAAAGAGGATAGACTTATCCCCATTGATATTGCTATTTCAAATATGTTTGGATTCTGCATCGTAAGGCACCGTAGATATTCCAATAATACATACTATATGGAAATAATATGCATATGTCTTTGAAAGCAACCAATCAGGTCTTTTTTGCTTAAAGACCCCAAGGCCCTCATGTTTGCATCATGAATGGGCAGTTACCGTGGGTGTTGGAATATTATGTTTTTGAACTTAGCTCAGTTTCAGGCCGAATCTGGAACTATGTTAAAACAAAATTATCACCCATTAATAAAGTGTAATAAACCAACAGTTTTCATATATATTAGAGTTAGAGGACGTATATGTATGCAGGCGCAGATCTACAGGGGGAAAATGGGGAAATTCCCCCCCTCCAAATCATAAAATTTATTTTAGTTTTGACACACAGAATACACCTCCTGCTCAGGCTTGGGGAAAATTCGTTCCACCGATTCGCCGTGGCAGATTCGCCGCCGTGCCAAACTTCCGCCGACACGATTCGCCATAGGGCAAACTCACAATTGACCCGATTAGCGACCTAAACATCTCGCCGCCGCTCACCGTCTTAGTTTTTGTTTGCAATTATGTTTATTAAACGGTTTATGTTACATTTATAACATAACATGCAAAATTAAAATGTTAATAGGTCGCTAATTATGATTTTTGAATTAAACTTAAAATAAAAGTCAAAACGGCGGATCCAAAATAATGTATTCAAAATGGCGGACCTTTTCATTTTAAACCTTCAAATTTAATACATGCTTATCAGTTCATAAATAAGAAAGTTCGCCATTTTGGATCCGCCATTTCGCATTTTTTGTGATAAAAGATGACATGATTTTATCCTTACCAGAAACAAAAGAAAGATAAGTTTATGTAAATAATCAGTTCAGGTTCATTCATCCATATTGTAACTAATCAGTATATTAACAACTCCATCCAAGGCACATAAATGTGACAACTTCCACCTGTACTAGTACTTTTTGCATTATGTATGATTGTAGGTATAGTTTGTTTTGTTTATTTTGGCGGTTACTTCATGACATATTTTCATTAGGTAGTTGAAATGATAAAATGCCAAGTTTTGCATTTAAAGTCTTTATTGTCTCTCGAAGTATTCTTCCCGAAAACTAATGCACTTTTCTATGCGCTCAAACCAGTTGTACTTCCACTCGTTTGTTGGTACTGCCAAAATTGCATTCTTGAAGGCTTCGACTGCTTCCTCTGACAACTGAAATCCACCCAGTCTATTCTTGAATTTCGGAAAAGTATTGAAAACTTAGGTCGACACTGTATGGAGGATGGTCCAACAATTCGACGTTTTATTAAGTTAAAAATTCAATGGTTTTTTGTGTTTTGGTGCAGAATGATTCGTCGTTCGAGTTTCGTTTTTCAAAGCTCAGTGATGACTTTCGGCAAACAAACGGTGATCTACCAATTGGCACTAAGAGTCCTTTGATCTTCCAAAGGAAGTGTTGCTACATAAACCGCTTTTGAGACAAATGTCGCGCCATATTTTTGGATACATTTCGAGAACGGATGAATTTTGTTGGCTTCTTTTCATCTTGGATTCATATGAGTAAACTCACAATTTGTCACTACTGACAATGCTGTGCACGTTTTTCGGGCCTTAAGGCGGTCTATAGTTTTCTAAAGCTTCTTTTTGTTCTTCAGTTAACAGATGCTGTATCCAGCGAGAAACTAACTTTCTTACCCCTATTCCAATAATACGTACTATATGGAAATAATAAATACCCCCCCTGCTTTATGCAATTTTTTTTCAAATGAGATCTTTAAAATCCCCAATAAACCTTAAATCTTGCGATGTATCACATGTTGATCTTGCGTGATGAGCATGCGCACAGCATCGATGTTTTCCTGTGTAAATGTTTTTGGTGCACCCGGTTTGGTTCCTCGCTAAGGTTAATCCGTTCACGTTTGAATTCTCCATACCAACGAGAAACTGTCGACTGATGTGGTATTTCATTACCGAAAACAGAAATCACCTTGGCAAGGCATTCTTGTTGAGATAATGTTCTCCGAAAGTAGTTAAAGAATATAGCCCAAATATGTTTTCGGTATAATTCCATTTTTCAGCTGGTTTGTTAACTTAAAAAATTCACTATAGCTTTAGAACTATATATATCGCACTGAAGTTTAGAATTTAGGTTAGGTAAAGATTCAGGTTAAGTTTTAGTAACGAGATTCGATCAGTGTCGCCCTCTATGTTCATTTAGGCAAACTATAAAAAACAGCCCTAGTATAAGAAAAACCGCCTATATTAGGTGGGATGCCCAAGCCCTCAAAATGGCTTTGCTAGTTGCTCCTTTATAAGTAGGCGCCAAATTTTAATTTTGGCACCGAGCACCGGTAACCAGTGGCATAGATTGGGGGGGGCACCCCCCCCGTCCCGAGGGTACTGGCGCCCCATGGGTGGCGAAATTGAGAGGGCGGCAAAGGAAAGTAAAGACATGATGACCTTTTTTTTTTTGGTCGCAAGATTTTTGAGGGGCGCCCTTTTGCCCTTTTTAGCTGTCGCCCCCCCCCCCCCCCGCCTCTTCAGACATGCTACGCCGCTGCCGGTAACCATAGCTACGCTCTGCCTGCCTTGAACGATCAAACAGTTATATGTTTGATGCTTAAACTAACATTAATAAGACGTTAATTTTTGTAATTTGCTTTAAAGTCATTAAGACTTTGCTTACCAGAAAATTTCCAAATAAAGCATAGCGCTGTATCCAATCAAATATAGAATGTTGCAGGCTCGAATTGTATAAGTTCCTTAAAATTTTCACGCCAAATCCAGCAAAAATAACATTTACCAGAAATGTCTGAATTCCAAACAGCTTGTTTGTTGTTAATATCAGTTCTATGAGTTCTTCATATTTTCTGACTAAGTATATTGCTTCTGCCAGAGTTTTGTTTCTATTTTTAACATTTAGATTTTTTGAAATTTGGACGTTTATGAATATAATAATTTTGTGCAAATACCATGCCAGAAAATAAACCTGAAACGCGGCTAGTGACAGTATCCAAACTTTGGTAACACCCGGGATTTTGTAAACTAAAAGATGTTCCTTGGGTATTTTATATATTATATCCACTATTATACGAAAAAATAATGGGAAAACAGTGTAAAGTTGTGCCAATAAAAAAATTACAAATAATTTTTCAGGTTCGAAATTAACTTCTTTTTTATTCGTAAAACTCAAATCTTCTATAACTCTTTTAATACTATACAAAAATGTAAAAATCCTGCTTCTTCTTAAAAAAATATTTGCAATCGACATTACTACTGGTCCAAATATTAATCCTGGTTCTACAATATATGTTAGCAGTAAATTGACATCAATTTTTTTAGTGTTACGAATAGTTGACTCAAAAATCAAACCCATATCTATAAGAAGCAATAATAAATAAAACACAGCGTATACTTTGTAAATTAAAGAAATTTTGTTTGAGTCTAACATACAAGGCGTTTCAAAGCAGAATACAATACACAAATTGTGCAAAATTTGATTTGGTAAAGATTTTCTCCAACTTTTATTAAATAAGTTAGTGGTTAGGAATTTTATTTGTATTTGAGGGTCAATTTGGTTTTTTGAAAATAATTTTGTTATTGGTAAATAATTATTTTTAAATTTTTCTTTACCCACTGCAGGCATTTTTTATTAAAAAAGAAAAACTAGGTATGTAATGATTTCTTTATAATTTTGTGATTTTAAAACACTACATCTTTGTTTATAGCATTTCCATTAGAACCTGGCTTAAAATATTTTTTTATTGATTCTTTTCTAACATAGGAGCTAGAAGAATATTATATTTTTATTCCAATTTGAATAATACGACTGAAAATATTAATAATGCTTTTTTTTGTATTGCGTCTACAACCTTTTCATTTTATTTAAGTAGTTTCCATTAGAAAAATGTATTTTTAATAATGACTTTCTGTTAAACACGGGCGTAACTTAGCTCAGTTTTCGGGAGGGGAGGCCGAACCTCAGACCTATGTTAAAACAAAATTATAACTCATAAATAATAAAGTGTAATAAACCAACAGTTTTGATATAAATTAGA
Source organism: Aspidapion aeneum (assembly GCA_963576565.1). Taxonomy (NCBI): domain Eukaryota; kingdom Metazoa; phylum Arthropoda; class Insecta; order Coleoptera; family Brentidae; genus Aspidapion; species Aspidapion aeneum. Next base: position 209,173,061 of record OY755038.1, read on the forward strand.
GTTAGAGGCCCTATATGTATGCAGGCGCGGACCTACAGGGGGAAAAGGGGGAAATCCCCCCCCGCCAAATCTCAAAATTTATTTTAGTTTTGACACACAGAATACACCTTCTGGGCAGACCTGATTAGCCGCCGATACAACTCGCCGCCGCGCGCCGCCCTAGTTTTTGTTTGTAATTATGTTTATTAAACGGTTTATTTATGCTTTTGTTTAAAATTTTACAACAGAGCTTTTTTAACTATTTTCCGATGAGCTAAAGATTTTGTTGGTGTATCTGTGGGCACGGCAGTACCCCGCCAAATTCGCACGGAAACTGCTGTACCATCTTTTCTTGAAACATTTTAGCCCATATTTGATCTATCTAAAACTCTATTTCAGAATGAGCTACGAAACTCAAACTTTGCACAATCGTAGATCTTCATGAAGTTAATAACCCCTCCAAGTTTGATGGACTTCCATAAAGTAGTAAAGTAGTTACGAAATTTTAAAAATCGTCGAAATTGCCACTCACTAGCTCACTCACCTATACTCACTCATGTATAGATCATCAAAATTCTACTGCACTTCCAGACATGCTACAGAGCTGAAATTTGGCAGACTGATAGAGATTGATAAAAAATATAAAAAAACCCAAAATTCCAATTTACTCCCCTTCCCTATACATGTTAATTCATACAAAAGTAACATAGCCCACTTTCAGAAACGCTAGAGAGCTGAGCTTTTGCTTTAAAAAACCCCTAAACTATAAATGTAAAGTTATGTAAAAGTAACATTGCCCACTTCCAGAAACGCTAGCGAGCTGAGCTTTGGAAGGCCGATAGTAACTATCATAAAACTATAGAAAAAACTTTTAAAACCCCAAAATTTTTATTTACTTTCCTCCCCTATAAATGTAAAGTTATGTAAAAGTAACATTGCCCACTTCAAGAAACGCTAGAGAGCTGAGCTTTGGAAGACTGATAGGAACTATCATAAAACTGGGTAAAATAGGAAAACATTTAAAAACATCTGAATTTACTTTCCCCTTTTAAAGTTATCTAAAATTAACATTGCTTACTTCCAGAAACGCTAGGGAGCTGAGCTTTGGAAGACTAATCGGAACTATGATAAAACCATAGGAAAAAAGTTTGACTGTAATAGCAAAGCTTAGAAAAACATTTTGAAACTAGTAAGAACCTTCCATTTTGAAATTTGTGTTGTTCATAAAATGTTTTTTTTATTATACAGTTTTAAAACAAAAAAAAAAGGCGCATTTAAATTGGTGGAGTTTTTTATTTACAAACCAGTTTGTCTCAAATTTAAAACAACTCGGCGTTAAGGCTACGTAATACAGTATGCAATTAAGGTTGCAAACAGTGGCGTATATACGCGGGGGGGGGGGGGGCCTGCCCCCCCCCCCCCCCGAAGCTAAGATGTTTTTGGATATATTCCACATATTTCATGAATACAAACATAAAATAGCATAAAATACAGCCTCATGAGGTCTCGCCCCCCCCCCAAAACTGTCTCGGGCCCACCCCGAAAGTTTTTTCTATATACGCCACTGGTTGCAAATTATAATTTTAGATTTAAACTTAAAATAAAAGTTAAAATAGCGGATCCAAAATGGTGTATCCAAAATGGCGGACTTTTTCATTTTTGAACTCTCCATTTCAATAATTCTCAAGTTATATTTAAACCTTCAAATTTAATACATGCATATCGGTTCATAAATAAGAAATTTCGCCATTTTGGATCCACTAATTTGAATGTTTTTGTGATATAAATTGGTAAAAAAATTAAAACAAGCTTTTATAAAATGCACTAAAATTAAAAAATAATTTTCTAACTTTCTAATATTATCATAATAATAAAAGCGATGGCCGACTGATGGAAATTTTGATGATGTTAGCACGATAAGATACGGATCAATTAAATATCACTATTTACAAGAATCAATCTAGCAGAAAAATGAAGAGGTACTTAACCCACCCAAGGATATTTTTTTCTTAATGTTGTATTGTCATGGGACCTCTATGTGTGTACCAAATTTCATCCAAATCGGATAATGGGAGTGTGTCAAAAACACCTCACAAGATTTGATAGATAGTTAGAACATCTGAAGCTAAATAAAAGCTTGTAAAAAAAAGGATAAATTGCAAAGTACATGATTTTATTCTCACCAGAAACATAAAAAAGATCAAGTTTATATTCAATTTTATGAAAATGCTGATTTCGGGATCCATATTGTAACTAATCAGTAGATTAACAATTCCAAGACACATAAATGCGACAACTGTCAGAAACATCTGTTTACTAAAAACGCTATTTATTTGTTTTATTAAAGCACATAGTTAATCGTGTTTCTTCCATAAATAAGTTACTTGTGACGCGTTGTTTTTGGCGTTGTTTATCGATAATTTTTGTTGAATTTTTTCGTTTAAAAAAACTAAGATTCTATGGATTTGCCACACAAGTACATACACTTGAAACATACTAATTGAAAAAATCCATATTTTTTAAATTAAATTTTTAAAACAAAGGTGTACACAGGACAGTTTCTACGTAATTCCTATCTTTATTTTTTCAATTTTAGCCCGCATTTTGAAAATTTCAATTGAATATTTTCATAAAATCAACAACAAAAATATACCTACAAGTATAGTCTAAATTATACGCATTTGTAATGACATCACCAGGTGAGAAAAAAACGTATGGCGTAGATATTTTTGTCAATCAATGTTTTTTGATTGACAGTGACGGATACTTCACATAACCAATTACCTACCTATTTAAATCATAGACACTACTTTTTTTTTAAGTTTATTGTCACCGCTGTTTATAATATACTAAACAAAGATAAACAAAGATGACGTGATTACAAATGGGTATAATTTGAACTATAAATGATCTTCGAATTAACGACAGTCCGAGAATTTTGAACTAATTGTCTGATTGAATTGAATACAGTTACAGTAATCAAATTAACGATAGTAACAAATTTGTATAAAATTCCTTAGTAGTCAAGTAACGATGAGTAACGAGTATTTAAAAGAAACGAAAATCAACACCTCTATCACCTGCTAAACTAGTTCTTCTTTTTCCAAACAGGCTACCCTATGGTCAGTATAGCTTTTTTCCATGTGGTATACCTGCAACATTTCGCAGTCCCCTAGTAATAAAAATTAAGAGGCTCTTGCAAAAAAATCAACAGATGCTGCAGATGTCGCACATTTTTTTTGGAAATTTAAAAAATATTTGTATATTTACGTGGCTTACCCGGCATTTTGTCATGTGTTAAAATTGGTTGTGAAACTCAATTGATTTTGACAAAAATTTAAATTTTTTGGGTTATTCACTGTTTTTTTAATTTTCTCAGACAAATGTAAATTTTATGTCATTTTATGGTATATTATTATCTCAGGTGATGTAAACTAGAAATGTGTGTGTTTTACATACAATTTTTCTTCGCCTTCTAATCCGAGTCCGAAACCAGTTAGGTTGCTTGATGGAACGGAAAACTGACTGTCCGATAACAGTACAACGTCGACCTGGAACGCAAAAAGGATTTTTCGTACCGTTTTATGACCGTCGCACGCGTTGATGGAACGAAACTAATGCATCTGGGATGGTGGCGCCGACCCAAGGACTGTACACAGAGAACAGGATGGTCCACTTCGCGAAATCTGTCAGACGGTTTTTAATACGTCACAAAATACTCAACGACATAACCTCACTTTTTCGTAAAATATAAACAAAAACTAATTTTAAAACGTTTTTTTTAAAACCATGTCTCGCTGTAATGTAGAAAGATAATAATAATATACAATTTTATGTAAAAATATCCTAGGTGTATCTTCTGCAGAAAATAGTTTACAGAACCCCTCAATCATCAATAAAATCAAATAAATTTTTTCATTGTCATTCATCAGCATTTGCTTAAAAAAACATGTTAATATTTGGAATATCATCTAGAATATTTTGTGAATAGTATTTTACTCCCCATTAGAATACCTAAGCCTATGAGGGGTGATCAGCTGCCCATAGTAGGTGTACAAAATTCATTTACAGGACACTATATTGCCCGGCTTTTTGCTGTCTTAATCACTACATTATTCTACTTATCAATTTCTATTAGCAAATCTTCTTAAGCTTTTATGGTTTTTAAGAAGCAAATAACTTACCATTATCAGAAAGTAGCATTTGTATATTATTTTTCAGGTTTACATTACATGCACCCTGCAATCCACTACAGGACCAAAAATTTATTGCTAATTCCTGTAGAACAATGCATACATTTCATTCCACTTATCACCTAGTAGTACCACCTAAAGTGAGGGGCTCATCAATATGTAAGGACCTATACAATATCTCGACACTTTTAATGACCACTCAGGACTGATAAGAATCAGGACCTGGCACAACCTTTAAGGACTAACAGGGTCAACAAAAATATGGTTTATTAAGTCCCTGTACAAAGTTTTTGCTATTGATCAGCAACAGGCCCAGAGGTATTTTTTGCACTTAAGAAAATTCACTTTCTGTCAGTAGCGGCTTGTGGTAGAACATGGCACATCAGTTGAATAGAAAAAACCAAGGACCATAAACTGACTGTCTTTGGTAAAAACGAGATATTGTTGGCAAAAATGTTCAGTTATCATGTCATTTGTACATTATGAAACCTCATTCCACATGACATGATCAATTAAATGTTTTGTCAATACATTATACAGTTTTTTCTTTCAACTGATGTAGTGTTCTACAACATTGCTATGTTTAAAAGGTAATAACATGTGTACCTACTGAGGTGTGTATATTGCTCAACTTCTCCTAACTAGCAGCAGAACTAGCTTTTTGTCCCTCATTATTTTAGTAATTAAAATCTCACTTTTTGTCCTGTTGAAGCAATTTGTAGTTATCAGTATTTTAACCTATTGCTTCATCTAAATGTTACATATAGGTTTGATTTTATGAGGTATATGTTAGTGCCCCCAAAGATATCATACATGTTTACATATTTAAAGATAAAAAATAAAATGATTAAATAAAAGTTATTTTCCTATTTTAATTTCGACCAAATTTATTATATTTATTGATTTATAATACTAGAAATTATCTAAGTAGATAAAGTCTTTAGGCATCTGTATACATTTTTAGAATTTTTTTGTTATCACTCATAATAGCAAAAAAATAACAAACCTGTATACAATATTAAGTGGGGTTATTGATTAGAAGCAATAAGGAACTTGTTACCATAAACATCAGGATAACAAATCCTGAATTTGATAAATGAAATGTAAGAAGAATGAACCATGGGGGCAAAAAATCTAGGACATGTAGGTAGTTTACCTTTCTAAGAAATGTCCTAGTATTTTTTACCCAACTGCAAGACCTTTTTACTTCTCAGCATCATTTTGTTTTTATTAAGTGACATTAGCTTCTAAAGAATTGAAAAAAATATAATACAGTCGAACCTCTATAACTCGAACCTGAAGGGACAACCAAAACAGTTCGAGTTATGGAGAGTTCGAGTTATAGGAACTCGAGTTACATAGGTTAAAATACATGTAAAAAGTGCAGGGACCACTTAAAAGGTTCGAGTTATAGAGAGGTTCGAGTTATAGAGGTTCGAGTTAGAGAGGTTCGACTGTAATATATTACATTTTAATAATATATATAAAAAATATAAATATATCTTTAAAAAAACTGTGCTAAAGCAAAATCTCCATTGTGCAAAAACTAAAATTGTTAAAATTGACAAAACAAAAACTTAGAACATTATAAATAAATTATTGGGGAGGCAAAGAAAACAACTAAATTAAACTTAGAATAGATTCTGAAACTATTAAAGACACACACTAACAGTTGCAAACCAATGAATGAATACTCATTTTCGTACAATAGCAGACTCTGATACAAAAAATTCAACATCAATTTGCACAAAACAAAAAAAAATCAGACTTTAACTAAGTAGTTTTCTTTTGTACCAACATCAACCAGCAAATGTTCCTTGATTTCGATGCTTGTACCTGCAGTTGGCTCTTCAGGATCAACTTCTATTGGTTTCCCTGATAGGTTTTGACTTGGCACAGATGTATTCCTTAGTATTGTTTTGGAAGTACATAAGCCTGTAATAAAAAAACATATATAAGGAACTTTTTTAAAAATAGGTAGTTTCTACAGTGTAAATTTTGTACTCTAGTACATATGGAATTCACAAAAAAACATGAGGTTTTAGAAATTGTCCAAGTATTATTTTGTTATGACATTTTTGTCAAAATTACAGTAGGTGTCCCAAATTAAGTTGGCACTATTGATAACTTCACTATTATTGGAGTCAAATTAGTACAAAACAGAAAAACAATTAAATTGCACATTTACAGAAAAAAAAATTAAAAAGTATGTTTAATGTCTAATTTTTGTGGTTGTAGAGGTTTCTTCATAGACAAGGGGTGATCAGCTGCCCACAGTAGGTCTACAGGACTCCATAGGACACTACAATACACTACAGGATCAAGAATTAATTAAAGTCCTGTAGGATGGTGAACAAATTTGGTTCAGCTGATCACACCTTGTTCATAGATGAACACACAGGCCTAAATAAATTCACATGCAGCTTAGTGTTACATTAAGTAATCTCTGGGGGGGGGGGGGGGGGGAGGGTTACCTTTGTGTCATAGTCTTGGCCATAGGTGGTTACACTTTTGTGACATTTTAAACCTATTTCTTTATCAAAAAATCTGAAAAATGGTATGTTGTTGAGTTGTTTTTATGAGAACATTTTTTTTGTCAACATAAGGTATGTATGTATTCGAAAGTGGTGGCAGGCCCTTCTGGACCTCCATGCACTGTGACCACATATGGATCTATTGTGCCCACATACCTACACACTGAGTTTGACTAAAGTGGCATATTTTTTTTCCACCTAGCACTTAAAAAACTCTGCAGATTAGAACTAAATGATTTAGGCTTAACACAACATAAGGTATACCTACACAACATATTTAATTTTTAATATATTTGTGGTTAGGAAATATGCTTGGAAATAAGCTCGGAAATAGGTATGTTTATGTCAAAGTCACAAAAGTGTAACTGCCTATGGCAAGGACTATACACTGAATGATTTTTTTATATTTTTCTTGAAAATGCGTTACGACAGGAGAAGGGCGGCAAAAGATCCTGAATTTTAACCTTACATAATTAAAGAATGTGGCCCTAAATAGATTTAAAAAAATGTTAAAAATGATATTTACCTAGCAAATTATCTTGAAAAGGAATTTCGAAAACTGTTCTGTAGAAATGCTTTCGTGGGATCCATATTGTCTTTTCCACAACGCCTTAGCCACTCTTGCAAAATAGTCTTGGAAGGTGGAAATTTAAAAAAACTCATAAACGTAGAACTTCTAAGTTCGAATAGTTGGATTTACATTCAGAAACCGCACAGGATGCTCCTGGGATTTTGCGATTCCGAAAATTGTTTAAAATATCGAAAATAACAATACAAAACCAAGATTCCACAAATTTTTTCCCTTAAAATAAATAAAAATGCGAAATGCATGGAAAAATTAACCTCACTTTGGATTCGCGAAAAAATCAATAAGTTCGGTTGTCCTTTTTCATTTAATGTGAATAGAAAAGGAAAGACCACCCTATCAAACAGATCAAGGGTCTTTTGAGAAGGATGAGTAGGTTCATAGAAGGATGGCTCGACACCTTGAGGATTTTGTGACGTAGCGAAATTTGGAATATATGGGGCTTATGGAAGTGGACCGTCCTGTTCTCTGTGTACAGTCCTTGGCGCCGACCGACGTTGCGCGGCCGCGTGACAAGGTGGGAATCGGGCGGAAGAAAATTGGGAGATTAATTTTATATATTCCTAGTAGAATGAGCCTGTCTGTATCAAATTTAAAACTTGGTGGTGTTTATTTATTGAACACAACATGTAAATGAATTAAACTTAAAATAAAAGTCAAAACAGCGGATCCAAAATGGTGTATCCAAAATGGTGGACTTTTTCATTTTTCTCAAGTTATATTTAAACCTTCAAATTTAATACATGCATATCGGTTCATAAATAAGAAAGTTCGCCATTTTCGATCCACTAATTTGAATCTTTTTGTGATAAAAATGATAAATTGCAATGTTATACTGATGTACATGATTTTATCCTTACCAGAAACATAAAAAAGATCAAGTATATATTCAAATTTATGTAAATGCTGATTTCGGGATCCATATTATAACTAATCAGTAGATTAACAACTCCAAGACACATAAATGCGACAACTGTCAGAAACATCTGTTTACCAAAAACGCTATTTATTTTTTTTATTAAAGCACATAGTTCATCGTGTTTCTTCCATAAATAAGTTACTTGTGACGCGTTGTTTTTGGCGTTTTTTATCGATAATTTTTGTTGAATTTTTTCGTTTAAAAAAACTAAGATTCTATGGATTTGCCACACAAGTACATATACTTGAAACATGCTAATTGAAAAAATCCATATTTTTGTGACAGCGGGTATTATAAATACCGCAAGATGAAAAACTGTATAATTTCTAAAAAGTGCCAACAATAAAGGGTAAGTGTATAAAATAATCACTGTGAATGTCTGAAAAGAAAGAAAAGTTGCAAGCAAAATATTTTCTTTGACTGGAATTTTCTCCAGATAAAAATATTGTAAATTATCAAAAATTAAACTCTCAAGTTTATATGTCTCAAAAATCAAGCTTTGGTTTACGCAACTATTTAATATTGCAAACATAACGGGCCCGAATGTTAAAATACACTCTACAGATATTGATACAAAAATATTAATGTGTTTTATTTCACCTGTGCTTTTTATTACTGTATCGAAAATCAAAATTAAGTTTATAAAAATAATTGCACAATAAAATGTTACATAGATTTTGTACTTTAAAGATGTTTTATCTGATGTAAAGATGTTTGGTGGCAACATGCAAAAAAGACTACACAACTTGTGAAGAATTTTCACTGTTTTTGTGTCTATCCAAGATCGGTATATTTTACCACGTATCATTTTTGCAACTGAGGGTTTTATTTTGAAAGTATAATAATACATATAATATCGTCGTTATAGAAGCACTTAGCAATGATTAATTATTTTCCATAAAATGTTGCCTAAACGAAACGATACTATTTTAAAAATATGTAATTACAAGTCCGGGTATTCGCATATACTATACGAGGGCCAGACATTACTTTGATACAGATTTTATTTAGTCTGTATACAGGGTGAGGAAAAAGTACCGGGACCCCTAAATATCTCGATAACTAAGAGTTATTTGCAAAAATGGTCTAAATAAAAGTTTTAGGATTGAATTTGTTCTATTTGGTCGTGACATTGACATTGACGTATCTGTCAGCATTAGGAGTTTTTCGGAGGTCAACTTTAAAACTTTAAATGAAAACCATATTTTTTTCTTTTACCATTCGATGGAGAATAAAAATCTACGTTTAAAATCACATTGTCATTTTCTGACGTTGAAAAATAAATGGATAATTAAATAAAATAATTAGTTTTAAGTTTTAGTGACCTTTTTTTTCATCTCTAAGGTCTTTAAATACGGCCAGACATTTCTTTTAAAAACATGTACCTACTGTTTTAAAATCATAACAGTAATAATTAAAAGTTTTGTTATTAATAACGAATAACATAATATTAGGCATTTTTTAAATAAATTTAATTAAAAAAATTAACAAGATTTTCAAAATTCAAATTTAAGTGTAAGAAATTAAAATTAAATCAACTGCTCAAATTGTCCTCCGTTCACTGTTTGGCACATGGCTATTCTATGGTAAAAACTTTGAACGGCATTTCTGATGAAATCTAAAGGAATGAATGCTGCTACCTGAATTATACTGTTTCTTAATTCATTGAGATCCTGTGGATTAGTTTTGTATACTTTATCTTTTAAATATCCCCATAAGAAGTAGTCCATTGGTGTAAGATCCGGGGATCTAGGAGGGCACTCTACAGAACCTCTTCTACCAATCCACCGATGAGGGAACACTAAATTTAGGTACTGGCGAACGTCCCGAGCATAGTGAGGGGGAGCCCCATCTTGCTGAAACCATATGTTTTCAAAATTGTCCCCTACAGTATTGCTTCGTCCCGGCGTTTAGTTTTAAGATATAAAATTTAGAGACATTTATCTAAATTAGAATGCTTTTTATTTTCTTTTTTTTGCTAGAGTTATGCTAAAACTTTATACTTAAAGTTACTTTTATTTCTTGGTTTAAACTAATTTAGTTACTAAGATATGCCTTGCCTACAAAAAGGGTAAAAATTTGAATTTGCGCGGTGAATTATATGCTCAAGAATGCATTGACTTTACTTTATTATTTTTGCTTTTTCTACCTTGAGTATATCCATTTTCCATCCTTTTTTAATTTAAGTTTTCCCTAATTTTATACATACCTTTTTACTGCTGTATTGCTCATATATAGCAGTGCTCCAACGTCCGTCTTGCTATACGGAGCTTCATGCGAATATTTGGGGTACTCTCCATACCAGTGATATATATTGATCGCCAAGTGAAATCACATGCGTGCTTTTTAAGACAGCGGTCGTGTATAAACATTTATGGATTGCTTTGAAGTGCTACTGCTACTACTTTGATTGGAATTATTTGGATTCGACTGTGCAGTTGTCCATGTACCAAGTTCCTTTCATCCAAGGGTAAGTCAAAGTGTTTTTGAGCTGCGTTTCTTTACATTTTTACTTATTCCCTATGCTACTATTCCTAACTAAGAACACAAAAGTGTAACCTAAGAGTGGGAACTATTGGACTGGAGATCCCTATTGCTACAGTTCGGTTGGTTTGTTGACTTTTTCATGCGAAAGACGTCTCGACCGACCATTTTTTGGTCCTTCGAGCCGGATTTCCCGTTCTGCGTAATAGGTGCTCTCAGAGTTGCATAATTGTGTTTGAAGTTAGGACTTTACTTTGCGTCTTTTTGAGACAAGGCATATCTTAGGTTTTACATTTTATCTACGGTGTGTCTATTGTACGTTGCACGTACCAACTTGCATTGCATTTTTTATTTGTGCAATATACAAATTGCATACAAATTTTGAAAAATTTATTTTTTTTCAAAATTAAAATTTATTACGCTGTCGATGTATGTAAGGCTTGCGTTTCCTTGCGTACCTACACAAATTCAGAAACTCTTATCAGTTGCTAAATTTTTTGTGCATATTTATTAGCATTTATACTTTTTGCTAAAAACTTGCTGTTCTTTACTCAATATTTGCTAAAAGCCGCTGGCCTTTTAATATTGCTTTGAATCTTGGTTTACGAGGGAATTTGAAAAGTAGTACGATATATTTTTTAAATTTGCTTCCCTTGTTAACTATTGCTTTACTTTACACTTTAACCTTTTAAAATGGTAAACGATACCGAAAAAAAGGTAAGCTCGGCTAAGGCCTTGCGTCAAACTGCAATTAATCAGTTGAGTGTGCTTGAACACTATGCCAATCAGGCGAAAACAAATCCAGCTGCTCACACAAAGTTTAAAGTTAACTTTAAAAAACTTTCTTCTTGTTGTAAGAGCTTTGAAAAGCATCATAATGCTTTACTGATCTTGATTTCAGACGATTCTGAAGCTCTGGAAGCTCAGAATAAAATACAAAAAGATTTTTTGGATAGATGCGTAGAGGTTGAGGCTTTGCACTATGATTTATTTGAGGTGGAGGCTGAAGAAATAAATCGAAGCCACAATGAGGTAAATAATCAAACAATTATTTTTCCGGAACCGGAATTTTCTCTTCCCAAGTTAAATGTCCCTCCTTTTTCGGGCGATGTTGAGGAGTTTCCAAGCTTTATTGAGATTTACAATGCGGTTGTACATACGCGTAAGAGCTCGGACATTGAGAAGTTTAAATATTTACGTACGATTTTAAGAGGCCCTGCTTTAAATTTAGTTAAAAATATACCTCTTGAAGGAAATAATTATTTACTTTGCTACGATACGCTGATTTCCAGATATGACAATAAGCGCTTGCGTGCGGTTTCTTACTGGAAATCTATCGAAAACTCACCTCGGCTATCCAATGATGACGTTTTAGAATTGCGCAAAATGCTAGATACGTTCAAGGAAAACCTTGATTGCTTAAAAAATATGGGATATGCGACCCATAGTTGGTGCTTTATTACTGCGAACATGCTTTTGGATCGATTAGATCCCGGAACGCGTAAGTTATTTGAACAAAATCACGCTTCTAATTTAATGCCAAAATACGAAGATATTTACAAATTTTTAGAGCAACATTGCACGTCTCTTGAATCTTTATCTTTGTCTATGAAACAAGATAATGTTCAAAACTCACGACCAGGGAACTTCTCGAGATCCCCCCGTAATCCACGAAATAAAACAGTTTTACTTGCAAACAGACAGTCACAAAAAACTCCAAATTCCAAACAAAACACGTGTTTCTACTGCAAAGCAAAAAATACACATCTGATTTTTAGCTGTGAATCTTTTTTAACGAAACCAATTCAAGAACGCATTGATTTTATTAGAAATAATAAGGGATGCACCAACTGCATGGCTAGTTTTCATCAAGTAAACTCGTGCACTTCACAAAAAAGATGTAGATTTTGTTTTTTAAATCACCACAGTCTTTTATGCCTAAAAAATAACTCCCCAGCTTCGGTGATTGCTTCTTCTTCGGTGACGTCTAGTGGATCACAAACTAACCCCGTAGAAAATCAAATTACTGAAAATAAATCTATTCACGCGGGTACTGTGCTTGGCGACTATGACACGTTGCTTTGCACTGCTTTGCTGCACATCCGTGATGCATACGGAAATTGGCACGAAGTACGCGCCATCTTGGATAATGGCGCCATGTGCTCCTTTATAACGAAAAAATGTGCGAATGCACTCGGACTTCCTAAATCCAACATTTCGCTTAATGTAAACGGTTTAGGAGATATGTCTACTACTGCGCGCCATGCGGTGCATTGTAAAATTGCTGCTATCGATAATAAATCGAAAATTTTTAGTCTAGAACCTGTATTAATAGACCAAGTTTGCGATAAAATGCCAAGTGTATCTTTTAACCAAAATTCGTTGCACTACTTAACTGGCCTAAAATTAGCTGATCCCAGTTGGTATAATCAAGCTGGCATTCAGCTTCTTATTGGCGCGGACCTTTATGGATCACTTTTAGAAGAAGGTAGACTTTATTTCGGTCCAGACACCCCCTCTTGTATTAATACAGTCTTCGGATGGACTTTGCTCGGAAAAATGCCTCTGCAAAATGCTGCTTTTGCATCAAAAAATATTTCTACTTTTATGGCAACTATTTCCACTCCTGATTTAAATAATACTTTGCAAAAATTCTGGGAGTTGGAAGAGGTTCCTACGGTGGAGAAAAATTCACCTTCAGATATTTTTTGCGAAAAATATTTTGAAAAAACTACTATACGCGATGTGGACGGTAAATACACCGTTTCGTTGCCTTTTAAAATCAATCCCGTTGATTTCGGCGATACCCGAACCCTTGCTTTGCGTCGGTTGTACTCGCTTGAAAAACGTTTACTAAATGATAAAAAATTATTTACTTCTTACTCACAAGTAATGCAAGAATACTTGGATATGGGTCACATGCGTGCAGTTTCACCCCCTAATAACTCAGAAATTCATGAATATTTTTATATTGCTCACCATGCGGTTATAAAAGAAAGCTCGAGTAGCACGCCTGTTCGTCTTGTCTTTGACGCATCGAGTCATTCTTTAAATAAGCCTAGCCTAAATCAAGCCCTTCACACGGGTCCTAAACTACAAGGAGATTTAGTTAAAATTTTGCTTAATTTTCGGCTACATAAATATTGTTTTGTTAGCGATATTTCTAAAATGTACAGAATGATAAATGTGGAGGAAAATCAACATAAATACCAACGAATTTTATGGCGTTTTAATTCTGAAGAATCGGTGCAAGATTACGAATTAAAAACTTTGACTTTCGGGGTAAACTGTTCTCCATATTTAGCAATTCGAACCTTGCTTAAATTAGCCGATGATTATCAAGACTTACCGTTGGCTTCTGCGATTTTAAAGGACAGCGTCTATATAGACGACTGCGTAGTAAGTTGCAATGATTTTGATCAAATCATGCTTATGAAAAATCAATTAATTGAGTTATTAGGGCGAGGTGGATTTGAACTGAAAAAATGGGCATCAAACGAACCCAAATTGCTTGCAGACTTGCCTGCAACCCACATACAAACCAAAGACTTTTCTTTGGATCGAGAGGATGCTAACTCTCTAAAAATTTTAGGCTTGAGGTGGAACCCTCAAAGTGATAACTTTTTTTATTCTTTTAATTATAATACAAAAATTTGCACTAAGCGTAATTTGCTTAGTACCCTTGCGAAATGCTTTGACCCTTTAGGTTTTCTTACACCGGTTACGTTTTTTGCAAAAAATTTAATCCAGTACTTATGGTTTATAAAGTTAGATTGGGATCAGTTAGCACCCCCGGAAATAATTTCCAAGTGGAAAAAATTCGAGGAAGAACTCAAATTATTTTCTGATTTTTATATCCCAAGAATGATTGATCTCTCTAATTTTCAATTTTGTCAAATTGTTGGATTTAGCGATGCATCCGAGCGCGGTATGTGTGCGGCGGTTTATTTTCGTATTGTTTATCAAAACGGAGATATTAAAACGTATTTTGTGTGCGCAAAATCGAAAGTCGCTCCCATAAAAAGAATCAGTATTCCCCGTTTGGAGCTCTGTGCGGCAGTTTTGCTAGCTAAACTCATTCAATTTATTCAAAATACTTTTGCTAATAAAATTGCTTTTCAAAATACTATTGCTTTTACGGATAGTATGGTAGCGCTCTCTTGGATCAAAGGATCACCACATGCGTGGCGCACTTTTGTATCCAACCGAGTCACATACATACAAGAAAAAATTCAGCCTTGCGATTGGAACCATGTTCCTTCTGAATTAAATGCCGCGGACCCCGGGTCACGTGGTCTATTGCCTGCAGATTTAATTAATTGTTCCCTTTGGTGGCAAGGACCCGAGTTCCTTTGTAAGCCACAAGAGACATGGGATTTTACTAAAAATAATATTACTACACCCAAAGAAGCTCTCGAAGAGGAGCGAAAATTGGTGTTTGCTGCAACAATTGAACCAAATTTTTTGGATTGTCTGCTTAACAAATTTTCAAATTTTTTGCGTTTAATTAGACTTGTTGCTTTTATACTACGTTTTATTCACAATCTTCGCGCGCGTAAATTTAATAATGAGAAAATTATTATTAATTCTACGTGGTTAATACAATATGAGTTACAAAATGCAATATTTGTGCTTATAAAACACGTGCAAAATAAATATTTTCAAAACGAGATTTCTTTACTTCTCGATAATAAACCGTTGCCAAAGGTTTTTAGAAAATTAAATCCGTTTTTGGATCAAAATAATATTTTACGCATTGGCGGAAGATTATGCAATTCGGAATTAGATTATGACAAAAAATTTCCTATACTTTTACCCGGTGATTCTCAATTTACAAAGTTATTGATTGCGCATACTCACGAGAAACATATGCATACCGGCATAAACACGACTTTATTTTTACTTTTTCAAAATTATTGGATTTTTGCAGCTAAAAGGCATATAAGAAAAATAATTTCGCGTTGTTCTACATGCTGGCGCACGCGCCCCAGTAATTATCAACCCCCTGTTGGTAATTTGCCAAAATTTCGCGTTTCACAAGCAAAAGCTTTTCAACACGTTGGCGTTGATCTTACGGGAAGTTTTGCTATTACAATGAGCCGCATGCGCGGTGCAAAACGACTTAAGGCTTATGTCGTTCTATTTATTTGCGGTTGTACGAAGGCGGTACACTTAGAAATTGTGTCAGACTTATCGGCAGACGCTTTTATGGCAGCATTCCGACGTTTTATTGCCAGAAGAGGACGCGTGGAAGTAGTCTACTCGGATAACGCGTCAAATTTTACGCTTTCTGCTAAAATGCTTAACGAGATGTTTGCTGAAGTTGCTAATCGCGAATCAATTCGTTGGCACTTCAACCCTCCATCCGCACCCCACATGGGCGGTTTGTGGGAAAGTAACATCAAAAGTGCAAAGTCTCATTTACTACGAGTAATTGGAGAACAGGTGCTTACTTTTGAGGAGCTTTATACTGTGGTTACGCAAGTAGAAGCTATCCTCAACTCTAGGCCTTTGTGTCCAGTCAGCACAGATCCAAATGATTTGACTGCACTGACGCCCGGTCATTTCCTTAGCCTGGAACCACTTACGACTGTTCCAGACCTCGATTTTGACCAAGTGCCTTTAAATAGGCTTTCTCGGTGGCAGTTGCTGCAAAAACTGCATCGCGATTTTTGGCGTAGATGGCACAAAGATTACTTACATACATTGCAACAGCACGCTAAAGTGAATCAAGACAAAATTGATCCCATTGCGATTGATACGATGGTTTTGATCAAAGATGATCAAACCACTCCCTTAAATTGGGTATTGGGACGAGTAGTAGGATTGCACCCTGGTACTGATAATGTAGTAAGAGTTGCTACAGTTAAAACCTCCAAAGGTTTATTCAAGAGGCCTTTGGTGAAATTGTGCCCTCTCCCTAATGCTTAGTTCAGAAAATACCATACCCTGGGTATTTTCAGGGGGGCCGGAATGCTTCGTCCCGGCGTTTAGTTTTAAGATATAAAATTTAGAGACATTTATCTAAATTAGAATGCTTTTTATTTTCTTTTTTTTGCTAGAGTTATGCTAAAACTTTATACTTAAAGTTACTTTTATTTCTTGGTTTAAACTAATTTAGTTACTAAGATATGCCTTGCCTACAAAAAGGGTAAAAATTTGAATTTGCGCGGTGAATTATATGCTCAAGAATGCATTGACTTTACTTTATTATTTTTGCTTTTTCTACCTTGAGTATATCCATTTTCCATCCTTTTTTAATTTAAGTTTTCCCTAATTTTATACATACCTTTTTACTGCTGTATTGCTCATATATAGCAGTGCTCCAACGTCCGTCTTGCTATACGGAGCTTCATGCGAATATTTGGGGTACTCTCCATACCAGTGATATATATTGATCGCCAAGTGAAATCACATGCGTGCTTTTTAAGACAGCGGTCGTGTATAAACATTTATGGATTGCTTTGAAGTGCTACTGCTACTACTTTGATTGGAATTATTTGGATTCGACTGTGCAGTTGTCCATGTACCAAGTTCCTTTCATCCAAGGGTAAGTCAAAGTGTTTTTGAGCTGCGTTTCTTTACATTTTTACTTATTCCCTATGCTACTATTCCTAACTAAGAACACAAAAGTGTAACCTAAGAGTGGGAACTATTGGACTGGAGATCCCTATTGCTACAGTTCGGTTGGTTTGTTGACTTTTTCATGCGAAAGACGTCTCGACCGACCAAGTATTACGTGCAGCTGGAATAATCTGATTTCTTAACATTGTTTCATACTTTTCTGAATTCAAATTTCCTTCGATAAAGAATGGACCAATTATCCTATTATCAATAATCCCTATCCAAACATTTAATTTTTGGGGATGCTGTGTATGAGCCTCATAAATCCAGTGAGGATTTTCGTTATTCCAATAGCGACAATTATGTCTATTAACATGCCCATTTAAGCAAAATGTTGCTTCATCCGTAAAACGGATTTTTGATATAAAATTGTTGTCATCATTTATTTTTTCCATCGTCAACTCACAAAATTCTAAGCGTCTGTCAAAATCATCCTCATTTAATTCTTGAAGTAAATGGAGCTTATAGGGGTGAAACTTTGATTGTTTTAATATCTTCAAAACGGATTTTTGATCTATTTCGAGTTCTAAAGCGACTTTTCTTGTTGAAGTGTGAGGATCTTCTACAAATGACATCACCACGTTAAAGAATGTTTCAGGATTGGTTGCAGTTTTTGGTCTTCCTGATTTGGGCCTGGATTTAACGGCTCCCTTTTCCGAAAACCTCCTGATCGTCCTTTCTACAGTGGATTTTGATATTAAAGTTGCGTTGTTATGATTTCGAAAACTGGCGTTAAAAAGTAATTTTACATCGCTGTATGATCTTAGCCTCTCTCCCCATCCTCTCATCATCAGCAGAGAAATTCTTTCCTGTTCTGTAAGATGAAACATTTTGGAAAAAGAAAACTTTTAAACAAATATCCTTTAAACAAGAAACAATTTGCGATTTGTTTTGACACAATATTAAGATATAATGTCATTGTCACAGCTACACGCATAATAAAATACAGGGGTAATTAAATAATCTACGAGTTTTTTAAAGTGTTAAGGCCACTTTAAGAACAATTATTTAATTTATATTCTTCGAAATGTCATTCTGACACAAAATTACAATGTCATTTTAAACGTAGATTTTTATTCTCCATCGAATGGTAAAAGAAAAAAATATGGTTTTCATTTAAATTTTTAAACTTGACCTCCGAAAAACTCCTAAAGCTGACAGATACGTCAATGTCGATGTCACGACCAAATAGAACAAATTCAATCCTAAAACTTTTATTTAGACCATTTTTGCAAATCACTCTTAGTTATCGAGATATTTAGGGGTCCCGGTACTTTTTCCTCACCCTGTATGTATATTGCTACTTACTGCAAAAAATTAGTTTTCATAAAAAACTTAAAACAAAAATCAAGCTCATTAAAAACTTTTCTCAAATCTAAGACGTCGTTCTATACACTTGATAGAGAGTGACTATTGATTATGTGCATAGAATCGAGGCTGGGGATCATGGGGAAGAATGCTAAAGAAATTTGAAAATTCAATAAGAATAAAAGAAAGACCATCCATGCAATCCCAAGATTAGTATTTCTTCAGGATATCTTTACTGGGATTGCTTCAAAACTTACTACAAACAACTCCAAAACCAATTTGCAGTGCGTCTGTATTTTCGAACCGCAGCTAACGAAAGACCGGCCATGGCGCGTAATAAGCAAGTCGGCGGTCACGTGATCTTAGGAGTTCCAGGATTCTGATTGTATTGCTTAATATAATAGACACTTATTGGAATAAAACCTGACCTTATTTTAAAATCGACCCTATTGTGACAGATTTACATATAAAAAGCAGCTGCTTTGCTTCAAAATTTGGCCTTTGTGTATTTAAAAACCCGATTTATTACTATATTATTAAATTTGGCTTTGGCATGTCAATTTTAAGAGGTCAGCTGTTAGTTTTCTGTGTGAATGTGTCAGAATAAAGTCGACTCTAAAATAGTCAGGTTTTATTCTAATAAGTCCCTATTATCTGTTTTTACACAATTTAAATAAATTGACAAAAATTTTTTGTTATATATATAGGCAAAAATTATAAAAATATATTTTGTTGATGTATGTGTTTATTATAGATAAAAGAACTGAATCTATAAAATAAAAAATTATATAAAATTTGCACTCTAATATCTTCAGGTATATTAGGTACATAATATCGTTAGTTACTTCAAATCTATACAAGTCTTTAAAAATTGGACATAACAAACCAAAGCTTTAAGTTTTTTATTTTTTCATGAGTGTCATCATCTTTGTCTGTATTCTTATTCAAAGATTTACTAGCAGACACTAAAGCATTATGCTTTTTAATAAAATTATTTAAAAAAACTTTACATGCCCTTAAACTAATTTTTTCAAAATCTTTATCTAAAGAAAATTTTTTAATATAAAACATTTCACAATAATTTATTAAAAAGAAACAAGTGATTTTGTGAATAAGTGAGATGGTTTTCACATTCAATAAACTGAATGTATTGGTCGTCAATAATTTTTTGTAAAATTACCGAGCACAAAGTTTAATATATATTTCATCAATGTGTAAGTTAACTACTAACTCATGTTCTTTTAAAAGCTGTATCTTACTTTTTAAATATTGCACACTACCGGAGAGATTACTATCTGTTAACGATATTTTACAAATCAGTTTTTTAATATTGCGAGGGTGTAGAAAACATATTACCTTAATTTTGTAAATTGACTATGCACTGGATGACTGGATTAACAAAGATTAAAGTGTATCCAAAATATCTTCGATTCTCAGGTGACCTTTTCAAGAAACTTAATGGTTCAATAAGAAATGACAATTGAATACATTTTTCTTATCCTTTACCACTTCTTTTCCGTTTGCAACTTTCATTTCAATAAACTGCATTAGCTCTTCAAGTGTATCAGAGCTGTTCAAAAGTAAAACTCCAACTTTTTTTCGCAGTATGTTTTTTGGTATGGACACATTGTTAACATTTACAAAAAATGACAGATTTCCCTCAACAACTAGAGATGCGAACAGTGATGGATTGTTGTTCAAAAATATTATCAGGCACAGGCAGACTGTGTCACGTTCTTGGGTAAAAATCCAATTTTTGATTATTTTAGTATTAGAACAATAAAATTTTGAAATGTCCTCAATATTTGATAAAACTTTTGATTTCTTATGAGCTCAAAGTGTTTCAAGACTTTCTGGTATTGCAGTTTCCAGTTGTTGCCTCTCGACATCAGCTAATCGAACAGTAGATACAGGTTGTCTACTTAGGTATTTCGTAACATTTTCAACACTCTCCATTTACAACACACTTATCAAACCAAATAACCTGCTCGTTAGGAAAATGTTTGACGGAAGCTTTTGGACGTTTTAAGATACTTAAATCATTAGGAATTTTTCGCCACCAAATTTTATGCATTTATTTATCCACTGGCAAATTAAAAGTTGAGACATATTCGGTTTCAGTTTTATAGTTGGAACGAAACCAACAACACTACACGTTCGCGGTATTATTGTATTTTTCGTGGGCTGCGTTATTTTAATAACTTTGATAAAATTCACATAAAATTCATGCCCGAATTAAAAAAAAAATCGATGTAAACAAATATACCAAAACTGAAAACACACATGTTTTATAATGACAGCTGGCCGGGAGGCGTTCTTTTGTGACCCTCGTACGGTCACGTGATATTTTCGCGCCCGGGCCGGTCTTTCTCGTGGGCTGCGTTCCGAACCCGCACGAGGGAAGATTTACCATCCACGAAAATATTGCTTCTGATGTAATTAAATCATTAGATGAGCGTAAATGTACTGGATCGGATAATGTACCCATTGTTTTTATTAAAAAAATGCAGAATGTTCCTATTAAAACCTTTATGTGTATATTTGATAAAATATTTGAAAAACTTGTCATATTTATTTGTTATTTATTAAACAGAGCTATAGAGACAAATCTAGTTTTATTTGTAGATTATATACTAAATTCATGGGCAACGGGCAACAGGTTGATACTGTATACACAGACCTGGGCAAGGCATTCGATACGGTTGATCATCGTTTGCTGGTTGATCATCGAAGCAGTGTTACGCAAAGAATAATTATTAAATTTCTTACACGCGAAAACGTGAAACCTGCTGAAATTCGATGTAGATTGCTAGCACAGTTCGGAAATAAGACGCTTTCGTGGGTACCTCTAAAAACTTGGTGCAAAGAAATTAACGACGGCCGTGAGCGTGTCGACAACGTGAGTCTCCCACGTCGTCCGGGTACCATCATTTCTGCAGGCAAAGTTTTAGCGACCGTTTTCTAGGACTGGAGAGGAGTTTTGTTGGTCGATTTTTTGCACGAGCGAATAACAATAAACGCGGCTTACTACTGTAACTTACTCGACCAGGTACAGCTTGATTATCTCCAAAAGAGGAGAGCACACCCCATTCAAGATGTGTTGCTCCTGCATGACAACGCTGGACCTGATACGACAGCTGACTGTGCTGGATACCCTCCATACAGTCCAGATTTGTCACCTTGCGATTTTCATATGTTTGGCCCACTCAAAGATTCACTGGGAGGCGAGCAATTTCAGACCAATGAAGAGGTGGAGGCATTCGTGCGCAACTGGTGAGATACCCGCCCAGCTTCCTTTTATGAAAACGGGATTAAGAAACTGTCAAACCGTTGGAAAAAGTGTATTAACCGAGAAGCGGGATGTGTAGAAAAGTAGAAAAAATTTCTGTTTTGCGTCAAGTTTCTAAATAACTGTTTATAAACAAAGTCTTGTTTATATTTGATCCACCCTCGTATATAAATCATTAGATGAGTGCAAATGTACTGGACCAGATATTATACCATTGGTTTTATAAAAAAAATGCAAAATGTTCCTACTAAAGGCTTTAAAGATAATTTGCAACTAGTAATTGTTTGAGGGCTGCTTTTCAGAGGTGTGGAAGTCCTCCCATTTTAAAGTGAAGACAACCTTGATGTTCGGAACTATAGTTGAATTAGCAAGTTGTGTGTATTTGGTAAAATAGTCGAAAAATTTGTCATATTTGAAAGAGTAAAAAATATCATAAAAAAAAACAAAATGGCAATTTTTGCACAAATATCTATAGAGACAAATCAAGTTTCATTTGATGGACCGCAGGCAGCAAGTTGATGCTGTATACACAGACTTGAGTAAGGCATTCGATGCGGTTAATCATCGATTGCTGGTCGAGTGCCTTGCTGGGGTGGGAGTTCCTAGCTTCCTGTTACGTTGGATATGGTATTATTTATCTGGAAGGCAGCAGACTGTTGCTGTTAAGGGTTTCAAATCAGATCCCTCTATTGGTTCCTCAGGAGTACCTCAGGGTTGTAATCTGGGATCACTTTTTATCCATCATATACATATATATCAATGATATCAAAGACTGTTTTAAGCATTGTAAATTTTTGGTCTGCGTCAATGATGGAAAAGGATACAAAAAAAATTAGTACAGACGAGTGGTTGAGGGGTCAAGAGGATTTGGATCAGCTGGAAGCCTATTTAGCCAAAGTATTTGTTTCTTAATTTTTTTCCCAAAAATGCTTTGAACTCCACCAAATCAGTATCTCTATAGTCAGTACGGCTTTTATCGGACAAAGTTTCTCGAATCATCGCCAGTTTCTCATTGGTTCGAAGTATTATTTCATTCAAAATTTCTGTATTGCATAAAAGTTCCCATGAAGACTGCGGCATGCAAAAAGTACCAAGAGCTTTTGCAGAAACAATTCGTCCTGGAAGGTGGGAGATAATATTGTGTGTTCTGGTGTGCACATTTGAAGAAGGTGCTCTTTTGCCCATACAAAACCACTTTTGCTTCGGTACTTTACCTGCTTCCGTAAGCGTTTTGGTTTTTTTGCCAGTGGTTCATCATCGTCTGACGAAGACTGGTCATCCGATTGGTAGTTTGGGAACGATGATATAAGGCTTGATGGAGGGCCAATGTACTCGTCTACATTGCGTAAAGAAACAGGAAAAGTCCTCATTCTCCGATGCTTCCTGCTCGGATGCACTCACGTGGTCGCTTTGAAAATTTGCGTCTATAATATGTCCCTCATCACCACTATACACACTTTCGTTGTCATCCAGCAGGGTCATAGCCCATTCTTCAAATCAGTGGCGTATATAGAATAAAGTTTCGGGGGGGGTGGGGGGCCCGCGACCTCATGAGGCCGTATTTTATGCAATTTTATGTTTGTATTCATGAAATATGTGGAAAATATCTAAAAAAATCTTAGTTTCGGGGGGGGGGAGGGGGGTTATATACGCCACTGCTTCAAATCCTGGGTCAGTTGGCTTCATGGACTGTCTTTTGGTCGCCATTATATACACCAAAAAACGCAGTGACCTCAATAAAAACTGTAACGTTACTGGTGAGGACGGGTAAAAAATACCCTAGATATAAAACAATTGTCGGTAAACAAGTAATTAATGGATCAAGGTCGCCCACGCACACGTTGAGGGGACTCGGTGAACTGACTGAAAGGTAGATACGCGGAGAGCGCTTTCGCACAAGTTATTTCTTGACTGTGGCGTGCTAAAGTTTTGCCTGGGTATTCTGCACCCGACATTACCAGTTACTGGTTAACAATGTCGCCAGTACGGTTCTTCTGTGTCTCCTAGTGCTGACAGACCATTATCATTATATATTACGAAAGTTGGGATAACCGAGCACCATTAAAACAGCATTATCAAGAACACAATGCAATTGAAATTCTATTCCGAATGCTAAAGGACGAACACAAATGTAACCCTGTAAAGCTGACGGAAATATAATTTAAAAATAGAGGTGGTAAGTCTCTTGTATGATCGTCTCCCGCCCACTAATATCTTGCATTATAACTTTGGTTTGTAGAATATATGGATGATTCTACAAAAATGGTGCTGGGGAGTGGGAATGCATATTTTTCAAACACAGACTGCAAATGAAGCTAAGTTTTAGTTATAAGATTTAAAACGAAATGTTTTCTTTATGGAGCATTTGATTTTAATGTATAAAAAAAATTGCAAGTTTATAATTTTTTTTATTACAAAGTAAATACCTCATTCCTCTGGTGTAGGTCCAAACCAAATATTAAAAACTCAAATTGAAAAAAATATCCTAATAAATAATATTTAACCAAGTCTTAACTATTTATCAAAAAATTGATAAAACTTAAGTTTGCAGTCATATTTTTGAAAATACGAATTTACATCTTCTCCGGAAAATTTTACAATTTTAAACGTGCTCCATTTTTAATAACACAATATTTGTGAATACCACCGGTTAATTTCTAGAGAAAGAGACGGCCCTGGATATCTAATTTACTTGTGAGGGTGACAAGTTGTGACAGATTATGTCAACTTTAGTTTGTTTTAAGCATCGAGGTAGAATATAAGGTTTAAGTTATAGATCTTTTTATTTTCGGCAGAAAATTAGTTTTTTTCGGAGAAATTAAAAAGGAACGCTTCAATTATCATCCCTCTGGTAAGTACATATTCGACTGATATCAATAGTATAATTTTTTTGTTGATTGTTTTAAAATTATAAGTATAGAAACTTTGTTTATATAAAACTTAAGTTAAGTAGTCTAAATAGATTTTGATTTAAATTGGAAAACCATTGAAAAACTCATTCCTTTGGTACTCATTCCTCTGGAATTTGTATGCAATAATTCCTAAAATTCGGGAAAATAAATGTTTCTTAGCTTACACCTAATTAGTTACATAAATTTAAAAAAAACAAAATTATTTACTGTGCTGTACTGTTATTTAAAGACAATGACCAAAACTGATATCCATATAGCCCACTTTTGGTAGAATCATCCATATATAACCTTTATCAAAACTTTTTAAACATATTAATAAATTATTCTACCGACAATTGTTCTCACGGGAAATACCAAGAAGAGCATGTATGTAGGAAATTTTATAAAAATGTTTTCCATTCCATCCAATAGAATACGATCTTATGGTAGCTAACCTAAGGACACTCATCGTAAAGGCAAGCTTGCTTGACGATGAGTGACCTTAAGCTAACTATCAGGTAAGCGAGTCCAAAGCATATATATTTGACAACTGTCAAAAACATTTGTATAGGTAACAAAAACATTATTTGAAGAAAATGAATCATATTTTTCTACAATAGATAAAGTACAAGGCGAAAATTATATTTTAAAATTATGTAACACTTTTCAAATGGTTTTAATAAGATCGGATTCACGCATAGACTACACGGGGCTAACACTACAAAAATCTTCATTTAGGCTTCTCTTACACTATCAACAAGATTTGACATTGCGTTTATAAAATCAGGGCTATCAAACCGAACGGGCCACGATCCTCCACTTTGTTGACGTCACATCCGCAGCTAATTTTTTTATGGTCACGTTACGACACAGCTGATTGTCTTTAAAATATTGAAGTTGGAATGACGGTTTGTAAATATTTGATTTTTTTAAATCTATAGTAATCCTTAATTTTTCAGAGTTGCTTCATTAGCTCACACAAAAATTAAGTTTAGAGCAGAAGCGAATGTGACAAACACAGATAACAAAGTCAAATAGATGTCAAATATAACAGTTGGCATGTGGTACATGGTGTAACAGGGGCCTGTGTGACAGTGGTACTGTCATCTCAAGTGGCCAAGGCTTAAATGTTGCGAGCTACTAATTTAGGTTAAAACTTATAAAAATTATAAAAAGATTAAATGTTATTACTTATTTGTTCTCGAAAGGGAATTTGACGGTTCTTGGAGGAAAAGTATGCTGTAAACGCTTTTCTCAAATGTATAAACAATGTAGGAAAATCTATACATACGTTTTCAATTTTCTTCTTGTAGCTTCTTAAACTTTTTGGTTTTATAAACCTTTTGTATATTTGTTGTAAATATTTTTATTTATCAACATTTTAAACGTTGATTGAATAGGTGAAACTATTCAATCAACTGTTTAATTTACTTAATATTACTGTTTAGGTTTGGGATATATTATTGATTAAAAATGCCGATTTTAGGGCAACGAATGGTTTGTATTTTGATGTTAAAAATCAGAAAAAAGATATTAGTAATATTTAAAAACACTGGAAACAGTAATAAAATCAAAAGCTTTAAAATAATTGTGGATAATAAAGTTAACAGTTTTATACAAAGCTAAAATAATTGATAAATTTCCCCAGTAGAAAAAAAGCCCCCTTAAGAAGTGTGATCGAAAGCAAAGCCAACTAAAGAATGTTTGCTCCAACGACTTTCGACAGTTTCGTGTCTCAGTCAAAGCAACCCTACGCTTGCAAGCACAAAAAGCTTTTTATTGATTGGCTAGAACTATACTTATCGTCGCTTTGGCGAGAAAGAGATCGAAGAATGGACACATTTTGCAGAGTAAAAGTAAAAGCCAGGGCAGAGTAAAACAAAAGCTTGTAAATATTTGTAAAGAGAAAATGTACATTTGTTAAATCTGTTATTTTTTTTTAAATAAAATTCTTTTAGAAATAACGTTTTAAAAATCGTGTTTATTTTGAAAAATATATACTTAAAATGCATAGTTTTCAAAAATCAATTAACTACTGATTACAGTAAAAAATTAGGCTGCAAATAAAGTTAAATATTTAATAAAGTTCAACTTAAAATTTCAAATAAAATAAAACAAAACAAAACAAGGCACGTTATAAAATTTATTAAAAAAATTTTAATTTTTAATTTTATATGTAATGCAAATCTTTTGAACGGAATTAGATATATCAAATAAAAACCCTTTATTTTATCGAATCTTTGTTATAGAAATTGCAAATATTTCACAAACAAATAAACAAAAACTGAAATATATTTATTAACGTGTTAGTACTTTTTTTCAATATTTTCTATAACCATGATCTTAAGCTAATACTATAATTACATAATATTTAATTAAAAAGGAAATCGAATAAAATCCCTCTCAAAAGGCATTTTCTATTTTAATTTCGATTCAGTTTATTCCTTTAGAAAATATGGGTGGGAATTTTAATTCTAATTCTACTATTTTTAAATAGAAATGTTTTATAAATTTAAATAAAAATGTTTTCTATTTTTTGGTTTTTTCGCTCTTTCAGCCACCATATTTTTAGCCCAGAAGCCCAATAATGCTAAATCTGGAACTGACTTTTAAATCAATTGGATTTTTTGCTCCAGAACTATTAAGTCAATTGATAAAATTAATTTGGTAATGGTATTGTTTCCCGGGGTAAGAACGTCAATACGAGCAATAGGTATTTCATCATATTTTATGTGTACATTTTTGAGAAATAGACACGTCAATTTTAGCTTATAAAAAAATTTTTAGTAAAAAAAACGCCCAACTGCTAAATTAACTTGTAAGTACTAGTCGCAGTTGAGTACAAAATTAATAGGTATACCTATAATGTGCGACATGCTTCAACTTTTAGTTTTGATGCCCAAAGCGCACTTACAAAATTATACAGTTATGTATTTTTATAAATCAGGTTATTGGGTAATTTTGTACCGAACTGCGACTAGTAGTTACAAGTAAATTTAGCAGCTGGTTGTTTTTTTTATTTAAATTTTTTTTTATTTCCAACTTAGGTTTAATTCTTATTCAGCCTTATAAAAACACTATGCATTTACAATTCATTTGGCTTTACCCAAAAAGTACGTGTAGATTTTCTACAGACGCGTACAGTGTTGCCAAAAGAATTTTTGAAATCGCTCTAAATTTGTGAAAGGTATAGCTATAACTATTACTAATAAGGAGGGAGGGGAGAATATAGGGAGAGTGAAACTAGTAAAATGATGTTGGAAAAAAGTCTTTAAGCGTGTGCAGAAAGAACTTTTGAAATCGCTTTATATTTGTGAAAGTTATAGCTATAACTATTACTAGGAATAGCGGGAAGGAGAGAGGGAGAGGCGGAGGGGCGGAACTAGTAAAATGGTGTTGAAAAAAAATCTGAAAGGGTATGCACAAAGAATTTTTGAAATCGCTCTATATTTGTGCAAGGTATAGCTATAACTATTACTAATAAGGAGGGAGGGGAGAATATAGGAAGTGGGAAACTAGTAAAATGATGTTGGAAAAAAGTCTTTAAGCGTGTGCAGAAAGAACTTTTGAAATCGCTTTATATTTGTGAAAGTTATAGCTATAACTATTACTAAGAATGGCGGGAAGGAGAGAGGGAGAGGCGGAGGGGGGGAACTAGTAAAATGGTGTTGAAAAAAAATCTGAAAGCGTATGCACAAAGAATTTTTGAAATCGCTGTATATTTGATAAAATTATGCGAATATGGTTTTTGTCCAAATCGGTTCAGCCGTTTAGCCTCTAGCGTGACACAAATATATTTACTTACATACATACAACAATCGAAAAACATTACCCTTCCTTTCGCAGTGCTGCAGTTGGGTAAAAAATGAGACTTATGCACCATTGCCAGATATCAGAGGATCTTAGGTGAGCACACTTCAAAATCGAATGGTGCAAATCAAAATCAGTTTTTAAGGATCATTAAAACTTCTTCTTTGTGATTCTTTCCGTAAGTGAATGTTGCTGCAAATGGCTATAAGAGATTTTGTTTCTTCTTAGCCAGCCTGTTGTCTAAGGTATGGGTAAACTTTAATATTTTGAACAAGTTTATTTTTCGGTCTCTAATAAAATATAGAGAATTTACGACAGACGTCGATGCTAGGCCAAGTTTTACGGTTGCTCCATCCAGTTTTCGATCACGATGAATTTCACAGTCGTTGATAACTTAAGATAAGTCAGAACACTAATAGGCATTTGCACCCACGAACAACTTTAGCGAGAACTTTGGCCTTTGGAAAGTCCAGATTCGCGACCACTTATTCTGTCCTTAGCTAAAATTTATGCTATAACAAAAAATAGTTGTGTATTTCTTTTTGCGATTTTTTGAATCAGGTATAGACATCGAAGAAATAATAACGTTATTTATTCCATGGTATAGATTAAAATAGCTTTCTACATATAGAATTGATTATCTAGATTTTTTGGGGCACAATCCTGACTACATTAAGGACATTGAAGATTGTACGGTGGGATTCTTAGAGATCTAATAGAGAATGATTTTCATGAATAAGAAGAAGAGCAAAGTGGTTTTCGCGCAGGCAGTTATAATGGTTTTTTTCTCAAATAAGTAATTAAAACAAGTAGTACCAAAAATATAGAGACTTATATTACCTTTGTGGACCTACAAAAAGCATATGGTAACAAATAAAAATTATGTAGGAATCATAATTTTCTTGATTTTGTTTTGAATTTCAGAGCAAACTAATATTAATCATACATATATATAAAATCGATAAAGGAACTATACAAAGAGACAAAATCTAGAATTAAAATTGGAAATTGACTTTCAAAAGAATTCCTGGTAACAAAGGGCTTTAGACAAGGATGTCGTATCTCTCCAATTCTTTTTAAAATATATATCGCAGTAGCTCTAAAAAACTGGAAACATAAAATACACGGTATGAGAATGCAACTGACGACCAACTAATTGTAGCTAATATAAATTGGTAAAATTTTTTTTTAAGTCACAAGCTTTTATAAAATGCACTAAAAATTAAAAAATAATTTTCTAACATTCTAATATTATCATAATAATAAAAGCGATGGCCGACTGATGGAAATTTTGACGTTGTTAGCACGATAAGATATCCGTATCAATTAAATATCACTATTTGCAAGAATCAATCTAGCAGAAAAATGCAGAGGTACCACACCCACCCAACCCGACCCAAGATACCCCAGCATTTCTCTGACATAGGTATGGCAATGGCATAACATTGCGGCACATCAAAAATATCTTTGATGACCTGCTATGTTGAATATTCTTTAAGTGTTTAGATCACAAATTTAGATTAACTTATGCTTTGATTTGCGGCCATCGCTTTTATTATTATGATAATATTAGAATGTTAGAAAATAATTTTTTAATTTTTAGTGCATTTTATAAAAGCTTGTGACTTAAAAAAAAAATTTTACCAATTTATTTTCTACTTTTTAGTCTCAGCTATCTACTCTATTAAATGAAAATATTTGTTCAATAACAGAACAGAAGAGTTTATTCTAGATTATAATGAAATCGCTGATCGTGAGTTGTTTGGAAACTCATTTTTCTATTGGGGGAAGGAGAGGGTGGGGGTAGAAGTAGAAATATATTTTTTGTTTGGGCTGTATTACCATCGAACCTTTATGCACATACCAAATTTTATAAAAGTCATTTGAAGTGAAGTGTATCAAAAACGCATTTTTTATGGAAGGGGGTGGGGGGCTGGGTGGGAGGACATTTTTTTCATTATTGTTGTATTGTCATCGGACCACTATATTTATACCAAATTTTATCCAATTCGGATAATGGGAAGTGTGTCAAAAACGCATTTTTCTATATATGGGGGTGGGGGTAGGAGTGGTAGGATTTTTTTTCAATGTTGTATTGTCATCAAACCACTATGTGAATACCAAATTTAATCCAAATCGGATAATGGGAAGTGTGTCAAAAGCTCATTTTTCTATGAAAGGGGGTGGGGGTAGGGTTGGGAGGATACTTTTTCTTAATATTTTATTGTCATCGGATCACTATATGTATACCAAAGTTCATCCAAATCGGATAACGGGAAGTGTGTCAAAAAGAAATTTTTCTATGGAAGGGGGTGCGGGTAGGGGTGGGAGGATATTTTTTTCTTAGTGTTGTATTATCATCGGAGCACTATGTGTATACCAAATTTTATCCAAATTGGATAACAGAAAGTGTGTCAAAAATACATTTTTCTACAGTAGGGGTGGGGGTAGGGATGGGAGGATATTTTTTTGTTATGTTGGATTGTCATGGGAGCACTATGTGTGTGCCAAATTTGATCCAAATCGGATAATGAGAAGTGTGTCAAAAACGCTTCACAAGATTTGATAGATAGTTAGTTAGATAGTTAGTTAGACAGAACATCTGAAGCTAAATAAAAGCTTGTAAAAAAGAAGACATGGGGTATATGATGAAAACATTATTGGATGTCTTAGCAGCATTTTCTGAAGCAGAGATATAAAAAAGAATGTACAATTTAACATATATAAAACAATGGTGAAAAGCACGCTGTTGTATGGAATAGAGACTTCTCGCGTAACAGAAAAATACAAACAAAAATGTCAAAATGGATGCAACAAGAAGATCAATGAGAATATTTAAAACAGATCATATTAGAAATGAGATTATAAAAGAAAGAATCGGAATTGAGGGAAGCATAACGGATGACATCACGAAAAGACAACTGATATGGCCATGTACAACGGAGAATGGCAACCAATAGGCCGCAGGAAAAGAGGTTGTCCCAAACTGGAATGGCCATAGTCAATCCAAAAATCAATTAGTCAAAAAAACCTGACAGAAGAGGATTGTCAGGATCAAAGGAGGTGGAGGATAGTAAGGTCACTAGATCAGGAAGTTCCTAAAAAAGAAACCGACATAGTAGTAGTAAGTTTTGGATCCAGTTGAGTTTGGTCTAGAAAATAAGTAACTATTGTGAAGAAATGGATCCTATTGAGATTTTAAGATTGCAAATAAAAGAAAGGGTCATAAAGTTTCTAGCAGTAATAATGCTAGCAGCATATTGACATCTACGCCACAATATTTGACAGCTGAGCTGTCACGTTTTAAACTAACCATTTTGCAATCTATGTTTGACTTCTTTTGGGGGGTTGTTTCATTACAGTTACGGTTTCATAGTTTTTTTTAAATTTTATACAGAAAAAACTTTATCGTTATTTGTGTACGAAAATGACATACTGCTCTTCTGAAAGTTTACAAATATCCAAATTTAAGGCATTTCTCGCTTCCAACCCATTTACCACAACTACTTTGACAACGACACCAGCCGGGTCTTAGGGCTAACCCGATACAAACAGTAAACCACAGAAGAGTTTGGTTCGGTCCGCTTTACAGGCTCAATATGTTATGCAGTAAACATAGCATAACATAAAGAAGCAACCTTAAACACCAATCTAACTCGTGCGGATTTAGAAATTTTATTTGGGGGAGGACGGCTTTTTCGCGTTTTGCATAGTGACCAGAGGAATGAAAATTCGTCGCCGCCTACTCTCCGCAGATGATTTGCCGGCGCCGGCGCCACTCATCGATGAGAACAATCAGGTTGCTTTATGCATCGGTGAAACACAAATCCATCAGGTTTCTGTATATCCGATGGATTCTACCGATTCACCAATTGATGCCACCAAAACTCACCGACTCTGGCAGCCGGTGAGCAATTCCTGATGAATGTCATTTGTCATTTGAATCAGCTATATATTTTTATATACGAAAATTTGATCATCGCCCTCTACCTTGATACCCACGAGAATAGTTTCCTTTGTTTAATCAATTTCCATCTTTGTTGTGTAACAAAACTTTCGAAGAAAAACAAAATCTTTTTAGATAAAAAACATACGTTTTAGATAAAAAAAGATAGGTTAGGATTTTATTTCCATCATATATCTATTAAAGGACATAGATATATGATTTCCATATGATTTCATCAGGTATCCTTTATCTATCTAATATCTAATAAATGTCACTTGTCATTTGTCAAGAATCTAGATTCCATCGATTAAAAAAACCGGATGAATTTAGAGACTCTCCCTATCTGTGGTTATGTTTGACAGGGAAAGATTTTTAGGGTTCCGTTTCATCCATTTCCATCTTTGTTGTGTAACAAAACTTTCGGAGAAAAACAAAACCTTTTTAGATAAAAAAGATAGGTTAGGATTTCATTTCCATATGATTTCATCAGGTTTCTTTTTATTTTTCGATGGCTCTCTGGCTAATGAATGTCACTTGTCATTTGTCAAGAAGTGTCGGAATTTATTAAATGAAAGTTAGGGACTTTATTTTTAAACTTGGCTTTGGTAGGTCAGTTTTGAGAGGTCAGCCGTTAGTTTTCTTTGTAAATGTGTCAGAATAAAGTCGACTCCAAAATAAAGTCAGGTTTTATTCCACTAAGTCCCTACTGCTGCCAACCAAAGGAGTTTAAAATGTCGCTGAGTTGGCACCATAATGATATTTTGTATAGTCTTTTTTTATGTTATCAACGGCCTTCCATGGAAAGGCTCTTTTACCTTTGGATATTTTATTTGTCTTGCCCGAGAGCCGTAAGTCGTATATACGGCCCATAATAAAACTCAGAAAACTGTGCGCTGCTTGCTGCAGACATGAAACATGCAACCGCCTTGTAAAATCTATCATATTTTTTTCGGCTTTTACAATATAAGTACCTACCTCTGGTCCGCCACAATATTACACAGTTTATAATTTGTAGACAACAATGATTGAGTAGAAACAAAATTTCGGACTTACATTGTCTTTATTTATTTAAAGCCCGGTCTAGATATAACATTCTACCTTACGTCTTGCCTGTCACTCAAAAGGGTCAAGTATGACGGTTAAAAGACTAGCGTACACACTTGATAGTTTTAACGTACGTTTTTAGATCAGTTCTCTAGGCGGTCTTCTGTCTTAAATCA
Organism: Aspidapion aeneum; assembly: GCA_963576565.1. Taxonomy (NCBI): domain Eukaryota; kingdom Metazoa; phylum Arthropoda; class Insecta; order Coleoptera; family Brentidae; genus Aspidapion; species Aspidapion aeneum. Next base: position 209,206,844 of record OY755038.1, read on the forward strand.
GTACAAGTAAAACGTCCGTTTTTCAGTCTGCACACAAAGTTTTACTTGATGTGTGTTGACTGAACAGGCAAGACCTAAGGTAAAATGGTATGTCTAGACCGGGCTTTACACACGATGTTTCGGTGGTAAGTATCTCTTAACCGTCTTTAAGTGTAAACTAAATATTCCAGTCTACAAGCTACTACTTGGTGTGCAGTCACGGTCCATATACTGCCGTCCTTAGTAAGACCCACCTATTTGCGTTTTCAGTTATTTCGAGAAAAGCGAGTTTAAAGTTTAAATGCTTGCCAAGGGTTCCATAGTAATATATTTTTTTTGTTGGTAAATGTTTATGGGTTCCTAATAGCAATATCTAAGTAATAGAACAAAAAAAAATTACAAATTATTACCTTTAAAGCCATTTTCGAGCCTAACTCATTTTTGCTTTTTTTTGCAGATAGGTGGGTCTTACTTAGGACGGCAGTATAATAGACCGGTCTTTGGATCTTATATACAGGGTGTCCCAAATAAAAGCAACTACATGGGGATTTCGGAACCGGTAACAGATACGAGTTGATTCAGATGCCATGTCAAAATTAAAAATATCTAGATTGGTTATATTAAGCAAAATCTAAAAATTGTGTTTTTGAAAAAATGACAAAGTTTTGACAGATAGTTACGTAGGTAAGACAACAAACGCAACTACGGCCTTTGTTTCACAGCCAACCAAGTGAAAAACAGTTTTTTAAATAAATTCACATTTTCCGTTATTCAAAGATATGGTTGAAAAGCTCTTTTAATGCTCTATTTATTCACGTTTAAATTCAATATGGCGGTCATAAGAAATAACAAAGTTGGCTATGGTTTCAAACAAACTAGAAGGCCTAGAAAAAATTTATTAACGTCGTTCGATTGGCCGTAGTTGCTTATACAAAACTACCAAATGTCATTAAATTTGTTTGCAAGATGGCGGCAATATTTCAATTTTTCAAAAAACACAATTTTTAGTTTTTGCTCGATATTTTAGTAACCTCTGTAGATATCTTTATTAGTGATATAGCACCTGATTGGGCTTAGAATAGCGCAACTTTTTCTCATTTAAACAAACTCGTATCTCTTACCGTTTCCGAAATCCCCATGTATTTGCTTTTATCGGGGACCCATATATGTCGAATTTTTCACGTCACTGGTGGTCCAGCTGATTTTTGTAAACAAAAGTTGGATATGATATGAAAAGCTAATATTTTTTGAATTTCTTAAAAACCAAGACAATGTTTTAACTGTTTTTTTCTATAAGCGTGCGGAAAAGTCCACTTTTCCGCACGCATTTTAGTGTGGAAAGTGACACTTTCCCGCACTAGTGCGGAAAAATATTGGAAAAGTAAATTTGTTACGATTTTGAGGTGTTCTATAACATTTAAACCATTCAAAATACATTTGTATCTTTCCTAGCACACTAAATATCCTATAAATATTCAAATTGACTAAAATTCTGCTATATTTTCAATATTTTCGATAAAATAAAGTTTTCAGTAAAATAGGTTCAAATTATAAGTTTTAAACCTCCCCGGTATAAATATCGTCATTGTCAATGTCAATCAACAATGAACACTAGTGGTTTTAGATTTGGCATCTTAAATCACCATAGCAACAAAGTATAAACAAACTGTCAAAACAAAGCCAATTTTGCAGATACAAGCGTCTTTTGAATTTTTCAAACAAAAAAATCAGATTTTCAATGGATTCTTCGGACGAAGATCTACCCCAGTCAGTTCTAGAAGCCGCTAGAATGTGAATAATAATAATTGATTTGATTAAAACGTTTTGAATATAAATAATTTTCTGATTAATTTTTAGCTTTTTCCTCACGCTTATAGAAAAAATAGTGTACCTAACTCGTGCGTAAAGTGTCTTTTCCGCACTTGATTGCTGGCCAAACTCCGCTATCGCGTCGTTTGGCCATCTGCAATCGCGTGCGGAAAAGAGGCACTTTCCGCACTAGTTAGGTAAACTACTATTTAGTACATCCATATAAAATAATATTTTTTAGATGTATGGTCGTTATTTTTTTATCCCGCTTTATTTTTCTTTAAACAAAACTTAAAATACAAGTCAATGTCAATGTCTGAATGTGATCGTTTAGTATTAAAGGTAAACCGAGGATTTGGTAAGTAAACAGAGGTGTAGGTTGGCGGATTACTTTTGAAGCTGAAACGAACACATTATATTCTTCGAATTTTAATTTTTCTGTAAACAAAAATGAAGCGGGCTAGAGAACGACTAGTATATCCCAAAAGTACTATTTTATAAGAATAGTAGGAAAATTGCCTTCGTTTTAAAAAAGTAGTAGTTGTTCATATTATATCTAACTTTTGTTTACAAAAAACAACTTGAACACCAGTGACGTGAAAAATTCGACATATATATATATATATATATATATATATATATATATATATATATATACTCTCCAAAATAAACCGAGCAGCGTGTTGTCGATAACGAACAAAAAATCAGAGCTAGAACGAAGTTTTATTAAAACCTATACCTACTAAAAGTTTTTAAATATTAAAAATCTTGCTTTTGCTGAACTTGCAAAAAAACACGGGGGTGCATCGCGGATTCTACTACACGGTTGTAGTGCAACCGCCAGCCAACGTTTAATAAAACCTCAACTGCTAATTAATATCCACAAAGCTTCTTGCTCCAAACAGGACCAATATCACCCACCGACGGATACTCAAACCAACAAAATGATAAGCATTATTGGAAGCTATGTTCGATAACTTGCTCTTGCACATTGGCATATTACAATTTTCCCTTTCTTCATGCATCTGACCAAATACGTTAGAGCATAAATATTGGGCATACCATGCATTCTCACATGCGATGCTTGAAGCCAAGAACCCATTTAATTCTTAATGTACCTTTTTCGGTCAGGCAGGAGTACCTACTTTTGGAATAACATTCTCTTACTTCTCCTGGACATTTTTTCTACAAACCGCACATGTTTTACGTGAATTATTTCCCATTTTTCACAGAAAAAAAAAACATAATTTTATACGACACACGCAAAACAACGCAAAATGTATACCCACCAAACGACGCACCCAAAAGTGGTCGACGCTGTAACGAGCTGATTGTATTTTGGTTAAAATCTATTAATGCTAACGACTTGTTTAACAGTTTAAAAATTAACAACCAAAGACTTTCAGTCTAAACTGTAACTTTACAAAGCTAAACTCTGACAAAATGGACTAGATTTTAATCTTAATTTAGATATGCTGATCTGTAGTCCATAGATTTAGTGACAATCGCCACAAAAACATTTCACTTGGAGTTATCATTTTGAAATTTTGCACCATGCTTGTTCATTCATATATTAAAACACAAAAAAAACGTAGAAGGACACTTGATCTAAGTTTTTCCTCACCCCACCCTGAGTTTCTCCTCACCCCATGATATGATTTAAGACAAATAGAAATATCTATTACTCCTAATATGTCGGTTTAGAACGTTTTTCTACGTTGTCCGACGTCTATTATTCTCCACCTCCTTCGATTCTGACAATCATCTTCTGTCAGGTTTTTTCCACTCATTGATCTTTGGGTTGACTGTTGCCATTCCAGTTTAGAACACCTCTTTTCGCCTATTCGTTGCCATTCTGGGACCTGTTTTGGTAATGTTTCGTCGTTCATCCGTTGTACATGGCCGCACCATATCAGTTGTCTTTTAGTGATATCGTCCGTTATGCTTCCCTCGATTCCCATTCTTTCTTTTATGGTCTTATTTCTGATATGGTCTGTTCTAGATATTCTCATTGATCTTCTTATTGCTTTCATTTCGACAACTTTCATTATTGATTTGTATTTTTTTGTTACGCGAGTCTCTATTCCATACAGCGTGCTTTTCAATATTGTTTTATATATGTAAAATTTTACATTCCTTGTTATTACTCAGCACTATAAAACCTTTTCTCCTTTTACTATTCTTTTTTTTCAATTATTTACAGCCTGTTCCTATCTTATCAAATCTGACACCTAAGTATACATAATAGTCCTACTGTGAACTCACTTGATTTATTTCCAATACATAAGTACTGTGCTTGTCCACATTCACTGTTAACCCCCACTTTGGGTATTCTTCCGTTAAGTCTCTCATCATACTCTATGTCTTCTTTATCATTAGCTTCAATTACTTGGTCGTCAGCAAACTGTAGTGTGATTATGGCAAATTGATCGTTAAGTTGTATTCCCAAACCGTGTACTTTACGTTTCCAGTTTTCTTGAGCTAATGCGATATCTATTTTCAAAAGAGTTGGAGAGATATAACATCCCTGCCTTTCGTTAACAGAAATTCTTTTGAAAGTCGACGTCAAATTTTAATTTCAGATTTTGACCCTTTGTATAGTACTTTTAGCGCTTTTATGTATGTATGATTGATATTAGTTTGCTCTAACACTGAATTTTTCTATTAGAACGGTATAGGTATGTAGTTCCACAAAAGCCAATAAAGTAACTCGGTTAAATAAATTTAATACTAATTAAATCGGTGGCGAATTTGAGCATAAAGGAACAGGTTTTTGTTAAAAACTTGAAAAATAGAAAAAAAAACAAATTTTACCGTCAATTATGTTTTCATGTAGGTCTTATCATGAAAACCTTTTTTGGAAAAATTTTTGACTGGAAACATATCATCTATCTCATGTACCGACGTAACTAGCATTTAATGAATTTCTCAAGAGAGCGAAAATTAAAAAATCAGTTTCATTAAAATTGGTAGATACGTCGAATACAAACAACCCTACTGCCGTGCAAAATGTCGTACTTTTGGAAACAGTTTGGTAGCGAATTTCATTTTTTGGATTTTTGTCAGTTACGTGGGTACGTAAGATAGGGGACGATATGTCATTAAATGAGATTGGCCCATTGGCACCAGCCTCCTACAAATAATCAGTGGAAACAATAGGGAATAATTTCGCTGGGCATGAAATGAACGTTTTTCACGGATATATTATCTTTTTTAAACAATGCCTGCGTTTTCTGCATACGTGAGCTTGATCCCTGCCCTGCTCTATTCCTGCTTTGCAATCTCCCGCAAGGCATTTAATAAAAAGCTGCTTGGCAATAATTAAAAAACCATTTTTTTATATTAAAAGATGACAAAAGCTAATCTAAGCGGGAATTTTGTATTAAATAAGTACAATGTTTCTTAAATTCGCTCAAGCAGAGAGGTTAGATTTGGTTAGATAATGTAAACATGAAATCTCGTTTTAAAAGGGGGTGAATTGAACCATTTTTACGCATTTGCATCCGCGAAAAACACACCAAAAACACAAATAAACCAAAACAGCGGTTGACACGCATTTGACATTTCCAAACCAGAGAACCAAATATTAAGCTTAGGCTTAAAACCACAATCCGAAGGCGGTAATTTTTAATTTGCCACTTTTACTTTTCTCAAATCCAAGGTCTTTATAATTTTTACAGGTTACCTACAGAATTTGAAAGATCATTGAACCTGACCGGCCAACTGTAATCTCATTAAAAAATCTACGTCACCGGGTTGCCTTAAACCAGATGTTTTATGGAAACTGGATGACGCAGCTACAGTTCACATGACTGCTCAAATTCTGTAGGAAACCTGTGTAAAAGTATAAAGTATACTTATATAAATCTGCACCGGAAAAGGGCCTCTAAAAATGTCTGCTATAAGCGTGCCGGCATGTTGGATAAATGATCACATCGTTCGCGCAGTTCGAGTTCACCCGATTTCAAGGTAGTACTCCTTCTCAGTAAAAGCATCTTTCAACATCAATCAATATCCACGAAAGAATCAGGCAAATCCGCATAAGAAGAAGTAGAAACGGTGACACAATATCCCCTAAACTATTTAAGCAGGCACTCGAAGGAGTTTTTATAAAGTTAGATTGGGAGAAATAGGCATCAAAGTTAACGGACAATACTTAAACCACCTAAGATATGCTGATGAATCGCCCTAATAACAGATAAGAAAAAAGACCTGATAAGAATGCCGGAAAAACTGGATAAAGCAGCTCAAAATATAGGCTTGAGTATCATCATAACAAACAGATATCACGATCAGAATAAACAAAGAGAAAATAGAAGTAGTAGAGGAATATGCTGTATACCTGGGACAAAAATCCCAGTTGCTCTCTTATTAAAGACAATCATATTACCTTACTAAAACCACACTTGCATCTGATAATTCTGATTTTTTTGCTTTTGGTGTTTTTCCTAGGACTCTCAAGCATGCAACTATAATCCCGGTACATAAAAGCGGTGACAAGTACTTAATAATTACCGACCAATTACATTAACTAGCTCTGTTGCCAAATTGGTGGAGAAGTGTATAAGGCTTACAATATTTAAAAACAAACAAAATTTGGTTTTTGACGGAACATATTAATGAATATTTCTTGATTTAGGAAAGGCATTTGATACCGTAATACATCGGATTCTATTGAAAAAAATGGAAAGAATAGGTATAAGACACGTAGCTTACATTTTATTTGCAAGTTATCTTAAGCTAAGAACTCCAGATGTCAAAATTAATAATACTATTAGCTCCAAAAGTCTGGTGGAGTTCGGTGTTCCACAGGGTACAGTGCTTGAAATAAATGGCAGAAGAGACAATCAAGCAAATTAAAACCTGGTTTGACAAAAACTACTTAACTTTAAACGCAGATAAGTCTGGCTTCATATACTTTTCTATGACTGAAGCTAGTGCTACTTTGGGGTCTGATAACAGCATTACAATACACGACTTTAAATGTAGTAACGACAACAGATGCAACTGCAGAACAAAAACTGGTAAAAAAGAACAAGTAAAACATCTGTGGGTTGTATTTGATGCACATTTGTCCTGGAAACATCATGTTGATTTTCTTTCTAAGAGAATTCGTAAACTAATAGACAAATTTTATCAGCTACGACAAATTATGGACCGAAAGCTCCTAAAATCTGTTTACTATTCCCTGGTGGAATCTGTCATTAGTTACTGCATGACGGTCTGGTGTGCAGCATTAAAAAATATACTAAATCCGCTAATAATTAGTCTAAAATATCTGATTAAAGTAATGCTAAATAACAATAAAAGGCTTCCTACTGAAAGCCTATTTAAAGAAGCTTGTGTTTTGAAACTCAATCAGTTGTATGTCAAATCTGTGGTCAGAATACTTTCCAAAAAACAACATTACCTTCATTATAGGACTAATGAGAGAAGCACCAGAGCAGCTACTAACCAATTGGTTCTACTACTTAAAACTACTAGCACGCGGTACCCAAGGTCGTTAGTATGGACCATGCCAAAAAATAAATAAAATGTTGCCTAAAGAGTTTAAGTTTCACAAAATAAAACCTAGATAAATAAAAAGATAACTGATTGGTTATTTAAAAATAACATTGATTGGTTTTTAAACTAATAAAAGCCTTTGAAATATGTATATCTACTTTTAGTTAAAACTATTTTTTTAAGTATAATGCCATAGAGAATTTTTGCCATCTTGTCATATTAATTGAAACGAAACTGTAATAAGATTTCATAAAATAAATTGAATTGAATTGAACTGATAAAAAGAAAACCAAACAGTTGGAATTAAGAGACGAGTAAGATTGGCCTGGGCAGCATTCGGTAAATTAACCTACATATTAAAAAATTGTATAACCAATGTACCTATCCTTCCTCTACTTACCCATCAGATCCCAAACCTGGACACTTACAAAATCAAACATGGATAAGGTAACAAAAGCCCAAAGATCAATGGAAAGACCAATGTTACATGTAAAGCTAACAGGTAGATAAAGGAATGAGTGGATAAGAAATAAAACAAAAGTATGGGATGTCAGAGGAGAAGTAGCAAAATTAAAATCAAAAATTGCCGGTCAGCGACCCTGGGAAAATAAAAGAAGTAGGAAAAGACCTCAAATGAGAGGGGCGGACCATTTAAAGAAACATGCGTGAACTAGATGGATGAACACGGCGACACACAGAGAAGAGTGGAAGATATTGGTGGAGGCCTATGCCCAAAGATGAATCGAAGAAGGCTCAATATGTAGATAGATTGATAGACTCCTTCTCAGTTTTTCACCCATTTAAGAATTCATACACAGATGCGTTGTTCGAGAGAGAGGAATTCAAAAATAGCGCTACAGCACTTTTTTATGTATCCCCATTGTCGTCATAAAGATACCTTCTCTCATAAAAAACGTAATTTATAGAAAGTTTCACGCTTTAGGACCAAATAAAACACACTTAATGTCTGTTCAGTTCATTTGTATTGCAGTTTTTTATTGTCAGAAAATTACATTTTTTGATAAGGAAAATCTGTGTTGTAGGTACTTATTTTTGATTTGGTTGATGCAGCTTATGTTTGATTTCCCATAGGAATAATTTTTTCTTCTACCGTGTGTTTTACAAAAAAGCTTATGCTCTGTTTAACTGTTTTACGAATTTTCTTAAAATAGAAAAAAAAAACTAAATGTACGGTGTACAGGGTCATTGGTTATATTTGCGTGGCCTTTTTCAGGGATTAATGTAGGTGCAGTGGCGGCGCGTGGTAAAAAGCTTTGGGGGTGCACATCAAAAAAAAAATAATAATTGCGGCACAGGCATAATTTTTTTTTAGTGCCACGCTAACTTTTTGAGGTATAATATAATTTAAAGCAAATAATTAAAAAATGAGATATTTAGTTAGATATTAGTTACCTACCTATTAGTATTGTAATTATAAATAAATAATAAATGTATCATACCTAGTTAACATATATTTTCTCTTCTTATGGCAAAGATGAAAATTTAATTGCCTTTAAATATTGCACGCTAATGCTATCAGAATTAGAAACTTCCGCCATTGTCGTAAATAACAAATCGTCGAAATCAAAACAAACGGCCAGCGCCCGACCGATAATAGGAAGTTGTCTAAGCGCGCACGACTGAAAAGTGCGTGTGAACTGCTTCAAAATGCAACGCGAACCATGGACGCGGGAGGCATCATGGGGGTGCTGGCGGCATCGAGGCTAGTTTTTGTATAAGCGCGGTGCCGAAGGAAGGTTCAGATTCTATGTACTGTAAAATTCTATTCGGACATGTCGTCCTCTCTTTCTATATTTCGTAATTAGCATGCGACATAACATCCACGGTGCATAGAATTTGGTTCCAGTTAATTACCGTAAAGAATTAGAGTAGAGCTTGGTTTTAGTTTTATTCACTCGAACGTACACTATAACTATAGTACGTAGTGTGAGCTTAGGGGCCCATATATTGGCAGAGTATTTTTTTAAGTTATAGAGTATAATTTTGGTGTATAATCACCATAAGCCTAAAGTAAAAAAAACTAAGCAAAAAAATTGTTCGTGGCAGAAACTAAAGACATTTGCATGTTTGGTAAGGATTAGGTTTTTAAGCAGTATCGAAAAAAGTGGTAAAAGCGTTTTGGTTTTTACGTGAAAGTTTTTAATGAAGCGTTATTTTAAAAATAATTCCTGCTACTTTCATGAACTAGATCTTTTACGCCAGTATTTACTAAGACTTTAAGACAGCATTGGAGACCGGGTTTGAGTATCAAGTCTATAATAGACTTGATATCGACCGGTTTAAGTGTATTTTTTTAATACTCACAGGTCAAATAACTGCAAAGATTTTGTTCACCCTAATGTGCAATATGATAGTAAGCATTTCTCAGTGAGTTTCATCTCATATAAATTCAAATTAACTTTAGAAATAAAGAAAGAACACATTAAAATTTTGTAAGCAAGTGTCATTTTTTGGAAACTTAGTCCGTGCAGTCGTAGGATTTCCGCTAAAAATAGTTTCAAATTGTAGTACCACCCCTGAGGGGTGGTTTAAAGTTCGAAAAATAAAAGAAATAATCCATGATTGACAAAAAACTTACATACAAAAATATTCAAAGCGAAATAATACATAAATAACTTAAAACTATATCTGTAGATGCATTACCGTATTAAATACGTATCAATATTTAAATACTGTAAAAAGCACAAGATATATTAGAATCCCTTCTCAATTACACATTCACTAAAACAATCGACCATCGGTTTAATCGTTGCTAACTTGTCTAAAAAATTAACTTGTAAAATATAGCGGACAGCTGACTTACACCGTTTTTATTCGACATTTCCTAGTGACGTTTGGAGGTTTAAATATGGCTACCATTGTTAAACCAAAATATTTTATTATTTTTATTTATTTATAACCTTTGTGTGGAAATAATGTCTTTGTTACAACGAGAAAAGATAACCCATATCCCAAGGTATTTATGAACAATTTATATAAATATTAAAAACTATTGCATTCACGGGAAAAATATGTTATACCCTTAACCAAAATGTAGACTTTTAAACCTAGGATTGTAGCACTTAGCACTGTAGACCCTTTAGTAAATACTGGTGTTAAAGTCCATTTTGGTCCGGCTTGCTGTGGTATATAAGTATGATGTCCCAAGACTTACTGAGTAAATTTAAAATATACATTTACCCGCCCTGACCCGCCCATGAGGACAACAGAGATAAACTCTCACCAAGCATTTCTTACCGGATTTACTGGGGACATCATTACGACGCACACGGACAAAATTCATTCGTTAGACACTAATTTTGTCCGTTACGTCATATTAGTGTTCTGAAGAGTCCCACAAGGACGAAACAGTGAACTGTCAACACTTATTAGGTGTCCATTAGATCTTGATCCCCCGTGAGGTTAAGCTTTCGAGCTACCCACGGAAAAATATGCGAGAAACAAAAGCTTCTTTTTACCCGATTAGCCACAAACTTGTTTGATTCAGATACTTTATGGTATGACCATCAAAATTTTGTCAGATCTTTAGTGTTAATGAACCGAAAAGTGTATAAAAAAGATTAAAAGAAATTTTGTGATTTCTTGTCGCATTTCCCCCGAAAACGCATTTATTTTGATTTGTCAAATATTTTCGGTTTCGCCGTGCCACAAACTTTATTTTGGGCACATCCCTTAAGATAAATAATTCACTTTCTCCAAGACGCTGCAACGGCGATGGTCGTATAAAACAATTTCAAAGCAACATTTTTATCAATAATGCAGACGCGGGAGGAGCGGCCCGTTCCGTTTTGGGAAGTCAGTCTTCAACGACCCGTTTTTGCGAGAAAAATGTTTGTTTGTTGTTTCTCTCACGTTCGTTTTTTTTTTAGCTAACCCCACAAAGTGTTTTTAGCACCGGAGAAGAGTCACAAAATAATCCCGACATGGAGCAATTTGACTTGCATTGCATTGCAATTTGCAAGAAACTCTGTTTTGGACATGCGTATTTTTTATAGGTCTGGGGCGATTTATATTGCTGAAAGGCCTGCAAGGTATTTGCGCTCTTTCTTTTCCATCCAGCGGCGTAGCGTGCCCGAAAGGGCGGGGGGGCGACAGCTAAAAAGGGCGCCTCTGAAAATTGAAAATCTTGCGACCAAAAAAAAACAAAAAACAAAAAAAAAGTCATCATGTGGGGGGGGGGGGGTTGGGGGCGGCCGACAGGTCACAAGGGTGCCTCGCACAAATCTTGCGACCAAAAAAAACAAAAAAAAAGGTCTTCATGTCGTTAATTTCCTTTGGCGCCGACTCAATTGGCCGTTACCGGCCCGACTTAATAAAGCTGAGGGCGCTTCGGCCACCAATGGGGCGCCACTACCCTCGGGGCGGGGGGGGGGCGACGAACCCCCCGCGCCCTCCGAAAGCTACGCCGCTGTTTCCATCATCTAATGAAAGAAACATTTTCGGTCATAGGATATCCACTTTTAAATCTAATAAACACGTGCTTAAAAAACGGGGAAATTCCAGATATACTCAAATGCTCATATATTACACCTGTACCAAAAGTTAAAAATAGTAAAAGATATGATATGTGGTATATGAAAAGTTTTTAAATTTTATAGAAAGCAACAAAATTTTAGTACAACAACAAACAGGATTTAGGCGAAAACATTCTACAGAAATTGGAGTACAATACGTTATAGAAACATCGAAAAGAAGTTTTGAGAAAAATGAAATTATAGTTGGGGTATTTTTAGATTTTAAAAGAGCATTTGAAACTATTGACAGGGAAAGGTTTTTAAAAAAACTTTATAAATTTGGTCTAAGCGGAAAAGTATTAGAATGGTTTAAAAATTATTTATGCAATAGGACACAGCAAACCAAAATTTTGAATTCACTATCATTTACTACTTTTTATTTTATATATAAATGATCTGCCAACAGTTTTAAAAAATTGTATGATACAGATGTTTGCAGATGATACATTACTTTATTTAAAAGGAACTTCATTAGAAGACCTAACTATTGAGATAAATTCAGAATTAAAAAATGTAGTACATTGGCTAAACGCAAACAAATTAAAACTGAATGTAAACAAAACAAAATGTATGATTTCAAATTCAAAAAGCAACTTAACAAATTTTGCAATCACAATAAATAATGAGAAATTAGAAATTACAAATTCTTTTAAATATCTTGGTATCATTATAGATTCAAAATTAAAGTTTGATAAATACTATGAACATATTATATCAAAAATTTCTTCAAAAATTGGGTATTTAGGAATGATTAGTTATTATTTATAATTTTTTTCTAAAAAATGTGTTTACAATACACTAATATTACCACATTTTTCCTACTGCTCAACTATATTATACACAGCGAATGAAAATATTTTAGATAACTTCAAATATTACAGAATAGAGCAATGAGAATAATTCTTAAAGCAGATAAATACACAAAAACTACACTAAATGTTAAAAAAATTAAATTGGCTTAATGTAAAATATTTCATTTTCTATAATGTTTATATATTTATTCACAAAATTCAAAATAATCTACTACCAGAACAACTTAAAGATTTTGTCCTCCAAAATTCAAATTTTCATTCACATTATACAAGATACAAAGACGATTTTCATTTAAATAATTCCCAAAAATTAATTGTCCCAAAATCAATTTTTTGTAAAGGTTTTTCAGAATTCAATAAATTAAAAAACTCAATAAAAAATGCAAAGAAATTAAACATATTTAAAAAAAGTTTATAAAAAGATTTATTTTTAATGCAGTTTGTTTAATTATAGTATTATTTATTTATGTGCAGGTAGAATAAATTATTGTGTTACAGTTGAAAATATTACTTAGTCTATTAATATTTATATAGCTAACAATTAGATTTTAATGTAATTTACTTTACTATTGTTAAAATTGTAGCATATTCTTGCTAAATAAAGTTTTTAAAGTTAAAGTTAAAAAGTTATCCCAGAGCGAACAAGCTGCAGCAATTAATAAATATATGGATGCGCTGATCACTTTTTTTTATTAGCTTTATTTATTTTTATGTTTATATTTAACAGACAAAATTTTTAAAATAAAAACCACCGAAAAAGAAATCAAAATAGAACTGTAAAACCAAAACAAGATATTTGAGGTTAGAAACTTTAAGCGTATTCAGACAGACAGAATGGTGCACTGACCGTCTCAAACTAATATGCTGTTTGCTTACATTTTCTAGCCGTAATTTAACTATTTTAGCTGTGATTGGCAAACCTTTGCAATTAAAATAGCCTTGCACCATGTCAATGGACCTGCAAGTATCATTGCTTGCAATCTTTTGACCTTGCAAATTATTGCTGCAATGCATTGCAGATATTATTGCTCCATGGCAAGCGGCCTTAACACACTGAAAGGGGCGGATCTAGGAATTTCATTTGGAAGGGGTGGAGTTTAACGCTTTTTGCATAGTGACCAGAAGTGTCTCATTCCCTTTTAACCTACGTTGGCGTCAATTTTTCTAGTAAATGTCCGTTTTTTAAATTAGTTATGAATTAAATAGATATATTAAACTTTTTGAATAACCCCTGTGCATAAAAATTATCACATGACATCTAGCATGGTCATCAAATATAAGTCAATTATTTTTAACACTTTTTTGTATTTAGGTGTAAGTTTTACAGAAGTATTTCAATTTATTTGTTTTTTGGGGGACCCCATACCGGCCACTGTATTTCAGAAACCAGTCATAGGATCATTTTATGGTATAATTATTGCAAAGTCACTTGAATAACTCCTAATACGGGGTTCTATCGATTTCATGAAATTTTGCTTCATTCTGGCCTTCAAAAGTTATCCAAATTCATATAAAATCTTTCTGGTATAATTTCAACCCTACCGACAGAGAAAAGGCGCGGCTCTTTGCACTCCGACGACAAAGTATTTGTTTTCGGACCGACCGAGGCCAGGTGGATGGACGGCACCAGATTGGCAGATTTTTTTGAGATGCGCTTTTAATTGCTTTCAGGTGTTCGTTTCGGGACCCCGTTAGTCGGCAGTATGCAGATATAGAAAATAAATCAGTGTCGTTTCTGTAGGTGTAGGAATAGAAAGTTTTATTATCTAATTTTATTTCTTTAGTTTACGCCATAATTAAATGAAATAATTTTCATGAGTGCCTATATCTACCGCCGCCCATGTCACTTTCTTGAAAGGATATGCCGATGATCGGCTTTTATCTTTGTTCAACTGACTTTGCAAAAACTATACTTACGTCTCTTCTATGAAATCATTTAGTTTATAATAATTAATGAAAATGGTAGTCCCAGCTTAGCCTGCGGTGCCCGCCAGTTCAAAGCATAAAACGAAAAAACCAGCTCTATACTAAAGTACACAGTTATTTCATTCCAGATTTAAGCGCTTTTGGTGTCACGTGAAAAAATTTTTTTTTGCTACTGAATTTTTAAGAAAAATTTTCATCATCCAGCGAGGATGACTATCTAAGGCGAAATATTCAGAAATGAAAACGTCGTTACAAAGGAAAAAAGAAAAGAAGCAAATTTGGAGGCATTCCCAGTCCAAGAATAGACATGGACGCCATTCGTCTAGTCGTTCGTTTTCTAGATCACGGTCTGTGACATGCTCAACCCGGTCTGGGACATGCTCTCCCCGTTTCTCGGGACCAGAAAGACCCAATAAGGCTCCATTTGTTGAATGTGAGTACAATGCGCAAATTGAGGTTATCCTTTTAGCGCCGGGGCCAACCATTGTGTTTGGTTGTATATTATATATATAGTATAACCGAACCGAACCGAACCGAACCGAACCGAAAGAGTATTGAATGCAATGGGGACAAACCGAAAAAAGTCTGTAGTGGTTGGAGAACCTCTACATGAAATTTTAGCGGGGCACTACTTTCTTATTGAGGAACGGTATGCCTGAGGAGCAGTTAAACCAAATCCTGTCAAAATATCAAGTGCCAGAGAATTGCCCCATTGATCCTCCTAAATTAAATCCTGAGATCATGGCAGCCCTGAACGAAACAGACAAAAAAAAGGATGAAAGGCTAGTTGTACGTCAGAAAAAAGTGGAGGTGGCATTAATTGCCGTTACGAGGGCTGAATCAATTCTTGTAAATAAACCTGATAAGGACGATGAATTATTGAAACTTATTGAGCTTCTAGGGATGCCTCCTCGGTTTTGAGTAAGTTACATTTTACTAATTCAGAATATCGTAAGACATTCATTTTCAATTTTTCTTTAAGTCGAAATAATTTACAACCTCAATTAAAGAAAGCATTGGTGTCAGCCCCAATGGACAGTCTTCTTTTTGGCGAAGACTTGGAAGGCAGGATTAAATCCGCAAAAGCCCTTGAGAAGTCAGTGGCAGATCTGAAACCTAAAGCAAAGAATGAGGCACGTCCTTTACAGCCTTTACAGACCCCAAATGTGCAAAGCCGGTTCGACACAAGAAGGTCATGTACATGCCCGCGAGGCGAAGTGGGCCCAGCAGACATCAAGACAATCAACGGGACAGTCGTCCTTGCAAGTTCAATTTCAGTGGGGAGAGAGACAGAACCCACATGAGGAAGACAAAGTAGTAAGTAGGTTTGCAGGTAGATTATCTTTTTTTAGTTCACTTTGAACTAAGTATACAAAGGACCCACTGATTTTGTCATGGTTAAAAGGCTATGAAATTCCTTTTGCTAGACCTGTGGTGCAAAATTTTGTTCCAATAGAACTTAGTTGATTGGAGATTGGGGCCATTGCTGAATATTCAACTACTAAAGAACAGTTAGTCTCAAAAAAATTTTTGATCCCTAAATCTGATGGTTCATTTAGATTAGTTTCAAACTTAAAAAATTTTAATTAATTTGTTGATACCTATCACTTTAAGCTTGAACACCGAAAGATTGCTGAAATAATAATGTCAAAATATTTTTTATGGCAAAAATAGACCTTAAGGAAACATATTTTCTGGTTCCTGTTGCTGAGCAATACACAACATATTTTCGATTCTTATTTGATTCGATGTTATGGCAGTTTCAAGTTCTTCCGATTGGTTTATGCACTGCTCCATGGGTTTTTACTAAATTCTTGAAGCCAATAGTTTCTTGTCTTCGAGCTCAGGGTTTTCTGTCAGTTGTTTACTAAGATGACTTTTTTTCTAATTGGGGAAAGTTTTGAGTCTTGTCAGAAGAATGTTCAAGTATCATGCAATCTTTTGACAAAATTAGGGTTTATAATAAATTATAAAAAGTCAGTACTGATTCCTTCTACATGTTGCAAATTTTTAGGTTTTTTATTTTTAGCATGTCTTTGACTTTCAGATAAGCGCATGAGCGTTCTGGGCATGTTATACAAGTTTTTAAATTTAAAATCTTGTACGATTAGAGATTTTGCTCAGTTGTGTGGTGTTTTAGTCTCTGTATGCAGTTGCTTATAGTGTGGTTTACACAAGTCCTTTAAAAGGGCTAAATTCTTGGCTTTACAGTTTTCAAAAGATGACTATGATAAAACTATGAAGATTCCTGAAGATTTGCAGCATGATTTTCAAGGGAGGATAAGGAGTTTGCAAAGTCCTTCATGCCCTATAAGACAGATGACCTTTTGCATAGAAAATTTTTCTGATAGTACTGAAAGCTTGGGGTTGTGCATGCCAAGGAAGGAGGTCTAGGGGGTTTTGGAGCCCTAGTGAGGCAGAGATGCACATAAATGCCTTAAAATTGTTATCTACCTTTTTTGGTCTGAAGTGCTTTGCATCTCATTTAAACAATTGTGAAGTTTTATTACGCATCGATAATACTACGGCATTGGCGTACGTGAACAAGATGGGAGTACAATACCCGATTTTAAATAATCTTGCGAGGCAATTATGGTATTGGTGTGAGCAACGGAAAATTTGGGTTTATACTTCATATATTAGCTCAGAATTTTGAAGCGGATAGGAATTGGAACATGTACAATGAATGGCAGCTGTCTAATTTACCATTTTCAAAGATTTACAATCCATTGGGCCATCCAAATATTGACTTATTTGCCAGTAGATTAAATAAAAAATGTTCCAATGTTATATCTTGGTTTCCTGATCCTGAGGCAAAATGTGGATGCATTTATAATTCTGTGGAAAAACAGGTTTTTCTATGCTTTCCCCCAATTTGTCTCTTGCCTCGCGTTTTAAGAAAGATTAGAAGTGAAAAGCTAGAGGTATAGTTGTTTTACCTTACTGACCTAAAAAATTATCACTTTTGAGCCAGATAGATGTCTTCTTCTTCCTGTTGACAGAAAACCTCACCCGTTGTGGCAAAAACTTACCCTGGCTGCAGGAATTTTGTCAGGAGAACTTTTCACCTAAGGAATATTCCTGAGGATTCTCTTGATGTCCTGTTTTCTTCAGTCAGATGTTCCACTATGAAGCAGTACAATACTTCCTTTAAATATTGGTGGGGGTTTTGCTACATAAGGAAGATAGAAGATCTTCGGCATGTTGTTAATCTTCGGTAGGTCCGTACCCTAAAGGTCTCTACTGCCGCAATAATGACCAGTCTCTGTGTCGGTGCAATGGCAAACTTAAGTCCTTTACTGTTTACCAATTCTTAGTCCGTGCTCAGATTCCTTTTTGAAATGTTCACTTTAGTACTTAATATTGTTGTTGAGTTTGGTCTATCCTGGTTATGTGTCTGTAGTTTTTTTAGTTATTCGCGATAATTTGATCTAATCTTCTGTCATTGTCTATTACACGTACTGTCAATGTTATCAAGTATTGGCCTATAGTTTTCTTTACAAGCATGTCGTCTAATTTCTTTAAAACGCTTAGAATGTCGATGTTTAGGTTTTTACGATATTCCTCGCTTTCTCTCCAGAATAAGCAAGGGAGTCTCCAAAATAACCACACAGCTACAACTGCTATCGTTATAGTAAATAGCCACAGAAATCTTTGTTATATACAGGCGATTTACGGCTACAAAAACTCCCTATATAATAAATTTTGTTTTTTGATGATGGTTATACGTCAGGGTTACTGCTGCTCACTTAAATGTAAACCTTTATTTTTGCAGGTCGACATATACAGTGAGGTGTACCGTCTGCATTTCAACGACGTTATAAATTTGTCATGGGCGCGTTTTGTGGCGAGACAAATCTATTTTGTATGTCTTTGTTGTTGAACGCTTGACCTGTGCCAGGGGGACGTTCATGATTAACGCCATGTGCACACCGGACGCGCCCGGCGTTACTTTTTGCCCGTTCACGATTGACGCTGCGCGCGTCCGGTTGGATGAATTTTCCGTTCATGATTCGGTTGCTGGCTTTGGTGCGCACACCGGAAGGCGAATTGACGTTCACGATTAACACACGGCGAACAACCATTTATTTACGTCGATTAGTTGGGTAAAATTTAACTTGTCGCGCATGCGCATAGCGAAGATGAGAGCAAACTCTAACCCAACTTTACTTCTTTTTTTTGTCCAAATATTTTTTTAAAAAATTGCATCAAAGTGTTTGGGCACTTATGCGTGTCCACCCTGATTCAAAAAACACATCATGTGACGGGACAAGGATTTTCACCGGTTTTAAATGCAGCGTTACCTGATGCCTTTTTTGAATCAAGGTGCGCCGGCATAAGTGGAAACCGGCTATAAAAACAATACAAAATTCTAGTACAAATTTTTGGTGCCTTCAAAGAAGAACATAAATTGGGTTCGTCTTTTTAATCTGTGTTACTGGCGGGAAAATCTTATCTATTCAAGTCCGCCAATAAAAAAATAAAAAATTGACAAATGACAGACAGAAGACGTCCGGTGAACGTCTTGGTAAAATTCACACGGTAAATTCAAACCCGAATCGTGAACGCAACCCAGGGCTCACCATTGTATTTAAGTATCCAAGGCATTCCATTTATCTATTTAGCCTTCTTCGATCCATCTTTGGACGTAGGCCTCCCCCAATATCTTCAACTCTTCTCTGTCTGTCGCCATGTTGATCCATCTAGCTCCCGCATGTATCTTCAAATCGTCCGCCCATCTCATTTGGGGTCTTCCCCTACTTCTTTTATTTTTCCAGTGTCTCCAATTTACAATACATTTGTTCCATCGATCCTCTTTCTGTTTTGATATTATGACCGGCAAATTTCCATTTTATTTTTGCTACTTATCCTCTGACATCCTTTTGTTTTATTTCTTATCCATTCATTCCTTTTTCTATCTGTTAGCTTTACATGTAACATTTGTCCGTCCATTGATCTTTGGACTTTTGTTACCTTATCCATGCTTGATTTTGTAAGTGTCCAGATCAGCGATCCATAGGTAAGGAAGGATACATTGGTTATACACTTTCGGTTTGATGCAAATTGAATGCATAGACATTTTTAGTAGTTCATAAAAAGAAATCACGAACAAAATAACCTAACTTAACATTAGTGTGGTCTGAGTCAATTCGTAGCGTTGTGGTCTTTTTCAGTATGACGTGCTACTTAGAGCAGAACTTGATCTATATATTTCAATGTCTCGTGGCAATTCGTGCGCATTTGCCGGTGTCAAACACACCACTTAAGGCTGCATACGCAAACGGTGCATTAGCCAAATAAGCCGCTTGCTACGTGACAGTTTAGCCAACGAAGTTCTGGCCATTCAGCCTCTAAACGAGTAACGTCAATGTGCGAAATATTTTGGTAAAACAGTTTTTGGTTTTCTTACTCATAAAATATTGTTGATAAAGAAAAAGAAGAAAAAAAACCTTGTTATTATTACTGGGACTTCCATCTTATTCGATTAATTCGTAATGTACCTACAATTCACTTCAAACTTAATTGTAACAGTAAATTAATTAAAAAAACGCATACAGTGCAATGGAATAACCAAACTTAAAGCTTAACATCAGTATTTACTAAAGGGTCTACAGTGCTAAGTGCTACAATCCTAGGTTTAAAAGTCTACATTTTGGTTGAAGGTTTAACTTATTTTTCCCGTTAGTGTAATAGTTTTTAATATTTATATAAATTGTTCATAAATACCTTGCAATATGGGTCATTTTTTTCGTTGTAACAAAGACATTATTTCCACACAAAGATTATAAATACATAAAAATAATAAAATATTTTGGTCTAAAAATGGTAGCCATATTTAAACCTCCAAACCTCACTAGGAAATATCGAATAAAAACGGTGTAAGTCGGTGTCAGCTGTGCGCTATATTTTACATGCATGTACATTTTTTAGACAAGTTAGCGAGTTAGATTAAACCGATGGTCGATTGTTTTGGTGAAATTGAAAAGGGATTCTAATATATCTTGTGCTTTCTACAGTATTTAAATATTGATACATATTTAATACGGTAATGCATCTACAGATATAGTTTTAAGTTATTTATGTATTACTTAGCTTTGAATAATTTCGTATATAAGTTTTTTTGCCAATCATGGATTATTTCTATTGTTTTTCGAACTTTAAACCACTCCTCAGGGGTGGTTGTACAATTTTAGACTATTTTTAGCGGGAATCCTACGATTGCACGGAATAATTTCCAAAAAATGACATTTCGTAACAAAATTTTTATGTGGTTTTTCTTTATTTCTAAAGTTAATTATATGAGATGAAACTCACTGAGAAATGCTTACTATCATATTGCCCAGTAGGGTGAACCAAATCTTTGATTTGACCTGTGAGTATTAAAAAAATACACTTAAGCCGATCGGTATCAAGTCTTAAGGTCTTAGTAAATACTGGTGTAAGAGCTATAAAAAAGCAGGACTACACTGTTGCTCACCTATCATTATCATACTCCGTAACAAATTCTAATAAGTTAAAAAAAGTTAAAAGGCAAAGGTATAAACGTATCGAAGACCAGCAACTATCCTACTATTTCTGCTGTTCAAAGGAAATTGTTTACTTAGCACAAAATCGTAAAAGATGTACAATAAATGTTAAAAAAAATATGTATTTTTTTCTAAACACAAATTAGGTCAACTTTTGACATTAAAGAAACATGTAGAAAATCCTAACTAATACTTCATGTAAAAGCATTATCAAAAATATATTAATTAATAACAAGAAAACATTTAAAGAATTATAATTTTATTAACATTAAAAATAATACCACCAATATATGTTTATTTTTATATTTTTCTTCCGAGGTCTCATTTTTAACGTTGAATTTAAGATATATGAAGCTAATAAAAGAATAATTTTTTGAATTTTAAAAATTTTAAGAAAAATAAAACTATAGCCTTAGTTCCACTATCAGAACCGGCCATTTTTAGTTCCGCCTCGCCGTGTTGATACCAGTCGGTAATTAACACTTTGGTTGAAATATTTGCCTTTTATAAAAACAAACGTGGGAAATTAAAAGCATAAATATTACTAATGAAAGTGAATAAATATTTGGGCCATATATACTTCAGTTGTGCACTAAAACATTTTGTCTACAATGAAAACACGTTCTTTTCCTAAATAAATTGTTTTACCTTAAAACAATTTCTTTTGAATTAAACTATTTCTTTTTAGGTAAACGCAGCGTTTAATCTTGAAATGAGACTTTATTTTTCTTCTTTAATTGTTTTGATTCAGTATACTCCATTTTGTAACAAAGCAAATTGTCTTCATATAAGTAATATTTTGCTTCCAGAGTATAATAAAACAATTTCTGTTTCACATTAAAATAAAAGGCAAAAGGCTTTTGTGCTATATCAAGAAAAAATTCTCTTGGTGAATAGGAAAGCACAAATTATTTTACTTTAAAGCAATTTGCTTTGATCTAAGACAATTTTTTTACAGTGTGTGGGCCAAGAAAAAAAGCCTGAAAAAATCTACTGTACTACCCCTTTATTTTTATTAGAATCTTGAATCTGCTTTGTAAAAGCATTTTATAAAAAACAGCAGTTTGTTTATTTTTTTGGTATTGACTTGTAATTGTTGTCTATTAATTTCTCAATATAACAAAAGATTTTTTTTGTATTTCTTTGTGAAATGGCAACCAAACACCAATCTAAAAGCTTAAGAATTTTATTTTAAGTAAAAACACACACTGTCTCTTCTTTTTTGTAAGAGTGTTAAGAAAATTTACTCTTCTTCTAGCTGGTTGCTCGCCGTTGCTTTTAACTCGCTTTTAGACTTACATCTGGGATACTATCATATTTTCTCCGAATCGACTTACTGTTATGGATAAAATATATTCAGAACTTGCTTGAATAATTTTCTCTTATCCAAAGCTGCTAAAACGAACGGGCTAATATTTGCTGACGTCAAAGGAAGGTGGGATTTTTTTTGACAGACAGCAAATGATCTTGAACCGAACCGAACCGAACACACAAGAAAAAAATGGAAAAAGTAAATAAATAAATAAAAATAGCTTATTAAAATTTTAACGTTTTCAAAAACATTGACTAAGTAAATATTAAATATTAAATAGATCTTATATATATATATATATATATATATATATATATATATATATATATATATATATATATATATATATTTATCGGTTTCACAATGTTCTACGTCTTCCGATACCCAATCTCCACTCTGTTTGCCCATAATTCATCATCTAGGCCTCTTATTCTAATTTCACTGTCTATTTCTTCTCTCCAGTTTCTCCTTGGCCGTCCTCGTTTTCTTCGGTCAGTTGTTTTCCATTGTAGTATTTGTTTAGGTAGTCTTTCATCATTCATTCTTTGTACATGTCCGTACCACACCAGTTGTTTTGCTCTTATATCATCCACTAAAGTACGTTC